>BLBF01000063.1:17729184-17761395 GCA_015471245.1 Laticauda colubrina | reverse complement strand
CCTCTATACTATATATATAAAAGACCTGGATATATGTGCCTTAATGCACATGGATCTACCTTTAGGAACATATTTCTAGAAATACTTATGTTTTGTCATTGAATTCTATTTCCAAGATTGCTTTTCTTGCATTTTCATCTTGGTTTTCTGTATAGAGGTATATGTATACATGTAATGGTGATTTCCATTTTTATAGCTCAGAGTTGGTCTTGCAATAAATTACGTTGTGATGAGAAGCGAATGGCCAATGTATTATGCTCCTGTTCTGAAGACTGCTTGACGAAAAAAGATTGCTGTACAGACTACAAAAGCATCTGCAAAAGTGAGGCTGAATTTTTGACAAAGCAGTTTGATATATTATCATGAACATTTTCAGAAAAAAATTATGAGGGAATTAAATGAACATTATAAGGCTATATTTGGGAACTGTTCTTTGATAATAATACAAATGGGATCTGACAACAAAATACAAATCTGACAAAAGTACTCCTTTTTAAATAAGTCTTTAATCTTTTAAAGATGACTATCCAATTATCATTTCTTCCAAAATATTCCTTAGTGGATTTGTATTTATGTATATATAATTTAGATTCATAAGGCTACCCAACTCAATAATGAACTTGGGTGTTGTACAGATTTAAAAGATAAGGATCACATTGCACATAACTACAGAAGCCCCAGCAGAACCAGAGTGAGGGCCAGGGGGCGGGATGGTAGCCCTGTCCCTCTTGCCAGGGCTGGCAGCAGATGGCTGAGGCTTGCTGTGCTTCCGCATGGTTGTGGGGTTGCTGGCTGGCAGAGAGGCTGGCAGGCACCAAGGCTGGCAGAAAGGCTTGCAGGGAGGCAGGCACCAAGGCTGGCAGGAAGGCTTGCAGGGAGGCAGGCACCAAGGCTGGCAGGCAGACATGAACCAAGGCTGGCAGGAAGGCAGGCAGCAAGGCTGGCAGGAAGGCTGGCAGGCAGGCTGGCAGACAGGCAGCAAGGCTGGCAGGCAGACATGAACTAAGGCTGGCAGGAAGGCTGGCAGCAAGGCTGGCAGGCAGACCGGCTGGCAGCAAGGCTGGCAGGGAGGCTGGCAGCAAGGCTGGCAGGGAGGCTGGCACCAAGGCTGGTAGCAAGGCTGGCAGCAAGGCTGGAAGGCAGACATGCAGGCAGGGCAGGCAAGGCAGTCGATGTGTCCGGCAGCAGGTCTTTCCTCTGAATGGCGTCCTGCTTCCGAGCTGCTTCCGTTATATCCGCGGGGCTGACGCAATGCATCCTCCCTGCATGTGCAGTGAACGCCAGGCATCCATTAGGCTTCCGCTGTGCATCCGCTAGGCTTCCGCTCTGCATCCGCTTCATCCATTCGGCGTCCGCTCTGCATCCACTCTTTCCGTTCCGTGTCCACTTCGCTGAGGCCCCCCGGAAGCCCTGCGGATGTGCCATCCACTCCCATCCGCTCCCATCCGCTGGGCTTCCATTCTGCATCCGCTTTGCATCCGCCCTGCGTCCTCCCCGCGTCCATGTTATCCGCTCCGGTTATGCAAATTTTTGCCCCTTTTGAGAGCGGATAACAACGGATGGAACACTTTGCTCGTCCGCTGTGTCCCTTTTGCATCCGTTGGCCAGTGTGACATGGGCTTAAATAGCTGGTCCTTATGGGTGTTAACTCGATGTCACATGACATATTGTGACGTATCAAGACATTTTTGCCTTTGTGGAGCTGGGGTGGGTGTGGCCTGCACATGATGCATCCAGCCTGCGGGCCACCAGTTTGGCCTGCAAAGGATTTGATAAGTGATAATCTACACCTTTGATCTTCACCTGGAAGCTTATTGGTAACCTATGTACCTTACATAATCGAGATGGAATCTCCTTAAGCCCATGTCACACTGCCCAATGGATGCAAAAAGGACACAACGGATGAGCAAAATGTTTCATCCGTTGTTATCCGCTCTCAAAAGGGGCAAAAATTTCATCCTTTCTCCATCCGTGCTACTAACGCTGCGTGTCCGTTCTGCTTCCTCCCTGCATCCGTTTACTGCTGGAACGGATTTTAGTTGTGCGGGTGCACAGCGGATGCCTAGCGGATATAGCAGATGTGTAATGGATGCAGAACGGATGTCCCCGTATGCCTAGAGGATGCAGAACGGATGCATTGGATACATTTTCCGCGCAAAAGTTTTAGGCAGCCCAAAACTTTCTGAGCGGATGAAACATCAATAAACGGATGCTGGACAGATAGAGAGGAAGCAAAACGAAGGCAGTGAGTACATCGCGTTAACCAACGGATGGCAAGCTTTTTTGTCCATTTTACATCCTCTTTGCATCCGTTGGTGCAGTGTGACATGGGCTTTAATTGCTTACAACACTGCAGTGATCTTCAAGACCAGCCCCATCTAAAGTACACTGGAGTGACCCCCCCTCTTAGGTGACCAAAGAATGAGTGATCATTGCCTTGTCAATTGAAACCACATGCTTAGGTCTTTTTCTGTTGGTTTGTTGCCAACCAAAACTCCTGAAGCCTTTATTCCACTAAAGCTGCTTTATCTCTTTTGTCAATTGCAAGGAGTGGAACAGTTGGGCAAGGCGGGGGAGGTGGAAAAATTATGTTGTCACTTTTATCTTTTGCTTATTCATGAGTAGTTTTTTTCTCTCTCCTTAACTTGAAGCTTTGTCTTGCATTCCTTCTATATCCTTAAGATATCTTTTTTCTAGCCGTTGCTGTCCAAACTAAACTTGGTCTGTTCTCCTCATGTCTTCCCTGTATGTTGAAGGCCTAGGAAATGGTCTTGAAGAACAGAAGAAAGAATTGCTATCAAGGCAATGATCAAACAAGTGAGGCTTGAGCCCATTCCAAGAAAGTAATTTGATTAATCCTCTCCATCATGCCCCTTTCTAACTTAGACATAGAGAGAGAGAAAGAAAGAGAGAGGGAAACACATTCAGATTTCCAAAATTCTGATATTTTAGCTCTTCCTGAGTAATTTTAGAACTATTTCACATTGATTTCTTAGTCTATATGCATACTTCTCTCTCTCTCTCTCTCTCTCTCCCCAATTTCTTTCTCTTGCCTGAGGCAAGAGTTCTGATTTTCTTAATGACTCCAAGCTATCTTCCAGGAGCTTCCATTTTGTTTCCCTTTATAATTAACTCCATTTACTTTAAGGATCCAATTGCCTTTGTTTTTTAAAATTACAGATCAGTGTAACCAGATTTTTAACACCCAAGTTAATTTCCTTCTGGCAATCCCCTGTCAGATTTAATCTCTTTATTTTATCTCAATTTATTACAACCATTAACCATAACGTATTACAACCATTTGGGTTACAGCAAAGTTTAGTCAGGCATATTCATACCTTCCTTTTTTCTTCACAAATTTGTTTGGTTAATTTCCTAATCATACAACTAATATAATATATTGTGTATCTCTGGACTTAACTCATTTGTATTCATTCATTTAACTTTCCTAAATATAAAACAAGATAACAGCTTCCTTGTCTCTCTTTTAAATCTAAATGCCAGCAATTAAGATCCATCTTCTCATGTGTGTTTTTCAGGAGAAACATCATGGCTGAAAGATCAGTGTGCTTCTTCTAGTGCTTCTCAGTGTCCAGAAGGGTAAGTCAGTATGCAGGTTTAACAAGCAGATTAAGAAAACAGGGTTGCTTTGCTTCATAAGTAAGTAGTAAAAATTCTGCTTCTTTTATTGAAAAACATTACTTCAGGCAGACCATGGTATTTCAGATACATAAATAATGAAAATGACATCAGAGAAAGCGTTTGGAAATCTTGTTCTTTTCTTTTTTTTTTTTTTGATTGCCAAGATGTTTCTGCCCTCCAACAAGTTTCATGCACTGATCAATTAGTTCAGGGGTCGCCAACCTTTTGAACCTCAAGGATCTCCAAACTCATAATTTTAAATCCCGCAGACCACTAATGTGAATTTTGACTGACAGTGGCTTGCTAATGTTGGTGGGAAAGTCGGTCCCATATTCCAGAGCTGCAGTAGTCATAAGACTGGCCTTTTGGTCATGTGCACCCAGGTGGAGGACCAGCTGCTCCGGGATAACCAAAGGGCCAGTCCTATGACTACTGCAGCTCTGGAATATGGGACTGATTTTCCTACCAATGTCAGCAAGCCACCACGAGGCAGATTTCTCTCCCCATTCTTACCTTCCAGTTCCAGCTCTACTCAAGGTAAGGTTTGTGCTTGGCCAAAGGATGTGAGCCAGCGGGTGGGCGGGCCATGTGGGTGGCGCAGCCTTGTGTTCCTATGCAGCTTGAATTAATAACTTTGGGGGGTGCTTTGAGGGGGACATATCTCTGTGGACCACCAAAATTTTCTTGTGAACCACCAGTAGTCCCCAGCCCACTGATTGGTGACCACTGAATTAGATAAGTTGTGTTCTTGCCTCCCCCTGCCAAACAGTTAGCTTTGGTCTACAGCTACCAAGCAATAGTTGACAATTACTTCTGTAAATTTATACACACAAGCCATTATCAGAACAAGGAGGTTGCACCCATCAATGACATCTATGGCAGTCAAAACCTTTGACTGAGTCATTGACTTGCTTTATTACCACTGTTATTTTTGGTGGGGTGGAAGTAGAATCTTTACACTGTCATTCACTTGTTATAAGTTTTATAGGTACCAACCCTGTTTTTTAATTATTTATTTATTCAACACATTTCTGCATTGCCCATCTCACCTTAATGACTCTGGGTAGCTTACAATCAAAAACTCAATTCAGCTGAGTTCAACTATGATAAACTGGTTTCATTTCTTCTTGTCCTTTATGCACTTTTTCACTTTTCTTTCCATTTTTTTTTTTTATACAAATACATCATTTCTGTTATGACCTGTCCTCTCATTTGGTAATCCTTTACTGGAATTTCTTGAAGATCAGTGTTTATCATCCTCAGCAACTTCAATAGATATCATTTCAACTCCCAGAATCCCTCAGCCTGCAATTGAAATCCACCCTTCTCAAAGTTGAGAATCATTGTTCTAGATCCTAGTCTTTAATCAATATTCCATGCTGTTATCTATGCTACACCACCTTCAACGCTACTTGCTTTGGAGAAAGAATAACAAAATGTAATGGAAACCCTGCAAGAAAATTAATGTTCTATCTTTGTATTGAGCAATATATTATTATATGTTTAATTGAAACCAATGTCTTGAGAATGAGGAAAGTAATATGAACAATCTTCATATCACAGGCATTGTTAAAATATTAAAAATATTTAAAATGCCATTGTTATGCAGACTTTATTAAAATGGAACATTTAGCATGTAATGAATAATCTGCCTAAATGATACTTTCACCCCACCCTTCTGCTGCCCACTTATTGTCATAAAAACTACTCCTGTTTTATCTTCCACTTGAGTGAGCATTCCTATTGTGCAATTCCTGACTCATAGGGAAGCAGACAGAGATCAAACCGTATACACATTGACTTTCCTTTTGCCATGATTTGCACTGAGTGCACAAATATTTGCAAGGAAACTGATATGAGGTAGGAGGCCATGAGAAGGTAGCCTGAAGTTTGAGTGCTCTGTAGCCTCTGTTCTGTCTTGTTTTGTGCTATACTGTGAACACTTTTCTGCTGTTTGCTTTCATTTCCCCCAGTTTGCTTTGAGTTGATCCAACCTTCAATGCTTCCTTTGTATGTTTTCTGGGAAATTATTTATCTTGGCTTTCCTTCTTTTAAAATTGTTATACCCTTGTCACGTCAAAGCTGGATCAACTGACCACACCTTCAGTGTTTCCCTTTGCATTGTGTTCGGGTAAATTGCCTCTTGACTTTTCTCTTTTAGAACAATACATGAGACTGATGTTAATGCATCATATCAAAACTGAAACAGCTATGTTCAGAACATTTATACCTTGCCTGCATATCAGGCATAAGTAGCCAGATCCACTGGTGAAAGGTTCAAAATCAGCACATTTATTGTATTCTACCTACATTAAAAAAAGCTCCTCAGACTGGTTGCTTTTCTTTGGGAACGACCAGATCAAATTTCATGGACTTTAATTGAGGGAGGAGGATGTGTCAGGATTGCCTCTTGCAAGCTACACAAGGACTTAAGGTTAATGACTTTCTTGAATCCTCCTCCCTGTCTGGGTGGAATTTCCCAACATTGTCTAAAGCAAGGGTCTTCAAACTTGGGAAGTTTAAGACTTTTGGACTAAAGCTCCCAGAATTCCTGAGCTAACATGACTGGAGGAGGAATTCCTGGAGTTGAAGTTCACAAGTCTTAAAGCTGTCAAGTTTGAAGACCCCTGGTCTAAGGGAAATTTAGGACTATTTACACTATAGCTTGAAGGTCAGCATAATGGTTTCAGAAATTCAGTTGGGAACTTCTTGATCATAGTTCAGTACTGTACTGTTACCCTTGTATTGGTATTGACATACTTAGCAAAAACATCTTTTAAATGAAAACCCAATTGTAAGTTCCACACCCAGTTGCAGCATTGTCCATAATATGAAGAGATGAGAAACACTGTTAGATTGCCCATTATATCATGTTTATAATATTATAAGAGAGATGAATCAGTCTGCTACCCTCACTCTGAGCACAGATCCCATGTGCTCCTTCTCAAATATTATATATGACTCTAGTTGTAAGGATTGTATTTATTTATTTAATTAAGTTTTATTTGTTTATTATTTACTTATTACATTTAAAAACAGCCCATCTCACTCTACAAAGTGACTCAGGGTGGCTTACAATTAAAACACTGGCTTCCACCAATCTTATTTCATTCTTCAACACAGTAACTAATTTAGTAGACCAGCAAAATACTGTGGACATAATATATTTAGATTTCGGCAATGCATTCGATAAAGTAGACCACAACCAATTTCTTAGTAAGCTAGAAAAAAGTGGAATAGATAGCACTACCACTATATGGATTCTTAACTGGCTGGCAAATGAGTAGTCCTTAATGGGTCTAAGTCTACATGGAGGGAAGTAAGCAGTGGGGTACAAGCTTCCGTCTTAGGCCCATTACTCTTCAATATCTTCATTAACAGCTTAGATGAGGGAATAGAAGGGGAACTTACCAAATTTGCAGATGATACTAAGCTGGCAGGAATAGCTAACACCCAAGAAGATAGTCTCAAGATCCACATGGATCTTGACAGACTAGAACACTGGGCCATATCTAACAAAATGAAATTCAATGTAGAGAAAAGTAAAGTCCTACACTTAGGCAAGAAAAACCAAAAGTACACATATAGACTGGGTGAAACCAGGCTCAACAGCTGTAAGTGTGAGAGGGATCTTGGAATCTTAGTGGACGACCAGCTAAATATGAACCAGCAGTATGCAGCAGCCACCCAAAAAAGCTAATGCAATCCTAAGTTGTATTAACAGAGGGATACAGTCAAGATCAAGGGAAGTATTAATACCACTCTATAAAGCCTTAGTAAGACCACACTGAGAGTACTGCATCCAGTTTTGGTCACCACATAATAAAAAAGATGTTGAAACTCTAGAAAAAGTACAGAGAAGAGCAACCAGGATGATTAGAGGCTAAAACATACAATGAATGGTTGCAGGAACTAGGCTTGGCTAGTCTAGTAAAGAGAAGGACCAGAGGAGACATAATAGCAGTCTTCCAATATTTGAGGGGCTGCCACAGAGAGAAGAGGGTCAAGCTATTTTCTAAAGCACCTGTAGGCGACACAAGGAATAATGGATGGAAACTGAACAAGGAGAAATTCAACCTGGAAATAAGGAGAAACTTTCTGAAAGTGAGAACAATCAACCAATGGAACAGCTTGCCCTCAGAAGTTGTGGGAGCGCCATCAGTTGAGACTTTCAAGAAGAGATTGGACTGATATTTGTCAGAAATGATGTAGGGTCTCTCGCTTGGGCAGGGGGTTGGACTAGATGACCTACAAGGTCCCTTCCAACTGTGATTATCTGAAACTGTAAAACCAGAACAATAAAAATACTAAAATATTAACAAGGCTAGTAAAAAACTACAAAACCAAAAGCAAGAATGGTACAGTGGTTGCATCTTCCCACTGTGTTTTGGCTTAACATTCCTGAGAAGTTTCGCATCGGGTCTTTTTAAACAGCATTGCAAAGATTTGTTTTGATTCTTCTGGAAGGACAAGCACCTTTAGGAGAGAGAATTATAGAAAAAAGCCAGCACCTTGAGCCATTCTTCTATTATCTATTTTAAATCTTTCAGTGTCATATTCATTTGCATGTGATATTTAGTTTGAATCTTAAACTGAGATGGAACCAACTCTTTCAGCTACCGAGAAACTGTTACTGAACTTTAATACATATGCCTCTTCCAGTAAAGTTTGTCTTAAATGGTAAACCAATAGACTGTAATGAAGACATATTTGAACATCTGTAAGATTGAGGAAGTTTGAATTGAACATATGGCTATATAAATGCATTATTTCCCTTATACCTGTGGTTGCAGGGCAGTGACCACAGTCTCTAAAATATGTTGACAGTTTTTCAATGGATAAATCACTTGTGACATAATAAGGAAATAGATTATATAGTGAAGGGTAAATACTTTTATTACTGATTCTCAAGCTTGTGCTCTCCAGAAATGTTGAACTACAGTACAGACAAAGTTTTATTCAAGTTCGGGAAGACTGAGTTTAAAAATATATTTTGTAGCAAATTTTCACTTTTACTTGTACCAATCCTAAGTTCTCTTCATTATTATGTATGCACAAGTTTTACTATTGACTTATCATCAGTAACAATTCAAATTTTTAATTCAATTAAAAATAGTCAGCATATTTTTTTTGTATACTTTGGACTCTACCAAGTTGTCAGAATGCATAGGAAGTTGAACCTTGATCACTAGGCTTCTGTAAAGCTATAAATCTGATTTCTATTTTTGATTTAGTGTGTTAAAAGAGCAACATAGCTAATTCTAAAACCATTACAATCTGAATATTTTTTATTCAATGTGTTTACAGTATAACCTTTCCTCAGGTTTTCTTCTTTCTTTTTGTTTGCTTTTATAAAGTTCTATTGTATTGTCTTGCTTTCAGCATTATATCTTTTTTTCAGGCACATTTTCCTGCCAGGGAATTAAAAGAAACAAGACAGAACACAGCTTGATCTAGGTTTATTCCAGTTGTAGTGGAGTGTTCATGTTGGCTTTCAGTGAAATTCATGATTACTGTAAATTCTTTTACATCCTACATCAAAATACTGTACTCCTGAAATCAAGAAAATCCTAAGGTCTCTGTGTCTCTCTGTCTCTGTCTCTCTCTGTCTCTCTCTCTGTGAAAATCTACAGAATGACAAATATCCTAAAGGAATAGGGTGTCTGTCATTATACTAATGAATCCTGATGACCCTCACCTTGCACACTTTTACACAAATACCCCAGACTGAAAGATACATAATATTTTTGTAAATAATGTTTTGTTTAGCATGTAATTGCTGTAAGGCTGCCAACACATAGTAAATTTTGTATGTTGTGGTTTCTTTTAGGTTTGATCAGTCCCCACTTATTCTTTTTTCAATGGATGGTTTTAGGGCTGAATATTTGGAAACCTGGGATAGTTTAATGCCCAATATCAATAAGCTTAGTAAGTAATAAACTATTTTATGAAGATTTATAATGAATGATAACTTTTTGCAACTTGAAAGATGCAACAAATGGAGTGTCCTGCATAAGATATTCCATCCAATCATTCCTTCCCTTCCCAGAGCAGTTGAATAGATTACCAATTATTACACTGAATGGAAGTTGACTTAATTTTATCCTCATGCCCACATCTAACTCTCTTTGTTTAAGGACTGTTTCTGCCTTATTGATATTCCAGAGCAGGGAAGGGATGCCTCTAGGAAAAGCCCACATAAGCTTGTGCTAAAATTTCTTGTCCTTTTCCAATTGGACTGAACTGTTCTGACTAAAGTAAGGGTGGGGAGAGGGAGATGTGAAAAAAAAATCCCTTGATATAAACATGGGTAGTTCTCATTTTATATATCCTATTTGATTGTAGAAACTTGTGGGACTCATGCTAAATACATGAGAGCTGTTTATCCAACCAAAACCTTTGTAAACCACTACACTATTGTTACAGTAAGTATTTGCTTGGGCATTTACCATATATATTTTATTTTCTATTGGTATTATATGAATTGACCTCTGTCCTTCGATAATAAGAAATCAAACAATATAAATGTTTTCTCAAATACCCAATGAAAAAACTAACTAACTAACTAACTAACTAACTAACTAACTAACTAACTAACTAACTAACTAACTAACTAACTAACTAACAGAAGCAGCAAAGAAGAACCAGTTGAAATGATAAGATATTTTTTCTTCATTTCTCTAAATTTCATCTGCGAAATGTTGGTCTGAGTGACTATCACATTATTTTTATGGGAAACTTGAGTGGGAAACTCTTGAAGTGCATTTGTATAGTCTAGAAAGAGATATCTAATCTTTTCTGTAGTTGAACATATCCAGAGAGGATCAGATTGGAAGAGGCCCTCACTTTCAAAAAAATGTCTACCACTATGGCTTATAGTCATTCACAAAACATCAATTTATTGAAATACAAACATGTGATACTGTTTTCCCACAACCACTTCTAGCCCTCAAGATTCCTTGTATCATTAGCAATTATTTTTTTTTAATTTTATTTTGTCAAGCGATTATACGATAACAAGTATAAGTATAAACATAATTATAAAAACATGAAATGGATACATATAAGAAAAATAAAAAGAAACAATAGGACAGGGACAGTAGGCACGTTAGTGTTCTTATGCACACCCTCTCTTAGTTTTTTAATTACTTTTTTTCTTCTTTGCTCTATCTAAGTAGGTCTACATTTAATCTAAGTGTTGGCCATCAATCATTAGGGTTTTCTAAGTATGCTCCAGAATTCTAGTGAGATTCAGAGGCATGCTTGAAAATACGGTTTTACATTATATGCAGAAAATTGTTTTTTTTTCACTGAAGGTTTATTTATAGTTATTAAATTTTAAATTAGTAATTTCTCAAGCAGGAAACCCTATACCACTTCAGCAGTGCATTCCAATCGCACAAATCCTAGAGGGAATGTTAAACAGCACATTTATCTGCAGTAATATGTATCTTTTTTCCTCAGGGCTTGTATGCAGAAACCCATGGCATTATTGACAATAATATATATGACGTGAATTTAAATCAGAACTTCTCACTTTCTGGAAGTAACATGAGAAATCCTGCCTGGTGGGGTGGACAACCTGTATGTACCTTTAGTTTTGTTCCTTGGTATACTTTATTTCCCAATAGCAAATTCTATTGTTGTATTGAAATAACAGAAATGCAAATAGACTTCACATATAATTTCAAGGCAGCAGGGTGATGCTCTGAAGATTTTATAGTTCCTTAGTAGGGAAACAGAAATAGTGAAGGTCCCTGTGTAAAAAAATCAATCTGGCTTTATAGATTTCAGTTTTGATTGGTCCATAGTAAAGTACACTTCATTTCTAAAAATTGCTGATAAGTGAATATAGGGAGTCTTGGATTAAGAGTTATTTTAAACAGAATTTGCATCTAAATGGGAAAAGATTACCATACCTGTACTTCTGCATATCAGGGATCAACAACAACATCAAAGTTGTAACCAAATTCTATGTAAAGTTTAAATGTATAAGTTTCATATTTTAAAACTAGGTTATGGGAAAAAATGATTTCCAACAAAGAGAATCCAAAGCAAAAAAACCTCAGTGGAATTCAAACTCTGACCATCCAAATTTTGGATAAATGACTGTCGAGATGCTGCAACAGTCACAAAGATCAGTCATAAGTAACTTCAGTGAAGGCAAAAATGATCTAACTCAAAACGATGGACAGAATTCTCCTTCCTTTAGCAGTTGATCCTCTGAAGCTGCACAATACTTTCATGAACTGCTGAAAAAGGCTGTGTGCTGTATTAAAAACGCACACTCTACTTTGTGACACTCATGAAAGCATGGCACAGCTTACACAACTTCATTGGTTCAAGAAAGGAAAATGCCATCTGTTCTGTATGGAACTTGGTAGGTTCCAAGTCCCTCGTTCTGATTGGCTGAAAAGGCCACTTATGGATTGCTTCACTAAGAACCAATCCAAGAAGCCGCCAAACAGCAGGAAGAGTTAAACAAGTGTCATTGGCCGCAAGCCGGCAGGAAAGCCGCTATATAAAGGGCTGCCGCGGCTTGGGCTATGTTCCGTATCTTTTGCCTTGTGAGTTGAAATAAAGAGTTGTTGTTTGGAACCTGGTCTCACACGCTTCTTTCTGGATGGAATACTGGCGACGAAGGTGGGATCGTCGTAGAAGGTGAGACCGAAGCACGCGGCGATCTGAACCGAGTGAGAGAGATGGCCGGTAACAACGTGCTGCCTGCACCCTTCAGTCCTGATGAGGAGGATTGGGAATCATATATCAATCGCTTTCTTATGTTTTTAGAAAGCAACGAGATGGAAGAAATCTCAGACCAAAGGAAGAGGGCTGTCTTCCTTACACACTGCTGACCGGCTGTATTCAAAATGGCGAAGGCACTGGCGAAACCCAGAGATGTCAAACAGATGACCTGGTCCAACCTGAACCAAATGCTCCAAGCACTCTATCCACCGGTGGTCTCAAATTTAATCAAAAGGCACGAATTTTACAAGAGGGATCAGAAGGAGGATGAAACCATAGCAGATTTTGTAGCAGCCTTGAGACACATCAGAGGAGCCTGTGAGTTCCAGAACATGGATGAGGCAATGAGCCTGTGATTTCCAGAACATGGACAAGGCATAGTCCTCGGCCTGAAGGACTCTACTCTTCAGAGCAAACTACTGAATAGGCCGAACATAACCGTGGCCAAAGCCATTGCAGAGGCAACCGCCACTGAAGCAGCAAAGAGGTCAGCAGCCACCATGCGGAAAATGAACGCAGTTCCAGACTTACCAACCCAAACCAGGGAGAAGAAGGCAGAAGGAGGAAAGAAACAGCCAACAGCAATAACCCACCACGAGGACATCGAAACCCAGAGTGACACCGAAGATGATGACAAAGATGTCCATAAACTCTACTCAGATAGAAAATGGCACGAAAAAAGGAGAAATCGGCGGGAATTTCAATGTGCGGGCTGTGGAGGCAATCACCTGCAGTCTGAATACAGGTTCCTCGATGCAATATGCCGGGCTTGTAATAAAAGGGGGCACATCAAAAGGGTCTGCGGCAACAAAAAGAGCTATAGTCCAAAAAGACACGGCAGCACCCCCCTCCCTCCCAGACATGATGACAGACAAGCCGGCAGCAGATGGAACCGCAATAAGAGAACGGGTGACAGGGAAGAAACGCATCAGACAGTCACCATTGGCAATGCCAGGGCGGAGAGCGGAAAGAAGGTTCAGATAGAGGTGAGCATGGAGGGGAGACCCTGCGAGATGGAAGTCGACTCAGGGTCATTCCTATCAATGATATACTGGAATACCATCCGGCGCCTAATACCGAACATGAAACAGAGAGAACTACAGAAACAAAAACTAGTGTTAAAAGACTATCAGGGAAATCGAATCCCTGTAGTAGGCCTTGGACATTTTCTAGTTGAATTTAAACACCACGCTGAAATCTTGCCTCTGACCATCGTTGACCATGACCACCCTAGCCTGTTAGAGATCGAATTGTTCGCGCCTCTGGGAATCGGGATGACCGGGATCAACAGCATCGCTACATCCAACTGGGAGGAAAACTTACTCCAAGAATTCCAAGATGTTTTCAACGGGACTCTAGGCAAGTACCAGGGGACCTCAATTTCATTTAGCCTAGACCCGAAAATAGCCCCCATCCATTTAAAGGCCAGATGCCTCCCATTCACAATAAAACCAAAAATTGATGAGCAGCTGAATAAGTTAACAGCTCAAGGGGTTTTAGAACCAATCAACCATGCCAGGTGGGAAACCCCTATTGTCACACCAGTGAAGCCAGATGGGTCAGTGCCCATCTGCAGGGACTATAAGGCAACTCTGAACTATGTGCTCCAACAAAGCGCATACCCAGTACCGGTAGTGCAGCATTTACTGCACTCGCTAGGGGGAGGAAAATTTTTTGCAAAGCTTGATCTCGCACAGGTGTATCAACAACTACCCATTGTTCCCATTACCGCAGAGGCACAGACGATAGTAACACATAGAGGGGCATTCAAATGTAACCGCCTCCAATTCGGTGTTAGCATTGCCCCAGGCATGTTCCAAAGCCTCATGGAATGCCTGCTAAATGGAATCAAAGGTGTCATCCCATACTTCAATGATGTACCGGTCTCAGCAAAAAATGCCAACCAGCTAGAGACCAGGTTAAGAGAAGTCTTAACACGATTTAGGAAATCAGGCCTCAAAGTAAAGAGGGAAAAATGTGAACTGGCCACTAACCGGGTCAAATTTTTGGGCTATTTAATCGATGAGCAAGGCATTCACCCCTCCGAAAAAAAGGTGAAGGCCGTTAAAGATGCTCCCAGACCCAAAAACAAAACCCATCTCCAGACGTTCCTAGGCCTCATCCATTTTTACAATGTGTTCCTGCCCCATAAGGCAACAATAGCAGAACCCCTACATCGACTGCTAGATAAAAAAACCCACTTGGACATGGGACCACTGGGAACAGAAAGCTTTCCAAGGTATCAAGGACCTATTAATGTCAGACACCATCCTCATCCAGTTTAGCAATACCCTGCCTCTGACGGTCACCTGTGATGCCTCACCTTTTGGGGTCGGCGCCAGAGTCAAACGATTCCATGAGTACCTTTATGGTAGACCTTTTTCTATCGTAACTGATCACAAGCCTCTTCTTGGAATCCTAGCAGGCAACAAGCCAACCCCGAACATTCTATCACCTAGAATGATGAGATGGTTTGAATTCCTCGCTGCCTACTCCTACACGCTGCTCCACCGACCCGGCATCCCACACGCCGATGCCCTGAGCTGTTCCCTGTTGCCTGTCAAAGAGGATGACCCTGCTCCAACTACCTCCACATTTCAGCTTGAGACCTGCCCGGAGCCACCGCTGACAAATCACAGGCCCCAGGTCCTAATGACTAATTTTAGATGATGGGAGGGAATGGAAGTGGCACATAGACCAGCTTCGTTCCCGCAACCTCGAACGAAAACCCGCTGCAGAACCAAAAATAATAAATTCCAACGATAAAACAAGCAAGGCGGGGGGGAAGTACAAATAAATAAAAAAGGGAGAGATGAACCTCCCATAACAAGACAACAAATTCTGTAAAATGACAATCTAACCAAACAAAAAGAGCACTCATGGTTAGGTGAACCCCAAGAAAGAAGTCCAGGAGCAGGAGAGCGAAGCGAGGCCTTCCTGGAAAGTGGCAGCCAGGCCACCTCAACCAACCCAGTCAAACCAGGAGGGAGTGGCGGAGCCATCTCAACTGGCCCGAGAGACTCAAGCGGGAGCAGCGTGGCTGACTCACCCTTCCAGGAGGTTCCATGGAGAAGGCCGAGAGAAGCAGCGATCCCATCTGAACCGCTAAAAGATCAAAGGAAGACTGAGCCACGCAGGTCAACTAGGACTAAAAAAAGCCCCACCTATCTGCGCGACTACGTCATCCACGTTGGACTGAACTAAAGGGGGAGGAGTATGGAACTTGGTAGGTTCCAAGTCCCTCGTTCTGATTGGCCGAAAAGGCCACTTATGGATTGGTTCACTAAGAACCAATCCGGGAAGCTGCCAAACGGTGGGAAGCATTAAACAAGTGTCATAGGCCACAAGCTGGCAGGCAAGCCGCTATATAAAGGGCTGCCGTGGCTTGGGCTATGTTCTGTATCTTTTGCCTTGAGAGTTGAAATAAAGAGTTGTTGTTTGGAACCCGGTCTCACACGCTTCTTTCCGGACAGAACACCATCCACTATTTTGAGTCAGATCATGCTGCTAATAGCTCTCTGGCATTTTAACTATTGTAACAGGTTAACTCTCTGTAATTTTATAACAGGCAGCCCTATTAGTATCTAGAGGTTGTCTTTAAACTGGACATTCTTCATCTGGGGGCTGCCTGTAGAGATTTTTAGACGTGAGGTTTTACAGTTTGCTCATTTTTAAGGTACTGATTCTGTGCACACTTCTTGCAGATTTGGCATACAGCAACCTATCAAGGTTTGAAAGCAGCCACCTACTTTTGGCCTGGATCTGAAGTAAAAATAAATGGATCTTTCCCAACTATATACAAAGTTTATAACAAGTGAGTTAAAGATGAAAAAATAAATAAATTAGTTCTATCAGCTACATATTTCTTTATGGGGATCTACTTTTTTAATCAATAGGACACCTGAAGTGCATGAAAATGTATTAAAGTAGTGGGAAACTGGTACTGAACTGATGCTGCCTTCATTTTGCAGTTTCCAAATCATTATTCAGTAAGCCTTTTCCAAGAATAACATCCTTGAATGAAGCTCAGCTACTAATGATTACACAGACGTGGCTGTGGTTTATATGAATGGGTGCTTAGTTCATGCAGCCATTGAAGGAAAGTATCCCTTCAAAGATCTTCATGGTCCTTTCCATTCCCACACATTAAATAATGTCTGCATTAAGAAAGCTTTATATTATAAATACATAAAGGGAACATATTTCAGGCTGGGTTTGAAGAATGTGAGAGGAACACTTTTCATTCTTCTGTAATGTGCAACAATTGCCTAAAAGATGGTTGGCACCTTTTTCATAACTGGCATTAGCATAAAAATGTTCTGTTGGCTTGAAGGGCATCCTGTTACTGAGAGGGTGTGGGGGAAGCAGCATCCTTCACCTCTGACACCTTGCTGCCTCCTGCTGGTTGAGGCATCTTCTTACTCTGCTTCATTGAAGGGTCAACCTTCAGCTTAAATCTGCTAGGAAAAATGCAGCTTCTGTTCTACTTTATTCAATGGGCTGTCCATCTTAATACTGACAGGCTTATAATTCCAGTGTAGTTGTTTTATAAATGTTGCCTGATGGAGAGTACTGGATATACTAAGTGGTGATATTCTTTTGGTGAGAAATTCAGATTTCAGGCCACAGAATGGACTCAAAATGTCTCTCCTTTGCTTTGACATTTTGAAACCATTTTTCATATCCTTCCTGCTATACTCTACCAACTCTACCCCAAACAAGAAGACAGGAGGGCTGCATGGAAAGAATATTTCATGCCTTGTTTATTGCAGGGAATTGGAAGGGACTGTGTTTGTATACATTACTTTTAAAGCAGTGTTTACTCTTCAGTATTTTTTTTCCTGCAGTGTTTACTTTTGATTTATGTTCACATTGCAACATAAAGTCTAGCCGGTTGCGGCTTTGCGTTTGCAATTAGCAGCCTGGGTTTTGCTTTATAAAAGCATTTGTACAGAATGACATCTGTCACTCACACAAAAAATTAACCAATGTTTCATTATGGGAAGGTTGGAGAGTGCTGATTGTCTTCCTTGCTATTGGCATAAAAACATGTTGTTGACATGTCCACCAAAACAAAGTCCTCCTTGTCGCCAATAAAAATAATATTTTTATTCCTTATAGATCAACTCCATTTGAAGCAAGAGTTATGGAAGTTCTAAAGTGGCTAGATCTCCCCAGAGCTAAAAGGTAATAGCCACAAAAGCTTATGAAACAACATTCTCTGTTCTTATAAAATGCTAAGCGAGGCAGCTAATTATTTGCTGTCAATTAAGAAGCATGGTTTCTCTTACTGTCATCTGCTCCTCCCCACCCCCTTTTTTTTAATCTTCAAAAATTAAATGTTGCCATCTTCTTGCAACTTCTCTAAGGCAACTTTAACTGAACTGCAAAAATCTGCTAATCACTGGATGGCACAAAGAGGTACCAAAACCTCTAACCTCCTGCCATCTTGTGATTATTCAGATTTTGGGCTTTTCTTCCATTTCCAGAACTGAGAGAAAACAATCCAAGCAGCATCATGGTTCTGGGGATGTTTGTTCCATGTTGTCCTTTGTTTTCAACAATTTCCTCTCTTATTTTTTGTTCTCCTAGCTAGTTCAGTGTTCAATCTGACTCTGAACTTTTAGCTCTAGGACAGTGTTGGTGAACCTTTTTGGCACTGAGTGCTGAAACGGGAACACAAACGCACGGGGAGGGGAGCGCTCCAAAAACCAGAAGAGCAGTTCTTCAGTGCACATGCACGATTTGGGAAGCTGAGTTTCTGGTTTCCGGTGTGTATATGCGCGCCAGCTACCAGGTCTTCTAGTTTCTGGTGCGCACGCTGGGGAACTGCTCTTCTGGTTTCTGGTGCTCCTGCATGTGCGAAGACCAGCTGGAAGAGCAACGGGCAATGGCTGGAATGCCCGGAGAGTTGGCTCTGTGTGCCACTTCCGGCATGTGTGTCATAGGTTCACCATCACGGCTGTAGGAGAAGATAGCAGCCACCATTGAATTTCAAACTATCTGGGCAACATGTTAATTAACAATGTATCTTTGGATGAGGTGAAATTGCCCAAAAATAATGACCATTATTTCTTTTTAATCTGCAGGCCAGATTTCTCCACATTGTATATTGAGGAACCGGACACAACTGGACATAAATTTGGACCTGTTAGTGGACAAGTAAGCATCTTCTCTCCCTCTCCCTCCCTCCCTCCCTCCCTCCTTCCCTCTCCCTCTTTCTGTCTCTGTCTCTCTCATTCTGTATTTAAAGGAGCGTGGCATAAGTTAAACTTTAGTTGACATTTATAGATATAACATATAGCAATAGCACATGTTCTTTTTTTTTTCTTTGATAGATGTAAAAAAACCCACTGGTAGAATGATATATTGCAAAAGCTGAACTGTTCCACGTTAAACACCAAACAGTATTTTTATTGCATTGTACAGGTAGTCCTTGACTTACAATAGTTTATTTAGTGACCGCTCAAATTTACAACAGTACTTAAAGTGACTTATGAACATTTTTCACCCTTACGACCATTGTAGCATCCCCATAGTCAGGTGATCAAAATTTAGACCCTTCGCAACTGAACCATATGTTATGACAGTGTCAGCATCCCTGGGTCATATAGCAATAGCATTTAACTTATATGCTGCTTTACAGTGCTTTACAGTCCTCTCCAAGCGGTTTACAGAGTCAGTCTATTGTCCCCAACAATTTTGGGTCCTCATTTTACCAACCTCGGAAGAATGGAAAGCTGAGTCAACCTTGAGCCTGGTGAGATTTGAACTGCCAAATTGAAGGTAGCTGGCAGTCAACAGGAGTAGCCTGCAGTACTGCACTCTAACCACTGCGCCATCGCAACTCTGAAGCTATGGTTACCTTTTGTGACCTTCTGACAAAGTGTCAGAATCTGGAAAAGCCAGATTCACTTAACACTTTTTTAGTAACTTAACAATGGCAGTGATTCACATAACAACTGTAGCAAGAAAGGTCATAAAATAGGGCAAAATTCACTTAACAACTGTCTCACTTAGCAACAGAAATTTTGGGCTCAATTGGGTTCGCAATTTAGGTTTTATAAATATTCCTGTCATCGTCTGAGCTTCAAGGAACTGATGCACTACAATGCCTAACAACTGAATTGAATCAATTCCCAACAATTCAGGAAACAATTCAGGAAAAAATAATAAGGAAACAAGCAGACAAAGTATAGACCAATTTGCAAGTCATGTGATATATCTCAAATTTTATTTTTGCCATATTACTTGTTTAATATTTATTCTCATAAAATAAACAATAAAATAATTACTGGACAATGTAGAACAACTATGTAAATATTGTGCTGGGTGGAGGTGGGGGGATGGACTTATATTTTACTCTGACAAATATAATGCATACAAATGCTTATTGCTTTTTATAAATATAATCCAATTAAAAATTAGGAACCAATAATACAACCTGTAGCCCAAAAATGATTTCTTTTTATTATTGTATTGTTTATTGTGCTAGACCTGATTGCAATCTTTGATTTAACATGTATGATAAGATGCCCATTACCCTTTTTCTTTTTGGCATAGATAATTAAGTCTTTACAAATGGCAGATCGGACCCTGGGAATGTTGATGGAAGGCCTAAAGCAAAGGAATCTGCATAATTGTGTCAATCTTATCCTTCTGGCTGATCATGGTAACATTGCTTTATGCTTCACTCTTTTAATAAAGAGCTTTGTCAACCATAGGAATTCAATGTTTGTACAACTATCTACCATTTTCCTCTCCTTTTTTTAGGCATGGAGGCAATATCTTGTAACCGGCTGGAATACATGGCAGATTATTTTAATACAGTTGATTTTTTTATGTATGAAGGTGCAGCACCTCGTATTCGATCAAAAAATGTTCCAAAAGACTTTTATACATGTAAGTTTAGACCACAAATTCATAAAACTGTAGAATTTAAATGAGAGGCTTAATAGAACATTCGATTCAAGGGCATCTTCCTTACTTAGAGCAATGTCACCTGCCACCCACAAGAGCTTATGGTATGTGAATCTCTTTTTTTCAATTGCTGTAATCTCCAGAAATTTCAACACTAAAATTTGGTGGCAAATTGCTGAAAAATTTAAATGTGGTTTTCAGATGGAAGCTAAAGCCAACAGTTGCAAATACCATTGGATGAATATTTCAGAAAGGCTTAATACCTTAAAAATGCAACTACCATGGGTTTGATGCACCATATTTGAAGAAGACAAATTGATAGTTTAATGTTTGAAAGTACATTATACGTACTGCATAACATTTCTTTTCTCCCAAACAGTTGATTCTGAAGCAATTGTTAAAAATCTTACAGTGAGTATGTTTTTATTCTTCTTCTTCCTAAGAAAATAATAATCCAAGAATTTTGTGACGGCATCACTGCTGAAATATAATTTCTTTAGCACATTGTTACTATTTTCTTTGAGAGAGGCTATGCACAGAACTGAATGAAAATTATGAACTAATTAAGGTTGGATGAAAGATTCCGAATCTTTCATCATTTCATAATAGACGTGGCTATGTTCGGTTCTCATATCTCTAGGGACAGTTTAGATATTGCAGTTATTGAATTCAGCCACTTAGTCATTATGCATTTTATATACCATTATTTAGCATTTTCACCAAAGATGAAAGGTTGCTCTGACTTCTAAATCTATCCTACCCTTTGTTTTCTTGTCTTGAACCTAAAAAAAATTGTATGTAGCATGCTTTTAAATTTTCAGAAAGCTTGCCATGTTTAAGCCCATGTCATACAGTTGATGTGTCAGGTTCTGTTCACTTGGGGTTTGACTAAAACATATTTTGACCAGTGATGCCTAACATTTGGGTGTGAATGTATCTTATTCTTGCTTTAAAAGGCAACCATCATATGGAAGGTAAAGTAAAATACATTATTTTCCTAGTATCCTGCTGATACTATTGTTTCATATAATTGTCATCTGTGATAGATGTAAAGCTAAAACTGCTAAATTCAGTCTACATTAGGTAAAAAAACAACCCTTAAGATCTGTTACTGTGTTTCTTAGAGGACGAAGAAGTTTTGAATGATCAATGAATCATTATGTTCTGGAACAGGTTGAAATTTATATATTCTTAACCTGTTTTCCTGAGTTTGTGAGCTAGCACCCCATGGTCATAGGGCTACACTATGGGCACTTGATAATCAGGTTAGGGTGAAATTGCCATTTGTAATGCCTCAAACATAACTTAACAATCACCACAAGAAAGGTTGCAAAATTGGGTTAGTCAAGTTTTATGACTCATGTTGCAATTGTCACTAATTACGACTTTAATGACCAGATTTCCTTAGGGTTTTAACTCAAGAATTACTGATAGATTGACAGGCAATAATACACACACACACACACACACACACAACACATGCAACAC
This sequence comes from Laticauda colubrina, assembly GCA_015471245.1. Lineage (NCBI taxonomy): Eukaryota > Metazoa > Chordata > Lepidosauria > Squamata > Elapidae > Laticauda > Laticauda colubrina. Next base: position 17,739,600 of record BLBF01000063.1, on the reverse strand, counting down.
ACACACAGAGCCCTATATATTGAAGTAATTAACTGGGCTTGTGGAGCATTTCATCCACCTATTGGATTCACTGTCACACATAACAAAAAGTAATCTAACATTCCTTTATCAATCCGATTCTTGTTAATAGAGATTCTTCTAAAGAATTTACAAAAGGTCCTTTTGCAGAGAAAGTAAGATGGGCAACATTGGGATAGCTGCATTGAAAACATATTTTTTTTCATATTTTATTTTTTAATTCTGTGATGCTGCAAAACTTAGCATTTCACTTTTACCTTTTCAGTGCCGAAAGCCAAAACAGCACTTTAAAGCTTACTTGGCCAAAGACCTTCCAAAGAGACTACACTTTGCTAACAACGTTCGCATTGACAAAGTTAATCTGATGGTTGATCGACAGTGGTTGGCTGTGAGGTACCGTATAAAGACCAACATATAGGCATGGCTGAACTTTTTATTAAATGATAAAATGGGGCCAGTTTTAGATGTACTGTAGGAAGGCAACAAAATGTTATTTTTAATATGTACATTTACTTATAAATGTAGAAGTTTTATTTTTATTATCTACTTGATTCCAAATGCTGTGAGGATTAATAAGTTGTCCTCAGTGACTGCATGAAACTTACATGGAAAATCAGGCGTGACAGATAAAGATAGACAAATGAAGAGAGAAAAACACTTTCTGCAGGTGATTGTACTACTTCTCTCTTTGAATAATAGAAGGATCTTGTCTCAGCAATATTCTAAAGCCAAATGAAGATTTATTTAGAAATCATAACCTGTACTATGAGCAGATTCACCTGGCCACAAAGTGCTCTGTAGATCTGAATTATGAAAGATTTCTGTCAGACTTCTGTTAGGTTAAAATGATAACGTGTCCACAGAAGGCTTATCTTCTGAGTTAGAAAATGATTGCGAGGCTGGTTCCTCTTGTGAGAAGAAACAGAATATAAGTAATCCTCAACTTATGACCACAATAGAGCCCAGCCAGTGGTGGTATTCTACTGGTTTGGCCTGGTTATGCTGAGCTGGTAGCGCTGATGAGCAGTGAAGACCAAACCTTTCCGATGCTCTGTTGGGCCCATCTGTCCACCCAGGCTCCCATACTAACCTTTATGTCCTGCTTTTGAAGTGCAGTTGCTTTGCGCAGCCAGCATATTGCCACGTGGCAGCTGCTGAAGCAACAGGCAGAGTGCAGGCTTGCAAGATGTGAGTCAGAAAGCCTCTGTGCCTGTGCAAAGTGCGTGTTTGGTGCATGCGGGTGTGCAAAGAGTGTGCTTGTGCGCAAAGCGCACCCACCAAGCCATGCCCACCAAACCGGTGGGAAACATATTTGAAACGCATCACTGAGCCCAACATTTCTGTTGCTAAGCAAGACAGTGGTTAAGTGAGTTTTGCACCATTTTATGATCTTTTTTGAAGCAATTGTTAAGGGAATTACTGCTGTTGTTAACTTAGTAACATGGTTGTTAAGTGAATCTGGCTTCCCTATTAACTTTGCTGGTCAGAAGGTCGCAAAAGGGAATCACATGACCTTGGATATTGTAACTGTCATAAATATGAATCAGTTGCCCAACATTTAGATTTTGGTCATTTTTACCATAGGGATGCTGCAATGGTTGTAAGTGTGAAAAACGGTTGTAAATCAATGATTTTAGTGCCATTATAATTTTGAACAGTCACTAAGCAAACTATTATAAGTTGAGGACTACTTAGATAGAAAAATGACTGACTTCTCCTCAGTGACTTCCTTATCCCAGTCCTCTGCTGTATGCTGCAAAGTCCAAATGTTTGATAACGGTTTTTTTTAATTGTGCTAATTAATTTTACTTTTTTATTTTTCAGTTTATTATTTTACAGGGTTGTTGTTGTTTTAATTTCTCTGTAAACTGGTATTTGAGTAGTTATAATGAAAGTACATTTCCTGAAAAAGTGATAAGGAAATGCATATACTTTTCTTGTTGAGTAAGTCTGGAGTAGTTCTAGCCAATTAAGAATTATGGTATAACATCCTGTTATCTTCCAAAAAACTGAGGTAGTAGATTCCTTTCATTACTTAACAGATAAAAAAGAAAAAGAAATGAAATCATACAACTATGTGATTGCTACATAAATAACATGTGGCAAAGTTTCATAATGCAAAAGATGTATCTCAGAAAAGTATATTTTCCCTGTTTACCAACCTTGTATATTTCAGACTTTTAAAGCATAGTGCCTGTTATTCCCTCATCCAGCATGATTATTGAGAAAGGCTGCTACATTGGCAATCTCTTAATGTTATACCATAGTTGTGATTTATTTTTGGAGTTTGTTGCTGGACAAGAAACCAGATGTTCCAAACAGGATTTGTCTCTTGGTGGAAAAAAAAAACTTCCAAAAGAAATTAGATAAAGCAATTCATTGTGTAGCATTATTTAATATTGAAATCTTGATAAGTCTTTAATATATCCAAAAGACTGTCTACCTCTGTAGAACCAGTAGCTCTGAAGATCAGCAGACATAGAACCGGTTCTATGTCTGCTGATGTTTTTGCCCACCCACCCACCTGGGCTTTTACCTGACTTTTATTTCCTGATTTTTTTCAACTTCAGCTGCCATTCAAGGCACAGCTGCAGTTAAAAAAAGCAGGAAAAAAGGGCTTTTTGAAAGGCTGCTTCTCTGCATGCAGCGTGCTGATAATGATTTACAGGCCTGCGTGCGCAGCATGCAGGGAAGCACATCATAAATCACCGAACTGGTAGTTAACCATGTCGGATGCCACCCCTGGTTATAACTTGTAAGTTATCAGTGCCATTGTAATTTGTAATTAAGTAGTAACTATGTAGTAACTATGGTCACAAAGCAAAGTTGTATGTCAAGGATTACCTGTATTTCAGGCCCCTTATTTTGTTTACTTCCAAGGATAGTCAACAAGTTCTGCTGAGATTGGTACACTTCTTTCACATACTGCCCCTTAGTACAGTACCACTGTTTATAGATAGCACCACTGCCTGCATCTATACCCAAAAATTATTTAGATTTTTTTTTAAAAAATGGCACACCTCCACCTGCATCTATGCTGTATTGCTTGCTTATAGAAGGTCTCCAAACAAAGAGGTAGAAAATGTTTTGGAATTGGATGACCAGATTAAGACTCCATGTTGGAAATTATGGGTAGGACCAAAAAATTACACACCACATTCAGGCAAACAATCGGTCACAAAATCACTGTGACTTAATTTTCCATCGGTAATCAGAATTACTTCAAAGAATCTGTAACCTAGGAGAAGAGGGTGGGGGAAAATGTTCCTTCTTCTCTCCTACTATTCACACTAGAGAAACATCCCTCTCTAAATATCAGTGGAGATTCTAAGTCATCCAGGTCATGGTTATCCCAAAGGTGCATTTTTTTCCTTCTGGAGTTGAAGAAGTTTCTTGGATGAGAAGTGAAATGACTTCCAAAAAAACCCAAAAAGTCCAGCTGCCTCTTGAAAAAAAAGAAAGCACCTTTAGGATCCTTCTCTAAAGCCATCCTAATTATGATTGAACTGGGAAAGAAAGTGATAAAGACTGAGTCTTTTTGCGCACAGATTTCCTAAACATATTTGGGCAGTGGTGGTATATGCCACATCTTGTCATTGAACTGTCAGGGCAGACGGCTCACACAAGCTTCATTTTGGAACCACATAGAAAGTCTTTTTAAAGCCTTTCAAGAATAAAATTACCAAGTTGAAAATCTGCTCATTACTCAGCCTTAAAATGACAAGTTAATAAATGATCAACGGTGTCTGGAATTAAGGAAGGACAGGACATTAAAGTTCTCTCTGGATGTTCCTTTATTTTCCAGATTGAAATCCAAGAAAGATATTAAGGGTGTTTAAATAGAAATTATTCAATGAGTAAGCTATATATTCAGGGAAATGCAGTTAGTCAAAATATGAGGACAAGTCTCCTCAGTACCACAGAGGAAAAGACTCACATCTAAGATATTTTAACTTAGATTAAAATACACAGTACAGATGAGAGTTAAGACCTTTTTGACTCATCACTATCCTTTCATCTGTTAGATATGTTTCTTCGATGCATGCTGGTATAGGGCTAATTCTTTTCTCAAGGGATGGCATGTATATATGTTACATACCCAAATATATGTGTCTGGGTGGTACAGAGATGTAAAGTGTAAAGAAGCATGATATGAAGCCAACTATTCTAGAAAATTATCCCATTTGTTTTTCCATCAGCTGATGCATTAATACCACTAGTTTTTGCTTGAAAGGTGTCTAACCAACCAGGCATCTTGCAGTAAATGTATGATACCACAGTGCTCTAGAGACAATTTTATTTACTGAGATCAGATAAATCCCATTCATGGGGCATTACTGAAGAGATAGTTCATAAATAGTAACAACTTCTTTGAAGGAATGATAACAGCCAACCATTGCTGAAGAAAACATTTTCATTGCATTGATTGAAAAAAAAAGCCTTCTTTTGATACAACTCTTAATTGGAAAACTTAGTCTTTCTAATTGACTGCTATATATTCATTCTATGCATATGTGTATTTAGGAATAAAAAATATAAATATTGTTCTGGTGGTACCCATGGCTACGACAATGAATTTAAAAGTATGGAGGTAAGAGATCTGTCAGTTGCTTCTCTTTTGTTTTTGTTTTCGATGTCACATTGGTTTTGTTCAAAAGTATTGCCCGGTTCTCAGAAACAGTTATTCAGGGTGATTAGAGAAGTAAATGATTAAGGGAAAATTAAAGTGTGTGAATGACACCATGATCAACTGGGTCAGATATGATTATAGTTCTCATGAAGGTCCACATATTCTTGAGAATTTCATTTTCCACATCTACTGCTTGTCATCTTGAATGTGGTAGTTTACAGCCATAACATCCAACATGTATATCCAAGTTGAGGGTGAGATAAGAAAATATCTAGACAGTAATGGAGGTAGATTTAAGCAGTGGGTTCTCTGAACTTGCTTCCTTTTGTCACATGCCCAGGCCTCAGGTTGAAGAGATGTAATTTGCTTGCATTAGATAGTATTTCTATTGAATGTAATCCCATTAACACTGGTGAAACATTCAGCAGAAAAAGAGCTGAATCATTTCTCATGTCCCAAGCAAAGACTCATTGTAAGTGTAACTATTGTAAGGTTTACACTACAGATCATGGTAAGTAGATGCACAAGCAAATTGTGAATTATGTTGAGTGTCCTCTATAGTAAAGGAGTAGGAATTAATTGAGTTTTTAACAAGTTGAAAGCTATTAATTAACAAGTCAACTATCTGAAATTAACAGTATTTATATCTTGAATTTTTAAAAAGCTACATTAACATTGACTTTATTTATGAAAAATAAAAACTGGAAGCTATTTAGTAAATCTATTTTCTGTTATTGTTCAGGCTATCTTTGTAGCACACGGGCCAGGCTTTAAGGAAAAAAATGAGGTGACATCTTTTGAAAACATTGAAGTTTATAACTTAATGTGTGGTGAGTTTCAACTATACCTTATATAATTTTTTTTAAAAATTCAAAATGGAATTAATTAACTGAAAGAAGAAACGTAGATTACAGAAAACATACTACCACAAATTATATATATATATATATATGTATATGTATATGTGTGTGTGTATGTATGTGTATGTGTATGTATATATATATATATTTGTTTTTTTAAGTTATCGCGGGTACTTACATGTGTGCTGTTCAGCTTCCTTCGGGTATTATCCCACGTCATTGTAGTTCTGTTAAAGTTGTAGCAACGTTATGTATATATATATTGTTAGGGATAACATTGTTCACCCTAACTGTTTTAGGTGAAATAATAACTATGAATCATAGTTAGTGTATGCAGCTTTAACTGTAAAATAGCAATTGTGGGTGTGGTTATGAAAACCATATAAAAGTAGCAAGGCTACAGCTTGCTCTCTCTCTCTCTGGCTTTGATGATCCCTGATTACTGCTTGGAAGCAAGACTGCATTGCTCGAACGGGAGAGACAACAACGGACTGATTTATGAGAACTGACAATAGGATATTCTACATGGACTTTGCTAACTGAATATCCCTGAATGGACTGACTACATGGTAAATGAATATTGGACTGTTTTTGACTATGCTATAAACTTATACTGGAATAAAATATATTCTTGATAGCACAAGCGTATCTGTTATTTTTACTGTATGTTAATAAACATACAAGCTTAGCTCACTCATTTATCTGTGTGCCTATCTGACTAACGCTGCACATTCTGTTTAGCTTGTCTACCTAACCCTGGTTGGGGAACCCAAGCTTAACACTGGTTATGGGCCCAGAGGCTGCAAAGTCAGTTTAACTAGGTTAAACAGATTTATGTAAAAAGTGAGAGTTTGTATTGTTATACATTACAGTAAACAGACAGCTGTGTTTTATTAATTATATTTTTATATCCATATAAGAAAACATGGCACAAGTCAATTTACAAAGTTTGTCCCTTATATCCAAGCTGGATGGAACAAACTATGTATCATGGTCTACAAAATGTAGTCTACTTTTACAAAGAGAAGGTTTGTGGAACATAATTGAAAATCCACCAAACGTAGAAGAATGGGATCCAGAGGATGAGGAAGACAGACTAAAGATAGAAGAATTTAAGCATAAAAATCAACAAGCTATTTGCATAATTGCATTAACCTTAACTGATCAACAGCTTGTTTATATCCACGGAGAGAAAACGGCTTTTGGCTGTTGGCAGAAGCTGAAGAGGATTTATGTTCGGGATAATATTGGTGCACACATAAATCTAACACGGAAGCTTTTTAGAACGCATCTCCTAACAAATGGTGATATGCAGAGTCATTTAAAAACTATGCAAAGCATTTTCCAGGAATTAAATGAAAAAGAACTTATATTCCCTGAACAACATCAAATTTATATAATTCTATCTTCTCTTGATGAAAGTTGTGATAACTACGTAACTTCACTTGAAATTTTGCCAAAGGAAAATTTAACTTTAACTGATATAACTGGCAGATTGATTGAAGAGGCCAGAAGAAGGCATGAAAGAGATGAATTAAGGAGGGAGCAACCTCAAAAAGAAGATAATAAATCTCCTACTGCATACGCAATTAAAAAGTGCTTTAATTGTGGAAGAAGAGGACATTTGGCAAGATTTTGTAAAAAGGCAAAGCGCCAGAACGCTGGCCAGAATACTACAAATCATCAAAAGATAAATAAACATTTAGAGTTAGCCATGTATACTAACAGAGCTGTACAAAATAATTTATGGGTGGTTGACAGTGGGGCATCCCATTGTATAACAAATGATAACAAAAAGTTTATAAAAATGTCCCAGAGTAAACAGCAGATATCGTTAGCCAATGGCTGGAAACTGAAAGCTAAAGGTGAAGGTATAGCATATTGTTCTTTTATAAAAGAGAATGTAAAAATGTTATATGTACCACAACTTAAGTTTAATTTAATTTCAGTTAGAATTTTGGTTAAACTAGGATATGTAGTTACATTTAAGGGAGATAACTGCTTAATTACAAAAGATGATAAGAAAATTACTGCATCTTTAAGAGATGGCTTATATGTGTTAAATAATGATGGTTTAAAGGTGGCTAACACAATTTATGAAAACCAGAAACCTCATGATGAATGTATTCACTTGTTACATAGAAGGCTAGGGCATTTAAATTTTAAAATGCTTAAGAAAACTGTTGAATTGTCTAAGGGAATAAGTTTGAAACCTTGTGATAAGTATTTGCAATGTAATGCCTGTAATCAAAATAAGAGCAGGGTCATACCAGCTAATAGAGTTGATGGATTTACTACTAAAGAGCCTTTAGAAGTAGTATTTGCTGATTTAATAGGTCCGAAAAAACCAAGTGTAGGAGTAGCTCGTCATATACTAAGTATAATGGATCACTATTCTAGATATGGGTTTTGCTATTTAATGAAGAGCAAAACTGAAACATATCAAAATATATTTAATTGGCTAAAATTCGCTGAGAGAAAAACAAAAAGAAAATTAGTGACTCTCATCACTGATAATGGCACTGAATTCACAAATAACAAATTTAAAAACAGAATAAGACAATTGGGGATTCAACATAAAATGTCTGCACCATATAGGCCACAACATAATGCCTTTATAGAAAGAAGAGGCCAAACATTACAATCAATGGCACAAACTATGATGTCTGATTCAGGATTACCTGACAATTTATGGGGAGAAGCAATAATGTGTGGTAGTCATATATTAAATAATGTTGTTAATTCAACAACAGGTGAATTACCATTCACACTGTGGCATGGTACAAAACCTGATTTAAGTTACATGCACACATTTGGAGCACCAGCATGGGTGCATATCCCTAAACAACTTAGATACAAAGGACAGCATAGAGCAAAAAGATTGATTTTTGTAGGTTACACCTCTAATCATCGATCCTATAGATTCTGGGAACCAGGTACATCTAGAGTTTACACCAGTGCTAGTGCAAAATTCCTAGAACATGTAGGATGGAATAGATTAGAGCAAGATTTAAATAATGAAATATTTATTGAACCCTACAAAAGTCATAAAGATGAGATTAGCTGTAAAAAGAGTCCAATTAAAGAAGAAGTCCACGAAGAGCAAATAGGACCAGAACAAGAGGAAATAGTTGATCAGGAAGAGTTACATGATCAAGAACAATTAATAGAGGAAAGTCCACCTGCAAGCCCTATAATACCTAGACGTACTACACGTGTAACTAGACCACCTGATAGGTATCAAGCAAGTATAGTTTGCCAAGTAACTAAAGTTCCAACTAGTGTAGATGAACTTAGGATGTATCCTGCTAAGGATCAGGAGAATTGGCAAAAGGCAATGGAAAAAGAACTAAATTCATTAAAGGTAATGAAAGTGTATGAAGATGCCAAATTACCTCCAGGAGAAAAATCCATTGGGTGCAAATGGATATTTAAAGTAAAAACTGGAAATGATGGGACTGTTACCCATAAAGCTAGGTTAGTAGCTCAAGGATTTTATCAAACTGCATCTGATTACGATGAAGTCTTTGCACCAAGCCTTAAAGCTACATCTTTAAGAACAGCATTAGTGTGGGCAGCTAAGAAAAACTATATCGTTAATCATTTAGATGTAGAAACTGCTTATCTACATGCACCATTGCAGCACACTATATATTTAAGAAAACCAATTGGCATAAAAGAAAATAATGTAAATAGCAATGATTGTTGGAAACTCAAAAAGAGTCTTTACGGGTTAAAACAATCTGGGTTTGAGTGGAACCAATATATTGTGAAAGAGTTAAACAATATAGGTTTTAAATCTGGTTTAGCAGATCCTTGTGTATTTAAAAGAGAAAATAATGGAACGGTGTCATTATTATTGTTATTCACTGATGATATTGCTTTAATAACTAAAACTAATAATGAGGCTAATGAGATAATATCATTATTAGCCAAGAAGATAAAAATAAAGCATCTAGGTGAAATTAAAAGGTATCTAGGATTGACAATAAATAAAACAAATCATGGTTTTAAAATATCTCAAGAAGATAAAATTTGCCAATTACTTAAAAATTATGAGATGGAACTTTGTAAACCAGCAAAGACTCCAATGAGTCAAGAAGTTTGCCAAATTAATGACAAAAGTCCTAAATTTGATAAGTCCATATATCAATCTTTGATTGGTAGCTTATCATATATAAGCAATTGGTCAAGGCCAGATATTGCTTATAGTGTAAATCAGCTGGCACGTTTTAATTCAGATCCAAAAGAATATCATTGGAAATCTTTAAAACGAATATTGAGATATCTGAAGGGAACTATAAACCATGCATTATATATAGAACCAAAGGGTGATTTGAGTCTTAGTGCTTATGCAGATGCAAGTTTTGCAACTGATATAAACACTAGAAAATCAACATCTGGTATGGCTATATTATTTGGTAAGACACTGATAGGATGGAGGTCAATCAGACAACAGCATATTAGCTTATCTACAATGGAAGCTGAATTTTCATGTCTGTCATTATTATGCACTGATTTGATTTTCTACAAACAGTTGTTGTTGGACATGGGAATAACTATAAAAGATCCCATTATGGTATATGAGGATAACCAATCAGCTATAAAGTTAGCTACTAGTATTGCTGTAAAAACTAGATCAAAACATACTGACCTAAGATATTTGAATGTAAGAGAAGCAGTGAAGAATGAACTGATAAGACTGGTATACTGCATGTCAAAGGAAAACATAGCAGACCAATTTACAAAAGCTCAAGGAGCAACTAAGTTTAAAGAAAGTTGCGAAAAATATAATTTAAAGTTGTAAATGTTTCATAGTTATTATTGTAACCTAAAATGGGGAGAATGTTAGGGATAACACTGTTCACCCTAACTGTTTTAGGTGAAATAATAACTATGAATCATAGT
>BLBF01000063.1:17701360-17719184 GCA_015471245.1 Laticauda colubrina | reverse complement strand
GTAACCTGGTGTCTTATTCTGTCAGCTTCATCTGTATTTAATTTGGTTAGGCTGGATTCTACTGCACATATGTTTCCACAAAAACAAAATCACCAGCTTGATCCACAAAAACACACTAAGACAGAATAGAGACCTAGAAGATCAACAGACCTATGGAACAGCTGTCCTGCCCTACATAAGAGGTACTACAGACAAAATCAGTAACATACTACACAGGCATCACATCAAGACTGCCTTCAAAACAGACAAAAAAATAGCAGCCATCCTTAGAAATCCCAAAGACAAAACTGACCTGGAAAACCAAGGCATATATGAAGTTCCCTGTGAATCGTGCCCGGCCACATACATTGGAAGACCAATAGAAGAATAAGTACCCGCCTAGATGAACACAAAAATGCAGTAAAAAAGCTGGAACACACCTCCTCACTAGTCCAACACATGAAAGCCACAGGTCACAGCATCAACTTCAATGGCACCAAAACCCTAGCCACTATAGAAAACCCCAGCCACAGAATCATCAGAGAAGCCATAGAGATTGAAAAAAGACCTGACAGCATGAATAGAAGAGATGATTCCAGCAGACTGTCAATCATTTGGAAGCCTGCACTCTCAAATAGAAAGATCTCCACACCACAAGCCAGGCAAACACCTGGGCACAAACAGACTCCCTCTGATACCTCCAGCTCAAACACACCGCAACCAGGCACCCAGATGAAACCTAGCTTCCTAATAGATAATAGCCGTCCTTTCAGGCAAAGCCAAGCTGCACTGAAAGCCTCCAATACAGAAACACAGTGTTGCCAGCCAATCAAAGCCACAAAACAGACAGAAGAAACCAGAAACACCAATCAAACAAACTCCAAGTCCAATAAACACAGACCAAGACTCCCAACCAATCAGGATGTAGAAAAAAACATCCTGGCACAGCAATAGGCTAGCCTCAAATTTACAACCAACGCCTGTGATCGCCTGACCCACATACAAACTCAATGCAGAAGCCTGATGATGGCAGATGAGATTCTGCTGAAACGTTACTACAACTTTAAAAGCACTACAATGACGTGGGATAATACTCGAAGGAAGCTGAACAGCATATATATAATTAATGTCTATTTGTCTGTCTATATGTATGTATGAAACAAAAACAAAACCACCATAAAACAAAATCCATTCAGCTGGCAGACTGCCCAGTCGTGATCTTTAGTTGGGCTTTTTTTTTTTGTCAGCCGAAGGGTGGAGGAGAGGGGGAAAGTATGTAGGAAATCACCCTGTCTCTGCAGCATCGGTCATGTGATTGAGTGGGCGTGGCCAACTTGACATCACTCGCAGCAAGGTGCCGCACCACCTTGCTGAGTTGGCCATGCTCACCCAGTCACATGACCATCAGCCCACCAAACAAGCCACACCCACAGAACTGGTAGTAAAATTTTTTGAATCCCACCACTGAACCAGATCTACAATCTGATGTCTTACTGTTGCCTTTTCTTTGTCTTTATGAATCCTCCCCATCAGTCTCTTTCTCTCTTTGACATTAAATACATAAAATGTTACACTACACCTACTTTCTATGTAGAGTTCAACTTCAGTTCCTGGAAGAGAAATACCCAAAATAGAATTGCTTCTAGTAAAGAAAGCAAGCTAGGCCCCTCAGACTAGGTAGATTGAGATCAGAGCACATGTGGAATGGAGTAGTCATAATACATCCAGGAATTAAATCAAACCAAATTTTTAAAATGGAAAAAAAGCAGTACTAGCCCAAAGCCAATGCACTCCCTGCGATCCATTGGAGCCCATCAACTTAACTTTTGACTATGCGTTGGTGGGAAACTAGAGAAGCAATATTAAAGGTTACTAAAAAGATTTTCTCGCTTTTTCATCTGCAGATGGAATATGTAACTTTTGGACATGTTCCATTTTGGGCATGCTCCATTCTCAGTTGAGAATACCAACAGGTCATTTAAGCACTCTTGAGAATATTGTTCTTAGGTAGATCTTTACAGGATTTTTTTAAAAAAGAGACTGGTCTCTCTGTAACTATAACTATCATGGGGATGCCTCCTCTTTTCCAAAAGTAGTTTTACCACAAAAGTATAATACATGAGGTCGTATTGAGTCATAGTATCTTGCAAATTATTAAGAATACACCTACTTTAGAGGCCTTTCAACTTGCTTTGTTCAGTTTGTGGGAATTGTAACAATCTTCAAACATAGCCAGTATAATTCCAGAATTGTCATGAGTACCATAGTGCAACGCTCACATGACACTTCTCCATTTGAGATTCCAGATCTCAATTTCTGTAATTCTTTTTTCCCATTCCAAATTCCAAACATCAGAACCTTGAGATCTTTGATGCACACAGGAAAAATTGCAATTTTTTCTTTCTTTCACAGATCTCCTGAAGCTTAAACCTGCTCCAAACAATGGAACACATGGAAGCTTGAATCACCTCCTAAAAAACCCTTTCCACAATCCTTCTCCAGCAAAAGAACAATCTTCTCCTCTTTTATGCCATTTTGGTCCCATTCCCAGTCCAGATGTTTCAGGATGTAATTGTAGCTCAGTAAGTTTGGGTGCTTTTCGTTCAGTATGTTTTTAATCTAATCTGTGTATCTATGCTCGACCCTTCTTTTGACTTTTGCCATGTTTGTATCTTTGCAGATAACAGATTTAGAAGCAGTGAATCAAAGGTTAAACCTCACTGACCAAGCAAGTAAGTCTGGTACAAACCCACTTCTAATTAGTGAAAGGTTTCAAGGGTTCTGGTACCCATCTGAAGAGATTTTATTCAAACATATACGTTTAACAAATATATAAATTTGTAACATTAATTCAACAAATATATAAATATTAAAATTTAATTATTAATTAATTATTTTGTTCAATTCAATTTCAATTCAATTTCAATTCAATTTCAATTCAATTTCAATTCAATTTCAATTCAATTCAAATTCAATTCAAATTCAATTCAAATTCAATTCAATTCACAGGGTACAATAAGTTACAGTCCCTTTTACAGGAATCCCTTTTTATTCCTTTTTTAAAAAAGAGAATAAGACAGAGCCGTGTTTTCTGAACTTTTTCTTCTTGTAACTAATTTCAATTCATTCAAATAAAATTACATAAATGTAATCATTCAATTTAACAAATAAAGTGATATAAATTTAATTATTCAATTTAACAACTAAGGCTATATAAATTTAACACAGACACACGCACACAAACACAGATTACAAGCTCTGAAGATCAACCGATTCCTATCAGAATTCTAGGAGACTGGCATGTTCAGGATCAGATATGTATCTTATACATACTCCACTGTGGCCATAAACCATATATAATTCTTTATTGGCCAAGTGTGATTGGACACACAAGGAATTAGTTTTGATGCAAATGCTCTCAGTGTACATAAAAGAAAAGATACATTCGTCAAGAACCATAAGATACAACACAATGATATTCACAGGGTACAATAAGTTACAGTCCCTTTTACAGGAATCCCTTTTTATTCCTTTTTTAAAAAAGAGAATAAGACAGAGCCGTGTTTTCTGAACTTTTTCTTCTTGTAACTAACTAATTAATAATTAATTAATTGATCAGACTTTTTAATTGCCCATCTCTCATCGAGGAGGGAGGAACCCCTATTTGTGTGTATGGGTTATATTTCTGGATATTTACTTTGTGAAAAATTAAACTTGATACATTTGCAGAACATTTATTTATTGAATCATGTTAAAAATAACAATATTAAACCCATTCGGTATCAACACAAATTTAAAAAATCATATTTTTTAACAAATAGAAAATAATAAGGATAAGAATGCCATTGTATCAAATTTTTGTAAATATCTTCAATATTTTGCAAATAATTTTGACTTCTCAGACCTCTGAGAGGATCTTGGGGGACCCCAGGTGTACTTGGACCACACTTGAGGAAACACTGAGATCAAGAAAAGGAAGATATAAAGTGGAGGGAAAGAGCTGCAGATGCATGCATATAATAAGCACATTCTGTCAACTTCAAAACGACTTTGGCTCAAGCCATATATTACTTTTGCTTTGTTTCTTAGTTGCCAACTCTTTGAGGGGGAAGTTAGAAAGGACTGGAATGTAGTGCTTGAGTCCACTAAACAAAACATCCACCAGACCAAAGCCTGTGAACCAAGGTCATGGCAACAAACATCTGCTGAGACCGAGGGGGGAGCTACTGCTGGACTGATTGGTTAATCTTACCCAAGACACCTGGGGGGGGGGGGGGGTTGGGCAGTTTCTATTCTTTTTATTACTCTGACCTGTAGGAATTACCTTCAGCTTTCTAAGAGCAGATATGATGTGCTCAATAAAAGATCTTTCAAGCCTGAATGGAGCTTGAAATTCAGTTGGGTTAATTTGCTCTGAACCATGACACATTCATAGAGTGATAGTTTCTCCTAGAGACATGCAGTTATCAGTGAAATTGGTTGACTTTGCATGGCTGAAGGCCAGAGTGTTCTGCAGAAATGGGTAACAAGCTGTACCAAATAAGATCACTCCATTCTTCCTGTTTCATGGGCATCATAATAATGACAATTATTTCTATGATTTTTATACTGGTAAGGGACATATCGCTAGGTATAGCTCTGATGATCCACCAGTAAAATAAAGCAATAAACTCAGGTAGTTTTATGTGTACTGTATTAGCACTGTATCCAAGATATCCATCACTTCAAATGGTATTTTCTCCTTTGGTTTCCCCACTTAAATTCTTTCACTGCTGCTAATGGGAGCTTTGCTTCCAAAGTAACAGCTTGGTTAAGTTTTGTTGGCAGTGGTTCAACTATTTTCCTTTAAATGCTGCTAGTGTTGAATGGGATGTGGGAGATATAGAGTTTGGCTCAACATATTTGGCTCAACAAGTCACCAACATTCTGGTGTTACATAGGCCAGAAAAAAACCCCAAAGAGAGGTTTTAAGTAGGCCAGCTTTCCAGTTATTCCCAATTGTTTTGTTCTTTCCAATATAAAAAAAAATATTGAATGAGCAATTCATAATAATTTTGGAAAGACTTGTATTCAGTTAATGTGAAACTCCATAATTATGGTTTTTATTCTAGAAATGCAGTCTGAAGCTGATAATTTGCCTTATGGAAGACCCCACGTTCTACAGCACAGCAAGTACTGCCTCCTTCACCAGACTAAATATATAAGTGCATATAGTCAAGACATCTTGATGCCATTATGGAATTCATATACTGTCAGCAAATCAGTAAGTTTTTGAATTTATTTGCCTTTTGTAAAAAAAAATAAAGAAAGTCTAGGCAGAAAAAGGATAATATATAAAAAGAGAATTTGGGGAGTAGTAGAGGTAGATGCAGAGGTATAAATGCCGATAGTGATGGAGACAGAGATACATAAATCACATCAAGTTCAGGTCATTCTTCATCTTGCTGTAGAACATGGGCAAGTTTATTTCTGGAAGAGAAATCAACAGATTGTATCAGGTTTATAAGTAATCTTCTCGACTAATTATATATTTAATTCAATACAGTTGTCTAGTTATAAATTAACTGCATATAGTTCATTCAACAGGCCACACTTGGAATACTGCCTCCAGTTTTGGTTGCCACATGTAAAAAAGATTTTGAGACTCTAGAAAGAGTGCAGAGAAGAGTAACAAAGATGATTAGGGGACTGGAGGCTAAAACATATAAAGAACAGTTGCTGGAATTCGGTATGTCCAGTTTAATGAAAAGAAGGACTAGGGGGTGACATGACAGCAGTGTTCCAATATCTCAGGGGTGCCACAAAGAAGAGGGAGTAAAGCTATTCTCCAAAGCACCTGAGGGCAGGATAAGAAGCAGTGGATGGGAACTAATAAAGGAGAGAAAATACTGAGAACTAAAGAGAAATTTCCTGGCAGAACAATTAATCATTGGAATAACTTGCCTCCAGAAGTTGTAAATGCTCCAACACTGGAAGTTTTTAACAAGAGACTGGATAATCCTTTGTCTGAAGTGGTGTAGGGTTTCCTGCCTAAGCAGGGGGTTGGACTAGAAGATCTCCACGGTCCCTTCCAACTCTGTTATTCTATGCTATGCTATGCTATGGTATGCTGTGCTATGCTATTCCATTCCATTTGCTAACAAACTTTAGATTTTTCTATCCCAGAGCAGGGTGCCAGAAATGAATGATGGCTTATGCTGAAAAGGGAGAACGTCAAAGTGGTGGAATGATACAAGCCAAGTTTGGAGAGGTTTTATGTTTTTTAGGTTATATTTTAGGTTTTTATACAATAGCATCTTCTTTACTGATTGTTGCAATGCTTCCTTTTGGCAGTGAATTCTGTTTATCTAGGTTCCCGCAGCAATTTGCCTGAGAATATACAGTCCACAGTTACAAAGTTTTATAAACAGACTTTTTCCCTATTAAATTACATTTTTACTCCAGTGGTACTAATAATTTATATTTCTTTATGTGAACAGTTTCAAATGCAGAATTTGTAGCATATCTGGTATTGAAAATGTATTATATTGGTGTTATTTCAATTAATTCTCCATGCTATTAAATATGCCACATTTACATTAAATTAAACTAAAAAAAAAATATGACAGGGTCCTGCCATCTTCCTACCACAGAGGATCAAACCTTCAGGTCTTTTTCCAACATTCTTCTTTCAAACAGAAATTTCCCAGCTTTGAGGTCTGATTCTTTTCACTACAAACCAATTTCTCCCTACCAGTTTCCAACAGGTTGCATATAACTTGTCAAACTTTATTTTCTCTTGAACTGCTCAATAGTTTTCTTTCTGGGCCTTTCTAATGCAATCTTGAGTTGACTGAGCCTTTAACCAATCTAAAACTGTATTTTTTTCTGTCTTCCACTTGTTTTCAAAGCTTCATCTTGAGCACCTCGTTCCACAGCATAGGCTGCCAAGGTAATCATAGCCTGCAGTATATTACTGAATGGAAAAATACAACTTATACAAATACAGCATTCATTCACCAAATGATACTGCAAATAGTCCCAAAATGGCATATTGATGTTTAAAGATTGCTCATTTGCATATTCTCTTAAAGTACTTTCGAGTTAAAAGAAAACAGTATGAGTAGGGCAGACATTCAGGAGTGTAGCTTGCTATTTTTGCTGCAGCAATTCTACTGCTGTAGTTAGCCATTCTTTTAAAAAAAAAACAATTCACTGGTTTGGCAGTCAAAAGCAATGGAGTTATGATAAAGAAAAGAAAAGAAAAACAGGTTTCTCTTCTGTGTGTAATTATTTTGGCATTCAAGGCAGAGAGGCATGCTTTCTCTGTTATGTTTTTCTGCCCTCTTCTATGTTGTACCATTTCTATGTTGTCTGTGCAGAGTACCAAACCTTGTAAGAAAATCCACCTGTGAATGTCATTAAGACAGATGAGTATGGGTAAAATTTGCAGAGATTAGTTTTTTTCCCCAGTTTTTTGGATTGTGTTGGGATAAGGGGTGGAGAATTGTTTCTCAGTGTTGGCATTTCACCCAAACTGAGTGGGTAAGATTGGGAAGATGTGGTTCTTTCAACATGTCTTGCAATCCTAAACACTTCTTGATGGAACTGGGGAAATCTTTTCTCTGTGGGCTTGGAAGTCATTAATCACAGGGACTGAATTCACAGAAAATGCTAAGTTGAATGTGACTGGCTAGCCTCCCCACTGCCCACATCAACTGGCAATGAGATCCCCAAATTGAGTTGGAGGAGAGATTTTCCAGCGGATTGGAGATATAGTTATTTAATTTATATGCACAGCTTTTACCATCTCTACTATACCTTCTCCAGGTAGCTGGAGAAAATGCTTTAGATTATCTTCCCCAACCTGGTGCCTTTCAGATAGCTGGATCTGAAATTAATATTATTCCCAGATGTTAAAAGAGGCTAATCTGAATCCTGAATCCTTGGTCTGAATCAAAAGATTGCTTCTTCCGCCTCAGAAAATAATGGCCTTATTGACATATAATATATATTCCATGCTAAGGTTGGATCTTTCATGCTAAGGTTGGATCAAGGTTTCATTTTCCTGGACATTATGAATTAATCTGGTGTTGATATACAGTGTTAAAAGTTAATATATTTGCATTCTTTTGTTTTGTTTAATTTGTTTTACTTATTATTTTTGGATGTTTTGATCGAAGAGATATATGTAGCTTTTCTGAGTCTCAAAACTGATGTCACGTTTTAATTAATCTATATATATAAAAGCAAAATACCACACAAGCATCATCACAAAATCATCACAAAATCTCCAGAACTGTAAAGCCTACAAACTTGAAATTTGTTCCTCTTGGCTTTTAGGAGTCTAAGAAAGGATTTTTCGAAATGACTAACAGAGCATTAGTATTTTATATATTATTATTAACACGCTCTGATGCTAAGGAGTTCTACTCCCCCTCCCCACCTGAAAAGAAATCTGTTCCAAATGCAAAACACAAGCATAGGAGAGGAGTTTCAGTTTTAGTTTCACAGCACCAAGTAGCTTTTGAACAGAAAAAGCTTGAGCTAAAGCCCATGTCACACTGAACCAACGGATGCAAAGAGGATGTAAAACGGACAAAAAACCTTGCCATCCGTTCGAAAACGCGATGTACTCACTGCCTCCATTTGGCTTCCTCTCTATCCATCCAGCATTCATTTATGGACGTTTCATCCGCTCTGAAAGTTTTGGGCTGCCTAAAACTTTTGTGCGGAAAATGTATCCAGTTTGTGCGTTCTGCATCTGCTACGCATCTGCTATGCATCCGCTATATCCGCTAGGCATCCGCTGCGCATCCGTGCAACTCGCATCTGCCCGGACGCAGGGAGGAAGTGGAACGGACGTGGAATGGATGCAAAACGGATGCCTAGCGGATGCAGAATGGAAACAAAGCATTTAAAACGGAAAAAACATTCGCAGAGGGGACCTATCTCGGATATTAAGGATGTCTACAGGATGCCTAGAGGATGCCTAGAGGATGCCTAGTGGAAAACCTATACTGCCTATAAAAAGGGGGAGCAACTCACCTGCGTCTCATTTTCAGAACAGCAGCCCAGCGGTGCAGACCTCTGAAGCCTTCATCTGCCTCTTCCTCTTCCACAGCATCCAGTCATGTCCACCGTGGATTGTGACAAAGTCCTTTCGGCAGCCACCGTCGTTCTGCAACAGGCTCTGTGAACACTACTGCGAGAAGAAAAGGAGCCACTCAAAAAGAGTCTGGGTCCGAAGATGGTTCGCCAGAAGAGCAGAGGACGGACTGTACAACAAGCTGATGGTGGAACTCAGGAACGAAGACACTCGGGCGTTCCAGAACTTCATGAGGATGCCTCCAGCCATGTTTGATGAAGTTGTGCAGCGCCTGACACCCAGGTTGACCAAGGCAAACACCAGTTTCTGGCCCAGCCTGGAACCTGGGCTCAAGGTGGCACTCACTCTGCGCCACCTGGCCTCGGGGACCACCTACAAGAGCATGCAGTACGGCTGGAGGGTGCCATCCAACACCATCAGCATTGTGGTCAGAGAAGTGGTGCAGGCCATCATCGAAGAATACAAGGAGGAGCTCCTCCAGTACCCCTCCACTGAAGAAGGATGGAAGAAAGTTGCAGAGCAGTAGTATCAGAAGTGGAACTTACCACACACCGTTGGAGCCATAGATGGCAAGCACATGGCCTGCAAATCTCCAGCCAAGTCGGGGTCCACTTATTTCAACTCCAAGGGCTTCTTCAGCATCATTGTCTTCGCCATGGTCGATGCTGACTACAAGTTCATGGACATCGATGCTTCAGGTAACGGCTCATCTTCAGATGCCCAGGTATACAACGCCAGTCAACTCAAGGATGGGCTGGAACGCAACCTCATGGTGGGCTTCCCAGATCCAGACCCACTGCCCAATGACACACAAGATGTGCCCTATTTCATCGTGGGGGATGACGCCTTCTCCCTCACAACCTACCTCATGAAGCCCTACACCTCCAAATACCTCACCCGTGAAGAGAGGATCTTCAACTACAGGCTGTTCAGGGCAAGATGGGTGGTGGAGAATGCCTTTGGCATCCTGGCCAACAGGTTCCAGGTACTTCTCACCACCATGCAGCATAGCCCATGAGGAGGATCGTGGAAGCTTGCTGCATCCTACACAATCTCATGCGCACCCGCTACCCAGTCTTGCAGAACAGGCTTGTGGACCGTCAACAATGCAATGGGGACATGGAGGCTGGGGAATGGAGGCAAGGGCAAAACCTGATCGACACTCAGGATGTGCAAGGCCCCAACAGAGCCTCATGTGAGGTGAAGAAGCAGCGCAACCTCCTGAAACACTGGTGCAACTCCCCAGCTGGAGCAGTGGAGTGACAAGACAGGATGGTAAATGCTTAATGGATGCTTCCTTCAGCCTGTCTCATCACACGGATGAGATTGGGCCATGTATGTTGGGTTGGCCTACAATGAACAGGGCGTTTAATAAAGAGTTGTGTGTATGTTGACATGTGTGGATAATTATTACATTATTATTGATAATAAAGGGCCATAGGTGTGGCACTTGGGAGGGTGGACCATACAGTCCCACTATGCTTGCACTGGAGGTTTATCTATCCCACAGCTATTACCCATCCCAAAGGTATCCCTGCCCATCCCACAGGTATCCTTGCCCATCCCACAGCTATCTTAACCCATCGCACAAGCATGCAAAGGCTTAAACCATTTCTAAAAGTTTCCAGCAAGACTTTATTAAAAAAAAAGAAATGAAGCAAGTGTGTGAATCATAAATAGACTTTATTAACAACAAGCTACAAAGACAAAAATGAGTCTCTGGCACTCCTCTTGGTCGCTCAATCCCAGGGGTGAAGGGTGCAGGTGCTGTGGAGGTGGCTGGTGCTGGAGTGCTTGTTATCAGCTCCTCCAGAAGCAGAAGCAGCAGAAGCGCCAGCCCCAGAAGAGCGAGCCCGTGCTGCAGAAGCCCCAGCAGAACCAGAGTGAGGGCCAGGGGGCGGGATGGTAGCCCTGTCCCTCTTGCCAGGGCTGGCAGCAGATGGCTGAGGCTTGCTGTGCTTCCGCATGGTTGTGGGGTTGCTGGCTGGCAGGGAGGCTAGCAGGAACCAAGGCTGGCAGGGAGGCTGGCAGGGAGGCTGGCAGCAAGGCTGGCAGGCAGACATGCAGGCAGGGCTGGCAAGGCAGCCAATCCGTCCGGCAGCAGGTCTTTCCTCTGAATGGCGACCTGCTTCCGAGCTGCTTCCGTTATATCCGCGGGGCTGATGGAATGCATCCTCCCCGCATGCGCAATTAATGCCAGGCATCCGTTAGGCTTCCACTCTGCATCTGCTGTGCAACCGCTGTGCATCCGCTTCATCCCTTCGGCGTCCGCTGTGCATCCGCTGTATCCGTTCCGCGTCTGCTTTGCTGAGGCCCCCCGGAAGCCTAGCGGATGTGCCATCTGCTCTCATCCACTTCCATCTGCAAGGCTTCCATTCCACATCCGCTTTGCATCCGCCCTGCATCCTCCCCGTGTCCGTGTTATCCGCTCTGGTTATGCAAATTTTTGCCCCTTTTGAGAGCGGATAACAACGGATGGAACATTTTGCTCGTCCGCTGTGTCCTTTTTGCATCCGTTGGCCAGTGTGACATGGGTTTAAGCCATGCCCAGGTACCTTGCTGTCTCTTTCTTGCTCACACAGCAAATACTGTTTGAGTTTCCGAACAGCCCTCAACTCTCTCACACACTGACAATACGCTAACCCGATGAAAACTGATGGATGTTGGTAGGCAGAAGCAGAATTTTTCCCCCTTGTTTTCCTTCTAAAAACTAAGCCCGATCACATCGTTTCATAACGAAGCACAGGTATCCAACTAGTATATAATATAATCATTATTATTATTATAAACCTAAATCAAATCCACTGTAGCATATAAGCCTTTTCAATGAATGTTATAAAATACAATTTAAAATGCTATCCAGTGTGGATAGGTAGTTGGATATTTTCAGTTTCCCAATCTAGGTTAAGAGAGTGTGACTGGTACCAAAATCACCTGGCTGTTTTGTGTGTCTTAAAAAAGTACAAAAATCTGTCTCTCCCTCTCTCTCATTCACAAGGGTTAAAAAATGTCTAATGACTTGATATGGCATTTGATTAAATAGTGCCACTAATAATCTGAACTGGTCTCAGAAAAGATAAAAGTCAGCCTTCAGCAAGTTATAAGCCAGAGGCTTTTCAGCAGGGACGCTCCCCAGTTTTCCTGATCATGATTTATACACAAAGATTTTTGTCTCTGGGGGAAAACATTCATTTTTAGGAGGGGAAGGATTTGGTTGTACCAAACCATAAACCTCTCCCACACAGAAACACACAAATATTTTCTTCTTCATTTCCACCCTCTAACAAACATACACAGGCACACACTCAGAAAGACAAGCTTTTCCCACTCAAAGTTAAAAATAATATTTATGCTGGTAATTCCATGTTTAGTAAAATGTCTAAGTTATCCTAACATTAATCACATTAAAGGACTAAGTGGACATTACACAGAGATTTTAGAATGAATCTCATGCACTTTTTTTTAAAGAGAAAAATGAAAGTTTACTTTGTGAGACAGAGAAGTGGTTTTGGGGAAGAAAAATCCTCAACCTTTCCCCTCTTTGATTAACTTGTAGCATTCCAGAAATAAATTTACCCCCTTTTCTCCATTCTGAAGCAATTTTATACTAATCTTTGCCATTAGCAAAATAAAACAAAAACAGTAATGTATCTTAAGTGCATCTTCATTTGTTGATTTCAATTCATTTGTTGCCATTTGTCCTCCTGAATTGTCTATTTTGAATCAGAAGGGGGACAAAACAAAAGAAAATCTCATATTCAGTCTTTCAACTGCAGGATGGCTAAATCATGTGTAAATGAAATAAATGTCACTAGCCTTATCAAATGTGGAAAAACTTCTAAAACGGCAATACAATTGATTGTGTATAAAAACGAAGAAGGCAGCCAGATCAACAGGATATATCTCTCTGGTTCAAGGAGTTTGCTGACTGTTTCCATTTTATGACTTATTATTTACATCCTGTGATACTTTTAGAAAAAGTGGCTGAAAGATGACCAGGAGGTCAGAGTAGCTGTTTCCAAATACTGTACTTAAAGTCCCACAAAATACAAATAAATTATGCCTCTTGGTGCATAGATTACTAGTTCCCTTTCGAAGCAGGTTCTTTTTACCAGAGACAGTAACTGTCCTTTTCCTCTCAGCCCAACCTTCTGTCCAGGTTGAGCCAAATCTTAGAAAAGATGAGTAGTGTGTGTGTGTGTGTGTGTGTGTTTGTGTGCATGACAGGACCGCCTCTGCAAACTTCTTCAGCCCATAATTGGCTGCTGCTTGTGCAGAGAGAGCAAGTTCAAGAGAAAAGAGAGCCACAAAATAGCAACATTCCCACATCATTGAAGCTGTTGCTTGTATTTATTGAAAAAAATTCATTTGAATCCTAAGGACTTTGCATCAAGAACACCTGTACAGTAAAATATTGTAGCTTGGTGCTTATTCTATATTCTTTCATTTACTCCTGAGAACTTCTTGGCTGCCGGTTGAAGCAAAATTGCTTTTTCTTCATACCATTAATTTATTGTACATCAATGTCCGAGGCACTATTTACATGTAATACAATTAATTAAAATATTTTCAATTGTTTTACAATTTTTTTTTTAAGATAAAGTGATATCAGGACAAAACCCAGACTAAACTGAATAGACAAACTGTATTTATATGTGTTCAGATGCAATAGTGAACAGCAAGAATATTAAAATGTATCCAACAATAAGAATGACAATGCCTATGTCTACATGTTACCATGCCATGTGTTGCCTAATCATATTTTTTTGGATAACTCATGATTTGTTTGGTTTATTCAATGCACCATTACAAACAGCATATGCTAAAATATACATGAGCCAAGCACATTGTAGAGTCCCAGCCAATGGAGCAAAATACTAGAAATGAGACATTGCTATTGTCAACTAATAAAACACTTTGTACACACATTTGATAATTGTCAAGAGAAAGAAGGGGGGGAGTTTCAAAGAGCAGGCAACAGTGTGGAATTGAAAATACATTCCATTCATATTTTCTTCAGAGACTGATTAGATGACTGAAGCTTCTGCTGCACAAAAATCTAATTGGAGAACTTGATTGATGACTCTTGGCTATGGACGTGTTTCATTGGATAATACACCAGAGGGGTGGGGGGAAAAGCAGGATCAAGGGTGACAGTGAATTGCATATCTCAGAGTTGGCTACACCCAGGCAAATGCTGGCATGTTAACTTCTAATAAATCCTTTTGGGATTTATTAGAAGTTTTGGGAGTGTGGCTCGAGGTTCATGATTTAATTGGAGTAACTGCCGGAATCCTGACAGCTATGACTACTTTGGTATGGATGAGAATACAGTAAACGATTTCTGGGTAGCTGCTGTGTATAAATGCAGGTAGTCCTTAACTTGCCACTGTTCATTTAGTGACCGTTCAGCGTTATAATGGCACTGAAAAAAGCCATTTTTCACACTTACAACCATTGCAATATCTCCAGGGTCACATGATCAAAATTCAGATGTTTGGCAACTAACTCAGGTTTATGATGGCTGCAGTGTCTATGTGTGTTTTTGTGTTTGTGTGTCATGTGATCACAGTAAACTCAACGGGGAAGCCAGATTCACTTAACAACATAACAACTGCAGTGATTCACATAACAACTGCAGTGAGAAAGTTTGTAAAATGAGGCAAAACTCACTTAACAAATGTCTCACTTAGCAACAGACATGTTGGACGCAATTGTGGTTGTAGGTTGAGGACTACCTGTATAGCTGTGTATGGTGGTGCTTTTGTAGGCAGATATCAAGGTTGTCTTTGGATGAGTGGCTAATACAGCCCAACGAAAGCCAGCAGTGTGATTGCTGCATTCATTTAGTTGTGTCATATGGAATGTGGTGGCTCAGTGGCTAAGACGCTGAACTTGTTGATCAGAAAAGTCGGCAGGTCGGCGGTTCGAATCCCTAGCACCATGTAATGGAGTGAGCTCCTGTTACTTGTCCCAGCTTCTGCCAACCTAGCAGTTCGAAAGCATGTAAAAATTTAAGTAGAAAAATAGGGACCACCTCAGTTGGGAGGTAACAGCGTTCCATGAGCCTTCAGCATTTAATCATGCCGGCCACATGACCATGGAGATGTCTTTGGACAGCGCTGGCTCTTCGGCTTTGTAATGGAGATGATCCCCTAGAGCCAGAAACAACTAGCACGTATGTGCGAGGGGAACGTTACCTTTACTAGCTGCGTCATAAACTTTCTCCCACTCCAGAACAGATGGTGTTTTGCTTTGGCACATATTCTCTGTTCACCTGCACTTCTTGTGCATAGTCATCATGATTCACCATTGGCAATCCAGTGCATGTATCTCTTTCCAAGCTTGAGTATTCTCTCTCCAGTGGCTCACAATTTGATTTTAATTAGTATAGTGCTTTGCTTCTGAGAAAACCACAGAGTTAAGGAAATATGGTTTGGCCAAGGTATTAGTGATCTCAAATGCAATCCCTTGGGTGTTGTTGGGTTCAGGACAGAGCTGTGAGTAATTTTCTCCTGCTTTTTCCATCTGTGTACTATGGAATGCTGAAAAATAAGAAATAAACCAATTGGATATATCTGAGAGCAAAGGGCAGGAAGGCCATTTCTATTTACAGCACCGCCATGATACATTTTAAAAATGGGGGAAAAAAATCAAAGGAAACCAGCCTAGGAAGTTTCAAAAACCAAGGTTAGCCACCAGCTGTGGGTGTAATGCTTTTTTTTGCCTTCTTCTCTTCCAGCTGGTTAAGCCAACTTCTGTCCCTCCCAGTGCTTCAGACTGTCTGCGGCTAGATGTTCGAATCCCCGCAGCTCAGAGTCAAATTTGTTCCAACTACCAGCCAGACCTGACTATCACCCCCGGCTTCCTCTATCCTCCCGGTTAGTAGAACTGTTCTTTATATAGAAAGAAGCACAATGTTTTAATTATCTGGATGTGGCTGAGTATTTAAACATATACATAGCACTAACCTCAGGATAAGCGTGGCATTCAGGAGAAGGGGGAGGAGGGAGACAATAAAAACGAAAACATTCCGGTGGTGTCTCTTGCCTGAAGGAAGAACATAAGTATAACCAGTGCATTTTGCAGGCACAGGCTACAGGGCCATGGGAGTTACAGTTCTAAATATTTGATTCCACAGGTTTGCATTTAAAGGGAGTAAGACTGGAAGGAGGCTGCGAGAAAGATCGGCTTATAAAATAAACTAGAAATATAAATGGCAGCAAAAAGTGCAAACAGGTAGTCCTTGATGTATGACCATAACTGAGCCCAAAGTTTCTGTTGCTAAACAGGGAAGTTCCTAAGTGAGTTTTGCTCCATTTTATGACCTTTTCCCTACAGCTGTTAAGCGAATAACTGCAATTGTTAGTGAATCATGCTCCTCACATTGACTTTGCTTGTTGGTGGCGGGCTGGGAAGGTTATAAATAGTGATCACATGACCCCCGGGACCATACAAATGTCATAAACACATGCCAGTTGCCAAGTGCCTGCATTTTGCTCATGTGACCATGGGGTTGCTGCAACAACTGAGTCACGTAAGTGTGAAAAACCAGTCATAAATCACCTTTTTGGTGCCACTGTATCTTCAAATGATCACTAAATGAATGGATGTAAGTTGAGAAGCTTGAAAGCTTACAAAATCAGCATATATTGATTTTATTGATAGATAGATAAAGAGATAAAGATAGATAGAGAGATTATATATATATGCTGTTCAGCTTCCTTCGGGTATTATCCCACGTCACTGTAGTGATTCTAAAGTTGTAGCAACGTTTCAGCAGAATCTCATCTGCCATCATCAGGCTTCTGTATGGAGTTTGTATGTGGGTCAGGGTCATAATACCCCAAGGAAGCTGAAGCAGAATCTCATCTGCCATCCTCAGGCTTCTGTATAGAGTTAGTTCCTGATTTCAAATTTGAGGCTGGTCCATTCTGATTGGCTGGGAGCCTGGATCTGTGTTCATTGAACTTGGAGTTTGATTGATTGGTGTTTCTGGTTTCTTCTGTCTATTTTGTGGCTTTGATTGGTTGGCAACACTCTGTTCTTGTGTTGGAGGCTTTCAGTGCAGCTTGGCTCCGTGTGAAGGGATGGCTGCTCTTCATTAGCAAGCTGGGTTTCACCTGGGTGCCTAGTGGGGGGGGTGTTTGGGTTGGAGCTATCAGAGGGAGTCTGTTTTTGCCCAGGTGTTTGCCTGGCTTGTGGCATGGAGATCTTTCTATTTGAGAGTGCAGGCTTCCAAATGATTGACAGTCTGGTGGAATCATCTCTTCTATTCATGCTGTCAGGTCTTTTTTCATCTCTATGGCTTCTCTGATGATTCTGTGGTTGGGGTTTTCTATAGTGGCTAGGGTTTTAGTGCCATTGAAGTTGATGTTGTGACCTGTGGTTTTCATGTGTTGGACTAGTGAGGAGGTGTGTTTCAGCTTTTTTACTGCATTTTTGTGTTCATCTTGGCGGGTACTTATTCTTCTATTGGTCTGTCCAATGTATGTGGCGGGGCATGATGTACAGGGAATTTCGTATATGCCTTGGTTTTCCAGGTCAATTTTGTCTTTGGGGTTCCTCAGGATGGCTGCTATTTTTTTGTCTGTTTTGAAGGCAATCTTGATGTGATGCCTGTGTAGTATCTTACTGATTTTATCTGTGGTACCTCTTATGTAGGGCAGGACAGCTGTTCCATAGATCTGTTGGTCTTCTAGGTCTCTGTTATGTCTTGGTGTGTTTTTGTGGATCAAGCTGGTGATTTTGTTTTTG
>BLBF01000063.1:17677737-17691612 GCA_015471245.1 Laticauda colubrina | reverse complement strand
AAGAAGAAGAAGAAGAAGAAGAAGAAGAAGAAGAAGAAGAAGAAGAATTGCTAATTAAGATTGCTAATGCAAACTTAAATTGCATTAACAGAGGAATACAGTCAAGATCAAGGGAAGTACTAATACCACTCTATAAAGCCTTAGTAAGACCACACTGAGAGTACTGCATCCAGTTTTGGTCACTATGTTATAAAAAAGATGTTGAGACTCTCGAAAAAGTACAGAGAAGAGCAACCAGGATGATTAGGGGACTGGAGGCTAAAACATACAATGAACGGTTGCAGGAACTAGGCTTGGCTAGCCTAGTAAAGAGAAGGACCAAGGGAGACATGATAGCAGTCTTCCAATATTTGAGGGGTTGCCACAGGGAGGAAGGGATCAAGCTATTTTCTAAAGCTCCTGCAGGCCAGACAAGGAATAATGGATGGAAACTGAACAAGGAGAGATTTAACCTGGAAACAAGGAGAAACTTTCTGATAGTGAGAACAAATGGCAGTCCAATCTCTTGTGGAACAGCTTGCCCTTGGAAGTTGTGGGAGCGCCATCAGTTGAGACTTTCAAGAAGAGATTGGACTGCCATTTGTCAGAAATGGTGTAGGGTCTCCTGCTTGGGCGAGGTGGTTGGACTAGATGACCTACAAGATCCCTTCCAACTCTGATTATCTGTATCTGTATCGAAGAAGAAGAAGAAGCCAACAACAGATAGTGTTTTATGTAGAATCTCCTTTAAGTAATTACATATTGGTATACTTTACTAATAATTGTTTCACTAGGGAAAATAGTAGGGCCAGTCCAGCCCTATATTGAATAGACTGAGAGAGCTTCCTAAGACAGCAGATGCTGCAAAGATCCATAGAAGCAAACAAAAGTAGGTTTTGTACAGCATTTCCATTCATCAATTTCAAAATTGCTAAGGACTAGGGTTAGGGCTAGGATTGATCAAATCAAACACCGAAATTTTATTGTTTTATTTTTATTTATTTTATGGCTTAAAAATAAGAGTGCAAGTTTTCAGTGAACGCTGAGGACATATGTTCCCATTGCTTCTCTATCAACTTGCAATGGAAAATGGGCATCCTTACATTTGATTCTGTCTTGCTGTGCTCCTAATTACAGGATTGTGGAATTACTTCCATAGTACCCTACTTCCAAAATATGCTACAGAGAGAAATGGACTAAATGTCATCAGTGGGCCTATTTTTGATTATAATTATGATGGGCACTTTGATTCCTATGACACAATCAAACAGTAAGTAAATTTAAAAGGCTTAAAAGTAAACCAATATCTTAAATTTCCTTATTTGCTTAGAATAATTTCATATGCAATAAATGTAATTGGCTTTAGCAGTTTTGCCACAAACATAATATTACACATCATTCCATAGATTATTTCATCCAGGCAGTTTTACAGAATCAAGTTTACTGTTGTTAAGGCAGTAAAATTTAAATGGTTATCTTTAATCTCACGAATATGGTATATTTCTGTGTGTCTAAAGGTAGTCCTTGACTTATGAATGGCCAATTAGTGATGTTTAAAGTACTGATTGAACTATCTTGGAGGTCCTTATGACCTAATTTGAAGTTCTGACAGTCAGGAAGCCCCTGCAGTCACATGACTACCCCTCAGGCTGCATTTATGGCCATTTGCAGAATCCCACAATCATGTCACTGCTTTTATAACTTTGCCCAAAATCAGCATTTGCTTCTTGATTTCAACAAAACCCAGAGCAAATCATTGGTTCATTTAACAACTATGGCATTCTTATTCTCTTTCAGGTATGTAAACAATACAAAGATTCCCATCCCAACCCATTACTTTGTTGTGCTGACTAGCTGTGAGAATTCAACCAAAACTCCACTAAATTGTCCACCAGGCTCTTTGAAAGTTTTGTCTTTTATTCTCCCTCATCGTCCTGACAACTCAGAGAGCTGTGCTGTAAGTGTGGCAACACTGATTTCCAAACATTTTGCCTTACAAACTCCTACGAATTTAGGATATTTTTAAAATTTCCATAATGGGACCTAGCCTATTAGATTCTTCTAATGTACTGGGTTATTAGACTATTGTCTTAATAATCATTAAGTGCAGCAGTTTTTTGAGCTAAATACAGTTGAATTGAAAATTTATTTTTAATGTCTGATTCTGCCTCCTCCTCTTCCTCTTCCTCTGCCTGTATACCTACAGGAATAAGGATTAGGATCTGTATTGAAATAGTGGCTAAGAAGCTAAAATACAAATCTGTAGTCCAAGGTTTACACTGCACTTCTGTTACAAATGCAGCAGATGATCTTAATCAAAACAAACTGCTTAGCCCAACTCTTGTCTGCAATACAGGAATGTATGCTAGAATATTACATGGAAATGAGTAAACTAAGTGGAAAATGCATATACTATACTTTAATCATAATTACAATTGCAAATATATATATATAAATAGCTTTAGACCTTCTAAATTTGAGAACTGAGAAATACCATTTTATTTTCCCACTTAAATAAAAAAAGGCATAGATCATACAATGGGAAGGGAGCATTTAGATTACTGAATCCAACCCCTTTTCAGGGAAGGAATAGAATTAAAGCATTCCAGACAGAAGCTTTCATCCAAGGAAGGAAAGGTTATCTCATCTTTAGGCAACTGGTTGTACTGCCAAACTGCTTTTACTGTCCTGTGTTTTCTGGATTCTGTACCACCCAGTCAGAATCTGCTTTTCTATAACTTCTATAGGAAATAATTAAGATTGTTATTATTTGTCTTCTGGAATGAGAAAGAACAAATCTTGATTTTCTTCTTTGTGACATCCTTTTAGATGTTTGAAGATGACTGCCATTCTCCCTTTCTGACATCTTTTCTCAGTGCTTAATATACAGCACTTGCAATTTTTCTTAATACGGTTTAATTTCAACCCCACCAGTCATCTTTGTTTTTCTTCTCTGAATCTGATCTAGTTTGTTCTAAATCAGAAGTCTCCAAACTTGACAATTTTAAGACTTGTGGACATCAACTCCCAAAATTCTTCAATTAGGAATTCTGGGAGTTGAAGTCCACAAGTCTTAAAGGGACCAGGTTTTGGGACACCTGTTTTAAATACTTTTTAAAGTGTACTGTCCAGAATAGGATACAGTGGATAATGTGGGTTTTGCCAAAGAAGAACTGTGTCAAGTGGTGACTACCTATAATTTGAACATCATACTTCCAATGATGTAGGCTAAAACTGAATTTGTTTTCTTTGCAGCAACATCGTATTGTACACTCATATTCAGCTTGCATTCAAATGCTATTAAATAATTATTTTTCACAAGTGCTATTGGAATAGCTGGTCCTTCAGCTATAACATTTAGAAATAACTTTTTCTGTAGCTACAACTAACTTAGAAAATAGAGTTTTGGATCTGATCTATCTTACAATATTCCTTTACTTTATTTGCCTTCAGTTTTGCCCAGCTACTAGTATATGATAAAGCTCTATTCTTCATTGTGCCCTCTTCTGTTTTCCAATGAAATGAACATTATTGCCAGAAATTTTGGTCAATGTTCATAGCATATTTTCTCAAGCTTTAATTCTGGAATTGGACAAAAGGGGGAAGGATGCAATCTGATGAAACTACAACCAACTGCAATGAACCTTTGTCATTTTCGCTATCGTTTTTACTGAATACAACAAGCAGGGAGGCACTTTGTGTTTCTACCAGTTATACTAGAATGGGATTGTATGCTCATCTAAATATCAAACAGTGTAGGCCATAAAAATCTAATAATTATCTGTTAGCTCAGCGAATACCCTCTAACCCTAGATATGCTATTCCATGAATACAGTTGATTGCTGTGACAGAATTATAACATTTTTCATTTTGAACTTAGAAGACTGGTAAGCTGCTTTACTGTCTGCTAAAACAGACCTCAAATGTTATTTTTGCTTGCTTTATTAGGATAAATCACCAGACAATCTGTGGGTTGAAGAAAGAATGCAGGCTCATACAGCACGTGTTCGTGATGTGGAGCTCCTTACTGGTCTGGATTTTTACTCAGAGCTCAAACAACCTCTTTCAGAAACCCTTCGATTGAAAACATTTCTGCCTATATTTGTAAACTCAGTTGACTGAATGTAAATCTTGGGCTATTCCAGAGAAATGATTCTTAGCATCAGTGCTATTAATAATAATAATAAAACCACTATTGTATAAGTATTTGTTGTGTCTCCTTGTTGTGTCTGCATGCATATTGAAAACAAGATTAAATAAATGCTTGGAAACCCCAAAATAATTTCAAATAGAATGCTCTTCTGGATAATTCTCCCAGAGCAGTGGTTCTCAACCTGTGGGTCGCAACCCCTTTGGGGATCGAACGACCCTTTCACAGGGGATACCTAAGATCATCGGAAAACACATATTTTCTATGGTCTTAGGAACCAAGCCATAATCTTATGGTTGGGGGGCACCACAATATGAGGAACTGTATAAAAGGGTCGCGGCATTAGGAAGGTTGAGAACCACTGTCCCAGCGGGAGAAGTGAGTCAGCTTCATCCAGAACTATCCTTGAGTTTGAAATACTGCTTAAATTATTGAACCAGCCCATTTTCAAATAAATTGTTTGAAATGGATTGTTTGTTTCACTTTCAAAATAATTTGCATTTGAGATGCTTTGTACACCACCAGTTCTAGACTTGAAATCCACAGTATGAAGGATGCTTGGACTGGAGAAAAGTGATTAAGTAAGCAAGTTACTTTCTTCTACCACACTTATCTCCTAAAGGAGGGAAAGAAACAGGGGAATATTCCGTAGCTAAAATATTAGGAAATGGTTAATTTCTGATACATAAAAATTGAGTGTTTTCCACTCAATTTATGATGAACCTCACTTTGCTTTCCCTGATCAAAATGAGGTGCAGGTTCACAGAACTATTAGTTTTTAATTAATTAGGTGGCTTCTCCCATAGAAAATAAGAGGATTACATCTTTTTTTTCAATAACAACAATTAGTCTTAGATACTTAGCCTCTGGCTTCATTGATTTGTGCCTGTTATTTGAGCATAAAACTAATTTCAAAATTAAAAAGCTGTCTTATACTCATTTGTTTATGTATAAAAAACATATTTGCTATTTTTGAAAGTATCAAAAAATCACTGAGCATATTAATGAAATTTATTTCACAACACCTCTCATATTGGCACAGTCAGAATGTCATGTTATTATATTTTATACTCACATGAATAATGAGCTTGATAATTCAGAAGTCCACATTGCACAGTTTATGTTCCCTCCTGCATACAAAGAGTCACTTGATAGTGAGATGGGCAGCATATAAATTAAATAAACAAATTTGTAGTATCTTACAGAAATATGGGAGTTCACAGCTAACAGGCTTTTCTGTTTGCTAGTACAAAACAGTCTGGTTTCACTTTGGCAATATTTTTGTTGCTAGATTGGCATAAAGTTCAGCAACTGAATGGGTTCTTGGTTTTGTTGCCAGATAATCTTCATGCAAGATCTGGTTATTTCCCAATTAAGCCATCTAACTGTAAAATTGAGGCTGCTATGCTTTGCATAGTAGCCCAGTTATGCTGAATTAATGAATCTGATTTGGCATAGATTTTTTTGAATATGTCTGAATAGTATTTGTCTGCAAATATTTGAATATGATGCAAAAAAACCCCCAAATGTTACAGGTCAACATTTAGTTATTAAAAATGGTGAAGTGACATCCAATGTCTTTTTTATTTGAACATCAAAGCAAGATAACTGGATCCCTGTTTTACAATCAATGTTGTTATCTAAGGATCAAATGTAGAATGAATCCACATTGTTTTCTGCAATAAGACCTTTCTTAATTAATACAAACCAATCTTCCCCATTTAAAACACAACAGGTGCACTGAGTCTATGACTTTCAGAATTCCCCATCAGCATGAATTTCAGTACTAACTTTGAGAATACTTAGTTAGATAATTGATGTAAGCACTTTTTATACTGCTTATGTTTTCTTAAAACCATGACATCTGATTCTGTTTACACTCTCTGATGATCACAGTAAAAATGTGTTTGCCACTAAATTCAACAAGTCTAGTCAGAATGAGTGCCTTTACACATATCTGGATTTCAGATAGCTTGGGTGGAAAGTTTGCACATGACCTCCTTCTCTGACTGCCAGCATCAATCCTCCTCCTTGACTTCCCAAAGTTTGTACTTCAATGTGGTAAATTAACAAGAGACTTTCACAAATAAAATTTCTCTAGAATAGGGGACAAGCGCAAAGTTCTATTTTTAAGCAAATGAGAAATTGTATTCCAGAATTATGGAACATATTTAAAAACTTTTTATCAGTTTTCAGGGAAGCATGTCAGTAACAATCAGTCACAAAAACGGGCTCAACTTTTTTCAGGTGTCAGGCCTATGTTTTTTGTTTGGTGCTTTCAAATTGTTTTTTGACAACTGGTGACTACTTGAACTAATCTCTGCAATTTTCTTGGCAAGGTTTTTCAAAAATGCCTTCTTTTTAGAGGCTGAAAGAGAGTAATTGGCCGAGGTCATCCAGCTAGCTTTGTGCCTAAGATGGGACTTGAACTCAGTCTCCTGGTTTCTAAGCCTTGTGCCTTAATCTCTACACCAAACTGACTCCAGGCCTATGTGCTTATGCATGGGTAAGTGTGAATGCATGTGTGCCCATAGTAAAATCTTGTGACATAGTTACCTTTTGTAAGAGTTTCAAACTCAACCAGAGTTGAGAAATCTGAAATCTATCAACAGTATTGATACTGTATATGAATCTGGCTATTTAAGGTTTTTTTTTTTAATTCAATGAGGTACTCAGAATAAAAGAGTTGGAAAGGATCTTGGAGGTTTTCTAGTCCAACCTGTCAGCTTTGGAAGCCATATTCCATGCTGTCACATAGCCTGAGAAAGTGGGAGGAGGGTGGTTTCAGTTGAGTAGCTCTAAGTAGACAAAATAAAATTCTTTTGTTAGTTCAAGGTCATTGAGTATGGCGCAGGATGAAATAAGGATCTTACTTTTGGACAGATTGTGATTGGGCCATGTGATGTGATGATGGCCAAGGGGGGATGGATTTGTAGTTTGGGAAATTGTGGGAAGTCTGAAAACTTTTAGATTTGGGATTCCACAGATGTGCCAGTTGCTATTCTAATAAAGATACTTTTGAGATATGGTTGTCTTGGAGTTACTGATTGAATGGAGGTTTGCTGGAACACTGACACAATCTCCTGCTCAAGCAGGAAAACCTATACCATTTCAGACAAGTGATTGTCCAATATCATCCTAAAAAATCTCCAATGTTGGAGCACCCACAACTTCCTTGCTTTATACTGCCACAGTAGGATATATTCAGGCATTTGGAATATAGAAAGCATTTCTTGACATGAGCTAGCAATTACCAAAACTGGGTAGTAACAACTACAAAGCTTTTTTACATTACAGAACAAATTTTGGACCATTTTAGAACAAATCTGAAAGTGATGTGCTATATTTCTTTTTCTTAACACATGCTCAGATCAAGTAACCGATTCAAAACCAATTCAAAAACTCCAAACCAAGCCTAAGATTCCTTCCATAGATCCTGAACTCTTTATTCTTTGCCTGGAAATCCCATCACCATGCAATCATCTTGTGCTGCAGCCTCTTGCCATTACAGGATGGATCTCTTAGGTCGGAAAATGCATTTTATCCCCCTTCTTTGAAATACATCTGGGACAATTAGTACTTTATATCCTGCTCCATGTCAAAAATATGTTTTCCAGTGGCTTGTGATAGCAGAAATTAGTTCTCTGTCATTTGAGTTAAAGCAAAAACATAAGACATTGCCAAGAGGTTGATCAAACTGTAAGGTGACCCAATACTGATAAGCAGACAATGATCATACAACTTGGGAACCAAGTTCCCAACCAACTTGGGAAATTGCAACCTGTACAGCACGAAGAGGTGTGCTCTCCAGACTACATCACAAATTGATAGCCCCAATACACAAAATGGCTTTTATACACTTTTGGAAAACAAAGGAACATGATCATTAGCGAGCAATAGACAACAAGAAATGAACTATTCACACTCCTGGCAGAGGATGGCCTTCCCAGAAGATGGGTTCAATGTTAAAATATTATGTCATTCTGTTCCTATGGCTGATAAGGCTGATAATTAAGTAAGCACAACTTTCTAGCTAATTTATCTGCAATAGAAATGGGGAACTTAACCCTGAATCATCTGCTCGTCTGGTATAAGTAAGTTCCTTGATAAGGCTATCAAATAGCCTTCCAGGAATTTTGGGGCAAGGACATGAGGCCTAAAGGGAAGACATTAACAATAAAACGAAGGAGGCTTTTTTAATTTCCCCAGTAAAATAGATATTTTCTGGCTCAAAGAAGATATACCAGTGCTACAAAGATCAACAACTGCCAATAATTGAAGAATCTAGTTGGAAGAATGAATTTTTGAAATATTTTCCAAGAAACATACTGTGTACTTGATAAACAGAAACGCAGACTTCAAAT
This sequence comes from Laticauda colubrina, assembly GCA_015471245.1. Lineage (NCBI taxonomy): Eukaryota > Metazoa > Chordata > Lepidosauria > Squamata > Elapidae > Laticauda > Laticauda colubrina. The sequence goes on along the minus strand of BLBF01000063.1, from coordinate 17,683,119 downwards.
CAAATGAGAATCACCTACATCTGAAAACAGACAAAAACTTTCAAAAGATAACCTTACAAACCTAGAAGGATAAGAACTAATTTCATGACTTTTACTAGCTTCTAATGCCTTTTAAAGGCCCTATTACTCATAACCTTCCCAACCCAATCACTGTAAAAAAAAAGTTCCCTATAATATAGTGGAAAAATTAATACTTCTCATGATATTACATAGTACATCATACCAGGCATGTTCAACCCATGGCCCACAGACCACATGCAGCCCTGGACAGCAAGTAATGTGGCTCCACAAGATTGTAAACTTTTAACATTATATGATTTATATACATGAACTACATTATATATTTTATATGCAGCCCAAGACAATCCCTCTTCACTCAATGTGACCCAGACAAGCCGAATAGTTGGAAAACCATATGCTACATTTTCACTTTTCACCAAGACGGTATTATTTTTCCCCCTTTTTGATCTCATGATGCTGGTTAGATTTGGTGATTGATTCATTCTTGGCTCTATCCTGGTTTATACCAAACTAGAGCAAAGAAGTTTCTTTGTCTTTGAGCAGACCCATGCTTTATGCTTGGCCCATTGCCTAGCATGGGCCTCCCAACACTTCCTGAGTTCAACAGAAAGAATATCCAGGCCCATTGCAAATGTACTCCCACCCAAGTTTTCCAGCTTCAAATGAGCTTTCGTAAATCCTTCGGAGTGAACATTTTCCAGCACTTTGTTCAATACTAGCAGCAATTTCAGTTCTGATTGGCTGAAATGCCTGGCACATTTTTCCCCTTCCGCAGTTAGTTCTGCCTTGGGCAGCCATTTTATCCTGAACTTGCCAGATTTATTTATTTATTTATTAAATTTATATGCCACATGTTCACCATATAAAGTGACTCTTGAAAGCTTTATAGTGACATAAAAGCATACCTCTAAAAAAATGAAAAGCACTGAAATTAACAATAATAAAAAAGTTAAAAGTTAAAAACACAGGCAGTGCAGAGTTTTGTTTTTGTCTCTGCCATGTAGCTGGAATGTAGGTTGCTACATTCTCCATATTTATCTTTATAATATTGCAATTGATCCATAATTGCCTGTAAACCAGACAACATGTTTTATCATTCTCCTCCTGGAGAGTATTATAACTAAAATGAGCTGGAGGACTGGGATAACCTAATTTAAATGGTCATATTTAATTTCCTCAGCTTCCTTTTATGAGTATGCTTGACTTCAAAGACCTTTTGTCAACTTGAAATAGGCATGTTATTGTCTGCATGAACAACAAGAGTTCAACCATCAAGCCCTCTTTTGGACAATAAATCCACAGTGCACATACACTAGAAAAAAGTTTACTTAATGCTTTAAAAGTTCAACAACACATGATCTCAAATGTCCTTGGGGGGAAAAACCCCATTTCTTTGTGTGTTATCTTGAATCCTCTCATTATCTGGAGATTACTAGACTGAGGAACTCTGTTTTAAGTTGCAAATATTACACTACACATAATTATGCAGAAGAGTTCCATCCAGGAAAGATGCTTGCTTCAAAAATAAACAAACCCAAAGAAAGATTTAGGGTACCTCCTTAAGGTTTTCCTCTCTTTCCTATTTCCTCTTTTTTTCTAATCAACTTTTTTTCTCCTGCAGTTCCTCTCCGTATAAAGTATAAGAATATTAAAGTTATATTACAAGTGCAAGGAACTCAATGGCAAAAGAAACTGTTAACATGAAGCCTCCATTAAGGCATTGTTCACAAGCCTTAAAAATATCCGCCCTCACCTTAAGTTTTCATTTTTCTTTCTTTGGATTTTGGTGACCAAAATACCTGCAACATTCCAACTGAGACTTCACCAACAACATCATTCTATTACCCCCAAACTCCATGTTGCCAAATTTTACTGGTAGATGGCTGAAAATTGACAATTGGCACATGAACATTGTCCTGTAAACCTGAAACAAGCTTCAAAAGTAAAAAACTTTGCAACGAAAAAAAAACCCAGTGTTTTCTTAAAAACAATCCAAAAATCTCTACAAAATCTCATACATGATACTGTTGTATCCATTTTTATAATTGTGTTGCCCACTAAGGAAACTTCAAACTTCTTTCCTTAAAGTTATTTATCATCTCCAATTGGGTCTGTCTGTCTATCTCTCTCTCTCTCTCTCTCTCTCTCTCTCTCTCTCTCTCTCTCTCTTCACACACACACACACACACACACACACACAGAGAGAGAGAGAGAGAGAAAGAGAGAGAGAGAGAGAGAGAGAGAGAGAGAGAAACACATAAATCTGTACTCCCATTACAAGCTAGCTTGTGATAAACAAAATTTTCAGTAACTGCTCAGTGCTAAACGTATGGAGTAACAAGTTTAAAAGTGTTTGAAAGACCTTACTTCCAGATAAGTAAACATGGGCAATCCCATTCTATGTCTGTAAAAACATCAAAGCCAATATCATCAGGATCAGTAAACTCGTATGAACAATTTATAAAATATTTTTTTTTTGTTATCTTTAATGTATGTTTGGAATGCTGAACATTTTTAGACAGTATCGACTCTGGTATGGACTCAAGAAGCTTTACATCCTCTGTAATTCATCCAGGACATCCAGGAATGTCATTTTGTAACATACCAAAGCTAAAAAAAAAAGAATCATATTTGGTACAATCCAAACGTCTGGTATTAGAAATATCTGCAAAACTGCACAGAGTTTCAGCCATACACAAAAAAATTCTCCTTTCATTGTTTTTAGTACTTTTATCCAGATTCGGAAAAAAGTTAAACTAAAATGCATTTCTGAAAATAACACTGTAGGTGACTTAAAAATAGAGGAAGAATGAAACAGGATGTTAGCTAAAAATACATTAAAAAAAAAACCTATCAGTTCTCTTGAAAACTGTATCTACATCTCTCCTGTAGGGAAAAGAATGTCTCTCCTGCAGAGAGATTCAGAACAATGGTATATCAATGCAACAAGATCATTCACTTTCAACAGCCCTTCCAACTCTCTGAGGGGTAACAAATACTACTGGGGTGCAGGGAGATTTTTTTTTTTTATACTGTAGAAAAATTTTGATTTGTTAAATGTGCTCTACACTGGCCCATTCCATATCATTTACTAAAGCATAGCATAACACAGAAATGTGCATCTAATGCTAACACATATAGAATTAAATACTTCTGTTAGGGATAACATTGTTTACCCTAACTGGTTTAGGTGAAATAATAACTATGAATCATAGTTAGTGTATGTTAAAGTGTCTGCAGCTTTAACTGTGAAATAGCAATTAAGGGAGTGGTTATGAAAACAATATAAAAGTAGCAAGTCTACAGCTTGCTTGCTCTGGCTTTGATGATCCCTGATTACTGCTTGGAATCAAGACTGCATTGCTCGAACGGGAGAGACAACAAAGGACTGATTTGTAAGTGAACTGACATAGGATATTCTACATGGACTTTGCTAACTGAATATCCCTGAATGGACTGACTACATGATACATGACTATTGGACTGTTATTTGACTATGCTATGAACTTATAATGGAATAAACTATATTCTTGATACCACAAGTGTATCTGTTATTTTTACTGTATGTTAATAAACATATAAGCTTAGCTCACTCATTTATCTGTGTGCCTATCTGACTAACGCTGCACATTCTGTTTAGCTTGTCTACCTAACCCTGGTTGGGGAACTTAACAGGCTTAACAACTTCAATGCAATTTAATACTTTTAAATGTAAAAGTACCTGAAACAATGTTTGTGCCTATGGAAGAAACCAAATGTATATCCATTTTCTGCCTTTGGGTTATAAACAAAATATAGCTTGCATTACAGTGGAGATATTTCAGACCTCAGCTTAAATATAAATATGTCTACATCAGGAAGGACTTGATTATTGACAAGTAAAGTAGTCACAATCTTTCTAGAAACAATATGGAAATGATTTCCCATTGCTTTTTATCTAGGATTTTTTTTTTTAAATATTGTTACTATCAGCTTGGTCTTTGGCCTAGGTATATGTTAATGTTCTGTCATGCAAATATTAAGCATTTATTTCTTTTTTTTCATAGCAGAACCTCCTACAAAATTTGATTTGCTCCCATTCTACTATTAAGTTTATTGGTCTAATGGTTTTCTGCAGGCTATTAAAATTGAGTTATTTCAGAGAGCTTTCCAAGAGACGAGTTGATGCTATCAGACTTATTGATTGTTGTGTGATCACTTGTTTTGTGTTTATCTTCCTTTATCTTCCTTTAACATGGCTGTGCTTATAGGGCTGGTACATGTGAATCAAAGAATATTTTGGATTGCAGTAGAGTACTACATCTAATTAATAAATGTAACGATTCAGCTTGCTAAATGTAAAATGATTACAATTCAACATGAAGGGATTGGGATACAAGCTCAAAGGAGTTCAATTGCTAGGCAACTGTATATAGAAAAAGGGGGAGAGAGAATACACAAAATACAATGAAGTAACAGAACAAGATTCCAGCAAACAAAATTAGATGAGGAAAATCTACACCCACAAACCATCTTGGGCAATGAGGGCCTATAATTAAAGAACAGCCTGACCTTATCCATGCAGCTGATTTCAGTGGATTTTGGACTTCAACCAGGCAAAAGATTACAGCAGGAAAGGTGAAGCACGTGGGTGCCTGAATTTAATGTTTGAGCTGCCAACTGTCAGGTTTGGTTCTGCAATCCAACAGGACAGACATAGACTTCAGAGGATAATTTGGACTGCAGAAAAAACAATTACTACCAACCTGCCTTCAATCAAGGACCTGTATAGAACAAGTGTCAAAAAGTGGGCTGTGAAAATAATTATAGACACCTCACATCCTGGACATAAACTGTTTCAACTCCCACCCTCAAAATGACGCTGCAGAGCACTGTACACTAGAACAACTAAACACAAGGACACTTTTTTCCCCGAACACCATTACACTGATAAACGAATAATTCCCTCAACACTGTACAACTATTGATAAAGTCTGCACTACTATTACTATTAATCTTCTCATTTTCACTCCTTATCACCCATCCTCTCCCACTTGTGACTGTATGACTGTAACTTTGTTGCTTGTATCCTAACGATTTATATTGACTGATTCCAAGTATGATTTGATTGCTTGTACCCTATGACTATCATTAAGTGTTGTACCTTATGATTCTTGACTCTTGACGAATGTATCTTTTCTTTTATGAATAGAGTATTTACACCAAGACAAATTCCTTGTGTGTCCAATCACACTTGGCCAATAAAGAATTCTATTCTATTCTATTCTATTCTATTCTATTCTATTCTATTCTATTCTATTCTATTCTATTCTATTCTACTCTACTCTACTCTACTCTACTCTACTCTACTCTACTCTACTC
>BLBF01000063.1:17661183-17672173 GCA_015471245.1 Laticauda colubrina | reverse complement strand
TCTGCTGGTGCTGCTCCTGGTGCTGGTGCTTCTGCTGGTGCTGACTCTGCTGGTGCTGCTCCTGGTCCTGCTGGTGCTGCTGCTACTGGTGCTGCTGGTGGTGCTGGTGTGGTGGACCAGCCCCTAGAACCTCAAAGCCCTGCTGATGAGGGCCCAGAAGGCCCTGCCAGAGGGAGGAAGAGGCATTCACGAGAAATGAAGAGGGGGGAGAGGAGACAGTACTCCATTGCAGACGAACATGAGGAGGAGGTGCTCGAATGGCTGAGGGAGAACGAGTACCTCTGGAGGAAGGGACACAGGCTCTATCGAGACACCAAGCGGAAGCAGGCGGCTCGGAGAGAGAAGGCGGAGAGCCTGGGCTACACTTTGGATGTCCTCCTGGGGTGGTGGAAGCAGATGCACACCTGGTACGGGAAGCTGCACCTGAAGAAGTCTGGCTAGGCCGCGGTCAAGCTGACGGACCGGGAGACCTACGTGATGGCCAAGTGCAGCTTCTTGGAGGATGAGATCCGCCACCGAGGAGCAGCCCCTCTGTCAACCCTCTCCCTCAGACAGCCCACAGAGAGCCACTCCTCTTCCAGCCAGGAGACAGCTACCATGTCCAGGCAGGTGTCTTTGGAGGGCCCCATGACAGAGACCCCCCCAACAGCTGCACTCCCTGTGCCGGAGCACATGGAGGACCCCCTGACGCAGTTGGAGCAAGTTGGAGCAAGAAGAGGCTGCTGCCACCAGAGACCAACCCACACCCACACCCAGCTCCACCTCCACAGAAAGCAGGCAGAGAGCCAGACCGGAGAGCCAGAGCCACACTGTCCTCTTGGAGATCAGGGACACCATCAAGAGCAGCGTGGCTCTCCTCTCTCAGCTGGTACACTCCGACATACCATCCTCTAATAGAAAGCCCTTCCTCACCTACGTGAACCAGACCCTCATGGAAATGCCCGAATCCCAGTACCAGGTGATCAAGGAGAGGATCACAGGTCTTCTGCACCACCCTCCAGGCCCAGCTGAACCTGCTCTGACCCACTCCAGGTCTGCTCCTCTACCCCAGGTGATGTCACAGCCCTTCCAAGGCTTTCAACAGCCCCTCACCTACCAAGGCTATGGCTACCAGGAGTTCCAGCAGCACAGGCAGCCCTTCCCAGTCCAGGCACAGGTACATCGCACACCACAGGTGCCACAGATGCAACTGATACCACCGATGCCACCGACGCCACAGATGCCACCGATGCCTCACCTTGCTCACCTGCAGACCAGACAGCCCCATTACACTCCTCCTTCCTCCACCCCACAGCCAAGCCCGGCCTCAGAACATCTGTCATTGGTCTTGGGACTGACACCCCATGTCATGGAGGAAGGGCCTCTCAACATCACAGGACTGAGCCAGCTCTCTGAGACCATCCTCCACACACCATCCCCTGTTGTCCTCTTGGGGCCAGGCACCCCAATGGTGCCTCAGACCAGCACTCCAGCCACTGCCACCTCCACAGCACCTGGACCCTTCACCCCTGAGATCATGGCCACGCCTCAGAGTGACTGAGAAGAATGCCAGAGACTGGGTTGCTACCTGTTGACTTTATCTTTGCTTGGGACACTTTACTTGGGTCATTTTGCTTTTACAATTTGTTATTAATAAAGGTTATCTTTGCTTCACACACTTGCTTCATTTATTTTAGTCAATAAAGTCTTGGTGGAAACTTTTAGAAATGGTTTAAGCCTTTGCATGCTTGTAGGATGGGTAAGGATAGCAGTGGGATGGGCAGGGATACCTGTGGGATGGGTAATAGCTGTGGGATGGGTAAGGATAGCAGGGGGTTGGGCAGGGATACCTGTGGAATGGGTAAGGATAGAAGTGGGATAGATAAGCCTCCAGTGCAAGCATAGTGGGACTGTATGGTCCACCCTCCCAGGTGCCACACCTAAGGCCCTTTTTTATCAATAACAATGTAAGCATTGATCCACACATGGCAACACAAACACAACTCTTTGTTAAACGCCCTGTTCATTGTAGGGCCACCCAACGTACATGGCCCAATCTCATCCGTGTGATGAGACAGGCTGAAGGAAGCATCCATTAAGCATCTACCATCCTGTCTTGCCACTCCACTGCTCCAGCTGGGAAGTTGCACCAGTGTTTCAGGAGGTTGCGCTGCTTCTTCCCTTCACGTGAGGCTCTGTTGGGACCTTGCACATCCTGAGTTTTGATCAGGTTTCGCCCTTGCCTCCATTCCCCAGGTTCCATGTCCCCATTGCATTGTTGATGGTCCACAAGTCTGTTCTGCAACACTGGGTAGCGGGTGCGCATGAGATTGTGCAGGATGCAGCAAGCTTCCACGATGTTCCTCATGGTCTCTGGGCGATGCTGCATGGTGGTGAGAAGTACCTGGAAGCTGTTGGCCAGGATGCCAAAGGCATTCTCCACCACCCATCTTGCCCTGGACAGCCTGTAGTTGAAGATCCTCTCTTCATGGGTGAGGCATCTGGAAGTATAGGGCTTCATGAGGTCGGTTCTGAGGGAGAAGGCATCATCACCCACGATGAAGTAGGACACATCTTGTGTGTCGTTGGGCAGGGGGTCTGGATCTTGGAAGCCCATGATGAGGTTGTGTTCCAGCCCATCCTTGAGGTCACTGACATTGTATACCTGGGCATCTGAAGCTGACCCGTTGCCTGAAGCATCGATGTACATGAACTTGTAGTCAGCATCGATCATGGCAAAGAGGATGATGCTGAAGAAACCCTTGTAGTTGAAATAATTGGACCCTGAGTTGGCTGGAGCTTTGCAGGCCACGTGCTTGCCATCTATGGCTCCAACGGTGTGGGGAAAGTTCCACCTCTGATACCACTGCTCTGCAACTTTCTTCCATCCTTCTTCAGTGGAGGGGCACTGGAGGAGCTCCTCCAGGTATTCTTCGATGATGGCCTGCACCACTTCTCTGACCACAATGCTGATGGTGTTGTGTGGCACCCTCCAGGCATACTGCATGTTCCTTTACGTGGTCCCGGAGGCCAGGTGGTGCAGAGTCAGTGCGATCTTCAGTCCAGGGTCCAGGCTGGGCCAGAAGTTGGTGTTTGCCTTGGTCAACCTGGGTCTCAGCCACTCCACAACTTCCTCAAACATGGCTGGTGGCATCCTCATGAAGTGCTGGAATGCACGAGGGTCTTTGTTCCTCAGCTCCACCCTCAGGTTGTCATACAGTCCGTATTCTGCTCTTCTCGCGATCCATCTTTGGACCCACACACTTCTTGGACGCCTCCTTTTCCTTGCGTAGAACAGGTGAAAGAGCCTCTAGAGGGCTTCGCACTGTTGTAGAATGATGGCGGCTACCGAAAGGAGTGTGCGATGAGTGTGTGGAGATGACTGGATGCTGTGGAAGAGCAAGAGCAAGAGCAAGGCTGAAGAGGTCTGCCCAGCAGGGCTGTTGGACTGATAGTGAGATCCAGGTGATTTCCTCCCCCTTTTTGTAGGAAATATAGGTTTTCCGCTTGGTGTCCTTCTGCATCCTCTAGATATCCTCCAGACATCCTAAATATCCGAGATATGTCCCCTATACGAACGGTTTTTCCGTTTTAATGCTTTATATGCGAGCTGCATCCGCTTACATCTATGTCTGTGCTACTAATGCTGCGCGGACGTTCCGCATCCATTTCGCTTCCTCCCTGTGTCCGTTTTCCGCTGGAGCGGATGCGAGTTGTGCGGATGCGGAGCGGATGCCGAACGGATACAGTGGACGTGTAACAGATGTAGAACATTTGTTCCCCGTATGTGTTGCGGATGTAGAACGGACGCTGCGGAAAGTTCATCCGCTCAATATTATATAATATATTTAGACTCCAAATATCTTAAACTGATTGGCCAAATAGGCTGTTCTCGGATTGGTCAGTTATGCGCCATTCCGATTGGCCCGCTTGATGGCGGGAACACTTGAACAACTGTCATTGGCCACAAGCCGCAAGCAAACCGCTATAAGAAGGGCTGCTGCGGCTTGAGTAAATGTTGCATTACAAGTCACTATCCTGTTTTAATAAAAAGCTGTTTGTTGGAACCCGGTCTTGCGCACCTTATTTCCAAACCGAACAGGACAGATGTTGTTTTACAAGAAATCCAAAGCTCTTATTGGTGGTACAGAGTCTTCCCTTTAGAAGATTGGCTCTTACAGGCCGATCTGGTACAAATTTTCAGCCTTATGAAAATCTCTAATTAAGTACATTTACTTAAGTTGTATACACTTTTCTACTGAGCTCAGTAATCTTCATCTGGTCCTACATATACAGTATGCATTGCACACATCATCTGTATGTATTTCTGCAAAGTACATTCTTGTTCAGTATAGGTAGTCCTTTATTTATGGTTACAGTTGAGCCCAAAATTTCCATTGCCAAGAAGACAGTTAAGTGACTTTTGCATCTATGATCTTTCTTGCCACAGTTGGTTTTTTTAAATAAACAATCACTGCAGTTGTTAAGTTAGTAACACAGTTGTTTTGTGAATCTGGGTTTGCCATTGGCTTTGCTTGTCAAAGGATTGCAAAAAGTTACCACATGACTCCAGGACATCATCATAAATACATCCTAGTTGCCAAGCAACTAAATTTTGATCATGTGATCACGGGGATGCTTGTGAGTGTGACAACCAGTCATGTGACTTTTTAAAAATGCTTCTATAACTTCAAATGGTCATCAAATGAATATTTGTAAGTCAAGGATTACCTGAATAGACAATTATTGAAACATATATAGCACTTCATATTTTTCCTAACAGCGGGGAATGTCAGGGATGTTAGTGGAAATCATCAGTTATTCAGGAATATTTCAGTGATCACAATCATATGTGAAACCCAGTGCAGTGTTAGGCTTCCTTTAGGCCACATCTGTCCAGTTATTTTGGTTCATGAAGCAGGATTTTCTCCTGCACTTGCATGCCTCAAGTTTCAACTAAGCAACCTTCTAAGATATTTGGATGGTAGTAGAGGAGGAAGAAGACATGTGTTCCATTGATATGGTTACACCCACTGATTCATCCTAAAGATAAGTACGGCTTACAAACTATTGATTTATGTACTATGTCATCTGAACCAAGCTTGTTGATTTATATTCTGAATCCTGTTTATATGACATTCTTTAGAAATGAGTAATAATTCAGGGAAGACATAAAGCTTCAGAAGAAAAGCATAATGTTATGTAGTTCAAGACCAAAACAGCCTTGAATGAATTCAGATGGTGGAAAGGTTCTTATGCATCAAAAAAAAAAAAAAAAAATAGCTACAAGAATTCAAATTCTAAAAACCAGATTAGGATATAAATATTCACTAATTTTATTGATAGTCTGAGTGATTTCTGAAACATTATACTAATCTAGATCTCCATGGGGGCTGTTGAAAAAAAATTCTGATATTTTTTCCATTTTGACTGTCATGTTCTGCTTGACTACTTTTTCCTTCACTGATTTTTTTCCATATTAGCTTGGAGGAAGACAAAAAGAATGGAGCCAAAAAGGCTGTGATAGCAGATAGATTACAAGACAAGTTGTAGAAACCACTTCCATTAAGAGTAGCAATGAAGAAAGATTAGTCTGAGAAAGATAGTTTATTTATTTATTTAATAATTGTTTGTATTGTGTATAGAACGTGGTAGACTCCAAATACCTTAAACTGATTGGCCGAGAAGGCCGTTCTCAGATTGGTTATTTAGGAACCAATCCGATTGGCCCGCCAGATGGAGGGAACACTTAAAGTACTGTCATTGGTCACTAGCTGCGAGCAAGGCACTATAAGAAGGGCTGCAGAGGCTTGGGCTGTTGTTCCGTTACCATTGCATTACTTGTTGAAATAAAAGAGTTGTTGTTGAAACCCGGTCTTGCACAACTTATTTCCGAACGGAACACTGGCGACGAGAGTGGGATTATCGTAGAAGAGCGAGCCCGAAGCATGTGGCAATCAGAACTGAGCAAAAGAGATGGCCAGTAACAATGCACCGCCCGCACCATTCAACCCTGATGAGGAGGATTGGGAGTCGTATATTGATCGCTTTCTAATGTTTTTAGAAAGCAACAAACTGCAGGAGATATCTGACCAAAGGAAGAGGGCTGTCTTCCTCACATACTGTGGACCAGCCGTTTTTAAGATGGCAAAGGCACTAGCCAAACCAAGAGATGTTAAACAGATGACTTGGTCCAAGCTGAACAGAATGCTCTGAGCACATTACACACCTGTGGTCTCCAACTTGATAAAAAGTCATGAGTTCTACAAAAGAGACAAAAAAGAAGATGAGAGCGTCGGAGATTTTGTAGCAGTCCTGAGACATATCAGAGGAGCCTGCGAGTTCCAGAACATGGACAAGATCATGAGGGGCTGCGTGGTCCTCGGATTGAGGGACGCTACACTCCAGAGTAAGCTGCTAAATAGACCGAACATCACTGTGGCCGAGGCCATCGCAGAAGCCACCGCCCCAGAAGCAGCAAAGAAATCCGCAGCCATTATGCGCCAGATGAATTCAATTCCAGATCCGCCAAATCAACCCAGAGAAAAGAAGATGGAGGAAAGCAAGAAACAGCCCACAGCGACCGCCCACAATGAAGATCTTGACTCCCTGAGTGACACTGATGATGACAATGAAGATGTCCATAGACTACAATCAGACAAGAAATGGCGGGAAAAAAGAAGAAGCAGGTGGGAATTCCAGTGTGCTGGATGTGGAGGCAACCACCCGCAATCTGAATGTAGGTTCCTAGACGCAATCTGCAGAGCTTGTAACAAACGGGGGCACATCGAAAGGGTCTGCTAAAACAAAAAGAGCTATAGTCCTAAAAGACGTAGCAGCATTCCCCCCCCCCCCAGAAATGAAGAGAGACAAGCCGGAAGCAGATGGAACCGAGATAATAGAAATAAAAGAATGAGCGACAGAGAGGAAACGCACTAGACGGTAACAATCGGAAATGCCAGGGCAGCAAATGTAAAAAAGGTCTAGATAGAGGTGAACATCAAAGGGAAGCCCTGTGAGATGGAAGTCGACTCCGGATCCTTTTTATCCATGGTATCTTGGAACACCATCCGACGCCTGATACTGAACATCAAACAAAAAGAACTAGAAAAACAAAAACTGATCTTAAAGGACTACCAGGGAAATCGAATTCCGGTAGTGGGCCTTGGACATTTCCTTGTCGAGTTTAAAAATCATGCCGAAATTTTGCCTCTGACCATCGTCGACTGTGATCGCCCTAGCCTCCTGGGAATCGAATGGTTCACGTCCCTGGGAATTGGGATGACTGTAATCAACAGCATCGTTGCGGCCAAGTGGGAAGACAGCCTGTTGCAAGAGTTCCGAGATGTATTTGACGGGATCCTAGGCAAGTACAAGGGGACCCCAATTTCATTTAGCCTAGACCTGAAAATAGCCCCCATCCGGCTCAAAGCCAGACGCATCCCTTTTCCCTTAAAACCAAAAATTGACGAACAACTGAACAAACTAATAGCACAAGGGGTTTTAGAGCCAATCAACCATGCCAGGTGGGAAACACCCATCGTGACTCCTGTCAAACCAGATGGGTCAGTGCGCATCTGTGGAGACTATAAGGCAACCCTAAATCATGCACTCCAACAAAGCGTGTACCCAGTACCGGTAGTGCAACACCTATTGCACTCATTAGGGGAGGAAAAATTTTTGCGAAACTTGATCTCGCACAAGCATACCAACAGCTACTTGTTGACCCCACAACCACAAGAGGCACAGACTATAGTCACACACAGAGGGGCATTCAAGTGCAACCAACTTCAGTTCGGCGTTAGCATTGCCCCAGGCATTTTCCAAAACTTCATGGAGCACCTTCTAAATGGAATCAAGGGAGTTATCCCCTATTTTGATGATATACTAGTGTCAGCAAAAAATTCTAACCAACTAGAAAGCAGATTAAAAGAAGTATTAAGAAGATTCAGAGACGCAGGCCTTAAAGTAAAGTGAGAAAAATGTAACCTAGCCACCAACCGGGTCGAATTTCTAGTCTATTTCATAGATGAGCAAGGAATACACCCCACCAAAAAAAAGATAAAGGCAATCAAAGACGCACCTAGACCTAGGAACAAAACTGACTTACAAGAATTCCTAGGTCTCATAAATTTCTACAATGTGTTCCTGCCCCAAAAAGCAACCATGGCAGAACCCTTACACCGGTTGTCAGACAAAAAATCTATCTGGAAATGGGGCCACCAGGAACAAGCAGCTTTTCAAAATATCAAAAATCTATAAACATCTAAAACCGTTTTGATCCAGGATAGCAATACCCTTCCTTTGACGGTCACCTGTGATGCATCGCCTTTTGGAATCAGCACCATCCTGAGTCACAAGCTACCAGACGGCAGAGAGGCACTGGTTGCCTTCTATTCAAAAACACTATCCAAATCGGAGAGAAATTACAGCCAACTCGACCGAGAAGCCCTCACAATCATAGCTGGAGTCAAAAGATTCCATGAGTACGTTTATGGCAGAACTTTTTTGATCATCACTGATCACAAACCCCTGTTAGGGATTCAAGCAGGAAACAAACCGACCCCGAACATTCTGTCACCTAGAATGATGAGGTGATCTGAATTCCTGGCTGCCTACAACTACACGCTAATCCATCGCCCAGGGAAGACCATCACCCATGCAAATGCCTTGAGCCATTCCCTGCTGCTCATCACGGAAGATGATCCAGCTCCCACCGTCTCAACTCTCCAACTCGAGGCCTGGCTGAACCTGCCACTAACTGCAGCAGACGTCGCTAAAGCCACCACGAAAGACCCGCTGACAGCTCGCATTCTGCATTGGGTAGGTAAGGGCTGGATGGATGAAAACAAAACCGAGACCTTTAAACCGTTTTGCACCCGATAGACTGAACTGTCTATCAAGAAAGGCTGTATTTTGTGGGGTGACAGGGTGGTAATCCCTGAAAAACTACAGGAAAATATATTCTGTATGTTGCACAAGGGGCACCCGGGCATAGTGAAGATGAAAGCCCTGACCAGGAGTTACGTCTGCTGGCCAAGGCTGGACAAAGACATTGAACGTTGGGTGGCAACATGCCATGACTGCCAAAAATTGAGGCCTACCCCCCCACTGGCACCAGTCAGGGAATGGGAAACTCCCGAGGCCCATTGTTGAGACTGCATGTTGACTTTGCTGGGCCAACAAAAGGCAACACCTTTTTGATAGTCGTGGACGCCTACTCGAACTTGTTAGAAGACATACTTATGGCTTCCACGACCACCGAGGCAGTGATGAAGCAGTTAGACAAACTTTTCACCACACATGGCCTGCCTGATGTGTTAGTGTCGGACAGTGGGCCCCAGCTTACCATGTTGGCATTCGAGCAGTACTTAGCTGCACAAGGCATCCGACATGCCTTGACAGCACCGGCTCATCCGACTACAAATGGCAGGGTTGAACACATGGTTCGGTACACTGAGGGCCTCGAAATAATGGACAAGGGGGGTGTACAAGAAAAGCTAAACTGATTGTTAACCATGCAACATATTACCCCTAGCAGAACCACCAACAAGAGTCCAGCAGAACTCCTAATGGGTAGGAAATTGTGTTCCTACCTCGACAGACTGCACCCCACTTGTACCTGGGATAAACCCCCTGACTCCTCCAGCAAATACCGCTCATTCGAGATAGGCGACCTGGTTTACGCGAAAAACCTTACCAGGGAACTGTTATGGCTGCCAGCCACAATCACCCAAATCACAGCCCCCCGGTCTTACCGACTAGTGTTGGACGACGGAAGAGAATGGAAGCGGCACATCGACCAGCTTCGTTCCCACATCCTAGAACGCAACACCACACCAGCGCTGACAATAAACAAACCAAAAATAGCCGAGGAGGGGGGAGAAATACAAAATAATAAAAAAGGGAGAGACGAACCTCCCATAACACGACAACAAGCATTACACAAAGATTCACAACCAAATCACAAAGAGCACTCATGATTAGATGAACCCCAGAAAAGAAGTCCAGGAGCAGGAGAACGAGGCAAGGCCTTCCTGGAAGGAGACAACCAGGCCAGCTCGATCAGCCCGGATGAACCAGGAGGGAGTGGCGGAGCCATCTCAACCGGCCCGAGAGACTCAGGCGGGAGAGGCAAGGCTGACTCACCCTTCCAGGAGGTTCCATGGAGAAGGCACAGAGAGAAAGCCGTTTGAACCACTTGAAGACCACGCCGAGACTGAGCTGTGCAGGTCAACAAGGACTCGAAAAAGCCCCACCTACCTGCATGACTACGTGACACACGTAAGATGAAACCAAGAGGGGGAGGGGTGTTATATATAGAACTTGGTAGACTCCAAATATCTTAAACTGATTGACCGAGAAGGCCGTTCTTGGATTGGTTATTTAGGAACCAATCTGATTGGCCCGCCGGATGGCGGTAACACTTAAAGTACTGTCATTGGCCACTAGCTGCGAGCAAGTCGCTATAAGAAGGGCTGCCACGGCTTGGGCTGTTGTTCCGTTACCATTGCATTACTGTTGAAATAAAAGAGTTGTTGTTGGAACCCGGTCTCGCGCAACTTATATCCGAACGGAACTGTTTTCATCTAAAATGAGAGAGTGAGAGAGAAAGGGAGGGAGAAGAGGGGGGGAATATTTTGTGTTTTGTTTTTTTAAAACCAGCAATTTGATTGTCAATTTGATTCCTTCTTTGGTCTTTACTGCCTCAGTAGGAAACAGCACAGTTAAGCTTCACTGAGAAATAAGAGATATCATTTCTTTGTTGTTTCCAAGAAAACTATGGGATTTGAATTACTCAAATGCATAATTATCACATATATACATATATATATATGTGCTGTTTAGCTTCCTTCAGGTATTATCCCACGTCATTGTAGTTCTGTTAAAGTTGTAGCAACGTTTCAGCAGAATCTCATCTGCCATCATCAGGCTTCTGTATGAATCAGGATTCTGCTGAAACGTTGCTACAACTTTAACAGAACTACAATGACGTGGGATAATACCCGAA
>BLBF01000063.1:17633002-17656183 GCA_015471245.1 Laticauda colubrina | reverse complement strand
TGTATGTATGTATGTATGTATGTATGTATGTATGTATATATATATATTTGTTTTCTGAGGTTTTCGCGGGTATTTGTATGTGGATCTTTGGTTATTCGGGTTTTCTCCCGCGTAGAATTGGAAGTATCTAGGCAACGTTTCGATGAAGTCTCATTCATCATCTTCAGGCTTGTTTCTTCAGCTCTGTGCTTCTCAGAGTAATTCTGTGCTTCTCAGAGTAATTCTCTGAGAAGCACAGAGCTGAAGAGACAAGCCTGAAGATGATGAATGAGACTTCATCGAAATGTTGCCTAGATACTTCCAATTCTACGCGGGAGAAAACCCGAATAACCAAAGATCCATATATATATATATATATATATATATATTTGTTTTCTTAGGCTATATATTTGTAAATTTATCTATGATATAAAATTTCAGTTGCCCTAGCCTAGTCTAATACTTTAATGTCAACTGACACAACAAGGCAGTAAAAACTGGGCTTTCCCATCAAGCCTGAGGCCTTCTCAGCAGGGGGAGCCTGTTTCACATTGAGCTGATGAATGTTCTCGGCTGCTGTTTTTAGAAGAATGCTATTTCTTTTGCTTTTTCATTGTTTTTACTCTATTTTAATGATTAGCTACCGGGGAGTCATGTATATAAGATGGATAGCCTATAAATTAATTAAGTAAATCTGTATTTTGTAACACTTCTTTCATGCGGCTCCAGCATTTCCTGGCTAAATCTAGTTTTTGTGAAGGTTTGGGTTACTGTTTTCAACCACAGGAATGTGGCAAGATAGTTTGCTGTGCAAAGCAAAGGACTGGATGGGGCTTCTCACCATTCTCTCTATAAAACTCAGTGGGACTTGCAAATGATTATTTCTCTCGTACTGATGATGAACTGTCATCTTCCACTACAATTAAGAGCAGAATGTTCCACTCCAGTTCTTGCTCTTAAACACCTGCTGCTTGAATCAGAGCCTCAGTTTTCTTCCTGGCAGGGAAACAAATATAGACAGACACTTTGGGCTAAAGTGTCTTCACCCAGAATTATGGCATAATTGATTTATACCACGTTTACCTGGAATAAAATTCTACTATTTTCAGTGAAATTTAATTTCAAGCTATTTGAGATCTGCAGATTGAGTTTTTGAGAGTTTTTTTTCCAGAAATCTTTACCTCCTTATCCAAAGGTATTTATTTATAAATAAAATCTGCATTAGGAATTTTTGTACTTTTCAAATATAACTAAATTCATATTTGCTTATTGTAGGGTACAATCATAACTCAAAAGTCTTTGTGGAATATAATTTACTCTGAAGTGTCAATGAAATCTTGGAAGTAAATTGAGTAAATAAATAAATAAATGACAAGAGGTTTTTGTGCATTCAGGTGCATCCAGGATCTCTTCCATTGAAGACTGTTTAATTTATAGTTGTATATGCAGTCTCAAACAGAAATATAAACAGTTTTTGTCAATAGGATGCTGTTCTTTGGACTTATGGAGATATATGGAAACAAGGAGCCAATTATTTCCATTTAATTCCCCTTTTCCATCTTTCAATACAGAGAAAGTTCTGCAATACTATATCCCTATCAAAAATGGTTATTCAAATACTGTTTGCAAGAAACATTATTGGTGCTTTAATGTAAGCTTCTGTATAATATAATAACTGGATTTTTGTAAGCAGCTCCTCATGCTGCTTATTTTAGAAATACTTGTAGTCCTCGGGTTTATAACCATTTGTTTAATGACCATTCAAAATTACAATAGCACTGAAAAAAGTGACTTATGACATTTTTCACATATGTGATCAAAATTCAGCCAATTATCAACTGGCAAATGTATTTATTGTAGTTGCGGTGTCCTTGGGTCATGTGATCACCATTTGTAACCTTCTCAGCTGGCTTCCAACCATCAACATCAGTATGCAAAGCCAAATTCACTTAATAATCATGTGATTTACTTAACAACTGCAATAGTTTTCTTGACAACTGTGATAAAAAAGGTCATAAAATGAGAGTAGCAACCGCCTTGTTTAGCAACAGAAATCTTGGAGTTCATCTGTGGTCATAAGCCCCGTATTAAATTGCATAGCCCAGAAAATTTGTTTTTTGAAATCTATTTGCCTTAACCTTGTCTATTAATTAGATTTTCCCTCCTCTTTGACATTTAGCCATATCATTTAACATTTGCCCTTCACTGATCAACTTGTTGTAAACATGAGAATATTTCTGAAATGTTCTGAGGTTTGTGGTACTATGAACTTGCCCATGTGTGGTTTGCTGTTGAACATAAATCAGTGCAGTTCCACAGGAACAAGGTCTTTTCCACAAGACTTCCTGACTATAGAAAAGATTCGTTTGTTTCTTTTCTACCCACAATGATTCCCTCTAGAGTTTTCACTGGGGCAAAACAATACATACCCATCTGTAATATGGCACTATCCACATGGGGAAGCCAGAGAGGAGCGAGTATTTTTATTTTCTGCTTATGCTTTTTGGAAGATTTTATTTCTTATTATTCTTCTACCATAAGATTTTATTACTTATAATTCTTCTTTCATAGGAAAAAAAATCACTTCTTTATTATTCAAATAAAGTAGTATTCCCCTTCAATATTTGGCACCCTTCAGAATAATCTCTTTGTACCCAATGACAGCAAATCTATTTCTTTTTTTTTAGCTTTGAATGATAGCTTTTAGGAATACTAGAAATTACTATAAGGTAATACTGGATAATCTGTCTTCCTCAACATAAAACATGAAGAAAAAACAGACTCAAAAACTATATTAAACTGACATATTTAATAAAATGCATTTGAAGAAAAAATATGTCTTATTTGTAGGACAAGCATGATATCATTCTAACGACTTGATCATTCCTTTATTCAGAAAGGAAAGCTTAGAAACAGGATTTCAAAGTGCAAATGTTTGGCTGACCTCTGCCATTTGGAAGTATAATTTGCTAGAATTCTCTAGGCCAGCCTTAGGCATCACACAATCCTCTAAATCAGTGTTTCCCAACCTTGCCATTATGTGTGGACTTCAACTCCTAGAATTCCATAGCCAGCATGATGACTGAAGAATTCTGGGAATTGAAGTCCACACATCTTAAAATGGTGAAGGTTAAGAAACACTGATCTAAATACACTGGAGAAATCCATCATTGGCCTTCCTTTAAGTCCAATACAGTTGGGCTTCCAGTGAGATTCCGTAGCAAACTAGATGTTCCCAAAGAAGTAGAAACAATGCTGCAATAAAGAACAGCAGCCAATGAACATTTTTGTCTGGATAAACTTTTCCAAATAAAAGAGAGACTGAGAGATCATCCACCTGAAGCCAGGACAGCTGATTTCAGGAAATGACTACATGATGGAAATCTTGTGGCTTACTCATGAATAGAACAGCTGAACCACACAAGAAACACCTCACGATTTCTCATGTGCAGTCTTTGAATATTTAGTTCAATCAAACTCTCTGTTTTCTTAATCCCCTTTGGAAACAATCAAGTTGAAAAAGAGTTTTGAAAATAGCAGGATCAGAGGTGGTATTCAGCAGGTTCTGACCAGTTCTGAAGAACCGGTAGTGGAAATTTTTAGTAGTTCAGAGAACCGGCAAATACCATCTCTGACTGAAGATTTTACAGTATCCTTCCCCTGCCATGCCAACCAAGCCACAGAACTGGTAGTAAAAAAAATTGAATCTCACCACTGAGCAGGATGAGAAAAAAAATGGTTATTAGAATATGATTGTTGTAACCAATAACCAAAATATTGTTTGTTATTTTCTTTAGAATTTCTTTCTGAATTATTTAAAGTAAAACAAAGAGGAAGGAATACTTTTAAAGAACTTTAAAGCAAAAACAAACAAATCACTGTGAAATGTATTACTATGCAAATTCTTGTTTGATAGACAATCTTAAAGAACACCATACTATATTGCATGGGCACTGCAATGTCATCTTTCAGAGCTGTAGAAATATATATTTGGTAAACTTATGCGTAACAGTGACTTTACTTTTTAAAAATGTGCTATCTTTTTACCAGCCAATCAAACCATTGCTTTGTTGAGTTCTGATGAATATAATTAGTGTAGTCGATTTTCTTTTTTGAAAAAACTTTCTTTTCTATTCTAGGTATTATGCGTCATTGTGCTTACAATTATCTTAGGATGTATATTTGGACTGAAACCTAGCTGTACAAGAGATGGTAAGTAGTAAAAATGCTAATAGAAAGAATAAATTTATGAGTTTTAAAAATATCTCCATATCCCAAAAGATTACATTCATAGCATTGCACACTGGTCCTCTGTACATACTGAGTAATAGCTTGTCAGCTGAACCAGATCCAGAATAAGATACATTACTATCATACTTCTTGAAACGCCTACATAAAAACAAGAATTTATCAGGATAATTCAGGTATGTGCAAAGTAATTTAGGCCCTTGAATTTTTCACTGGGCTTCCTCTGGTTTAACACGAATGTGCCTAGCTGTCAAAACTTTTCCATTAGGAACTCAGCACAATACAAATTAGTTATATTTTTATCTAAACTACCATTTAATTAACAAGAGCCTTAGTTAATTAATCAAATGAGGTTAAGATCTTATGCAAGTCATTGACAAATATGTTAGGATCACAACCTTCACTTACATTTTTATGTATATTCCTTGAAGTAAATCCCACAACAACCAAGTCACATGGATGGGATTATTTTGCACATATGACTTGGTATATAGTCTTGAATGGAGTCAAGGAAGAGCTATTGCTAAACCAGCATCAAAGTTTTCCATGGAAATGCTTTTCTCTCCTGTTTTTTAATCTCGCAAAACTTATTTTAGTTTAAACCTCCTCCACCCACAATTCAGAAGGAATGAGTAAATGAAGCTGTACTCAAACCAATCAAGACAAGACTTCAATTAATCCTTTTGGGGAGAATAGGCAAGTTTAGATCTAATAGGTCTGTATGAGGGGTGTCAAACTCGATTTCATTGAGGGACAAATCAGGGTTGTGCTTGACCTTGGGGGGGCCAGGGGGTCATGGCCAGTTCAATGTCACTTGTGTCGGGGGTACCTGTGCTGGTCTGAGTGCTCTGCGAGTGAAAATGGGCTCCTGAGCTCTTGTTTCTGACTGCAACAGCCTCCTGCAATCCTCTGCCAGTGAAAACTGAGCTTGGGAGGACACCCATGGCCCTCGTGAGCTCCATTTTCGCTGGCAGAGGCTCCATGGGACAGTCCTTCGCTGTTTCCAGGGTGGCTCCATGGGCCAGATCTAAGCACCCCATGGGCTGGATCCATCCCTTGGGCCTTAAGTTTGACATCCCTGGTCTATATGGTCTCCATTTGTTGATGTTGAAATTTAGACAATGTGCATGCTTCCAATGCTGCTTCCAGATCTATATTCATAAACAGTTTCAATAGTATTTTTATTCTTTTTTAGACTGAGAAGACCTATTTTTTTGGTTAAGGGGTTAACAAAACGGGAGTTACTAAAAGGGATATCCATACTTTCATGCATGTGGATGCTAAACCATCCTGAAATAGAATGTTGTATTCAATCTGTAAATTTGAGTATATATTAAAACTTTCAGTGAAAACCTGCAAGGGTCGTTGCTATGAAAGAACATTTGGAACCTGCCGCTGTGACAAGGAATGTGTTGAACTTGGAAACTGCTGTTTAGATTTTCAGGAAGCTTGTACAGAACCTGGTAAGTGGTTTTTTTTTTTTTAGTTTTATTTTATTACATTTCATTTCATTCCAGCTCAGTATTTCAACCAGTTCTGGATTTCAATCATTGTTTCTATCTGTTTCAACTGTGTATATTTCTATATATTTCAGTTGAATAAAGTCAGTCAGAACTGATGGAAAACCTAAGTGAATTAAAATATTTTATCATATTTTGCCTGATTTTTATATTCGTAGTAGAAATCAGAATGAAGATGAGGGCTATAGGGGGATAAATGATTTTTTTCTTACCAATTTCTCTTTTGGTAATTTCAATATTTAAATGCTGGCCATATCCACCATGGCCATTATTTTCTGAAGAGAAGATCTCATGCAAACTATTTTGTGACAGTGCCAGGCTCTCCAGAGTCCAAAAACGCTGATCAGTCCAAAATGATTTGAAGGTCTGTTTTAGATGTTTAGAACCCATGAATTCCAGGTCTCTACTCAATGTTTAAAATATTGAGAGAGTGCATGGATCGGGGAGAAGGAGAAATAATTAGGTAGGAATGTTAGGAATTTAAATTGGTTGGATAACTTAATGATGGCATTAGGTCTTCTCCCAGACTGGTGGCTTTACCCATGAGATCCTTGCTCAATATTTCCTTGAGCTCAGAAAGTACAAAAAGAAAAGTTTCCTTTTTTGTTTGTAGTCTTGTAGCCAGCCCAGACATGCTTAATTTCAAAGAGTATCTCTCTGTTACAGTTCAGATATGGACCTGCACCAAATTTAGATGTGGTGAGAAGAACCGGCCAGAATATCATTGTTCTTGCTCGGATGATTGTGTGAAAAATAATAATTGTTGTGTCAATTATTACTCTGTTTGCCAAGGTAAAACTCCCTGTTTACTTCTTTCTTCCAATAGCAGCAGTGCACTTGGCTGTTTATCCTACTTACTGTTTATTTTTTTTTACTTTTTCAAGGATTTTGTATCAGTTTCTAGGTGAAGAAGTATGATTTAAAGACTGCTTTAAACATTTTCTTAAAAGAAAGCACAGTCTATTTAAATTCAGAATTTATTGAAATTATTGGGATAATTTGGTTACAGTGTGACAAAAGACTGGGTGACTTCAGTGGGAGCTAACTGGGTTCTCATTTTATGTGGTATAGCAAGCATTTGGTTTTTAAGCTAAAGGATAATGTTTAGCTGTTGACTCCATATATAACAGGCATCTGCTCTGATAGTTCATATACAGTAAGTTTGTCCTCTGACAGTTGCAGAATTTGGGTTTGGCTTGCCTAGTGACTAGAGGGGACATGATAGCAGTAGTCCAGTATTCCAAAGGCTGCCACAAAGAGGAGGGGGTCAACTTATTTTCCAAAGTACCAGAGAGCAAGGCAAGAAATAATGGATGAAAACTAATCAAGGAGAGAAGCAACCTGGAATTAAGGAGAAACTTTCTCACAATGAGAATAATTAACCAGTGGAACAGCTTGCCTTAAGAAGATGTGAGTGCTTCTCAGTGATGTGTACATTATCTGTGGGATATCAATTTGTCATTTGACATTCATTCTAAGTCCAGAAATTAACCTAAATCTTCAATCCAAAACTCCTTTAAATCAAGGGAATTGTTTAAATCAGGGTTGCCAAACTCAAGGCCTGGCGGCCAGATCCAGCCCATAGGGTGCTGAGATCTGGTCCATGGAGCCATCCTAGAAACAGCAAAGGACCGGCCCGTGGTGCCTCTGCCAGCAAAAATTGGCCATTGGGAGTCCATTTTTGCTGGCAGAGCATTCGGGCCTTCACAAGTGCCCCCAACATGAGTGATATTGAGATGGCCACGCCCACCCTGGCCATGCCTACCCTGGCACCCTGAAGTAAAACACAACCCTGATGTGTCCCTCAATGAAATTGAGTTTGACACCCCTGATTTAAATAATTTTCACAGTCTTGACCTTCTTCTCTTTTTTAAAAAATAATGTTTATTGAAAGTTTCAAAAAAGAGATATATTTTTTAAAAAGCGAAACGTTCTCACATTTTTGCAACATTTTCATAGTAGTGTACATTTCTATTAGTATCAATTAAAGTCATTTGTTACAAGTGAATCTATAACTTATTTCTTAAATCCTTTTTGTTATGTTATCATTACAATTATCATACAATACTTATTTAATTATAATACTTTACATGTATACATAGCTATATGTACATTTATTCTTATTTCCATTTTCCCTTGTTGTTTGTTTAATCAGTTTCACTAGACTTCTTTACTTCCTTTTTATACAACCATTTGTACCATATATTTTGACCTTCTTTTCTAAGAACATGGCAAGCTTCAGTGTAGTCAGCCATGCTCCCATTCTTTCCTAGCAGAGGAAGAGGAAGGAGAAGCATTTGCATGGGACATCAGATGTGGAATTTAGGAAATGGGAGCTGAGTCCTTTTTCCTCTTGTGTTTGCTCTCTTGTATCTCATTCTCCAGTTAGTTTTCTTGTGTTCTGTCTCAGATCAGAACTGGGCTAAGGAAAAGATAGTGGCTTGGCAGCATTTTTCTATTAGAGGGTCAGTGGGTAGAGTACATTCGAAAGCCTGCACCTCTTAAGCGTTTCTGCATTAACAAGCAATGGAGACCATCAATTTGAGATGACCATTTAAAATATTATAATTTTTTCCTTAAAAACAAAAAAGTACAAATGTCTACACCTAATGACCTTTTTTATTGTAGATGTCATCTGTAACCATAGTGATTTTAAAGAGATCCAAGAATAACTTTTGAGCTCCATTTGGCTTGCAATTAAAAAAAAAAGACTTGGAAATCTCATGATATATGTAAAATTAATAGGAGGTTAAAAATAAAATAAATGTAATATTTCCCTAACTACCAAATTAATAAACTATCAAATCCATTTTACTCTTGAAAAACAAAATAATGTGATAAACTTCTTTTTTTTTTTTTTTTTTTAAAAAGGAAAGACAAGTTGGCTTGAAGAGAAATGCGAAGACATCAGTGAAAACCAGTGTCCAGAAGGGTAAGAAAATTTAAGGTGGATTTTGCAACTTTCTAAAAATCAGGAGAGAGGGTGTGGTATCAAAATGTCTCTTGCAAGAACCTTGATGAAAAAATAGTTTATCCCAAAACTAAATCTCTTAAAAAATTCATTTTTTAAAAAAATACATGACTGTTAATATTTATTCCTATTCACTGGTGGTCATCATTTAATGACCACTCGTTCAGCAATTGTTTAAACTTATGATGGTGCTGAACAAGTGGTCCTCAAAAGGTCTGGCTGACACAGTGTCATGACACTCGCATGATTGCAATCCAGGCATTTGGCAACCAGTTCAGAATTGTGACATCGCAGCACATCCTGTGGTCACATGATTGCTCTTTGCTACTTTCATTGCCAGCTTCCCATAAGCAAAGACAATGGGAAAACCAGCAGGATGTTGCAATTGGTGACCATGTGATGATGTCACACTTAATGTCAAGTGGCCCACTTAATAATGGCAATCGGAAGGGCCAGAATTGCTGCCACTAAATGGTGCAGTCATGTGATGTTGTACATTGTGACCATGTTGTTTAGTGATGGAAATTCCAGTCCCAGTTGCCATTATTAACTGTCTACCTGTCCTTGCCTGATTTACCTCCATGTACATATCTATATAAAGCCCTATTTGCATGTGCAGTAATTCACATTATATTTTTTATCCCCGTAACTGCTGCTACAGCGTATTCTTTCCCCACTGTCCATGTTTGTGGGGAGGATCTGGTGAAAGATATTTGCTCTGCATAAAGAAACTTGCTTACTTCCTCCCTCTCAGGTAGAATGTTGTGTAGATTGGCAAAGCCTGTATTACTGTAGCTTTCCCAGATTAGTGTTATAAAAAAATGTGCCTCTTATCTCCTGCAGCTCCCATTCAGAGTAGGCATTTGGCAGATTCTAACCAGTTCTGGAGAACCAGTAGCGCAAATTTTGAGTAGTTCGGAGAACCGGCAAAAATCACCTCTGACTGGCCCCGCCCCCATCTATTCTCTGCCTCCCAAGTCCCAGCTGATTGGCTGGGTCTTCATTTTTGCCCTGCACAGGAAAACTGAGCTGGAAAGCAGGTTAGCGGGATGGGGAAGGAATGGGATTTTTGAGTAACCTTTCCCTGCCACGCCCACCAAGCCACACCCACAAAGCCATGCCCACCAAGCCACACTCAGTAGTAATACTTTTTGAATCCCACCCCTGCTCCCATTGTTATGGAAGCTGAAGTTCAGGTTTTAGAGGGCATCAACCTCAGGCTGAAGACCGCAGATGTAGATGAATAGCAAGTTTTGATGTGGTTTTCCTTTCTTCTGCCATGTGCTTAGGATCAAATGGAAGAAGTGGCCTTTAATCTATAGCATTTAGAAAATAGATGAATAATGAGCTTACCTTCACTGTCTTAATGTTTCCAACTCAGATTTACAAAACCTCCAGTGTTACTATTTTCTTTGGATGGATTCCGAGCTGAATATTTGCAAACTTGGGGCAAACTTCTTCCTGTTATTAGTAAATTAAGTAAGTACCTACTGTATCTGAGCAATAGCAAGCAGAGATAATAATTATTAAGGGGTGTTCCCTTTCATAGCTCTTCATATCCTTTGTAAACTCCAAATAAGACTTGAATATTTCATGGGCAGCAGTGATTCAAGACCCAAGAATGAGCTTGCTCAAGTCCTACTTGAATTCAGCAATTCTTTCTTTTCACTGTTACAATTGTATGATTACATTTCCAATTATGGAAATGTTGATACTCTAAAGAATGATTAATTATGAAGTGTTTGAACAAGGGGATGGTAGAGAAAGAAAACACTTGAATATATTTGAAAACTATCTTTTTGGAAGTCTGACACAGAAGAACAATAAATATTTTGCATCTGTAATTTAGTTGTATAGTAATTCAATCTAAGTTCTCTATTTGAAACTTCTGGTAGTATCTAAAATATGTGAAGATAGAGAGAATGATGGACATTTTGCGTTTCATTTGGAACAGTGTAATAACAGTGCAATAACAGTGTAAAAACAGTGTAATTTATTTTTGCTGCTGCAAAAAACATATGGGAAATGCTATATTATTCTAAATCATTCTGAATATTTGATATGAAGAAATGCATTATTTCTAAACATGGAATTGCATTTTTTTTCCTTGACAGGAAAATGTGGGACATATACTCGCAGCCTAAGGCCAGTATATCCATCAAAAACATTTCCTAATCATTACAGCATTGCTACGGTAAGAGTACGTTAAAGTTCTTGATTTTCATGTTCCATATCTCTTCAAAGGCATATCAGACTTGTAAAAATTCTATTTCATTATATTAGGAGTAATAACCAAGGAGTAACTTCCATAATTTTCTCCCACTCCTTAATTCCATGTTTCCAGTGTAGATATCATCCCAGTTTTTGTTTGCCTGACATATTCTTTGTGCCTCTTTTCACTCTAAACCCAATCTTGTCTCTTTAAAATGTTATTAAGCCTTAATGTTTTAACTTCTCTTGGGCCTTGCACAGGGGTGGGATGCTACTGGTTTTGCCCAGCTCTATAGAACCGGTAACTCTGAAGAGCAGCAGACACAGAACTGGTTCTGTGTCTGCTGCTGTTTGACCCACCTGCCTGCCTGGGCTCTTACCTGCCCTTTATTTTCTGCTTTTTCAACCTCAGCTGCTTTTTGCGGCACAGCTGAGGTTGAAAAAGCAGGAAAAAAGTGGTTTTTCAAACCCTCGCGTAGCACTTATCAGCTGTCCGGGTGGCACAGCTTTAGTTGTATCACATGCGCACGCAGCAAAATGTAATCACTGAACCGGTAGTAACACCGGTTGAATCCCACCCCTGGCCTTGCAATTGCCCCACATGAAATAAAAAGTGTCTAGAATCTTTCCAAATTACTATGGAATTGTGAGGCAAGACATGCAGAGTTTCTTTTAGCAAGCTTTGTTTAAAATCTATTATTGTAATGCTAAGCTGGAGAGAATCAAACTTGATGATCTCTAAGTGTTACTGTCTGCTACTGTGTATAGTTTGAGATCTATAATTGTTGCTATGTCATCATTGTTGATGCATATTAATTCAAATCTTACTCCCAGGGTCTATATCCAGAATCCCATGGTCTAGTGGATAACAAAATGTATGATCCAAAGAGAAATGCTACTTTCACACTCAAAAATGCTGAGAAGTCTAATCCACAGTGGTATCAAGGACAGCCGGTAAGTATCAATTTTGAATATAATGTGTTATTAATTATCAACAGATACTTAATGTACCTCACATCCCACTATATTATACTTTTTGTAAGGACTCACAGACCCATCTCATAATAGCTCACTTGATAAAATACCCGGGAAGCATCAATTCCTTTTATGTGCAATTGCTGTTCTTGGATCAGTCCAATATAATGTCTTTGAATGTTGCTAAATGTTGTTATAGTGTCTGAAAAATAAGCAGACTTTGACCATCCATTGACAACCCACCACCAATTATTAAATATTATCTCTTCTCTTCTCTTCTCTTCTCTTCTCTTCTCTTCTCTTCTCTTCTCTTCTCTTCTCTTCTCTTCTCTTCTCTTCTCTCTTCTCTCTTCTCTCTTCTCTCTTCTCTCTTCTCTCCTTTTTTCTTTTTTAATGCTTCTTATTATTCTTTTTAATGGTGTGTAATCTATATCTCTGTTGATGCTAATTTGTCTAAATGCCAAACTTCCAGGAATTCCATAACATTTCTGGATTTAGTTTAGTCTAGGATGCTCACAATTTTCCTGTTGAGATAATGTCAATGTGTTACAAAATTTAGGTGTTTTCATTGTGTTTTCTGACTGCCAATTGGTGTTCATGAGTACGCTCTGCTAGCCTTCTGCCTGTTCATTCTACTAAAGAAAATCACTGTGTAATTTTGTTACATGGAGAAGCAACATGAGCTGCGTGGGACTAACTGTGGGAAACATGAGAAACGAGAAAAAGAGAAAGTTAAAGATAAAACCAAAGTTATCTGCCTCAGATAAATAGTAACATAATAATAATAAAGATAGCAGGTGAAGGAAAAACAGGCTATTTGGTAATTTGTACCTCAGGTGGGTCTTGCCCTTGATGAAGTTTTACTTTTGCTGGAAGAAAGAAGTTGCAGAGCTGTCAAATTTCTGCTTCTCCTGATGCTCCTGCTATTGAAAGTTTGAGATACCTGGAGCAAAAAAAACCAAAACTGATTTATTTGGAGATGGAGAGGAATCAGAAAATTTCTCATGTGAGAAGCATTTGCTGGACTTAGATTTGTTTAACCATAGAAAGTAGCACCCCATTTAGTCAAGTCTAGATTCAGCTCAATTTGTTTCAAATTACAATGTTTAATCATATTAACATAAATGTGTTCACAGAAAATGGAGCTGCAAGATTAATGAGCAGATATGGGTAGAGTGAGTTTCATCCACATATGGATTTAGAATTGAAAAATGGGGACAGGACTAATAACAGACTCAACTGTTGGTTCTTCCATTCCATGGAAACATTGAAAAGAAATGATCAGGCAGGTCAGAAGACAATAAGCTAAGTGTGATTTTTTGTGGAGACATTTCCAGTTCAGTGTAGAGAATGGTAAAACACTGAAGGGTTCATGAAGGAGAGACAATGCACTAGGCATAAATGTTGAAGATGTAGGGTTAAGATGGTCTTTTTCTTTGAAAAATGGGAGGCAATAATGTGTTTGACATGGGGTACTTATGTGCATGAAAAACACTGATCAATTTACTGGAGTTCAAATAAACTACATTGTTAAGATCAGAAATTCAGACCATAAAAGGTGGAAAAGCTGCAATTCATTTTACTGTGCATGCTGCATTGATTACCTAGAACTGTACAAATTTTACCTACAGAATTATAAATACAACAGATGAAATGTTTATAATAGGAGGTCTCATGGTGCCCTAAATTATATCTCTAGTAAGGGAAGTTGAGAGAATTTCAGGTAGTGGGTATTTTTCTTTTTTCCTTCTTTTATTGACTTGCGTAACACAAGGTTTTGATAGACAAAAAGCAGGTTTACCTTTGGTTTGTGCTGATTGTTGCAATGAAAGGTTTTGAAACATGAAAGATTTTTCTCTTGTTATCTCATTTGTTCTTTACTTGTACTCCTTGTTTCGTTTATTCCTCAACTGTCTTTGTGTAATAGGCCGCACTTGCAGTTCGGTTCATGCTGTTCTGGTACTTTGATGTATTTTTTTTCTCAGGATACTGAATACATGCAAAATGTATTTATGATACATTTTGTGTATGATTATCAAAATTATGATAATTTTATTTTACTTCTTAAAAAATTACTGTATTTATATCCCATCTTCATTATTTTTATAAATAATTCAAGGCAAGAACACACACACACACACAATATTTTCCCCACAACACCCCCCCTTGTCCTGGGAAGATGTCTGGTTCAAAGTCATCCAGCCAGTTTTCATGCCTAAAGGGGAACTAGAACTCACAGTCTCCCGGTTTCTAGACCAGCACCATAACCTAGAACAGAGGTCTCCAAATTTGGCAACTTTAAGACTTGTGGACTTCAACTTCCAGAATTCTGGCAGTTGAAGTCCACAAGACTTGAAGTTGCCAAGTTTGGAGACCCCTGACCTAGAGCAAATGGAAACTTTCTCCTACACTCCAAGATAAATGGCAGAGTCTTGTAAGTTTGTTTGTTTTTACTTATACAAAGACCTATTTTTTTCTTTCTTGTTGTTCCCAGAGTCTTAAAGAAAAATGTATGATTGCTTTATATTATACAAGCTTTCTTCACGTGTTCCACTTCCTCCTGATCATTAAAAGAAATGTGATCAATTATTTCCACAACAGGGTGGTATAACTGTTGTTTTTGGTACTGTTATTGCCAGATTGCTGTCATTATCCTCAAATCTCATTTATGGCTTGGCTTTGCTCATGACATTGTTGTTTTTCTCAAAGCTTTTGCAGCTCTCAGGTAGAAAAAGAGAGAGTGACACAGAGATGAAAAGCAGGAAAGGAGAGAAATATTAGACAAGGGGAACAAATTAGTGAGGGAAACAAGGGAGAAGAAATAGTTTGTGAGAGGTATTAATGTAGGACAGCTGAAAAATGAAAGGAAGGATGAATTGGAAACTGATTGGATGGGAGGGTAAAAAGTGGCAAGGGCATTAAGGATTCTACAAGCTACTGTGGATTGAAAGATATATTGGTGATGTCTGGCCAGATGCCCTGTGCAGCAGGAGGCCATTTTAAATTTATAGTGGATGAATTTGCCATGTTCTTTTGAAACAGAATAGAGAAAGAAGGAAAAGACTATTTTTTTTCCAAAACCTTATTAAATTTCCAAAAATATATAAAATACAAAAATATAAGAGGGGGAGTTGTAGAAAATGGTAACAACAACAAGAAGAAATATACAAAATTAGGGAGTACAAGAAATAGCAACAATAACAAAAAGCTGTAGAAAAAAGTAACGTTTAATTTTCTTTCATATGGAGGAAAACATAATGATGATTTAATAGCTGACCAGCTGCTGTAGGTTGTAATGCTGCAATGCTGTAATGAAGAGGTAATGGTATCAATAAGTCAGCAGGGTTATTTGACTGCTACCACTATAAGAGGCTATAATATAAGAGAGACCTTGTGAGGGTATATCTGTCTCTCCATATGTGCGTCCATGGTGTAGCTGATTACTGATTGCTGATTGTTCAAGGCCTGTATCAAAGTACTTGCATGTATATATGCTTTTGTAGGGATAAAACCACTACATGTAAATACAAATGTGTGTGCTGTATTTGCTCCTGGGTTATCTCACCTAGTCACACTGTGCACTCTGACACATATAAATTAATGACACTTTGAACTAGAATGCATTATATTAAATAATACCTCAGTCATCATAAACATATCAAACCATCAAAAAAACAAATTAAAATCTCATTTGTTTTAGATTCAATCAAAAAAAATCCAAGAGTGATGACCAAGTAGAAACAAATCTAGATACAATATTTTCTTTAATCAAGGCATTTAATCAATTTTGCCATGTCTGTCAACTCAGTTAGCTTCACCATCCACTTATTTTTGAAAAGGGAATCATGGCTTTTCAGGAGACAGGCTGAAATGAAGCAGTTCTTTGTAAACAGAAGATCAAGAGTGCTCAATGCCAATATGGTATATTATAGAATAGAAAAGGCTTGATCAGATGAATGTTGAAATATCAAGTTATTCTTGCAGATTATATAAATAAATAAAGCATTTTTAGAAGAAACAGAATAGCAGATCTTGTGAAAGACTTAGCGAAGGCACTATCATAAACATAGACATCTTCCCATCTTCTGATGAATATCTTGGAAAATAAAATGCTTAAACATAAGCAATCAATGAAAGATTCAACAAGACAAGAATGGCATAATGTTAGGGGCAATTGTGTTCCTTTTGACTACAACATAGAAGGGTTGGGTGAGTGGGTGGAAACTGACAAGCAAAAATCCCTGCAATTCTTTTAAAGCAGCAAATTATTTTCCAAATACCGTTTCAAAAGCAACAGAAACAATGCACGAATAACATTTTAAAATTCTTTTTGTACAGATTTGGCTGACTGCAATGTATCAGGGACTAAAATCTGCTTCATTTTTCTGGCCTGGTTCAGATGTTGATGTCAATGGAAGTTTTCCAAACTTGTACAAATTATACAATAGGTGAGAATTTGTGAATAAAGGAACAAGTTTTATTGATTCCAGAAGTCCCATTAAAAAAGGACATACTTTTTATGGTTTATGAAATTATTTTAACCTCATTAATAGTTTCACTAGAATTAACATTGTATTTGCTTGTAAAGTTACAGAGTGTTCATACAAGATTGGTGTAATTATAGAATGTATAGAATTCTATATGTATGCTTGTCCTAAAAATGCATTTCCGAGCACAAGTCTCTGAAAATGCTAAGCAGATATTCCTGCACTTTAAAAGCCCCACTTGTTTTAGAAAATTTTGGTCTTTAAAACATTCTGAATATTTTCATAATAATCCAATTAATTTTTAAAGATATGCATGAAAATATTTCTTCTAATCAAAAATAGTAGACAAAGAAAGCCTTCAGTAACTTACCATGTTATGGCACATATCTTCTTATTCTTTTCTGAATGATGGTCTTATTTCAAACCAACCATAGCTTAATCTTTTCTGAATCTCTTAGATAAAATCTGCTGGGTACAATATTCAGATGATCAGAGAGTTACTGCCATCTAGTGACTGCCCACATTTTTGCAGTGCAGATGTGGTAGCTCCAAATGAACTGTCTGGGTTAATTTGGGGATTCATAAAACTTGCCTGATTCAAAGCACCTAAGTAATAATTGTTACAATGTTCCAATCCTGATCTATAATGATTGATTGTCTGGATGTTTAGAATGTGCTGGATCTTTATGTCCAGATTTAATAAATCAATGACAGCTGCCCTAAGGGAAACATTTAAGTCTCTGTGTTTTGTTGACATTTTCTCTTTAGATCAATACCATTTGAAGAAAGAGTAATAACATTTCTTAGATGGCTACAATTACCAGAAGAAGAAAGGCAAGTAAATTGCTATCTTAAAGCAATGTAGTAAATAACTGAAAGGCAAATAGTAACTGCTATGCTGAATTGTCACTATTTGGCTTGTCTTATGGATGTTGTAAACTTTGTTTCAAATTGTTTTAAAGGGTTCATAAAAACTTATACTGTAACAAAGTATGAATGTGGAGTAATATAATACATAGTGATTACTTCATGTTAATGGTTCAGTTCCATGAAAGGAGTGTCTATTATTCTCCTTTGTCTGTTAGCCTGGACAGAATGTCATATAACATAATGTCATAATTGCAGTGGAAATTTTATCTATTGAATCTGAAATCTGTTGAATTAAAGTCCTATAAACTGAGGTTTTGAACAGTGTTTTCAACTGTTCAGAATGCTTCATGTACATACTTTAAATCCTTGTACCACTCATGCATACTGTATTTTAATATACTGATATTCTTATTACTACTACTATTCATATTGTGGCTTGAATTTGAGACAGTATGATTTGCTTAAAGGCCATTTAGTGAGAGGTTGCTTGATTTAGGACCCAGCCTCCTGGTCATTGTGCTTTATCCATATGTGTTATCTATATGTGTACTATAATGTACATTTTTATATAAACCATCCCAAAATTTGTTATTAATGCACTTGTTTCTAATGAAATCTACTGAAATTAAATATTTTCTCTTTTCTCTTAATTTATATGTAAAATATTAAATTTTAATGCTGTTTGATATAGACCACACTTTTACACTCTGTATTTAGAAGAACCAGATTCCTCAGGACACAGTTATGGGCCAATCAGCAGTGAAGTAAGTAACTGGATGTGATAATGACATTTCTTTTAAATTAAGTTCCTTAGTAGATTAAGGACAAGAACATTAAACGTATCTAATTAAGGGGCAATTTGATCCCATCATTTAAAATAAAACACTGCTTTAATTATTAATTTATTATAAAAAATGATGCACAGCTCTTTGAGTACAATGTGAGGACATATAAAACTTGAAAACAACTATGAAAGATCTTGATGCAGAATGCATTTAATGGAGACCATGGACAAGATCGTTAAACATAATTATTAAAGAAGATTTCAGATTTACAATCCTATTAAACAGTTAGACTCAGACATTCTAAAGACATTAACACTGACAGGATTAAAAGTTAAGAAGTGCTTAAAAAAGTAAGTGACCCAAATAGCCAGGAACTTTAAAAAGAGAACACTTTAATACTTCTTGGATCAACTTTATGTATTAAACATTTAAGTAAAACTTAATTTTTATAGGGGAAAGCCAATGCCTATCCCTAAATATGATGGGGGAAAAAGTTGAACATTATACTGCCTGGAGCCAGATGGACCCTTTTGAAGATGTCCCTTGCTATTGGAAATATGGCTATCTAGTATGTAAAAATGACTTTCTCTTAAGTCAGAGGTCTCCAAACTTGACAACTTTATGATTTGGGGACTTCAACTCCCAGAATTCTCCAGCCAGCTGTGCTATGTTGGCTGGAGAATTCTGGGAGTTGAAGTCTGCAAGTCTTAAAGTAGCCAAGTTTGGAGACCTCTGTCTTAAGTGATTACTAACTACCTTGTTTCTCACATTATAAGGCTGGGCCTTATATTTTTTTGACCCCCGAAAAAACGGCTAGGCCGTCTTTTCCCCCCCTTGCATCCTCAGGTGGGCAGGTGGTGACATCTTGGGGTTCAGGAGACCTTTTCCTTCTCCCTTGCTGCCACGGCGTTAGAAGAATGCCACGGCGTTTGGCGCAGCCACATGCGGCCAGTCAGGGCTCCTCCCAGCAACCATAGCCCTGAGGAGACACTTGGCTTCTGGCACTCCCGTCGCCACATTCCAAGGGAAGGCGCTCGCCCGAGAGGATCTCTCCCTCTCTCTCTCTTTCTCTCTCCCCTCAAGGTCTGCACTGCGGCTGAGGAGGAGGAGGCTGAAGCCGGTTCCTTCTGCTTGCTGAGAAGTGAGGAAGCCGCAGCTTTGCACATCAAGCGAAGCGCTGCTCGCCTGGTCAAGATTTGGGAACGAGGGGCAGGAGGAGGCATGCACGCACCCGCGGCTCACTTTCCCGGCTCTGCCTAGCCCACATGGCTCTGGTGCGGCCCTGGCGGGATGAGCGGAGGGTCCGGCGGGGAGGCGCTCGCTGCCTTGGTGAGAGCTCTTCCACCAGGAAGGAGGGCCCATGGGAAGAAGGCTCCCAGCGGAAGTAGAGCCCATGGGAAGGAGGCTCCCGGCGGAAGAGCTCTCACCAAGGCAGCGAGGGCCTCCCCGCCGGACCCTCCGCTCATCCCGCCAGGGCCGTGCCAGAGCCGTGCGGGCTGGGCAGAGCTGGGAAAGCGAGCCACGGGTGCGTGCATGCCTCCTCCTGCCCCTCGTTCCCAAATCTCACCTGAGAGAGAGGGAGAGATCCTCTCAAGTGAGCACCTTCCCTCAGAACGCAGCGACGGGAGCGCCTGAAGCCAAGCGTCTCCTCAGGGTTTCGGTTGCAGGGAGGAGTCCTGACTGGCCATACGTGGCTGCGCCAAATGCTGCAGCGTTCCTCTAATGCCACGGCAACAAGGGAGAAATAAAAGCAATGGTAGCGAAAGGGCTCCTGGTATGAAGTGCTCCACCAACGCACCATATCCACGCATGCAAGTACTTCCAAAATGTAAGCCCCCCCCCTGCCATTCCCCCCGCCATTTCCCCCCTATTTTGCATGTTTAATATGGG
Source organism: Laticauda colubrina (assembly GCA_015471245.1). Lineage (NCBI taxonomy): Eukaryota > Metazoa > Chordata > Lepidosauria > Squamata > Elapidae > Laticauda > Laticauda colubrina. Next base: position 17,636,247 of record BLBF01000063.1, on the reverse strand, counting down.
CCTTAATTTGGGGGGAGGGGCTTAATTCAATTTTATAAATTGAATGCCTGTTAAACATGGTGGGGCTTCCTATTGGTGGAGGCCGTATTGTTGGAGAAACACGGTATTAGAAAAGTGATAGTGTTTGGCTATCACTTTTCTAATAGTTAGTAAAATAATTAAAACATATCTCTTTCCCCAAACCTACAATTGCTAACTGAATTGTTTCTAATAATATTGATTTTAATGTTGCTTTCCTTTTAATGTCATTGTTTTTATTCCTATATTTTATCATTTGTATTTTTAATCACTATAAGTTGCCATGGGCATTGCATAGGTAGAAAAGTGGGGTGTATATTTAATAAATGACAAATAATAACATCTGTTTCTTGTCACATGGCTTGAAAAAGCGCTTTGGGGAAGGATACCCTAATTTTTAGACATTCTTGCTACTTCTCTTGCATTTCTGTTACTCATCTTGGTTAAGTGTTCTGGAAATTTGGAGTGTTTTCTGCAATAGTAATCTAAAGGCTTTGTTTGTTTAGTTTTATTATGGAAGACTCTTTGTATCTCTTAATTCAGTTACAAGGGTGACTGAACCGCAATCCTGCACAGCTCAGCTATGCAGTCAAAGAATGATCATTGCTGGAATTGCTCATCTTAGACAGAGATCTATATCACAATTAATTTTACTAGTGTCAGTAGTCATCATGAAGGACATCTAAATGATCTTCTGCTGCTGATGGAAAATATCAGTCAGCTATGTTGCTCCATTAAAGAGCTCTCCAAACTATATCAAGCAGAATTAAAAATTGATAAGTGTTGCAGAGCAAGGGAGACTAATGGATAACCAATTCCTACTCTATATTACTGACAGATGCTTTCTATTGACAGCAGAATATTTTAATTTTTTTAAATGTAGGTTAACTTATTTGTTTTGCTTTTCTTCACTTTTGATTTGCAGGTCATTCTTGCATTAGAGAGAGTAGACAAAGTGGTTGGGCTATTGATGGATGGGCTTAAGCAAATGAACCTTCACAACTGCATTAATATTATTCTTATTTCTGACCATGGTAAGTCTTGTTAAAACATATAGATTTTAGGATACTTAAAACATTTTTGAAATGTCTTTTGAACTATTGTTTTTAAAGAAAAGATAATTTTGCAGTAGTTTGGCAATGTTAAAAAAAACTTCTAAATAAATGTAGAATAGTTTAGGAGCAAATTTTCATGAATTCACTACTGGATTTAATTCTAACCCAGCTGGATTATTGATTACAGAAATTATAATCATATTTTAATTGAATTCATGTGCCAAACCAACAATGCTTGGTGCAAATGTAAGTGCTAATGTGAGATACAGATGACCCATTTTAGTTATATATGAAGTACAGCTTCAGAGGATGTTATCCATAGATTGAGCACCATTCAGTTAGGAAGGAAATGAATGTTCTAGATTTTCTGACTATGGCTAACCATGTGACATCCTGCCTGCCAGTTGGGGTATAAAATTGTACAAGCACCCAATGCTTACATTCCCAGACATTTGGAGCCCCATGTATAAATGCTGGGTCATAAAAAGACCATAATTCCCCACCCCTAATCTAGAGCCTGGGGTGTTCATTATTTATAAAGACCACTTGTTTAAGTGGGTTCTAAACAGGTAACTTTTGTTCAGTCACTGGGACTTGCATATGAAGAAGTTGGAAACAATATGGAAAGTAGAAATACTTTATATTCATTTATATGAACAAACAAGTCTTAATTTCTTGCTAGGAATTATACCTGAGAGCTACTTTTTCTCAGTGCATAGTAAAATATGTCCACATTTATAAATGTGCATAAAACTTTATATTTTTCTTGCAAGGAATGGAGGAAGCTAACTGCCAAAAAACAGTCTACTTGGATGCATATTTGAGCAATGTTAAAGACCTGTTTGTGGTACCTGGCCCTGCAGCTCGCTTAAGACCCCAAAATTCTCCAGATGAGTATTTCTCTTGTATGTAACTACTAGACCAATTTGAATTACTTGCTTGTTTTGTATTGTTTGTTTTAGTGTGTAAATGTTGGTCTCATATGAAGCTGTAAGGGTCAAATTAAATGTTTGTATTTGCTGGTTGAACTTTTCCTGATAACCTGAGTCACAAAAGTGAGACTGGCCAATTCTCTCTTGTTTTGGAGAACTTCAAAAATAATTTAGCTACATATATATTTTTGGTGGTGGGGGGGACAGTTTATTTCTTTCAAAAGATGATCAACACTGGATTCCACCAGCAGTGGTATTCAGCATTCCAACCAGTTGTGAAGAACCGGTAGCGGAAATTTTGAGCAGTTCAGAGAACTGGCAAATACCGCCTCTGACTGGAGATTTTACAGTATCCTTCCCCTGCCACAACCACTAAGCCTCGCCACAGAACCACTAGTAAAATAAATTGAATCCCACCACTGGATTCCACCCTTTATTTGCACCTGAAAAAAAGTCATGATGTTTATCTTTTAAAATAACAATGGCAAAATTTAAATACTCCTTTCTATCAGTATTAGGATCACAAATCAAGGCAAATAGAAATATCGTAATTATGATTTGCCAATATAATAGGTATTGATAGCTTATCTTTGTCCTTAGCAAACTAAGAAGTTTAGAGGCAGAACTTAAATATTCAGAGTCAAATACCAGATTCCCACATTTTTTTACTACCAGTAGGCAATGCTTCATAGAGGTTGGGGATTTGCAATGAAGGATTAGTCTTCCAGCGCAGTGGTCACCAACCGGTGGGCCACAGCCCATGGGTGGTCCGTGAAAAAAGGTGGTGGGCTGCAGAGAAATGTCTCCTCAAAGCCCCCCCAAAGCAATTAATCCAGGCTGCACCCTGGATTATGGCCCGCACACCCGCTGGCCCCCACCCCTTCGGCCGAGTGCAAACCTGCAGAAAGCAGCGCAGCCCTCACTGGCCAGGATGAGGTAATGGTGCTGTTGCAGCAAGAGGGGGCTGGCAGCACAGGCAGATTGAAGTGACGTTGGAGATGGCTGGAAGGTGCAGAAGTGCCCTGCTACTTGTATTTGCGCGGCACTCCTGCACCTTCCAGTTTGCCTCATTATGCAACAATATGTTCAGGGAAACCAGGGAATATGTGCAGGGAAAAAAAAACTTAAGAAAAACATGGTGTCCTTTAGCTTCACATTATATTGAGCTTGCCTTGTTTTATTTTATTTTATTTCATTGACCATTCAGAAATCTCATGTATGAATATTGAATATGAAATAT
>BLBF01000063.1:17588242-17625842 GCA_015471245.1 Laticauda colubrina | reverse complement strand
ATCTATCTATCTATCTATCTATCTATCTATCTATCTATCTATCTATCTATCATCTATCTATCATCTATATAATCTTATTTTTACAAATAACTCAAGATGGCCCCACAAAAACAAAAAACTTGTAAGGTGGATTGGGCTGAGAGAGTGACTGATGCAAGGACACCCAACTGGCTTTCATGGCTACGGCAGGACTAGAACTGACACTTCCCATGTGTGTGTGTGTGTGTGTGTGTGTGTAAGTGTATTTTCATTTCATATCTATATCTCTACCTTCCATATCATTTATATGCCTTTCATCTCAGTATCCAAAGCAACTCAGTATCACCATTCTGTCAATTTATCAATCATTTTGTAATTTGCCATAGATCTTTTTTTAATATAATTTTTTTCTTTGTTTCGTCTGATGCTGCATGAAAAATGACTTCATCTTTTGCTTTCCTTTACATATAGGGCTTGCCACTGATTCAGCCACAGGTAGATCTTACTACTTCAGAAAGTAAGTACTATAACTGCTTTTAGAAATGGATAACTTAAGCAGAAAACTGTTTTGACTAGGAAGTTACTACCATGTTTCTCACAAAATAAGGCCGGGCCTTATTTTTTTTGACCCCTGAAAAAACGGCTAGGCCGTCTTTTTGGGGGTGACTTAATTTCCTTCCCCACCTAGAGTGGTCCATATGCACGTACCTCCCTGCGAGGCTGCTTCTATCGGCGAACGAAAGCTCCCCGAAGGCAGAGTCCCCAGCTGCTTCAGGCCGTGGCATGGCTGCCTGTATCCCCTCGCCTTTAAGCAGTCTCTTTTGGGCAATGGAAGCTCCCCAAATGCAGTCACCAGCCACTTCGATCGGCCGGTAGAAGTGGCCTCGGGGTGAGTGCACACACACACTCCACTCACCGCGAGGCTGCTTCTGCCGGCCGATCGAAGTGGCTGGTGATTGCATTTGTGGAGCTTCCATCACCCAAAAGAGACTGCCTAAAGGCTAGGGGACATGGGCAGCCACGCCTCACCTCGAAGCAGCTGGGGACTCTGCCTTCAAGGGAGCTTTTGTCTGCTGAAAGAAGCAACCTCCTGGCGAGGGGAATGTGTGTGTGTGCGCTTGCCCCGAGGCCGTTTCTACCGGCCGATAGAAGTGGCTGGTGACTGTATTTGGGGAGCTTCCATGGCCCGAAAGAGAGTGCCTAAAGGTGAGGGGACATGGGCAGCCACGCCTTGCCCTAAAGTGGCTGGGGACTCTACCTTCAGGGGAGCTTCTATCGGCGATGAGGGTATTCTAGCCTAGGCTACCTGCAGGGCACTCCTAAAGGCAAGGTTTCTCCCCATTCCCCCCCACCCTTCCCCCCCCATTTCTCTTCACCTCGTGTAGTTCTAACGAACGATGTGAGAAATGGGGAAAAGCATGGTTGAAATAGGCCTAAATTTTGGGGGCAGGGCTTAATTTCACCTCATGCCTAGAAATCATGCTGGGCCTTCCTATTGGTGGAGGCCATATTGTTAGAGAAACACGGTATATAATAGCAGACCTAGTTTGCCTTTTTACCTTCTGTAGTAAAGAAGATAGAAAAATACAACTTGCCATTTGGGAGGCCCCATGTACTTCAAAAGAAGCAGAAATTTTGCCTCCTTCATAACCATCGTTACGTCAGTGGATTTAGCCAGAACATCAAGATACCTTTGTGGAGTAGCTATTCTGTTAACAAGCATGTAAGTATGTGGATAATTCCGTTTTCATTTGAAGAAAACAAGACATAAATCAGTGAGTAGCAGGAAAAAAACAATGTGGCAAGCCAGATGTGGGTTTCATTTAAGTGGGGAACAAAGACTATGGTGATAAATCATTTTTAAATAGTGCATGCTTTCAGCAATGGTTTAAATAAAATACAAAAAATATATTTTTCTGATTTTTTTCTTTTTTTTCTCTTTAATATGACCACATATTTCCATGTATTTCTGCGGTGAAAATACAAGATAAGCATTCAGCATATTCTTTTCTCTGAGTCATATAACCAGAAACTAAAACCCAGTTGCTTCTTCACAGATGTACTGTGGAATTTTTTTGTTCTGAATCTGCATCATTCTCCAGCCAAGTCAGGACCATTATTTATCTTGAGCTGTCCTTTGCTAGTTTTCTTAACAAGAAATTTGGAACTTAGTTTATTTATTTTATTTTTATTTATTTATTTGATTTGTCAATCGCTTCCAAGATATACGCTTCACGTATAAGAATAAACATAGTTTTGAATACATGAGATAGATACTAATAAGAAAAATAAAAAGAAACAATAGGACAGGGACGGTAGGCGTGATTGGTGCGCTTATGAGGCCTCTTAGGAAGGAGATGAGGTCAATAGTAGACAGTCTAAGGTTAAAGTTTTTGGGGTTTGGGGAAGAAACCACAGCGTCAGGTAGAGTATTCCAGACATTGACCACTCTGTTGCTGAAGTAGTATTTTCTGCAGTCAAGTTTGGTGCAGTTAACCTTGAGTTTGTATCTATTGTGTGCTCTTGTATTGTTATGATTGAAGCTGAAGTATTCATTTGCAGGTAGGACGTTGCAATGTATGATTTTATATACAGTACTATATTTAGGATATATACATAGGATTTTTGGGAAATTTATTATGTTTTGGGAAAGTTATTATGTTACTAGGCAGATGGATTGATCCATTACTTTTTAAATATAATTTCTCAGTGTATGAATGAATGCATGCATGCAGTGCAGGGATACTTGAATAACGATACTTGAGTAATGTACATTTCCAATGTACAGTAATTGGAAGTATGTGTGACTGCACAGGCAGCACATCTCACGAACCCTTTAAAGTAGCTGCATTGTTTCCTGGTTAGGAAAAAGCTGGATAATTCTGGCAAAATACATGCTTAGTTAAGATGTTCTTGACTGATGCTCTCTGAACCCCCCATATATGAATTCTAAAGTCCATTTTCTCCTTTGCATTCAGATAACTACACAGCCTATACCAATGTACGCACACACAGTGAATCTCTGAATATATTAGAAATAGAATTTGTTAAAGACCATGCAGTTGGCATGTCCCATTGCATCCTAAAATCATACATATTGCTATCCAGTCTTTTGCTAAATAAAGGCCTATGCGCACAGCAATTTGAACATAGGGCTACATCAGTCTATTCTTGATTTTGGAAAATATAAAGGATTTATAAAATGATAAATCCTGTGAATAGAGTGGTCTTTAGAAATCCTCTTTTTAAGCATCAAAATCCTCTTTTTAAGCATAAAATGAGGTACATTCTGTATAGACTTAACAGAGCTAAAACAAAACACTCTTTTCATAAAATAGCTGGTTTATTGTATGTTATGAAAAAGAACGGGGATATTTTGTCTTCTTTATATACAATACATATACATAACCACTAGTACTTTTGTTTTATTTTGTTAATTAGGACAGCTGGAACTCCTCTGGAAGTGCCATCAAAAGCTGCTTCTACACGGATCATCGTATTTCTTTAAATAGCAGTCAGATTTGCTCATTTTACAAAAAGCACCCTCAGCTTAACTATGGATTTCTTTTTCCTCCAAGTAATTCCATTTCCTCTCTTATTTCTTCTTCTGAATATTATTTAGCTAGTTAATTTAGCTTATAGTTTTGCTGGGTTCCCATTAAAGTAATAACCAGGTACAACCCTAGTTAGTTTATTTGAGATGAGCCATGGCAGAGATTAATTAATAGCCAAAATAAAACTTCTTGTTTCTGTTTCTTAAAATGCTCTTTTATATGTAAGGATTAAATATTGATGTAAGCCATGGCCAACTACGAAAATCTTTAATTGACATTTATACAAAATATTACTAAATATGAAAAATAGTGTTGTAGAATTATGATTGGCAGATATAAGGGACAAAACAACCTTTATCTTTTAAATTCAAACTATAAAAGAACCAGCATTTTAAATAAATAAATATAAAGCTGTGAGTGGTACATCAATATTAAATGTTTAATTTCTCACAGAATGAGCTTTGATACAGTACTGTATATTTCAATGAAGGCTAACCTTTTCCACATTGTGTGCCAAAAGTGTGCTCATGTACCTGCACCCATGATGCAATAAGTGTGCGACTCTCCTGCCCCCCCTGCACATGCACACACGACCCCCCCACACCGCATGCCTCTGCACATGCGCACTTGTCTCCCATACATGCGTCTCTCCCCATGCATGCACGGCAGATACCTGACAATCAGCTGGCTGGCGGAGGGCATGCACATGCGCAGTGGGGCTCTTCCCGGTGACCTCTCACATGCCACCAGAAGTGTCTCTGTGTGCTACTTCTGGCACGCATGCCATAGGTCCGCCATCACGGTTATTGTGTAACAGTGGCTAGATGAAGTTGGAAACCACTAATTCAGAAAGGCTTAGTATGCAAAAAATAATTTGAAGTGTTCCATATTTGCTGCTGGAAATCCAGCCATCTTAATATATATATTTATTTTAATATTTAAATTTTGATATTTTTTTTTGTATTTTACAAGTAAATTATAAATTGGATGTTTCCTTATCATAAACACAACCCCCAAATTAGGTGGCATCCTCTTGTCTGAAGCTGATGTTGATTTTTAAATAGGAATTGCCTTTTGCTCCTGTCTGAGTTCGGTGTGCTTGTCAACATTCCTGGGAAATTTTGGAATGGTCTCTTTGGTGAACACAGTGCTTCCCAAAATTTGGTATCCCTTACATATGTTGGGACTACTACAAGATTTATATTGTCCAGTCAGCAGGCCAATAGCCATGTTAGTTGGTCATTCTGGGAGATGTAGCTCACCCTTGGAAATACCTTTGTACTGGTGTTCTGACTTCAGAATATTTAGTAACAATATACAATATCTTAAGGCACCCAATGTTGTTTAGGTGTTGGGTAGCCTATACCTTAAAATAAATATAGCACATAAATAAACCAATAAGCAAACACATCTGTCTGAGTCTTGAACATATTTGAACTTAAATATTTGGTATCATGTATTTATTTCAAAAGCTAGAAAGGTTTGTCAGTCATTTGATATATATCAATTAAATACTTGCTGATATATTTTTATGTTTCTAGATCTGATTAAAGAAGATAAGAAAAATTATTATGAAGGACTTCTCTCAAGCAACATAGCACCAATGTATTCTGCTTTTCAAGGTAAAGGCTAATTATTATGGGCTTTTGCTTCTTTTTATGGGAAAAATACAAGCTAATAAAATATAATCATCTAAAGTTATACTCTTGTGATTGTGTCTGCAATAATATACATGTAGTAATGTCCAATGAATGATGGTGGTGTTCTACATTGTACGACCGTGTTTCTCACAAAATAAGGCCGGGCCTTATTTATTTCTGACCCCTGAAAAAACGGCTAGGCCATCTTTTCAGGGGTGACTTAATTTCCACCCCCACCGAGAGCAGCCCATACGCACGTACCTTGCCGCGAGGCCACTTCTATCAGCTGACGAAAGCTCCCCGAAGGCAGAGTCCCCAGCTGCTTCAGGACGTGGCATGGCTTTCATCTGCCGAAAGAAGTGGCCTTGCAGCAAGGGGAGTGTGTGTGTGTGTGTGTGTGTGTGTGCGCTCGCCCTGAGGCTGCTTCTACCGGCCGATCGAAGTGGCTGATGACTGCACTTGGGGAGCTTCCATCGCCTGAAAGGGACTGCCCTAAAGGCGAGGGGACACGGGTAGCCATGCCACGCCCTGAAGCGGCTGGGGACTCTGCCTTCAGGGAACTTCTATCAGCTATCGGGGTATTCTAGCTGAGGCTACCTGCAGGGCACTCCTAAAGGCAAGTTTTCTCCCCATCCCCCCTGCCCTTCCCCCACCCATTTCTCTTCTCCTCGTGTAGTTCTAACGAACGGTGTGAGAAATGGTGGGGAAACACATGATTTTAAATAGGCCTAAATTTCTGGGGCGGGGCTTAATTTCAATTCATGCCTAGAAATCATGCTAGGCCTTCCTATTGGTGGAGGCCGTATTGTTGGAGAAACATGGTATAATTCTTCAGATTCGTAACAATTTCCTGAATGCCTACTTTCTTGGTTCTGTATGTAAGCAGTCTACTTCAAATGATCATACCATGGTTTAACGTCTCAAAACTGAAAAGAATCTTCTGTTCCTTTATATAGCTTCTTTGGTCACGCAAGCAAGACACTTCTAAAATTGGAAGGCTAAAATAATCTCTATTTACTTGGGAGTAAGCTCATTGAGCTCAAAAGGACTTGTACATAGATCTATCAAGAATTGTTTTCACTTCTCTAATCCAGATTGAACACTATGCTTCTTTGATTATCTAAGCTCTAAGGATGATACTCAAAATAGCCAAGATAGTCTTTATGTAAAACCATGATGAAAAGTGTTTATAGTGAAAGAAATATTTTCTCCTGATTATCTATTTCTAAAGATTTGGAGAATTTCTGGATTGTAGATCACCTCTGCAAAGAGTGTCAGTCCATTCAAGAATTATAAAAAAAGATGGTCAAAGCAAATGTCATTGTTTGCTTTATATTGGAAGTCCCGATTATGCGCATCAAACTTAAATTTATTCATAAATATCTCTTGGTCTTGGAAGCTAATATCCCACACTCCAAACCTCCAGTATGCCAAGTTCAAAATATTGGGGAGGACTGTGTAGTTTCAACATACTTGAAAATAGTTATGAAATTCACACTGTTTTTATAAATTAGTAAAATAAAGGCAGCCCATGGTCACAGAACAAAAAACTGGACCTTAAACCAGCAGTGTCACTGAGAGGCTTGGTTCTCTTCAGTTCATGACGTTTTCTTAGTGATATTCTCCCTTGTTCTTTCAGTGATTTGGAAATATTTTAACACTGTCCTACTGCCATCATATGCTGCAGCCAGGAATGGTGTAAATGTGATCACAGGTCCTATATTTGATTATGACTACAACGGCATATATGATACACCAGAGGAAATAAAAAGGTAGGCAGGTATCTGTTTTAGCTTTTTTGTGTTTGAGAGACTGTTTATTGAAATAACCGCTTTAATTTATGGGAACAAATCTCATTTAAAATATATTTTTCTGACTTAACAGAATGTATGTCCTGATGACATAAGACAATTAACAATTTATACTGAGTCTATCAATCCTTTTATGGCTTCTTCCATATGTTAAAATTTACTGTGTTGGATTTTAACATGTGTAAACTAAGACTTTTCTTTTTTAAAAAGAAAATTACATTCAAATAAGTATTTTAATACATATTTTATTGCAAAGTGTATGAAAGATATTTTGATATGGTATTTAAAAGCTGGTGGGTGAAACCATTTCACTGTTCACACTAATCTAAGAGTATTGATTCAAAGTGGTATCAAGGAATATACATTAACATTCTTACAGTGTTGTGGGCAGCCCTTATCAGAGACATCTGTGGGGAAAGAGGGGAAGGATATCAAAGGAAAAATAAATAATGAAAGCAGTGTCTTGTCATCCCTTTTGCATGCACATCATGATATCCACACATAACCATGAATCCAGTAGAGCTTGTGTTGTAACAGTGCAATGCTGCTTCTATCCTTCCACCCAAGGCATTGGGTGAATGCCTTAAATCATGTGGAGGTATCTTATTCATTGCTGTATTAAAAGTATACTACACTTTTCAGTAAAGAATGTCCATCACCATTTTAGTAGTAATTATAAGATTTAGAAAAGAGAAATACATTTCAAGTACATTTTGAAAACATAATTTGCACATTGTTAAAATGATATTTGCAAGTGGGAACAGGAAATAGAGTAGCTCATGATTTATGTTTCTATCAAATCTAATTTCAATAGTGTGATTTGAGAAAATAAATCTACTTGGAGATTGTGAAACCCACACTGATTGAAAGGGGGGAAAAATCTCTTACCAATAGCCTGGCCTCATTCTATATAGTTTTAAAGGTTTATAATCAATTTTTTCAATGGACCTGGAAATAATTCCACTCATAGCTTGTGGAATTGGTTTAGCAAGAGAAATCTGCTCCCTTTAAGAGGCTGCATTACTTCAAATGTAAATTAGCTTATGCTTGATATATCCTGATGGGTTATATTAGGGGTATCAAGCTTGTGGCCCAGGGGCTGGATGCATCATGTTGTAGCCATGCCCATCTGTTTTAAGGCCCGGTCCCACTGCACATACGGATGCAAAGAGGATGTAAAACATTTTTAAAAAGCATGCCATCCGTTGGAAAACGCGATGCATCTGTTGTGTACTCACTGCATACGTGTTTCATACGCTATATCCCTCGAGCATCCGTCCACTGCAATTTCATCCACGCAAGAAGTTTTGAGCTGCACAAAACTTTGTGAACAGATGAACTTTTTGCCGCGTACGATGTACATCCGCAACATATACAGGCAACAAATGTTCTATGTCCGTTATCATCCATTAAACATCCGCTGTATCCTCTCTGCATCCTCTGGCCATCTCCTCAACTCACATCCGCTGCAGCTGAAAATGGAAAGAGGGAGGAAACAAAAGGTACATGGAACGTCTTCACAGCGTTAGTAGCATGGAAATAGAAAGGATGTAAGCGTATGCATCTCATATATAAAGTATTCAAAACGGACAAAATGTTTGTATCTGGGATGTATCTTGTATATTTAGGATGTCTGTAGTATGTCTAGAATATGTAGAAGGACACCGAGTGGACAACCGATATTTTCTATAAAAAGGGGGAGAAAATCATCTGGATCCCAGTATGAGTCCAGCAGCTGTGGTGTACAGACCTCTTCACCCTTGGTCTTGGTCTTCAACATCATCAATTGTTCTCCACCATGGATGATGAAACAGTCCACATGATAGCTGCCCTTATTCATCACCAGAACCAAAACCTGTTCAGACTGTACCAAGTTTTACACAGAAGGAGAAGAAGGAGACGTCCAAGAGCTGTGTGGGTCCGAGTATGGATTGTGAGAAGAATGGAGTTTGGACTGTATGACCAGTTGATGGTGGAGCTGAGGAATGAAGACCCTCGTGCATTCCATCACTTCATGAGGATGCCACCAGCCATGTTTGACGAACTTCTAGAGCATCTGAAACCCAGGTTGACCAAGCCTAGCACCAACTTCCATCCCAACCTGGACCCTGGACTGAAGGTGGCACTGACTCTGCGGCCCCTGGCCCCTGGAACCACATACAGAAACATGCAGTATGCATGGAGGGTGCCACACAACAGCATCAGCAAAGTGGTCAGAGAAATAGTACAGGCCATCATTGAAGAATACGTGGAGGAGCTCCTCAGGTGCCCCACCACTGAACAAGGCTGGAGAAAACTTGCAGAAGAGTGGTATCAGAGGTGGAACTTTTTCCACACCGTTGGAGCCATAGATGGGAAGCACGTGGCCTGCAAAGCTCCAGCCAACTCAGAGTCCACTTATTTCAACTACAAGGGCTTCTTCAGCATCATCCTCTTTGCCATGGTTGATGCTGACTACAAGTTCATCTACATTGATGCTTCAGGCAACGGGTCAGCTTCAGATGGCCAGGTATACAATGCCAGTGACCTCAAGAATGGGCTGGAATGCAACCTCATCATGGGTTTTCCAGATCCAGACCCCCTATCCAATGACACACAAGATGTGCCCTACTTCATCGTTGGTGATGTCGCGGTCTTCCTCAGAACCTACGTCACGTACAGTTCAAGATACCTCACCTGTGAAGAGAGAATCTTCAACTACAGGCTGTCCAGTGCAAGACGGGTGGTGGAGAACGCCTTTGGCATCCTGGACAACAGGTTCCAGATACTTCTCATCACCATGCAGCATAACCCAGAGACTGTGAGGAGCATTGTGGAAGCTTGCTGCATCCTGCACTGACAGCAGGGCGTCATCCTCCACGGGATCCTCCAAGTCTGCCGGCATGGGGAGTGCAGCTGTTGGGGGGGTCTCTGCTGTGGGGCCCTCTGAAGACACCTGCCTGGACAGGGTAGCTGGCTCCTGGCTGGAAGAGGACTGGCTGTCTGTGGGCTGTCTGAGGGAGAGGGGTCTCAGAGGGCTGCTCCTCGGTGGCGGATCTCACCCTCCAGGGAACTGCACTTGGCCATGACATACATCTCCCGGTCAGTGAGCTTGACAGCGGCCTGCCCAAATTTCTTGAGGTGTAGTTTGCCATACCAGGTGTGTATGTGCTTCCACCATCCAAGGAATACTTCTGCAGTGTACCCCAGGCTCTCTGCCTTGTCTCTCCAAGCTGCCTGCTTCTTCTTGGTGTCCCAATACAGTCTGTGCCCCTTTCTCCAGAGGTACTCATTCTCCCTCAGCCATTCCAGCACCTCATTCTCATGCTCCTCGGAAACAGTGTACTGTTTTCTCTCTCCCTTCTCCTTCCCCTGCCTCTTCCTCCCTCTGGCAGGGGCTTCAGCAGGGCCTTCAGGGGCTTGAGCAGCAGGGCCTTCAGGGGCTTGAGCAGCAGGGCCTTCAGGGGCTTGAGCCGCAGGGCCTTCAGGGGCTTGAGCAGCAGGGCCTTCAGGGGCTTGAGCAGCAGGGCCTTCAGCAGCAGGACTTTGAGGGCCTTGGGGCTGGTCCACCACAGCAGCAGCAGCTTCAGAGTCAGTGTAGGGGGTGGGATGCTGGTTCTGGCCTTCTTCATCTTGCCAGGGCTTGAACAAGTAGGCACGGGCTTCCTCTTCTTGCCTGACTGACAAACCATGGTGTTCCTGCAAGATGTATGTGGCAGCACATCTTTCCCCTGTATGCTGACTGCGTGCATGCTGCATCCTTTTAAATCCGCGGAGTTGATGCAATTCATACTCCCCGCATGCGCAGTGAACGCTTTGCATCCGATATACATCCACTATGCATCCGCTTTGCTTCCTATAGGCGTCTGTGATGCATCCGCTTCATCTGCTATGTATCCGCCCCTTCCGCTATGCGTCCACTTTGAAATTCTCCCCCGGAACCTCTTCGGAGGTGTCATCCACTTCCATCCACTGTCATCCGCTAGGCTTCCTATGAACATCTGTTTAACAACCCCGCTACATACTACCCACGTCCATTCTTTTCCGTTCTGTTTATGCAAATTTTCACCACTTTTTGGAGTGGATGACAATGGATGGAGCCACCCCCGAAATTTTGCTCGTCCGCTGTGTCCTTTATGCATATGTTTTGCGTCCGTCGGCCACTGGGACCGGGCCTTTAGCAAAGGGGAAAAAAATCATGATATGTCACGTGACGAAAATGTGACACTGCAAGTTTGATGCCCCTGTCTTATATCTACTGGAATAGTAGATCACTTAAAGCTACAGTTTTGGTTTAACCAAATAGGTATATATTTCTTTGGTGTGTGGAGTATGCTCAGTACAACTAACAAGAAAATGTTGCTTTTTTTCTTTTCTTTTTTCAAATTAAATTTCAGGCACTCCCCTAATTTAGCAGTCTTGATTCCTACTCATTACTTCATTACCTTGACAAGTTGTAAAAATGCTTCCCAGACACCTTTGCAATGTGAAGGATCCCTTGATGTGATATCTTACATTATACCTCACAGAGAAGAGAATGGTGAAAGTTGCACAGTGAGTACAACATTTTAATATATGAAAGATAAAAATGCAGGGCCGGGTTTTTTTTTTTTTGAAGTGCAAGTTTCTAGTTTTCATAATGAGTGTGGGCAGAAATTTGAAAAATGTGAGAAATATATGGGAAAAGTTTTGAAAAAGGAAATATGTTTAGCTTTTAAAGTAAAAGGCCTCATTTCTAACCCTGGCATAAACTTTAACACAACATTAACACAGCCCTAATTATGGCTGATGTGAGTATTTATGTCACAGGGGTCTTACTCAGTACAATAAATAATTGTGAAATTACCACCAAAATTACTTTTTGCCGTTAGATAATCATTGTTTTTTTTCCGAATGGATCTCATATAGAGATGTTGGTCATGATCTTTCTGAAGTTTAATATTCAGGTTGCTAGTAGTAATCATGGAAATAGGGGTAAAGTAAATACATATCAAATGTGAAATTGATAATCGGGATGGATAATTAATACTCTAGGACAAATAAAAAATATTCAAAATCTTGAATCTTGGAGAGATCTTGGGTAGAAAAGTGAGTTGAAAATAATAAAATTAAAGGGAAAAGAAACACAGGAAAAAAATAATTCAAATCCTGGTCTACAATGAAGATATCTTTTTTTTGGGGGGGGGGGTGTTCTTTTCGAGTCCATCTTGATTTCTGGAAACTACAAGGACAAGTTCTGTTGGCAGGTTGTTAGGAAGTGGTCTGCCTACTTCCTAGGACTGAAAGACCCCAAGGCCCCCAGCTGGTTTTCTCTCTAAGGTGGGACTAGAACTCACATCTCCCAGTTACAAGACTGGTGCCTTAATCACTACACCAAAGTGACTCACTTAATTGATTTTATTGTTCAGTAATTAAATAGGTGTACATAGGAGGTCCTCGCTTTACCACAGTTCATTCAGTGACCATTACAATGCCACTGAAATAAATGATTTATGACCATTTCCCCCACTTATGCTGTTGTAGCATTCCCATGTCCGGGGGCCATAGAAGGAGCGTTCACGTCGCGGCCCCTGTCCGGTATCTGTTTACCTGCGAATCCTTCTACCACGCTACACCAACCTACACCAACAGTGTTCTACAGTGGCTGGGAAAAGTGTAGCGACACGAGAGAAGAAGAAGAAGATTCCCATGTCCACGCGATCATAATTCAGTAGCTTGGCAACCAGTTGATACAGGTGTCAGGCAGTTTCCCCCATGAGTCTTAAGCCAAACTTCCAAAACTTAAAAAGGATTTCTTGGGAGTTAACATGTCAGCACTGCCTAGGTGTAGCTGACTCTGGGACACATAATTCATTGTCACCCTTGACCCTGGTTTTCCTTCCACCCCCTGGGTGTATCTTAATTCATATTCTCCAGTGGGACTCATCCATAGCCAAGAGTCATCAATCATGCTCTCCAATTAGAATTTTACGTGGCAAAAACTTAGTTATCTCGTTACTATCTTTGAAAATATTTGTGGAATGTAGTTTCAGTTTAATGACAGGTAACATATAACAGATCATCAGAGTTGAAAGGGACCTTATAGGTCATCTAGTCCAACCCCTCACCCAAGTGGGAGACCCTACACCATTTCTGACAAATGGCAGTCCAATCAGTTTTGCAAGCTGCTGTACTGCTCCTTCTCCCTTTCTGGAGAGAAAGGACCTATGGTCTAAAAATACCATAGAAATATTTTATGAGTTGAAAACAGGTAGACCTCGACTTACAACAGTTCATTTAGTGATGGTTCAAAGTTACACTGAAAAAAATGACTTATGGCACTGAAAAAAGTGACTCATGATCATTTTTCACACTTGCAACCATTGCAGCATCCCCATGGTCATGTGATCATGATGGTTGCAGCATCCCGGAGTAAAATCTGTAAAATCTTCAGTCAGAGGTAATATTGGCTGGTTCTCTGAACTACTCAAAATTTCCACTACCAGTTTTCCAGAACTGGTCAGAACCTGCTGAATACCAACTCTACTCTTGTGGCCTATGATGACCTTTTGCAAACTTTGGAAAAGCAAAGTCAATGGGGAATTCATATTCACTTAACAACCATGTTACTAACTTAGTAATTTCAGATATTCAGTTAACAACTGGTGGCAAGAAATGTCATAAAATGGGGCAAAACCCACTTACAGGTGAAACTCAAAAAATTAGAATATTGTGCAAAAGTTCATTTATTTCAATAATGCAACTTAAAAGGTTAAACTAATATATGAGATAGACTCATTACATGCAAAGCAAGATAGTTCAAGCCGTGATTTGTCATCATTGAGATGATTATGGCTTACAGCTCATGAAAACCCCAAATCCACAATCTCAGAAAATTAGAATATTGTGAAAAGGTTCAATATTCTAGGCTAAAAGTGTCCCACTCTAAACAGATAATTAAGCCATAACACCTGCAAAGGGTTCCTGAACCTTTAAAGGGTCTCTCAGTCTGGTTCAATAGGAATTCAACAATCATGGGAAAGACTGCTGGCCTGACAGTTGTGCAGAAAACCATCACTGACACCCTCCATAAGGAAGGAAAGCCTCAAAAGGTAATTGCAAAAGAAGTTGGATGTTCCCAAAGTTCTGTATTAAAGCACATTAATAGAAAGTTAAGTGGAAGGGAAAAGTGTGGAAGAAAAAGGTGCACAAGAAGCAGGGATGGCCGCAGCCTGGAGAGGATTGTCAGGAAAAGGCCATCCAAAAGTGTTGGGGACTTTCACAAGGAGTGGACTGAGGCTGGAGTCAGTGCATCAAGAGCCACCGCACACAGACGGATCCTGGACATGGGCTTCAAATGTTGTATTCTTCTTGTCAAGCTGCTCCTGAACAACAAACATCAGAAGCATCTTACCTGGGCTAAATAAAAACCAGACCTGTCCTCTTTTCTGATGAGAGCAACTTTTACATCTCATTTGGAAACCAAGGACCCAGAGTCTGGAGGAAGAATGGAGAGGCACACCCAGCAAAATGCTTGAAGTCCAGTGTGTGTTGATTTGGGGGAGCCATGTCATCTGCTGGTGTTGGTCCACTGTGTTGCATTAAGTCCAGGGTCAATGCAGCCGTCTACCAGGAGATTTTGGAGCACTTCATGCTTCTTTCCGCAGATGAGCTTTGTGAGGATGCTGACTTCATTTTCCAGCAGGACTTGGCGCCTGCCCACACTGCCAAAAGCACCAAAACCTGGTTCAATGACCGTTGAATTCCTTTGCTTGATTGGCCAGCCAACTCACCTGACCTGAAACCCATAGAGGATCTATGGGGCATTGCCAAGAGAAAGATGAGAGACATGAGACTGAACAATACAGAAGAGCTGAAGGCTGCTATTGAAGCATCCTGGTCTTCCATAACACCTCAGCAGTGCCACAGGCTGATTGCTTCCATGCCACGCTGCACTGAGGCAGTAATTGCTGCAAAAAAGGCCCAAACCAAGTACTGAGTACATATGCATGCTTATACTTTTCAGAGGTCTAATGTTGTTCTATGTACAATCCTTGTTTTATTGATTGCATATAATATTCTAATTTTCTGAGATTGTGGATTTGGGGTTTTCATGAGCTGTAAGCCATAATCATCTCAATGATGACAAATCACGGCTTGAACTATCTTGCTTTGCATGTAATGAGTCTATCTCATATGTTAGTTTCCCTTTTAAGTTGCATCACTGAAATAAATGAACTTTTGCACGATATTATAATTTTTTGAGTTTCAACTGTAATTTTAACTGTCTTGCATAGCAACAGAAATTTTGGGCTCAGTTGTGATCGTAAGTTGAGGACTACCTGTACTGCCCAAGGAGCTGCTGATCCAGCTCTACAGAGGAATTATTGTGTCTGTCATCTGCACCTCTATAACTGTCTGGTTTGGTTCTGCAACCCAACAGGACAAACACAGACTTCAGAGGATAATTAGGATTGCAGAAAAAACAATTAATACACACCTTTGCCTTCCATTGAGGACCTGTATACTGCACGAGTCAAAAAGAGGGCTATGAAAATATTTACAGACCCCACACATCCAGGACATAAATTGTTTCAACTCCTACCTTCAAAACAATGCTATAGACCACTGCACAGCAGAACAACTAGACACAAGGACAGTTTTTTTCCCATCCATCATTCTGCTAAACAAATAATTACCTCAGCACTGTCCAACTATTTACAAATTACCTTATGATTCTTGACTCTTGATGAATGTATCTTTTATGTACACTGAGAGCATTTGCACCAAGACAAATTCCTTGTGTGTCCAATAACACTTGGCCAATAAAGAATTCTATTTGAAAAAAGATATTGGAATTATGATTTTTTAAAATGGAATAAGAATCAACAATGCAACAGATGAGACTAAAAGAACCAGGTATGTTTATTCCTGGGAAGAAAGACTAGATGATGGTACCTGAATGGTACTAGATAGCATAGCATATAGTAACAGGTTTAAAGCTTCTGAGGTGATGTCATAGAGTGCAATACACAGAATAATGACTTTCAGGAAATAATTTCTAGCTGATCATCAGGAACTGTTTTCAAATAACATTAAGCGTTTAACAGCGGAAGCAGTTGCCAGGAAAAATGGCAAGCTCCCTTCCACTGACTGTTTTCAAACAATAGCAGGATAGCCATCTGTCCTGCTGCTTTAATTTGGGCTCCTACAATGAGCAGGGATTGGATCAATGAATTAAATTGGCCTCTTTCAACATTATAATTATGTGACTGTTCAGTTCATGCTGTTAAGGGAAAGAAGGCTAAATTGCATGCTGTATTAGGACTGTATAGTTGTAAAAAATAGTCATATTACTACAGGGAGAAGGTAAATCCTTTGTTGGAGGCTGATGCTCCTTTGTATGCATTTGAGCATACATGAGAGTCGGAATATGACATGAATAATGATCAATAATGTGAGTTTAATTCATTACGAAATACATTATAGGAATAGGCAAATTCTAGTATCCAGCTAGATGTTCTAGAAACAAGAGAGTCAAAAGTCATATTCTCTTTGCATAAGTTCCTGGGAATATAGACAAGTGGACATGTCCTGAATCATTTATCTATTTTTTTTAAAAAAGAGACAGAAGGATAGACAAAGAAATGATACAAAACAGGCTCTTAATTCTCTAGCTAAGCTCTATTGCCTCCTTATGGTCAATAGGTCATGAGCTGTTGAAAGTAAGTACTATTAGATCCACCTTTCCAGTGACATTCCTTTTTGCTCTGGAGAACATGCTCAGATCATCTTCAAAATAATTTATCAATTTAAGCTTAGAATGTCTGCAACATGAACTAGAATTAGGGGGCGTACATAAGTGCACCAACGTGCCTCCTGTCCCTGTCCTATTGTTGCTTTTATTTTTCTCATATGTGTCCATGTATTCATAACTATGTTTTTACTTATACCTATTATCTTATAAGCAATTGACAAACCAAATAAAATAAAAACAAAATAAAATCCTTGTTTCTTTTTTCCAATAGGTTGGCAAGCCCGAATCCTTGTGGGTTGAAGAGAGAATGAGATTTCATGTTGCACGAGTTAGAGATGTGGAACTTCTTACAGGACTTAGCTTTTATCATGAACGAAAGCAGCCCGTGACTGATATTTTACAACTGAAAACATATTTGCCAAGTTTTGACAAAGCCAGAATCTAATTTTGTTGCTGTATTTTGTTTCTGTACCCCAAAAAAAGAGAAACTAGATCACAGTTTCGTAAACATGCTGGAATATTTTCAGAAGATACTAGAGCAAAATGGGAACAAGAAACAAACTGTGCCACATTTTGTATCTCAGGGACATTTAATGGACTACCTATATCAGAGACAAATAGCTTTCAGCCTTATTATTTTCTTCAATGTGATAGAAATGTCTTTACTGTTATAAAAGCCTGTCTGCAACATCAACACAACAGATCAAATGAGATAAAAACCAACAGTTCTACAATGATTTCAACAGTATAAAAAGTGTTCTCAAGTTACTTTGTTCTGCCTGTGTTGTTGTCTTTGTTTTACACAGAGGTAGAAGCAAATTAACTACAAATGAACCCAACCGGCATGTATATTTCAAAAGTTATAAGTAATGTACGAAGTTTTTTTTTTAACTGTCATTGACTGAACTTTTTTTCACTCTGTTTAATAAATAGAATATAATTTAATGGATATTCTTATTTTGGGGGGGGATATTGTACACATTTATACATATTATTTCAGAAGTTCTTTTAAGATTAATGGGATTTACTTTCAGTTGCATGGTTATAGGATTACAGCTCTCATATATTGTGGACCGCATGTTCCTGAAAACATTAAAGATAGTTGTTATTGTGTTGGTGCAATACTTACATAATGTTCATGTTATGTTTTTGATACTGCCACCTTGTTCCCAGATACTGTTTCAGGGATCCCCAACTTCCAGTTTGCAGACCAGTACCAGTCTGTGGCCTGTTAGGAACTGATTTATGTAAGCAGTGAGTAAGCATGAGTGTGCAAAGCTCCATTTGCTCAAGCAATGGGAACACATGTGTGAAACCATCCCCTTCCCTCTGCCCTTGCTGCCACCACCATACCTGTTCCACAAAGCCAGAAAAGTTGTAGACCACTGCTTCATTTGATTAGCCATTCATACGTCTGAACAGGCATGAGCAAGATTTGTGTATGTTCTGTGGCTAAATACTAAGTGAATGCAGAATTGATTGATTTGTTGATTGGATTAATCTCACTGCTGTCTGAGGGACACTTCACATTTTACAACTTCTATCAACACATAAATATCAAGCACACATTGTACAATAAAACAGAATAGTACAATGAAAGAAACATAACATAAACAGTGGAATAATAAATTATATTGGTTCACATATCTAACGCTTTCTCAAAAAGCTCCATTCTTAATAATTTATAGAAGGACCACAATGTAAGGACAGATTGAATTATCATGTAGAGGAATTACCACCATTGAAGCCAGTGGTGGGATTCAAATGTTTTACTATCAGTTCTATGGGCTTGTCTTGGGGAGCTTGTCTTGTCTTGGTGGATGTGGCTTGGTGGGCATGGCAAGGGAAGGATATTGTAAAATTGCCATTCCCTCCCTACTCCTTGGGGAAGGCTACTGTAAAATCCCATTCCCTCCCCACCCCACTAACCTGCTTTTCATCTCCGTTCTCCAACAAAAAAAGGACAACAAAAAAAGATTCAGCCAATCAGCTGGGACTTGGGAGGCAGAGAATAGATGGGGCGGGAGCCAGTCAGGGGTGGTGTTTGCTGGTTTTCCAAACTACTCAAAATTTTCGTTACCAGTTCTCCAGAACTAGTCAGAACTTGCTGAATACTACCTCTGATTGAAACACACTACTTCTGGCTCTCGTTTTGTGTAAGTGAGGATTAGCATGTGGAAGATAATATCTGGATGAGGTTTATACTAGCAGGATTCATGGAATGATATTGTGTCAGTAGGAACTAAATGAAATAAATACTCTTGTGTTTATAACAAACATCTTTTCTGCGACTGAATAAAGACTGACTGTAACAAGATCCACTTATCAGAAAATAAAATACTTTACTACTAAAGACAATAGAAGTCCAGAAAAACACTTTTGACAAGTAACAATAAAGTCTCATGCCTATTTTGAGGTGGGGAGTGGGGATTATGATTACTTAAGGAATAATTGTCTACAAATACAGACAGTTCCCATCTTTAAATACTGTGTGAAGAAAGATTATTCCTGAAAAATCTTTTCAGATATATTTTTTCTTTTGTTGAATTTTGAACTTTGACAATTTTTCCAAGGCAACTGTCTATTGAAGGAGCAGAACATAACTTTCAGAAAGAACTTTTTTGGTAAAGAACATGGTGCCTTCTTAAGCCCCTGTCACACAGCACCAACGGATGGAAAGAGGATGTAAAACGGAGAGAAACACTTCCCATCCAATGGTTAACGTGATCCATCCATTCTGTACTCACTGTGTCCGTTTTTCATCCTCTCTATCCGTCCAGCATCCGTTGACTGAGATTCCATCCGCTCAAAAAGTTTTGAGCTGTTCAAAACTTTTTGAGCAGAAAATGTATCCAACACGTCTGTACTACATCCGCAACATATATGGGGAACATCAATTCTACATCCGTTGTCATCCATTACACATCCGCTATATCCGCTAGGCATCCGCTGCGCATCCACGCAACTCGCATCCGCTCCAGTGGAAAATGGACACAGGGAGGAAGCGAAATGGATGTGGAATGGACACAAAGCGTTAGTAGCACAGACGGAGAAAGGATGAAAGCGGATGCAGCTCGCATACAAAGCATTAAAACGGGAAAAACGTTCGCAGAGGGGACGTATCTCGGATATTTAGGATGTCTGCAGAATTCCTACAGGATGCAAAAGGACACCGAGCGGAAAAACCTATATTTCCTATAAAAAGGGGGAGGAACTCACCTGGATCTCACTTTAAGTCCAACAGCCCTGCGGTGCAGACCTCTTCAGCCTTGCTCTTGCTCTTCCACAGCATCCAGTCATCTTCACCATGGATCATCACGCACTCCTTTTGGTAGCCACCATCATTCTACAACAGTGCGAAACCATCTACAGGCTCTTTCACCTGATCTACGGGAAGAAAAGGAGGCGGCCAAGAAGTGTCTGGGTCCGAAGATGGATCGCGAGAAGATCAGAGTATGGACTGTCCCACCACTGAAGAAGGCTGGAGGAAAGTTGAAGAGAAGTGGTATCAGAGGTGGAACTTTCCCCACACCGTTGGAGCCATAGATGGGAAGCACATGGCCTGCAAAGCTCCACCCAACTCAGGGTCCAATTATTTCAATTACAAGGGCTTCTTCAGCATCATCCTCTTTGCCATGGTTGATGCTGACTACAAGTTCATGTACATCGATGCTTCAGGCAACGGATCAGCTTCAGATGCCCAGGTATACAATGCCAGTCATCTCAAGGAGAGGCTGGAACGCAACCTCATCATGGGCTTCCCAGATCCAGACCCCCTGCCCAATGACACACAAGATGTGCCCGACTTAATTGTGAGGGATGACGCCTTCTCCCTCAGAACCTACCTCATGAAGCCCTACACTTCCAGATGCCCCACCCGTGAAGAGAGGTTCTTCAACTACAGGCTGTCCAGGGCAAGATGGGTGGTGGAGAATGCCTTTGGCATCCTGGCCAACAGCTTCCAGGTACTTCTCACCACCATGCAGCATCACTCACAGACCGTGGGGAGGATCGTGGAAGCTTGCTGCATCCTGCACAATCTCATGCACACCCGCTACCCAGTCTTGCAGAACAGGCTCGTGGACCTCCAACAAGGCAATGGGGACATGGAGCCTGGTGAATGGAGGCAAGGGCGAAACCTGATAGACACTGTGGATGTGCAAGGACCCAACAGATTTTCACGTGAAGGGAAGAAGCAGCGCAACCTCCTGAAACACTGGTGCAACTCCCCAGCTGGAGCAGTGGAGTGGCAAGACAGTATGATAGATGCTTAATGGATGCTTCCTTCAGCCTGTCTCATCACACGGATGAGATTGGGCCATGCATGTTGAGTGGGCCTACAATGAACAGGGCATTTAATAAAGAGTTGTGTTTATGTTGAAATGTGTGGATCAATGATTACATTGTTATTGATAATGAAGGGCCAAAGGTGTGGCACCTGGGAGGGTGGACCATACAGTCCCACTATGCTTGGACTGGAGGTTTATCTATCCCACAGCTATTACGCATCCCAAAGGTATTCCTGCCCATCCCACAGGTATCCCTGCCCATCCCACAGCTATTACCCATCCCACAGGTATCCCTGCCCATCCCACAGCTATTACCCATTCCAAAGGTATCCCTGCCCATCCCACTGCTATCTTAACCCATCCCACAAGCATGCAAAGGCTTAAACCATTTCTAAAAGTTTCCACCAAGACTTTATTTACTAAAATAAATGAAGCAAGTGTGTGAAGCAAAGATAATCTTTGTTAATAACAAGCTGTAAAAGAAAAATGACCCAAGTGTCTTTAGCAAAGAGAAAGTCAACAGGTAGCCACCCAGTCCCTGGAACTCTTCTTGGTCACTCTGAGGCATGCCCAGTCTCAAGGGTGAAGGGTCCAGGTGCTGTGGAGGTGGCTGCTGCTGGAGTGCTGGTCTGAAGCCCCACTGGGGTGCCTGGCCCCGAGAGGACAACAGGGGATGATGTGTGGAGGAAGCTCTCAGAGAGCTGGCTCAGTCCTATGATTTTGAGAGCCCCTTCTTCCAGGATATGTGGTGTCAGCCCCAATACCAATGACAGATGTTCTGAGTCCAGGCTTGGCTGTGGGGTGGAGGAAGGAGCAGTGTAGTGGGGATGTCTGGTCTGCAGCTCAGCGAGGTGCGGTGTGGGTGGCATCTGTGGCATCTGTGGCATGGGTGGCATCTGTGGCGTGGGTGGCATCGGTAGCGTAGATGGCATCGGTGGCATCAGTGGCATCGGTGGCACCGGTGGCGTCCGATGTACCTGTGCCTGGACTGGGAAGGGCTGCCTGTGTTGCTGGAGCTCCTGGTAGCCATAGCCTTGGAAGGTGTGGGCCTGTGGAAAGCCTTGGAAGGGCAGTGACATCACCTGGGATGGTGGGACAGGCCTGGACTGGGTGGAAGCAGGTTCAGCTGGGTCTGGAGGGTTGTGAAGAAGACCGGTGATCCTGTCCTTTATCACCTGGTACTGTGATTCCGACATGTTCATGAGGGTCTGGTTGACGTAGGTGAGGAAGGGCTTGCAGTTGGAGGTTGGGACGTTGGTGTCTACCAGCTGAGAGAGGAGATCTAATGCTGTTTCTGATGGTGTCCCTGATCTCCAGCAGGACAGTGTGGCTCTGCCCCTCCGGTCTGCCTCTCTCTGTCTGCTTTCTGTGGAGGTGGAGCTGGGGGTGGATGTGGGTTGTTCTCTGGTGGAAGTGCCCTCTCCTTGCTCCCACTGCATCAGGGGGTCCTTCACACGCTCCGCCATGGGTAGTGCAGCTCTCGGGGGGGTCTCCGTCGTGGCATTCTTCACAGATACCTGCCTGGACACAGGAGCTGATTCTTGGCCAGAAGAGGACTGGCTCTCTGCGGACTACCTGAGAGAGAGGGTTGTGAGAGGGGCTGCACCTCGGTGGCAGATCTCACCCTCCAAGAAGCTGCAGTTGGCCATCATGTAGGTCTCTCGGTCCGTCAGCTTGACCATGGCCTGGCCAGATTTCTTGAGGTGCAGCTTCCCATACCAGGTGTGCATGTGCTTCCACCAGCCGAGGAGAACCTCCGAAGTGTAGCCCAGGCTCTCCGCCTTCTCTCTGCAAGCAGTCTGCTTCCTTTTGGTGTCTCGATAGAGCCTGTGTCCCTTCCGCCAAAGATACTCAATCTCCCTCAGCCATTCCAGCACCTCATCCTCATGTTCCTCTTTGATGGAGTATTGCCTCCTCTCCCGTTCATGCATCTGCCTCTTCCTCCCTTTGGCAGGGCCATCTGGGCCCTCATCAGAGGGGCTTCGAGGTTGTAGGGGCGGCTCCTCCACACCACCACCAGCAACACCAGCAACAACAACAACAGTAGCAGCAAAAGCAGGACCAGCAGGACCAGCAGCACCACCAACAGCAGCAGCAGCACCACCACCAGCAGCGCCAGCAGGACCAGGATCAGCAGCAGCAGAGTAAGCACCAGCAGCGCCAGCAGCACTAGCAGGACCAGGAGCACCAGCAGGACCACGAGGACCAGGAGCACCAGGAGCAACAGCAGAACCAGCAGGACCAGGAGCAGCGCCAGCAGAGTAAGCACCAGCAGAAGCACAAGCACCAGCACCAGGAGCAGTGCCAGCAGAAGCTCCAGCACCAGAAGAGTCAGCCCTAGCAGCAGAAGCCCCAGCAGAAGCAGAGTCAGGGCCAGGGGGTGGGATGGTGGCCCTGTCCCTCTTGCCAGGGCTGGCAGCAGATGGCAGAGGCTTTCTCTTCTTTCCCATGATTGTTGGCTGGCTGGCTGGCTGGAGCTGTGTCTGGCAGCAGGTCTTTCCTCTGAATGGTGACCTGCTTGCGAGCTGCTTCCCTTTATATCCACAGGGCTGACACAATGCATCCTCCCCGCATGCGCAGTGAACGCTTTGCATCTGCTAGGCATCCGCTAGGCATCCGCTCAGCATCTGCTAGGCTTCCGCTCGGCATCTGCTTCATCTGCTCGGCATCTGCTTCATCCACTCGGCATCCACTCTGCATCCGCTCTTTCTGCTGTGCATCCACTTCGCTGTGCTCCCCTGGAAGCCCTGCAGATGTGCCATCTGCTCCCATCCGCTTCCATCCCCTAGGCTTCCGTGGAGCATCCGCTTTCCATCCTGGCTATGTCCTCCCCCTGTCCGTTCCTTTCCATTGTTGTCTGCTCTGGTTATGCAAATTCGGGGCACTTTTGAGAGCGGATAACAATGGATGGAACATTTTCTCGTCCGCTGTGTGCTTTTTACAAACGTTTTGCATCCGTCGGCCAATGTGACAGGCCCTTTAGCTTTGTTGTTTGCTTCCAGACGTTTCCTTATCCAACTAGATCAGTGCTAATGAATGTGAGGTTTGCATCCTATTTAGTATAAACATCCAAGTTCAAAGAGTGCCAAGGGCTCAAACCTGAGTTATAGGGGTTCAAATTCTCTTCTATTGGAATTCCTTTTTGTCACATAAGATAAAGTCTAGTAGGAAGATAATGGTACCTTCTTTTTTCATATGTATATAATTGAAATTACAAAATGCTTTTTTGAGGGAGTAGAAAAATTGTAAGTAAATACTGTCTCACAGATAGGTTTTCTTTTCTTTTCTTTTTACTTATAATAATGATTAAGTCCAATTTTTTTGGAAGACTGAAAATGTTTTTATTTGAATTCACCAATGATGAATGGTATACCAAAAGGAATAAGAGTTTCATACTGCTATCTGTCCCTTTAAGAATAAGGGAGAAAATCAAGCAAGCAGTTACAATACTGTAGTAGCTTCTTCTTTCAGGGATAATCTCTGTAACAATTGACCATAAGTAGTTATCTAAGATAATGAGCAAGTTGAGAGTCTGTTCTTTTGAAAAAAAAATGCATTTCATGGGAGTCTAAGAAAATTATGGTAGCCAGAAATTATCTCACCCCACACTGTGTTTAGCTTGAATGCATGCTATTTCAGTTCTTACACCTACTTATACGTGGTTCTAAATAATAGGAAAAGGGCAATAGAATTGGACTGATAAAAAAACAAAAGGAGAATGGCTGATGATGGTATCAAGTTTAAGTCTTGCACATAGTTTTGACAAGAATTGCAATATAGTGAGATGGACCCTGTCAGGTTCTCAGAGGAAAAATCCAGGGAAGATAGGATTTCATTGCCATTATGACAAACACTTAATAACTTAAAAGAAAAAAAGAAGTAATATTAATTATTTGGTCACAAGACTGAGAAAAATATAATCAGATGCAGACAGATGGTTGCATGCAAAACTCTCTTTATGTTACCCTTTGTTATCTAGTCTAAACCTCTACTGTTTCTCTGAAAAGCTTAAGGATTGTTTTAAAGCCTGACTTACTTTTGATTCTTTATTCTGTGAGAAATTAAAGTATTTAGCAAGATAGAATCACTGCCAGGGTGGGCGGTGTTAGTATATGTTGATCTCTGAAGTTCTGGTTGATGATAAAGATGATCTTAACTTTCTGAAACTAAGATTTCATTTTATATGTTTTATAATAGTTTGCAAACATTCTTCAATTCTACCACATGGGGTCAGACTGCCCTAATCATTTAAAATATTTTTTATGATAAGTTACCTGGAAGAAGGAACACAAGCAGTTTTTGAATTACCAACACTGAACAAGACTGCACAGTATGAACTCCTAAAGTCTATGTCACACTGAACCAACGGATACAAAGAGGATGTAAAATGGACAAAAAAGCTTGCCATCCGTTCGAAAACGCAATGTACTCACTGCCTCCGTTTGGCTTCCTCTCTATCCGTCCAGCATCCGTTTATGGACGTTTCATCCGCTCAGAAAGTTTTGGGCTGCCTAAAACATTTGCGCAGAAAATGTAACCAGTTCGTCCGTTCTGCATCCGCTACGCATCTGCTACGCATCCGCTACGCATCCGTTACGCATCCGCTATATCCGGTAGGCATCCGCTACGCATCTGCGCAACTCCATCCACCCGGACGTGGGGTGGAAGCGGAACGGATGCAGAACGGATGCAGAACGGATGCAGAACGGAAACAAAGCGTTTAAAACGGAAAAAACGTTCGCAGAGGGGACCTATCTTGGATAATAAGGATGTCTAGAGGATGCCTAGTGGAAAACCTATACTGCCTATAAAAAGGGAGAGCAACTCACCTGCATCTCACTTTCAGAACAGCAGCCCAGCAGTGCAGACCTCTGCAGCCTTCATCTGGCTCTTCCTCTTCCACAGCATCCAGTCATGTCCACCGTGGATTGTGCCAAAGTCCTTTCGGCAGCCACCATCATTCTGCAACAGTGCGAAGCCATCTGCAGGCTCTGTGAACACTACTGCGAGAAGAAAAGGAGCCACCCAAAAAGAGTCTGGGTCCGAAGATGGTTCACCAGAAGAGTAGAGGACGGACTGTACAACAAGCTGATGGTGGAGCTCAGGAACGAAGACACTCGGGCATTCCAGAACTTCATGAGGATGCCTCCAGCCATGTTTAATGAAGTTGTGCAGCGCCTGACACCCAGGTTGACCAAGGCAAACACCAGCTTCTGGCCCAGCCTGGAACCTGGGCTCAAAGTGGCACTCACTCTGCGCCACCTGGCCTCAGAGACCTCCTACAGGAGCATGCAGGACGGCTGGAGGGTGCCATCCAACACCATCAGCATTGTGGTCAGAGAAGTGGTGCAGGCCATCATCGAAGAATACAAGGAGGAGCTCCTCCAGTACCCCTCCACTGAAGAAGGATGGAAGAAAATTGCAGAGCAGTGGTATCAGAAGTGGAACTTACCACACACCGTTGGAGCCATAGATGGCAAGCACGTGGCCTGCAAATCTCCAGCCAAGTCGGGGTCCACTTATTTCAACTCCAAGGGCTTCTTCAGCATCATCCTCTTTGCCATGGTCGATGCTGACTACAAGTTCATGTACATCGATGCTTCAGGCAACGGCTCATCTTCAGATGCCCAGGTATACAACGCCAGTCACCTCAAGGAGGAGCTGGAAGGCAACCTCATTGTGGGCTTCCCAGATCCAGAACCCCTGCCCAACGACACACAAGATGTGCCCTACTTCATCGTGGGGGATGATGCCTTCTTCCTCACAACCTACCTCATGAAGCCCTACACCTCCAGACTCCTCACCCGTGAAGAGAGGATCTTCAACTACAGGCTTTCCAGGGCAAGGCGGGTGGTAGAGAACGCCTTTGGCATCCTGGCCAACAGGTTCCAGGTACTTCTCACCACCATGCAGCATTGCCCAGAGACCGTGAGGAGGATCATGGAAGCTTGCTGCATCCTGCACAATCTCATGCGCACCCGCTACCCAGTCTTGCAGAACAGGCTCGTGGACCTCCAACAAGGCAATGGGGACACGGAGCCTGGTGAATGGAGGCAAGGGCGAAACCTGATAGACACTGTGGATGTGCAAGGCCCCAACAGATTTTCATGTGAAGGGAAGAAGCAGCGCAACCTCCTGAAACACTGGTGCAACTCCCCAGCTGGAGCAGTGGAGTGGCAAGACAGGATGATAGATGCTTAATGGATGCTTCCTTCAGCCTGTCTCATCACACGGATGAGATTGGGCCATGTATGTTTGATTGGCCTACAATGAACAGGGCGTTTAATAAAGAGTTGTGTTTATGTTGACATGTGTGGATAATTGTTACATTATTATTGATAATAAAGGGCCGTAGGTGTGGCACCTGGGAGGGTAGACCATACAGTCCCACTATGCTTGCACTGGAGGTTTATCTATCCCACAGCTATTACCCATTCCCACAGCTATTACCCATACCACAGGTATCCTAACCCATCCCAAAGCTATCCTTACCCATCCCACAAGCATGCAAAGGCTTAAACCATTTCTAAAAGTTTCCAGCAAGACTTTATTAAAAAAAAGAAATGAAGCAAGTGAATCATAAATAGAATCATAAATAGACTTTATTAACAAGCTATAAGACAAAAATGAGTCTCTGGTACTCCTCTTGGTCGCTCAGTCCCAGGGGTGAAGGGTCCAGGTGCTGTGGAGGTGGCTGTTGCTGGAGTGCTTGTCATCAGCTCCTCCAGAAGCAGAAGCAGCAGAAGCGCCAGCCCCAGAAGAGCGAGCCCGTGCTGCAGAAACCCCAGGAGAACCAAAGTGAGGGCCAGGGGGTGGGATGGTAGCCCTGTACCTCTTGCCAGGGCTGGCAGCAGATGGCTGAGGCTTGCTGTGCTTCCGCATGGTTGTGGGGTTGCTGGCTGGCAGGGAGGCTGGCAGGAACCAAGGCTGGCAGGAAGGCTGGCAGGGAGGCAGGCACCAAGCCTGGCAGGAAGGCTTGCAGGCAGGCTGGCAGGCAGACATGAACCAAGGCTGGCAGGAAGGCAGGCAGCAAGGCTGGCAGGCAGACCAGCTGGCAGCAAGGCTTGCAGGCAGGCTGGCAGCAAGGCTGGCAGGCAGGCTGGCAGGGAGGCTGGCAGCAAGGCTGGCAGCAAGGCTGGCAGGCAGACATCCAGGCAGGGCAGGCAAGGCAGTCGATGTGTCCGGCAGCAGGTCTTTCCTCTGAATGGCGACCTGCTTCCGAGCTGCTTTCGTTATATCCGCGGGGCTGACACAATGCATCATCCCCGCATGTGCAATTAATGCCAGGCATCCATTAGGCTTCCGCTGTGTATCCGCTGTGCATCTGCTTCATCCGTTCAGCGTCCGCTCTGCATCCTTTCTTTCTGTTCCACGTCCGCTTCACTGAGGCCCCCCGGAAGCCCTGCGGATGTGCCATCCGCTCTCCTCCGCTTCCATCCGCTGGGCTTCCATTCCGCATCCGCTTTGCATCCACCCTGCGTCCTCCCCGCGTCCGTGTTATCCGCTCCAGTTATGCAAATTTTTGCCCCTTTTGAGAGCAGATAACAACGGATGGAACATTTTGCTCGTCCGCTGTGTCCTTTTTGCATCCATTGGCCAGTGTGACATGGGCTTAAAACATGGATTCTGGCACCCATAACTGTGAGTGTTCAACTTTTATTCTGGAATTTGGACATAAAAACATGGCAACACATGATATGTTCCTCTTGGAATCCAATCAGATGGTCAATCTTGCCCACTTTCAGGGTACTCTGTTATATTCCCTTTCCTAATTTCAATCTTCCCCTACAAGAATAAATGAGCATATAATGATCACTCAACAGACTCAGTACTCATTATCTGAGAGCTGTCAGATGCTGATCCCAAAATATTACTTACTCTGAACCCTTGAATCACCAAGCTACAAATTTGAGTTTTACCACGGGGTGCACATAGACACCCGGAGAGAAGCTCAAGAATGATATTTACACAAAGGGGCCTTATAGCAAACAAAGACTGGAGAACAAACAAGACTATTTGACTTGGAGCAGAAAGTGATTGATGTATGTCCATAATCATCATTTTCCACTGGAAGCTAGCACAAATAATAAGAATTGAATGATAGATGTATTAATGCATTTTACTGCCAGAAAGAGAAAATAGAATAAGATAAACTTGATTTGAGCAAGAATTGCTGCTCTGAGACAGGTGTGAAAATCCACCCCTCCCTCCCTCCCTCCCTCCCTCTCTCTCTCTCTCTCTCTCTCTCCTAACCATGTTTTCACTTATTCATTTAATGAATGTTGCATAACTCAGATGATTCCTCCTAACCCAGTTTGTAATATAATACTTACAATTCTAACTCAAAACAACCTAAAATAGCATTATTTCATATATTTATTTAAAAAATGAACATTTTTTTCCTGCCCACCAGGCCTCCTCATTAAAAATTAAACACTTATTCAGGAAGGTATAGAGTTATTCTGTGCATCCTTTGGTGTGGTTATGGTGAAATGAGGCTAGTACATATTTCTCTGTAATACTGGCAGAGAAACCCATGCTTTGTTGTTTCTGTGTGTCCAGAGTCACAGGGGTGTTGTATCTCTGTATAATTAGTCTTCCTGTATAATCTTTCAAGACAGCTAGGAGAAGGCATAACAATGTGCCACAGTAAAGGCCTGCCAGCTTTTAGGTATCTCAAGATTAGTTAAGTATGTCATTTGGAAGGCAGAATACCAGTTGGATTCACTAGCAATAAAGGCTGAGGTCCTGGCTAAATCCAACTGATATTCAGCATCTGTGCTTTGGCCTGATCACATCCCATGCTTAATGGAAGACCTGGAGAGAAATCCCAAAAGTGCTTTTTCAGGAGGCGACTGGACTTTATTGTTTTTCTTTGAAGACATTTCACTTCTCATCCAAGAAGCTTCTTCAGCTCTGACTGGATGGTGGGAAATGGAAGGATTTATACTCCTTGCAGACAGCTGGCCATTTGCACTCTTTTAGAGAGTCGTTGAGGCCACTTGGTGGTTTATCGGTATCCTCAAGGTCATCTGAATAATCAAATGTGTATGGAGCCTTCTTGGCTGCAGAATGTTTTCTGCCCTGTGTCCGTTCACGCAGGCTGTTGGGGATGAGTCTGTGTTGTCTGCATCTCAAACTGAAGCTCAAATGGTTCCTGTAATCTGCAATTTTTGTTATTCCACACCACCCAGTTAGAGCTGAATAAACTCCTTGGATGAGAAGCAAAATGTCTTCAAAGAAAAACAGGAAAGTCCAGTTGCCTCCTGAAAAAGCACCTTTGGGATAACCATGGCTTGGATGACTGAGAATCTCCATAGACACCTGGAGAGAAGTTCAAGGATGATATTTTAGTTGACATTGTCTGTTTCTCTATGGACTGAAAATTATCCCTCATAATTAATGAGGCACATCTGTGGGGGGGAGATAATCTGAGCAAACCAATAATTGAGTATGGTCACCCACACTCTAGCCTCCACTTTCATGAGGTCTGTCAGGGTAGCATAAGAGGCACATTTTGGGATGTGAAGGGCCAGTCTTAGACATTTTCATTGTACAAGTTCTACTGGTGCAAAACTGGAGAGGGGCCTTCACTGGACACCCTAGAGAAATTGTGTTAATGGCTTGGCAGTAAATAATTTGAGTGCAGCAGGTATATAGTGGCACTTGAGAGTCTCTACAAGTGAAATGTTCATAATTTGTGGTGTCTTAATGGATTCCAAATACTGGATACTGAATCCAACAGATGTTCTGCCTCCCAAATGACATACTTAACTAATCTCAAGGTACCTAAAAACTGGGAGGCCTTTACTGTGGCACATTCTCCTCAGCTGTCTGGAAGGATGATATATAGCCATGAAGAACATATGCATCCGTGTCATGCAACAATTACTTTCAAAATCATCTTAGTAGTCCAAATTGACCCCACTCTCAAGATAAAAAGGTTTCTACACCCATCTAAAAATATGGTACTTGAAAGAATCTCTCTCCTTCTGAACATGGTAGTCTTTTATTATAAGCTTTTAGACAGCGTTTGGGGGTTATTAATTATCTGCTTTGGAAAGGATTAGATTAGATGACCACTGAAGTTATTTCCAGATTTATGATTCTACAATTCTCTGCTTCAAATTTAAGATAGGCAGATTTAATAGATTGTTTTGTACTGTTTCCTGGAGACCTGAAAGTTACCAATTAAAACCAGATGTAAAAGAATGAAGTAAGTTTGAGCCAGCCAAAAGTTTTGAGTTTTAGAAAAGAACACAGCTTCTACTATCCATGGAATTTTCTTTTTCTACTATAATGTAGGGTATAAAATTGGATTTGCTTATGCAGTTTGATGTAATGTCTAAGATGTTGGCCTAGGCTAGGGTTCCCCCAACTTGGTAACTTAGCAGCTGGCTGGAGAATTCTGGGACTTGAAGTCTACAAGTCTTAAAGTTGCCAAATTTGGGGTACCCTGGCATTGGAGTTTTATCATGTATGGGCCATCTTCTGCTGCCAGTGTCACCTCTGTACTGGGTAGCAAAAATACTGGTAGTCACAAAATAGAGG
This sequence comes from Laticauda colubrina, assembly GCA_015471245.1. Taxonomy (NCBI): domain Eukaryota; kingdom Metazoa; phylum Chordata; class Lepidosauria; order Squamata; family Elapidae; genus Laticauda; species Laticauda colubrina. The sequence goes on along the minus strand of BLBF01000063.1, from coordinate 17,594,303 downwards.
AGCCTCTGGCTTCTGACCTATCCTGACAAATCAGCATTTGTTTTGTACCTCTGCCTTGCAGCTGGATGTTATGTCCGAGCTTTTGTGTTTTTCCTATCCTTTGTTTTCCAGCTGGAAAAAAGCTTTTTGCTACGGTATATTTTTGCCATCTCACCAAGAAAGATGCAAAGCGGCTCTATTTTTCTAGGTGCATTTAAAGTTTACTGACAGCAAGGACAAATAATGGGAAAGGAGCTTGTTGCTTTGTGAAGACTCTTACAAGATGGGATGTGTGGCAGAAAACTAGAGACACCCCACTTTCAAATCTACTGCAGCTCATTGGGCAACTTTGGCCTGTGATTCAGTGGTGGGATTCAAATTTTTTTACTACTAGCTCTGTGAGCGTGACTTGGTGGGCATGGCTTGGTGGGCATGGCAGGGGAAGGATACTGTAAAATATCCAGTCAGAAGTGATATTTGCCGGTTCTCCGAACTACTCAAAATTTTCGCTACCGGTTCTCCAGAACTGGTCAGAACCTGCTGTGATTGCCTCTTGTTCCAACATGTTTCAGATACCTATGATAAGGCTAAATCTGAAGCAGAGTGATGTCAAAATATGCTGTTTATGTTCCTGGAGAAAATGTGTTATACCAGTCTAACACATAAGATTGTGTACACTTTGATGCATTTCCCTCCCAATTTTTTTGCAGTCCAGATCTGCTAGCCCTAGCACAGGAATTTGTTCCAAATGTATTAGGATAGCTGTCCTACAACTCATTACATAAAGGCTTGGTCCAGATAACTGGACCAAGACCCAGTGTAAATTTAGGATCAGAGATGTGCAGTATTCACCCTGAATCAGACCTTGTTATAATAAGTCAGAAGAGAGAGTTTATTTAGGGTTACCAGATCAGGCCTCCACAATTCTGGACAACCAGATCAGGGGTTTCAAACTCATGTCATCATGGTGGTGTCACGTGACCTATTGGGGCTGCCCCACCTTTACTAAAGGGCCTGTCACATTGGCCGACGGATGCAAAACGTTTGTAAAAAGGACACAGCGGACGAGAAAATGTTCCATCCGTTGTTATCCGCTCTCAAAAGTGCCCCGAATTTGCATAACCAGAGTGGACAACAACGGAAAGGAACGGACAGGGGGAGGACATAGCCAGGATGGAAAGCGGATGCTCCATGGAAGCCTAGCGGATGGAAGTGGATGGCACATCCGCAGGGCTTCTGGGGGAGCACAGCGAAGCGGACGCACAGCAGAAAGAGCGGATACAGAGTGGATGCCGAGCGGATGAAACGGATGCTGAGAGGAAGCCTAGCGGATGCCTAGTGGATGCCTAGCGAATGCCTAGCGGATGCAGAGCGTTCACTGCACATGCAGGGAAGATGCATTGCATCAGCCCCGTGGATATAAAGGGAAGCAGTTCGCAAGCAGGTCACCATTCAGAGGAAAGACCTGCTGCCAGACACAGCTCCAGCCAGCCAGCCAGCCAGCCAGCCAGCCAACAACCATGGGGAAGAAGAGAAAGGCTCTGCCATCTGCTGCCAGCCCTGGCAAGAGGGACAGGGCCACCATCCCACCCCCTGGTCCTGACTGCTTCTGCTGGGGCTTCTGCTGCTAGGGCTGACTCTTCTGGTGCTGGAGCTTCTGCTGGCACTGCTCCTGGTGCTGGTGCTTGTGCTTCTGCTGGTGCTTACTCTGCTGGTGCTGGTGCTTCTGCTTGTGCTTACTCTGCGGGTGCTGCTCCTGGTGCTGGGGCTTCTGCTGGTGCTTACTCTGCTGGCGCTGCTCCTGGTGCAGGGGCTCCTACTGGTGCTTACTCTGCTGGCACTGCTCCTGGGCTGCTGGTGCTTACTCTGCTGGCACTGCTCTTGGTCCTGCTGGTGCTGCTGGTGCTCCTGGTCCTGCTGGTGCTGCTGGTGCTCCTGGTCCTGCTGGTGCTGCTGGTGCTCCTGGTCCTGCTGGTCCTGCTGGTGCTCCTGGTCCTGCTGGTGCTGCTGGCGATGCTGGTGCTTACTGTGCTGCTGCTGATCCTGGTCCTGCTGGTCCTGCTGGCGCTGCTGTTGGTGCTGCTGCTGGTGGTGCTGCTGGTCCTGCTGGTCCTGCTGGTTCTGCTTTTGCTGCTACTGTTGTTGTTGCTGCTGCTGCTGCTGGTGGTGTGGAGGAGCAGCCCCTACAACCTCGAAGCCCCTCTGATGAGGGCCCAGATGGCCCTGCCAGAGGTAGGAAGAGGCATACGCGTAAACGGGAGAGGAGGCAATACTCTATTGAAGAGGAACATGAGGATGAGGTGCTAGAATGGCTGAGGGAGAATGAGTATCTATGGCGGAAGGGACACAGGCTCTATCGTGACACCAAAAGGAAGTAGGCTGCTTGGAGAGAGAAGGCGGAGAGCCTGGGCTACACTTTGGAGGTGCTCCTCGGCTGGTGGAAGCACATGCACACCTGGTATGGGAAGCTGCACGTCAAGAAATCTGGCCAGGCCATGGTCAAGCTGACGGACCGGGAGACCTACATGATGGCCAAGTGCAGCTTCTTGGAGGGTGAGATCCGCCACCGAGGAGCAGCCCCTCTCACAACCCTCTCTCTCAGGCAGCCCGCAGAGAGCCAGTCCTCTTCTGGCCAAGAGTCAGTTCCTGTGTCCAGGCAGGTATCTGTGGAACGTGCCACGACGGAGAACCCACCAACAGCTGCACTGCCCATGGCGGAGCATGTGGAGGACCCCCTGACGCAGTGGGAGCAAGGAGAGGGCACTTCCACCAGTGGCCAACCCACATCCACCCCCAGCTCCACCTCCACAGAAAGGCAGAGACAGACCGGAGGGGCAGGAGATCAGGGACACCATCAGAAGCAGCTTAGATCTCCTCTCTCAGCTGGTACACACTGACGTCCCATCCTCCAACCACAAGCCCTTTCTCACCTACGTCAACCAGACCCTCATGAACTTGTCGGAATCACAGTACCAGGTGATAAAGGACAGGATCACCAGTCTTCTTCACAACCCTCCAGATCCAGCTGAACCTGCTCCCACCCAGTCCAGGCCTGCTCCTCCACCCCAGATGATGTCACTGCCCTTCCAAGGCTTTTCACAGGCCCACACCTTCCAAGGCTATGGCTACCAGGAGTTCCAGCAGCACAGGCAGCCCTTCCTAGTCCAGGCACAGGTACATCGGATGCCACCGGTGCCACCGATGCCACTGATGCCACCGATGCCACCCACGCCACTGATGCCACCCACGCCACAGATGCCACCCATGCCTCACCTCACTCAGCTGCAGACCAGACATCCCCACTACACTGCTCCTTCCTTCACCCCACAGCCAAGTCCGTCCTCAGAACATCTGTCATCGGAATTGGGGCTGACACCCCATGTTATTAATAAAGATTATCTTTGCTTCACACACTTGCTTCATTTATTTTATTTAATAAAGTCTTGGAGTCAGTGCCACCTTGAGTCCAGGGTCCAGGCTGGACCGGAAGTTGGTGCTCTGCTTGGTCAACCTGGGTCTCAGCTGCTCCACAACTTCGTCAAACATGGCTGGAGGCATCCTCATGAAGTTCTGGAATGCATGAGGGTCTTCATTCTTCAGCTCCACCATCAGCTTGTTATACAGTCCGTACTCGGCTCTTCTGGCGATCCATCTTTGGCTACCTCCTTTTCTTCGTGTAGAACAGGTGAAAGAGCCTGTAGATAGCTTCACACTGTTGTAGAATGATGGTGGCTATGAAAAGGAGTGTGTGATGATCCATGGTGGAGATGACTGGATACTTTGGAAGAGCAAGAGCAGGGCTGAAGAGGTCTGCACCGCAGGGCTGCTGGACTGAAAGTGAGATCCAGGTGAGTTCCTCCCCCTTTTTATAGGAAATATCATTTTTCCGCTCGGTGTCCTTCCGCGTCCTCTAGACATCCTGCAGACATCCTAAATATCCGAGATAGGTCCCCTCTGGGAACGTTTTTTCTGTTTTAATGCTTTGTATGCGAGCTGCATCCGCTTTCATCCTTTCTCCGTCTGTGCTACTAATGCTTTGTGTCCGTTCCATGTCCGTTTCGCTTCCTCCCTGTGTCCATTTTCTGCTGGAGCGGATGTGAGTTGCGCGGATGCGCAGCGGATGCTTAGCGGATATAACAGATGCATAACGGATGATGACAGATGTAGAACAGATGTTCCCCATATGCGTTGCAGATGCAGAATGGACGCGTTGGATACATTTGCCGCTCAAAAAGTTTTGAGCAGCTCAAAACTTTTTGAGCGGATGGAATGTCAGTAGACGGATGCTGGACGGATAGAGAGGATGAAAAACGGACGCAGTGAGTACAGAACAGATGCATCGCATTAACCAATGGATGGCAAGTGTTTCTCTCTGTTTTACATCCTCTTTCCATCCGTTGGTGCAGTGTGACATGGGCTTAAACTGAGCAGGGTTGGGGCCAGCAGCAAGTTTGACAGCTTTGCACTTGATGGTATGAAAAAGAAGGCGATTTGCTTCTCTTTGCTGCCATCGAGTGTCTAGAGATGGAAAGGAGGTTTGAACACCTCTGTGATTTATAGAAAAAAAAAGAAACTATTTGTAGTTGTACACTAATTTTGTGTTTGTAGTTGTAGTTGTACACTAATTTGTAAAGTTGTACACACTAATTGTATTTAGTGGGACTACTGTATATTTTCTCATTTTAGGCCTAGGAGAATAATAGTTTGTAAGAATAACCTTCAGAAATGGAGCAAAGAGATGCTGACTAGGGAATGGTCAGATAAGAGAGAGAAGAGCCCACAGCTTCATGCTGGGGAAAGCAAGTGGCTCAGAAGGAGGCCTATTATAATTTTTTAGGCTGTAAAGGTGACCATAAGAGAATTGTACTTTCAGAGTTGCAAGATTCTGTTACTCTAGTTTTTACAATGAAGTAGAACTAACTTATCTGGTCATGTCACCTATCTGGTTTTGCCTGGTAAGGCTGACGGGTGGCTGTCCTCTATTCTCTCTTCTGACTTTGGATAGAGAGATGGCGGCCTAAATTCCACTGAAATAAAGATGTTCCAGGCACCCCAGAAGTTATGCTTTACTTTTCTTTTCATTTCTTTTCATACATGGTGAGGGGATGAAATGGGAGCTTTTCCCATATCATCCCTGAAGGCTCCATTTCCAACTTTTCTCCCTTCCTTTTTTCTTCAATTGAAAAAAAAGAAAGAAAGAGCATGTAGAGCATATAGAAAGAGCCAACCTCTGAAAAGGAAGCTGGGATCCAGGCCAAAATGGCTGCTTTGCATATAACTGGAGCCGTTTCAGATATCTTTGTTTCTTTTGCACTGGTTCACTGGGTAAACTATTTATTTGCCCTGCTATTGTGGCAGGTTCAGTGAGCTGCACAGAGAAAACAAAACTTTGCTGTTTTGCATGTAGATTGATGATAGCATTTAACTTTTGCAAAAACATGCCTGTGTTTAAAGGAATGCTGTGCAATCCTAAAGATGTTTCCCAGACAAACCTGTCTTGGATTGTTTCAGTGTCAGGGTGAATGAAGAAGAGGATCGCTTAAAGAAACCCTCGGGATTTCCTGGTTCGTGTCAGGCTGAACACTCTTGTTTGCCTGTGGCATTTTGGGAACTTCCATTTAAGGGCATATGAAGACATGCAGAGATCAGGAGAAAAAGAATGGAAAAAAGCTCTAAAGAACTAAACAAACTCTTTCAGTTCTCAAATTCTTCTTGTTCTTTGGCAAAGTCCCCATGCCCCCCTTTTTGGGGGGGTTGAGCAGCCCAGACAGCCAACCTTAGTAATGTTTTCCATGTATGTAGAACATAAAACATAGAGTAATTTAAAGAAAGCCACACCCAAGCCTTTCCCTAATGAAAGCAAAGCTTGCATATTAGATGGGGTAGAAAAATGTGGTTGCCCCCCTTTTTTATGCCTTCTGAATTATAGTTAATAGCTGAAGTGATTTATAACATTGTGTTTAGGGAAAGATCTAGACAGGAAGGAATGCTGATTCCTTAACTGGGGTTGGCTATTTCTAGAGCATGCATTCAAGTCTTTCTTTCTTTCTTTCTTTCTTTCTTTCTTTCTTTCTTTCTTTCT
>BLBF01000063.1:17574355-17588232 GCA_015471245.1 Laticauda colubrina | reverse complement strand
TCTTTCTTTCTTTCTTTCTTTCTTTCTTTCTTTCTTTCTTTCTTTCTTTCTTTCTTTCTTTCTTTCTTTCTTTCTTTCTTTCTTTCTCTCTCTCTCTCTCTCTTTCTTTCTTTCTTCTTTTTCTTTCTTTCTCTCTTTTTTCTCCCTCTCTCTTCTCCCTTTCTTTTTCCTCCCTTCTTTCCTTTGTTCCTCCCCTCCCTCTCCCTCTTTCTCCTCCTCTTCCTCCTCCTCCTTCTCTTCCTCTCCTCCCCCTCTCCTCCCCTCCCTCTCCTTCTCTTATTTCCCTTATTTCTTTTGTAGGTGTTATTTTGCTATTACAGATTCTGTACTGTACATCTGTACTGTAACTCAACTGAAAGTAACTGGTGGAATTGTCTGAGCATGACACAGTTTTAGGCAGATGACTCTGCAATAAAAGATAGGGAAGCAGATATCTTGAACAGTATTTCTTTGGAGCCTTTTATATCTGCCTAGAAAACCTACATGAACCACCACATTGAGTTTGCTGTTAAACAGTCATAGTAGATTTAAATGAAAAGGTTATAATGCTTGCAACTTTGAACTGAATAAAAAATTCCTGTTGCTTCAGTGTCCCAGTTTCTATTCCAGGAAGCTGGAGTGTAGCTGTTTTGATCTCAGCTTTTTGCAAACTAACATAGGACAAAATAATTTTCCAGTCTTAGAATTGTGTTTAGACTGTGGACAGTTAGTTGCCTGGCTGATATCCTGGGAATGGTAGATATTAAATGTGATGTAAGAGATAGTGATTGAACATGTACTAAGAATATCTAGGATCAAACTATATCTCAGCTCTAATATCTCTGGTTGTCTTGTACTAGCCATTCTAAAATTAAAGGAAGTTGGAAGGATATCTTACTTGCATTCTGTCAATTTCCTATAAATGCTGCCCATCTATCATTTCTCTTTCACTCCCTCTCTCTATCATATTTCTATATCTAGACCAACAGTAAAGTTGGCTTAATAAATCAATTACATTATAGAAAATAGTTCAAAAAACAAAATTTTAAAATACATATTGTAATTTTTCAAAAATTCAAAAGAAAAGAACCCAAGCATGAAGCCAAAAGGAACAAGGAAATCCAGGAGCCAAGAAGAAAAACATTTTCCTGACAAACAGACCAAGAAGGATCTTGTTTGTGCATTTTAATAATTAAAGAGATTCATTCCAGAACATTCGTGTTAGAGCTTTAAAACTAATGTCTTGAATCAAGTGAAAAGAATGGCAACATCTCTTTGAAACAAGCAGGAACTACCTCTCTCATAAAAGCAAAATAATAACATTTCTTAACCAATATATACTGCTCAAAAAAATAAAGGGATCACAAAAATAAAACATCCTAGATCTGAATGAATGAAATATTCTTATTAAATACTTTGTTGATGACATAGTTGAATGTGATGACAACAAAATCACACAAAAATTATCAGTGGAAATCAAATTTAGCAACCCTTGGAAGTCTGGATTTGGAATTACATTCAAAATTAAAGTGATAAAAAAAACACTACAGGCTGATCCAACTTTGATGTAATGTCCTTAAAACAAGTCAAAATGAGGCTCAGTAGTTTGTGTGACCTCCACGTCCCTGTATGACCTCCCTACAATGCTGGGCATGCTCCTGATGAGGTGACGGATGGTCTGCTGAGGGATCTCCTCCCACACCTGGACTAAAGCATCCCTCAACTCCTGGACAGTCTGTGGTGCAATGTGGCGTTGGTGGATGGAGTGAGACATGATGTCCCAGATGTGCTCAATTGGATCAGGTCTGGGGAACAGGAGGACCAGTCCATAGCATCAATGCCTTCATCTCACAGGAACTGCTGACACACTCCAGCGGTCCAGCATTGAGGTCTAGCATTGTCTTGCATTAGGAGGAACTCAGGGCCAACCGCACCAGCATATGGTCTCACAAGGGGTCTGAGGATCTCATCTCGGTACCTCATGGCAGTCAGGCTACCTCTGGCGAACACATGGAGGGCTGTGCGGCCCCCTAAAGAAATGCTATCCCTGACCCATTACTGACCCACTGCCAAACCAGTCATGCTGGAGGATGTTGCAGGCAGCAGAACGTTCTCCACGGCGTCTCCAGACCCTGTCATGTCTGTCACATGTGCTCAGTGTGAACCTGCTTTCATCTGTGAAGAGCACAGAGTGCCAGTGGCGAATTTGCCAATCTTGGTGTTCTCTGGCAAATGCCAAACGTCCTGCACAATGTTGGGCTGTAAGCACAACACCCACCTGTGGACGTCGGGCCCTCTGTCTGTCTCATGCTACCACTAGAGTGAAAGCACCGCCAGCATTCAAAAGTGACCAAACCATTGGCCAGAAAGCATAGGAACTGAGAAGTGGTCTGTGGTCACCACCTGCAGAACCACTCCTTTATTGGGGATGTCTTGCTAACTGCCTATGCTTTCCACCTGTTGTCTATTCCATTTGCACAACAGCATGTGAAATTGATTGTCAATCAGTGTTGCTATCTAAGTGGACAGTTTGATTTCACAGAAGTGTGATTGACTTGGAGTTACATTGTGTTGTTTAAGTGTTCCCTTTATTTTTTTGAGCATTGTATTAATCCTGCCTTGGCTGATTTGATCAGAAGAAGCAAGAGTCAAAGGAAAATGATGGCAGCATTCATTGCTCCAAGCAGCTTGTTCACATTCTCAGAGGGTTTTGCTGAAAGGATCCCAAAACTACGAGAGGAGGAGTTGTCAACTTTTCAGCAGCTTGCCCTGTGCTAATAACACAGCCTAAACCAGTGACAGTGGACCTTTTGAAAAATTCAGAAAGGCCTAATTTGACTCTTTTGGCATGTCTCTGTCTTCTGCCTGCCTGCCCCTCTCTCCTCATACACATACATACCACACACACAGAGAGAAAACACAAGAACAAACAGAAACAATTCATAATAAACAGACACTTTGGATGGGTGGTATATTAAATAAATAAAATAAATACATGCATACATATACATATGTACATACATACTGATATGCTGACATGATTGTAAATATATGTCAGCAATATATATTTTCTCTGAGAAAAAATGCCCTGTCTAAGGCAGCTGTCAATTGCATGAGGCCTGGAAACTTTGGAGAATACTCTTGTCTCACAGCCTACAAAAAGGGTGAGGAAAGCACCCCCCCCCCCCATTCTGCCAGGCTTTTTGGAGGCTCCAGAGGCTGCATGACAGCAAGGCATTCTTGTGCAATTCCCAGAGGATTTGGAGGCCATGTGCATACACACCATATTCTTATGTGGCCTCAAAAGCCTCTAAAAATCATGTGAGAAGTTCCCACAGTGTTGGATGTCACAGAGCGCCTCCAGAATGTGGTGCGCTGTCATACAACCTCCAAACCCCTCTGGGAAGTTTCATAAGAAGGTCCTGCTCTTTTTGAAACAAAAAATAATAATTATTTTTTAAAAATGCATATCTCTATTTATGTTGTTAACAGAATTTAATTATACATATATTTACATTTATTCCTACACATTAATTCTCATTTCAGTATTCTACCCATTTATACCATCTATCCCAAATATTCCAATTTGTCTTTGCCTTTTAATTCCGCTGTGAGTTTATCCATCTCAGCACAATCCAATATTTTTTGTTTCAGGTTGTCTTTGGATGGTATCTTTTCTGTTTTCTAACCCTGTGCAAAAATTATCATTGCCGCCATTATTATGTGTAGAATGATGTATCAGATTTGTTTGCTAAATTTTCCCTTAATTCTTCCTTATAAAAATATTTCAGGTTTAAATTCTATTTGGTGTTCTGTAATTTCTTGTAACCATCTTTGTATCTTCATCCAATATTTTCTAGCTTTGGAGCATTGCCACCATATGTGAAAAAAATGTCCCCTCTTTTTGTTTACATTCTGATTTTGTATTTGGATATATTTTGGCCAATCTCACTGTATCTAAATGCCACCTATAGAACATATTGTACTGATTTTCTTTATATGCTGTTGACAATGTTAATTTGCAGTCTTTGGTCCATGTTCTTTCTCAGTCCTTTGATTTTATATTATGACCTATATTCTTTGCCCAGACTATCATTGATCCCAAGAGGGTCCTGCTCTTGTGTGGCCTCTAGAACTTTCAAAACAATCATGCAAGAATCATGCAGGTGATATTCAGAGGGTCCAGGGGCCATGTGAGAGCAGTGCCATCTGGTGCAACTTTCTCAGAGTATGGCAGCTTCATGACAGTACACCACTTTCGCTTGCAGCCTTTAGATACATGACCAAAAATGACACTGCATGACACTTTTGGTTCACTGTCATTGGTCTAAACCAAGGTTATAAATGACTTGATATACAAACAACTAAATAAATTAGTTCACTGAATGTTTCAACTATTTGTTCCCAACATCTCATAGCATATGAAAAAGCATCTCTAAACTACTCTGTGCTGGAGTATGGTAACAAAATGGTTAGTTTTCTTCCCTCAGTGACATAGCATTGAAGAGAAAATAAAAGAAAATCAAGGAAATAGCTACCTGTTTGCACTGAAGTATTATTTATATACCACATATATTTGTAGGTAAGTTGAAAATTGGGTTGGGCTTATCTGTGAGTACATGTGGTAGCTGATTCCAAGTGCCTATGTGGAAGGATGAAGCAAAAATGACAAGAAACAATAAATGAAGACATGAAAAATACCCAGTTAGACCTGGGTATCAAAAGACCTACTTTTGATCGTACAAGATGCTGCTTATTGATCTGAAAAGTGAATCCTGCACCTGCAGAAAAAATGCTAGGTATTGGTGTTGCTGATTGCTGTTGCTGATATGTGGTAGCTGATTTATTTATTTGTATCAATTTATCAATGCCATATCTTTAGTGAAGAATCACACAATGTTCTCAGTGATTTAGCAAATGGAACCCATGTCCAAATAAAGTATAACACTGTCTTGATTTCCATGATTTTTCTCTGACAATTGCTGCAAGTTCATGTGAGTTGCATGGAAGATTTTGGTTTTAACTATCACTGCAATCATTATATCATTTTCAAAATTATATCTATAAAAATTTCAATAGATTGTGCAGAAATGGGTAGACACATTGAAAAATAAACAGAAAAAGATACTAGAATATCATCAAACATGGAATTAGTTTTACCAGTGGTTGGAAAAAAGGGGTGGAGATTAAGAATATAATCTGTATTGTTAAGCAAATTAAATACCCAGACAGCACCATGTTTATTTAGCATGAATAAATGTAAACAATAAGGGGGAAATTAGTTTACTTTAGTGCACTATACTTATATTTTAAATAGTATTATTTTGATCAATGTACATTGATTCTTTTTATTTTAAAAATCACTTGTAGCTTATTGAGAGGATAGTAAAATCTTGGAACTTTATAAAAAGAAGCAGGGAACACAGATTTATGGCATTTGTTTCATGTGCATTGGATTCATTCTTTGATACCATATGCTCTCTCCACACCATCTTCCATGAACCTTTTCCAACTATTTTCACTCCAGACTGGAAAAATTATAAGGTCAATGCCTACTCTGTAGTCAACAGATGATGACAATGTACTCTTTATTTTTTACTGGGATTAAATTAGACATTTCCTTCCTTAAAAATTGCAGGCATTTCCCATGTAAATATGACCCATATCATTTACTTCAACCACAATGACGTACAAATCAGACTTTGGATAAATAATGCACTGAAGGTCTGAAAATTTAGCAATTTACAGACCAAATCTTCCTATTCTCAATTTCATCCTCTAGCGGCTGTCTGAAAGATATAGTCTTTGGCCTCTTAAATAATTTCTTTAGTAGCTTTAATGAGCTGCAGTTCCTTATAGTAAGTCTGCTTCTTGGGACCACATCAATACAGCAATGAGATTTCACCACAATCAGTGATCTATGAATTGTCCCTGAACATTTTCAAGGAAAATTTAATTATCAAGGAATAGAAAATTGAGTGCAACTCAGTTAAAGATCCCAGTGGGCTAAATATATCACCTTCCTCCAAGAAAGTGAAACTACATAGCCCTATATGAGTAGTATGAAGGAACAGAGGATATTTATTATGTCATGGCACCTATTTGTGGAATGTTGTAGAAAATACATGAGAATTACTGCAGCAAAATAACCCATACAGTACATTTTTTTAAAAGGATATGGACTTTCAATGCACTTGACTGAGAGTTTGATCTGCCTGACTTTCTTTGGTAGTTCTTCACCAGCCAAAGTTGGTTCTTCTAATACTTCTAAGACTCCTAGATGCTCATGAATTCCACCAGCTAGGACTCAAGGCACTACAAACTGAAAATTATAAAGTTTAGTCCATTGTAGGGCAAAAAAGCCATCACTTTCTATTAACATGTTCACTTAAGAGCCTGAGGGAAATATTGCACAAAATCTGTCTGCAAAGAATTGCAATTTAATCAACCTTGACTATGCCAATATTAGTTCTAGCAAAGTAAGAAGTAAGTAAGTCAGTAAGTAAGTAAGTATGCAAAGTAAGTATGTGAGAAACAGAACCGTTTATTCATGGTTATTTAGAAATAAGCTCTATTAAATGTAAAAAGGTTACACTTGGGTAAAGTGAAATTGCCATTTAAATTGGGTTCAATTAAAGTAACATCTGGAAAGAATCCTAGATGAAGGTGATAACTAGTTTATTGGTAGTTTTCTACTCTGAAAATAGAGAGTTGAAATACTTTTGTGTTTCTGATGTGTTTGTATTCTGGAGCACAAACTCTTTACATTTATCATTAGGCAAGAAGTTGATTTCATCCACAGAGATTAAGAAATATTTTATGGAGATGGAGTGCATGAATTTTGCCACCCAGACAAGTTTCAGGATGATTTTGTTTGACAGTAAAGCAGCTTAACTTTCAGTTCAATTAGACCTGCAAGTTGCGAATTACAACCCTTGCAACCGATGAATTGCATAATATGCTGAGTGTTGTATTGGAAAACACATCTGTGAGGCTACAGTTTCCTTATCCTTTTCACAGCCATGTTGGCGAGGTGATGTTTATTTTTAGTAGCGGACCATGCCATGTTCTGATTGCAAGCTTGTACAGGGAGTCATTCTATCAAAACATCCTCCTGCTCAGATATGACTCAGTCATTCCAGTCTACAGAAATATTCAGTGGAGCACCAACTGAGAAGTGGTGTGCAAACATACACCAAATTCCAGAACTGTTAGACTCAACAAAATCAAAGTCAGTACAATTCAGTTTATATAAAAAAATAAAATACTTTATTTTTTTTTCTTCTAAAAAGGTGCAAACATGTAACTTTTGGTCACACTTCTCAATAAGTAACAAACTGTTCCCAGGTGGAAAGATTTGAGAGCACTCATTTTGTTTCAGGGAATACAGATAGAGAGAAATGTACTTTCCTCCCTTTGTCATTAGTTTGGTGAAATGGTTGGAAAGGACACTGGTGTATCTTCTTCATCAAAGCACCAGTTTAGTTAATTCCCCCCCCCCACTAGTTTAACAAAACTACCCTTACAGACTCTATTTTATGAGCTGAATGAATGCAGTGGATCAGACAAGCTTTGAATCATAAAAATGAGAGGCTAACACTGATGTATCAAAGCATTAACAAAAAAGGCAACACAGCTTTAAATTAAGTTAGATAACTGTACAGTACATACACACACACAAACACACACAAACACACACACATAAACATATACAGTATTTACACTATTACACTACAACATTTTGAAAAAAATGTTGCCTGTGACAAGCAAATTGCCACAAGCTTTCCAGTCAAATTCTGATTCTTTTTGAACAAATCCTCTGAATCAATTTCAAAGGCAGAATTATTGCCATTTTCAAATAATATAATTACTTAGCACCTGCTGGATAAAAATGTCCGGTCCAGCTGTTACTGTCACTAAAACTAGCGCCAATAACTTTGCTAAGAGGTCTTTTTTTTTTTTTTGATTGCACAATTAACTAGGACACATGTCGCCACACTTCGAAAATGTTTCTCAAGGCTGCCTATGTCCCTTAATTAATCTCTATTCATCCCTCTCCCAAAATATACTCTGAGACACGAATTAAGTGTCATCTCTTACTATTCTTCATCATCATCCTTATCATCATTATATTCATGTTATTATTATTATTCTTCCTTCAAACCAACGTTTGGAGTCAGTAGATAATTTGACCTTAAAGGCCAAGGTGGAATAAACTTGTCATTTAAAAAAAAAATCAAACATTTAAATCACTTGTGCTATAGAATCACGTTTAACAAAATGAGATGTCAATTATCAGTTCAAGTTGAGGGTCAAGTTAAAAAAAAGAGTCTCTTGTGGGGCTTTATGCCATGTCTCCATACATCTTCCGGTAGTAGATGGATTCAAAGATATCATTGTCTCCAGGACAGTTATAGTGGCAGGCACAAGTCTTGATAAACATCATGCTCTTCTTGATGACTTCACCATCAGGACATTTGAATTCCACAGGGAGAGTGGCTGTTCTGTGGGGGGTGCAACAACGCCCATCGGTGCAGACACCACAAAATTTGGCTCGGTAGGTCTTTACACTGGTACAGCCAGACAGCTCAAACTGGATAGGCTTAGAGATTTTTGGTGTGCGGATGCATTTTTTACCTTTCTGTTGGGAAAAAAAAATTCCTTATATTGATACATCAGATAAACAGTGCTTCCATTCAGATCACCAGCATACGCAACATTTCCAACATTTACATTTTCCTTAATTTCTTAACTTTTTAGGGTAGATTCTGGACTAGAGATCAACCAGGGGATCTTCAGATGTTTTGGACTTCATCAATTCCAATAAGCATGGGCTAATGACGCAAAAAAATGTGGATAACACAGCCTGAAATTCTTGAAAGGCATTAGTTGTCTGCCTCTGATCCAGTCATAGTTGAAGTCCAATATTGGATTTGATTGGACAGGGGAAACCACTGTCTTTACCTTTAATATTGGTATCAATTGGTTCTATGTTTGGTTAAATATAGCATCCAAACTATAGATATATTTTTGCCAGTCTTATATATGTCTCATGGTCAAACTCATATTTGTCTCATACTTAAATTTGCCTTGTTTGTATCCTTTATAAGTCCAATTTTCCACAGTAAATTTTTAAAAGATTGTTCACACCTGATTCCCTTGAAAGTTTTATTACTATTCATAGAAACCCTGTTTCATGTTGCAGTTTTTAAAGACAGCCACAGAAATAGGGCTAAAACTGCAATTCCATTTTACTTTTCTTGGGAGTAAGACATTTTGCATTTTATAAATGGATCAGTAGATATCCAGAGCTGCACTATAAGTAATTTTGTTCATT
The DNA here is from genome assembly GCA_015471245.1 of Laticauda colubrina. Classification (NCBI taxonomy): domain Eukaryota; kingdom Metazoa; phylum Chordata; class Lepidosauria; order Squamata; family Elapidae; genus Laticauda; species Laticauda colubrina. The sequence continues at coordinate 17,578,916 of BLBF01000063.1, read as the reverse complement.
GATTATTTACATTTACACTTCACTAATGATACCAATACAAAAAAAAAAAAAAGGAATTACAGTATTAACAAGACTTAGGAAGCATAATTTGGAAAATTACACATAGCGATATAATCCTACAAGAGGAAGTTCTCTAGATCAACCCAATGCGTGCTATGATACAAGGAACAGGTGGGCAGAAAGAAGAGGAATTCAGCACTCTGAGAAAAATCAACACTATTTTGCAGTCCTATTTGTTGAATTTTTATAATTTTGGAAATTCTCTAATATAAATTAATTTTCAATCAGGAGGATAACATTCTGATAAACATTTTTACAGAAGCAAGCAGCAGAAATGGTCAATTATTTACCTTGATGCTCTCTTCAAGATCTGCTTCGCATGGTCTCACCATGCAAAGTCTGCTTTGCTTCTCCAGCCTGCAGTGGGCATTGTCATTGGTGACTCTGGTTGAGATTCCCATTCCACAAGTTTTTGAGCAGGCACTCCATTCAGTGGTCTGGACCAAACAATTTGCACGCATCAGGGATGGGTCAGGTCCATAGGTATCTTCAAGCCTGTAAGCTGAAAAGCATAGGGGAATAGTTAGCTTAAATTGGACTTCAGGAATCAATGTGAATCAATGTGGCTATGACAAACAGAATGGCAAAAGTTATCTATGAAATTGAAGCTCGTACAGTAACAACAATCCAAAATGAAGGAAAGTCAGCTCACCGGCCAGAGCAGGTCCAACTGCAGTGCGTTCTTTGTCCTTGGGCTCATCACACACCCATTCCTCACAACATTTCCCTGGGAGCTTCACTCTGCGTGGGTATGGGCAGTCAGGACTGGGAAGACGAACATCCATGCTACAGAGAGGCATGCAGCCTACAGCTCCATCCAGGCAGGTGCACTGGTATTTGCAGCTACTCTGGAAGGACTCGCCACTTCGATACACCATACCTCCAAATATACATGGAGCACCATCCTTTGCTGCAGAGAGAAAATGGGATTCACTCATAAATACTCAATGCCCAGTCAGTAGCAATGGACATAGCAGGAAATCCAGAACTATACAAGAGATGGACTAAACAGGACTGACTCAGTTTTGTTTATGTTAAGCTCTTCTGCTTTTAATAACAGGCAAGTGTAGAAGTGTAAACTTTCCCTCCTGAATCAAACCTGCTAAACTAGGGCAAGATGTGCTATTCCAACTTTTATATTTCTTCTATTCTAATAAAGCTGCCAAGATTGGAAGACCCCCTATAACAGGGGTCTGCAACCTTGGCAACTTTAAGACTTGTGGACTTCAACTCCCAGAATCCTTCTTTCTAGCGGAGGAAGTCTGGGATTTGAAGTCCACAAGTCTTAAAGTTGCCAAGGTTGCAGAACCCTGCCCTATAAGACTTGTGGACTTCAATTCCCAGAATCCTTCTTGCTAGCGGAGGAAGTCTGGCAGTTGAAGTCCACAAGCCTTAAAAATTGCCAAGGTTGCAGACCCCGTTTTGATGGAAATCACCACATGTGTACGAACTACTGTACGAATTACTGTACATCAGATTCTCAGAAAGCATAACAAGAATTCTGGGAATTGTAGCCCTAAACATTCCTAGAAACCTCCAGGAGAAAACTGTCCAATCAGACTCCCTTTTTTAAAAAAAACAAAAAACGAAAACGAAATATACCTGAACCATAAAAGGAAAAAGGAAAGCTCTCAGAATTGGCGCGGCTTTGCATAGCCCCAAAACAGTGTTTGTCGATTTCAGCAAACTTTTAAGGCCGGCAGGCTTCCCTAACTAGGGAAATTCTGGGAGTTGAAGTCCACTCCTCTTAAAACTGATGAGCTCGAGAAACCCTGCCCGGGGGGGTGGGCTGGAAAGTCACCCCTTTCCCAGCATTTCCCACTCTGCGCCGGCCAGCAGAACAAAACAAAAGGCAACAACGAACCACTCACCAGTGCATACTCCGATCTTGCGGTTGTCCGGGGAGCCGAAATCGCAGAAGAGGCCTTTGTGAGGATCGCAGGGATCCCGCTCGGTGCAAAGGTCGCCCAGCTGCTTGGCGCAAACGCGGCAGCAACCACAGCCGTCCAGCACCAGGCTGACCCCGGGAGGGCACTCGGGGGGCGAGGAGGAGCACTGGCACTTCGCGCTGCACTCTTGGCTGGCCGCTTCCTGGGGAGACAGAGGAAGATAGAAACGGGGGGAGTCAAACGACGCTCCAGCAGGTGGGCCCGGTGAGTAAGGAAAAAGGAGACAGGCAGGCAGTCAAGACGACCCGTCTCAGAAAATAACACTTACCCATCTAAGCAGGGCGGCGAGGAAAACCCAGGCGAGGGTGCGGGCTTCCATCTTCCTTGTTTTTTTTTTTTTTTTTTTTTTTTCCCCCCCTTTCTCGAAACTTTTCGGCACAGGGAGCTGGGCAAGAATGGCTGGCTGCTTTGAGAGCCGAGCGGATCGCCTGATCCAGCTGAGGATCCCTTTTGGTGTTCAATGGCCGGCGAGGTCAGATCTTCCTTCGATCGAAGGCTCGAGGGGGGGGGGGGGGGGGGGGGGAGAGAGAGAGAGAGAGGCGGTGAGGAAAAGTGCCGCTTTCTTTTCTCTTTTCTCTCTGCTTTTAGAAAGAGAGCGGTGGTGGGTCTGAGTCTCCAGCAGGCAGCGGCGCTGCTTTTATACTCTTGAGGCGTCCGGGACCCGCCAATCGGCTGAATGGAGTCCCACACAAACAGCGACATTCCTCGCATTCCTCTCCACCTTCCTGCCTCGTCAAGTCACACCGGATTGATCCTGACCCCTTGACACTCCGCATTCCTCCTGTCTGAAAAAGCTGGCGCGCTTCAGCGCACAAAAAAGGCGCTGTATTTTCACTGGGGAAGGCAGGAGGAGGGAGCGAGCTTTCCTTCCAGCTTAGATTCTTCCTATCACCGCAATCCTGATTTATAGAAGTTAAAAATATGTCTCCTTTGGAATCCTCTCTCTCTCTCTCTCTCTCTCCCCTCTTCAAAAGGCCGAACCGGCATTCCTCAGAAATTCAGCCTGTCGACCACATGCATCGATAACAAACACGATCAGTCTAATTTTCAAAAAGCAATAAAATCCACTAAAATCACACATTTCAGGGGGAAAGTGAAAGGAGTTAAATGATTTCTTGAAAAGCCTTAGGAGCTCTGTTGAAGACCAAGAGATGTCAGTGTGAACAATTATCCATTCTGAAGAGGCATTTTAAAAAGGAGGACATCCCTGTTAACCTCATAGGATTCCAAAAAAGATGCCTCTGAAATCAGTGGGAATTGGAGTCCTTTTCCAGGTTAATGGAAAAATGTAAACCAAATGAATATATTACAAAACATCACCTTCAACTTTTTCCATTATATTCCACAAGATTATAATACAAGTCCAACTACAAGATTTCCTGCTCCTTAAATGGCTGTCAATATACTAAAAACACTTTAAAAAAAAAGAGAGATTTCTCTATATGGTAAAATGATTTAATAATCCAATCTTGGATCTAATAATCCTGCATATTGTCCTGTTTGACTTGAAGGCAATTGCTTCTCTAATAGCACTCAGTACAAACTTTATGTGGAGAAAGAGCTTCCCAGTGGGGTGATGAATGAGATTCATATTCATCAACAATTTTTATATAGCAATAACAATAGTACTTAGATTTATATACCACTTCATAGTGCTTTACAGCTCTCCCTAAACAGAGTCAGCATATTGCCAACAGTCTGGGTCCTCATTTTACCAACCTTGGAAGGATGGAAGGCTGAATCAACTTTGAGCCAGTAAGATCAAACTCCTGGCAGTGGGAATGCAGTTAACCTGCAATACTGCTTTCTAACCAATGCACCACCAAGGCTCTGAATATGGAAAGATGTACCTCTCTATTTGGAATATATATATTTACATACACAATTTATATATATACAGATACAGATACAGATACATACATACACACACACACAAACATATATATATACTGTTCAGCATATATATATATATATATATATATATATATATATATATACACACACACACACACACACACACACACACACACACACACACACACCAAGATGAAACCTAGCTTCCTAACAAATGATAGCCGTCCATTTACTCGGAACCAAGCTGCACTAAAAGCTTCCAAGACAGGAACACAATGTTGCCAGCCAATCAAGACACAAACCCCCCCCACAAAACAGACAGAAGATATTAGAAACACCAATCAAGCAGAACACAGCAAACTCCAAGACCAATAAACACAGACCAAGACTCTCAACCAATCAGGATGAAGAAAAAAACCATTCTGGCACAGTGTAGACTAGCCCCAAATTTAAAACTGAAATTGCTGTGAAATCTGACTCACAGACGAACACAATGCAGAAGCCTGATGATGGCAGATGAGATTCTGCCAAAATGTTGCTAACTTTAAAAGCACAACTACAATGACGTGGGAAAGTACTCGAACAAAGCTGAACAGCATATATATATATATATGTATATATGTATATGTATATATATATATATATATATATATATATATATATATGTGTGTGTGTGTGTGTGTGTGTGTGTGTGTGTG
>BLBF01000063.1:17548920-17571808 GCA_015471245.1 Laticauda colubrina | reverse complement strand
ACACAGGAAACATATAACAGTATTTCAATGCAAGGCACATAGGACTTTATAGGTAAAGACCTGATCTTTAAATTCCAACCAGAAATGAATAAGTCTCTTAATTTACTTATCATTCTGAGTTGAAAATGTGTCCCCAGGGCCTTTAAGGACAATGTCAATCTTTTTTCAGGCATAAGCTTGCAGTTAGTTCTTATGTGGAAAACTTGGAACATCCTTGAAAAATTGGGAGAGTTGCAACTGGGTCAAATGTGGAACTCTTAGACAGCTCCACATTTGATTTCGGTTATATTTCATTTCAGTCTAACTTATGAAATGCAGTTCATTTGCCTAATTTCCCATATATGTGGTAATATTTTCCTTTCTCCCTCAGTAAAAAAACAATTAAGGAGCTAATTGGGGAGGGGTCTGGGAAGTGAATATTAAGTGCACCTGCTTTAAGGCAATGCTTTTGCATCAGAGTAGTTGCAAGCCAGACCTCTGGGTACATCCTTTGTCCTGGTGAACGTCTGAAGACACCACTTGCCTGGGGCCAGTCAGAGAGATTGTTTTATGTTTAAATAGGGTAGGGCTTTTCTACATGCTCTTGAGTTCGAAAACAATGTTCCCTATCACTCTACCCTGGTTTTTGCTTTCTCTCCTCCAAATCGGACACCAAGTTGCCTGAGGGAAGAGCAGTTTGCTTGCAAAACCCCGGGTCTTGGTAGAAGAGAAGACAGAACTATAACAACACAGGTCCCTTTAAAAAAAATTGGCTGATGATCAAATTGGCCTACAAAACCATCCCCACCTACAATTCGGGAAATATAGTTCCATCGAAAGCCAGCCAAATTATTTTGGCAAATGAGGCAGAAAATCCCACAACTGCATTTCTCCATACCTGGCAGTAAAAACACAGTAATAACTAACAATGAAGTTGCCCTTTAATGACATTCAAATCTGCTGCCAAAGGCTTGCCACCCCCCCTTCCCCTCCCTCAGATTTGGGCTGGGCCTACAATTTGATCCAATACCCAGGAAAGCTGCTTTGCCTTCTGATCTTAGAAATGTGGATTTCATCAGAAGGCTCTTCCAAAGAATTAGAGCGTTCCAATTAGTTCTTGGCTCCTTCAGCTTGAAATTGGGTCTGGATCCAATTAGCAAGCATGATTTTCTTAAGCTGTTGATGAGAGAGTGCTGGACAGGTTGAGCTCAGGGAGCTTTTACTGTAAAGACAAGGCATTTTTGTGGAGAAAGGTGGCTTGCAAATCCATACAGGTAGTCCTTGATTTACAACACTTTATTGAGGGACCATTCAAAGCAGAGGTGGTATTCAGCAGATTCTGACCAGTTCTGGAGAATCTGTAGCGGAAATTTTGAGTAGTTCAGAGAACCGGCAAATACCACCACTGACTGGAAATTTTACGGTATCCTTCCCCTGTCATGCCCATCAAGCCACGCCCACAGAACCAGTGGTAAAAAACTTTGAATCTCACCACTGATTCAGAGGTATGACTTATCACACAAACAACCATTGCAGCATGCCCGAAGTCACGTGATCAAAATTTGGGTGCTTGGCAACCAACTTGTATTTATGATGGTTGCAATGTCCCAGGGTCTTATGTGATCATCTTTTGTGTCCTTCTGACAAGTAAAGTCAATGGGGAAGCCAGATTCATTTAACAACTGCTTTACTAATTTAATAATTTAAGATTGTAAAAGGGGGCAAAACTCACTTAACAACTGTCTTGCTTAGCAACACAAATTTTGGGCTCAATTGTGGTTGGAAGTTGAGGACTACCTTATTTATTACATGGCTCAATAGAGAATTTCAAGGTACAGAATATAGGGTTGCTATTCAGGCCTTTTAAAAGATACTGCCCTGTAATACCGGTGCTGTTTGCCATTATTTCCATTCAAAGTGGCCTTCCTGGGAGAAGTTTGCAATGAATTAAACTTGCCAATTGCCACCTCTTTTTTTTTTATTGAAACATAATACAGGCATAGCTTCTTTCCGACACCACAATGATTTTTCTTTTCCTAAGTTCTAAGTTCTCCTTAATGGAAAAAGTCCTCTTTTGTAAAAAGCCAGTAAAAAGCTACTAGGGTAGGTAATACACATTTCTAAATTCATGAGTCTTTCCAAAACCTCTATTTACTTGGATGCCTACAAGAAAAGGCTTCATTTACCGACTTCTGAGTCAATAATGGACACACCAAACTATGTACAACATACTTACAAAAATGAAAACTCAACCAGGTAAATAGAGTGATGCTTTAAATTCCCAAATATGGTAGAAAATAGTTGCAGAGGGAAGGATAGTTTATATTATACATGTCATTGAATCAGAAAGTGACTGAATTGAGGACACCGGAAGCAATGCAATTTAAAATGCTTGTAACCATGAGCCAAACCTGGAGGGGAAGACAAAATGAGCATTGACAAACGATGAAGTAATTTTAACTGTTTGACCGCTTGTCTTGAAGTAGATGGATGAATTCATTAACTGCTGATCAAATAACTGCTATATTTTTATATTCATGCTGACTGAGGAATTTTGGGAGTTGAACTTGACAAATCTTAAAGTTGCCATGTTCGGACATACCTGAGTTAGATAACTGAAATGTTGGGTTAAATATTGTACACTGGTGATCGATAACCAACCCTCTACCCTCCCAATATATCAGTCCATTTCCATCAGGTCCAGCTATCATGCAAAATGGCAAAGGACTGTTGAGATCAAAAGTTCTAGAGCAGGGATGTCAAACTTACGTTGCCATGGTGTAGTCACGTGATGTATTGTGACTTTTTCCCCTTTCGCTAAACTGGGCATGGGAGTGGCCAGTGTGTGACACAACCAGCACGTGGGCTGCAAGTTTGACAGCCCTGTTCTAGAGGCTGTGAGGTTGCCCTTTGCTATATAATGCTTTAATGAACTATGTGGGACTTTCATCTGGATACAGGATAGTATTACATATGAATTGGCCCATTCTTGCTAGAGAGCAGCTACAACCCCCAGTTCGAGTTTCCCTACATTTTTCCTGGGAAATCTTCCCATTAAAGCCATATTAATCATGAGCATCACAAATACAGCTCTTCATCCTTAGTTATCACAAAATCAGTCAAATTTGAATATATGTCCTGAGTACACTTTAAAAGAGAAGAGATAGGGGAATTTTTTTTGGTGAATTATGTTATATTGCCTTTTTATACGAAGAAAAAGGTATAGAAATTGGCAAAAGAAGAAAAAGAGAAAGGGAAAAGCAAACATCTAAGTTTATCCAGTTTTATAAACTAATTGAATGGACTAGGTTTGCACAACACTAAACCATAAAACTCACAACAACCATATTTAAAGATAACTGAGAAGCCTAGCATATGAATTCTAACCACTGGACATTCATGTGATATTATGCTAATAAATATGACACTTTTTAAGATCCAGTGAATTTATCATTTACATTTAGCACACAAAACTTTCAAAAGCCTCCTTTCCCCACAAAAAGAAGAACTTCAAAATATCTCTTCTCAAGTAATTTTAAACTTAAAGTCCATAGTCAGTCAAAGGACTAAACATATAAAAACTTATTTACGTATCTTATTCTTGATTTCACTGGAGCCATACTCGACTTGATATAGGGCTCTCTGTTCGTTAAACTTCTTGCTCTTCCTTCCTGAGGATTTCATTAACAAAATCCAATTACAATCTTCTTAAGGCTAGGTCCCACTGGCCAACGGATGCAAAATGTATGCAAAAAGGACACAGCGGACGAGCAAAATTTCAGGGGTGCTCCATCCGTTGTCATCCGCTCCAAAAAGTGGCAAAAATTTGCATAAACAGAATGGAAAAGAAAGGAAAAGAACGGATGTGGGTAGTATGTAGTGGGGATGTTAAACGGATGTTCATAGGAAGCCTAGAGGATGTATATAGGATGCAAACCATTCACTGTGCATCTTTTCTATTTCCGTGCTACTAACGCTGTGTAGATGTTCTGTGTACCTTTTGTTTCCTCCCTCTTTCCGTTTTCAGCTGCAGTGGATGTGAGTTGAGGGGATGGCCAGAGGATACAGAGAGGATACAGCGGACGTTTAATGGATGATAACGGACATAGAACATTTGTTGCCCGTATATGTCGCAGATGTACATCGTAAGCGGTGGAAAGTTCATCTGTTCACAAAGTTTTGTGCAGCTCAAAACTTCTTGCGTGGATGAAATCTCAGTGGATGGATGCTCGAGGGATAGAGCGTATGAAACACATATGCAATGAGTACACAACGGATGCATAGCGTTTTCAAACGTTTTTTAACATTTTACATCCTCTTTGCATCCGTTGGTGCAGTGGGACATGTGCTTTAATCTTCTCAATCTTCCATTTGTTTCTTCTCATTCACTCTTTCTTCATATATCTAGTCCCACACAGAGATATGATAGTAGTCTTTAAGAGCAGATCAAGGGTGGATATATGATAGTAGTCTTTAAGGGCAGATCAAGAAGTAACAGATGGAATCTTTTCAAAGAGAGATCCAACCTAGAATGAAGGAGAAATTTCCTGATCATGAGAACAATTAATTAATGGAACGCCTTGCCCCTCTGTAAATTGTGGATATGCTCCATCACTGGAGATATTTAAGAAGAGACTGGACAGGCATTTGGTATAGGGTCTCCTGCTTAAGCAGGGGCTTAGGCTAGAAGTCCTCCAAGGTCCCTTCCAACTCTATTGTTGGAATCAACTGTCTACCGTGGACCTCACCCCATTCCAAAGAGGTCCTTAAAGGGGGCATGCATAAGTGCTCCAGCATGCCTACCATTCCTGTCTTTCTGTCCCCATTTATCTGTATTTACTTCCTTTGTTCTTGTTTATGTTCATATTTATATTTGTTATCTTGTACATGTTTGACAAACAACTAAAATAAAAGAAATAAAATAAAGTGCCCCATTCCCACTACAATCAACATACTTTTATGTTTTTCCTGACTAAGCCAACTCCTACTTCCCAGTGGTGAGATTCAAAATTTTTTACTACCGGTTCATGGGCATGGCAGGGCAAGGATGCTGTAAAATCTCCAGAGAGAGGTGGTATTTGCCGGTTCTCTGAACTACTCAAAATTTCCACTACCGGTTCTCCAGAACTGGACAGAACCTGCTGAATACCACCTCTTCTACTTCCATATAAGAAGTGAACAGAAAGATGTTTTTAATATATAGCAAACTTTCCTTTTTTTGACAAATCTGTGATCCATGCCCAGCTGTCTATCTGAAGTCACATGGAATACTAGCTGGTACTATCACATACCCAAATTCACTCATGGTCCACAGTGCTGCAGATGAATGAGTCAAGGGAGCATGCATAAGCGCACCAACGTGCCTACTGTCCCTGTCCTATTGTTTCTTTTTATTTTTCTTATATGTATCCATTTCATGTATTCATAACTATGTTTATACTTACACATGTTATCTTATAATGGCTTGACAAAATAAAATAAATAAATAAATAAATAAATAGTTTCCAGATGACTTATCTTTCTCAAATGATCTAACTGTGAGTCCTCAATCTAAGTATATCTCCTTACTCTTCAGAAAGAAAGCCAATTTCAATTTGGTTTTGAGAACAATTTTGGACTTCATTCTCTTTGTGTTTCATGAATTGCACAATGTATCTAGTATTTTAATTTTATTGCTCTGTACACTCTTGAGGAATGACTCATCAAATCCATGTTGTGCCGATGTGGTCATGCTAAAATTAAATGTGTGGTAATTATTGTCACTAGCTTTTCTTTGCCAGGACTTATGAACAAAAGGTATTTGATCATTTTAAGAACGATGAGCTATCATGAATATCTGATCGTTCATATGGACTCCTTTACTTTTGTACAGGTACAGCAGTTCTTTTTCAGACAGTATATATTTTTTCTGACCCAATTAGGAATTCACTACAACAGTAACACAGTTTTATTGATACAGCTATATGTGGAATGTGTGTGCCGACATTAGTTTCAATGAGTGGTAAAACTTATTTTAAAAAAACCCTCACAGGTGTGGATCTGTGGCATTCTTTCTTTTATGTTTATCCTTCTCCTTTTTTGAACTCATACCTTCTTCCCTAAAGAAGTCGCTTGATCAAGTAGCAGACATACGGGAAAAGAGGGAAAAAAAACACCCAACCCCTGGCAGGGCTGCAGGAAAATGGCTAGACTTGGAGTGTTTGTGTACTTAAAGAAAGAATTTTGCACACTTTCAACCTTCAGTCATGACTATTTTCTTATGAGAGCCACTGGAGGTCTGAGCCAGCCCTCAAAGAGGAAATCAAATGCTGGCTCCTAGAGGAACACGCCCGAAGAATGTGAACCTGATCCAAATACTGTACGCAATGCTTTTACAAGGCTGTCAGCTCATAGGAAGTGTGTAGCCATATATGGACATCGCTGGCCTGAGCCATTTGTCATCTTGAGGGGCTCAGACGTTGCATTGCCGACACGTCTAGTGTGCCTCAGGTGATATAACGGACATGAGTTTCCTTCTCTAAATGTGGGCCAGATTGTTTCCCCCAAATGTTTAATAAAGATCATCTCGCTTTTCTGTGGAAGCCTGTTTAATCAGACATTAAACAAGTATTTCTTAAAATGCCTAAATGGAGCACAGCTTTCTCTTCTGCTTCTGAGTTAGAAGAAATGAAGCATGAATAAAACAGCCTTAATTTGGGCCTGAAATTTGCTTGTATCTGCAGATGTGTTTCCTTCTAAAACTTCATTGACTAGTATAATTTGATCATTTGGGGGGATGGGTTCCTTTTACAAGTAGTCCTCAAATTATGACCACAATTTGAGCCCAAAATTTCTGTTATTAAGGAAGACAGTTATTAAGTCACTTTTGCTCCCTTTTATGTGAGTTTTGCTCCATTTTATGACCCTTTTGCCACCTTTCTTGTGAAGTGAATTGCCGCAATTGTCAAGTTAGTAACAGTTGTTAAGTGAATCTGGCTTCCCCATTGACTTTGCTTGCCAGAAATTTGCAAAAGGTGATCAGACGACCCTGGGGAACCGCATCAGTCATAAATATATGCCAGTTGCCAAGCATCTGAAGTGTTAACTTTTGATGATTTCATAAACAAGTAGTCTATTTTTTTTCCCCTTGCCTAAAGTGACTGGCTCAGGATCACCTGGCTGGCTTTGTGCCTAAGGTAGGACTAGAACACATAGCCTCCCATTTTCTTCCTTGCTGCCTTAACCGCTACACTCAACTGGCTCTCACTCTGAGCTTCTAAATATACAGCTGATCCTATCAGCTATCCTAGAACCTCTCATCTGAGCTTTGGAAAGGGGCTCTAATTTTTGTCTTGCTGTCAGACTGGTAGGATGCCATTTAAGAAGAACGGATACTCTGTGTGTATGTGTGTGTGTATCTGTGTGTATCTCTCTCTCTTTCTGTGAGTATACACACATATATTTATATAATTGCCCAAGGCAAACTGGAGTATAAAGGCATTGCCAGAATTGTTTCTATATTTGTTTCTGTCCTGTCACTCATCTCTCTCTCTCTTTTGCTCTCTCTCTTTCTCTCTCTCTCTCTTCTCTCTCTCTCTCTCCATCTTCCTCCCCACTCCCCCTTCTCCTTCTCCCTCTCTCTTCCCCTCCTTCTCCCTCTCTCTCCCCCCTTCCCTTTTCCCCTCCCTTCTTTCCTGTCTCTCTCTCTCTCTTTGTCATAAGAGCTACAGCAGGCTATATTTTGATCTGGTGTCACTGGACAGCCAACCAAGGGCTTGCAGTCTCCTAAAACTCTGCAAATAAATAAGTTTTTTTTTTTTTTTTTTAGAAAACTGGATCGTGGTTTTAATTTTACTCCTATTTATACACAGATGGTTTATACTGCTTGTTCATTTGCTTGTTTAGTTTCTTTTCTCCCTTCCCAGCTAAATAAATCCTACTTCTTTTTTTCTGAATTGCTTTTAAAATAGAGACCATTAAGAAATGGAAAAAACTCCAAAACACAAAGATAAAGATAAAAACATTGGCAAAAAAAGACACAAAAAACAACTCCCATAGAAAATGGGAAAAAAATAGAAAGTGAAAAAAAACCACAACAAAGGAAATAGAAAAAAGTAACATACAGAAAATTTTTGATTTACAATCACAATTGGGACTAGGATTTCTGTTTGGTTTGTGCCCAATTTTACGACCTTTATGGCCACAGTTATTAAATCATTACAACTATAAAGTGAGTAGAATCATGTAATCATTAAGCAAATCCAGTTTTCCCATTTGCTTTGCTTGTCAGAAACTGGCTGAGAAGTTCACAAATGGTGATCACATGATCCCAGGATGCTGCAACTTTTGTAAATAATGCCGGTTGCCAAGCATCCAAATTTTAATCACATGACCAGAGAGACACTGAAACGGTCGTAAATGCAAGACTGATCATAAGTCACTTTTTTCAGTGCCATCGTAACTTCAAACAATGAATGGTTCTCAGTCGAGGTCTATTTGTGTATTATTTCAGCTGTGAATAATTACAATTCTATATATACATAGTTGTCTAATTCAAGTACATATTCAATTACATATACATTTCTAATACATTTATATATAACTATTATGATCTCTTTTTGTTAACCTACTGTGTTTTGTATAAATGAATTCTGTATTTCATTGCATTTGTCCATACAAAGTCTATGTCTACATATAATCCGCTCATAGGAGGCAAGAACAATCAAGTCCTCCATCCATTGAGTGAAAGAGGCCAAATAAATCCTACTGTCAACTCATAAAATATTTATCTGGTCTTTTAGAGTTGCCAATAGAAAGGGGGGGGGGAGCAGTGCAGCAGCTTGCAAAACCAAAACTGCATTCCATAAATGTTTTCAAAGATAGTAACTAAGTGACAGACGTTTCTGCTATACAAAATTCTAACTGGAGAGTGTGATTGATGACTCTTGGCTATGGATGTATTCCATTGGAGAATATGAATTACATTACACCCAGGGGAGGGGCGGGAAACCAGGTTCAAGGATGACAATGAATTATGTGTCTCAGAGTCGGCTACATCCAAGCAGTGCCGGCATGTTAACTCCCAATTAATTCTTTTTTTAACTTTTGGAAGTTTGGCTCAAGACTCATGATTTAAATGGGGGTAACTGCCGGAATCCAAACACCTACATCTTGTATAGCAGAGCCCAATATGTTCTTCATTATTCTGCCCTCCTTTCTGAGTTAGACCTTCATGGTCAACTAAGTGCTGAACTTTCCTTTCAAGATTAAGGAACCTCCCCCTCCCTCTCCACATCTTCTAGTACTAGGAAAACCTATGCGTCCTATTTCCATTATATTACTACAACAAGTTGCTTGAGAATTTCAGAATCATTCATGAATCTCTAAATACATTTCAGAAGCTCATCCTATAACAAGAGAAAAGCCCTCTTAAATTAGAGTTCCATGAGGACTGCATGTAAGCCACTCAGAGCCGCTTTGGATAGTGAGAAGGGTGGCATATAAATTAAATAAATAGTAAGCAGTTTTAGCAGCTTACTCCAAACAAGAAATGAAAAGGAATCTATATCGCTGTTGTGTGTCACTGTCTTATTCATTCTAATCCAATGCATTCTGGCGGCAATCTCATTTTGCAGTAAATGAGGCACGTTGAACTAGGGCACGGTGCTTATCTCCATTTCTTGTCCAAGGGAGCCAGCATTTCTGAAGACATTTTCCATTATCGTGTGGCCTACATGGCTATATGCCAAAGATGTATGGAACACTGTTACCTTTCCACCAAAGTGATACCTATCAATCTACTCACTTTTGCATGTTTTTGAACTGTTAAGTGTGCAGGACCTGGACCAAGAAACAGGAGTTTCCCCCCATGTGGCACAGTGCTCAGGTCTCAAACCTGGGTTGTTAGCTTTCCATTGATAAGTTCAGCGTTTTTGACTGCTTAGCCAAGGAGCACCAATACAATATGTTTGGTTACCTTATATTTATCAATCCGATTGAGATTTCAGATTAATCTGCAAAACCCCTTTTGAATTATGCACATTTTGCAACTTCATTTAAAAATCCCTACTATCTGAGCAATGTAGAAAATAACAAACTTCTGCTTCTATTTTCAGTGGTTTTATTGTTCTTCAGAATAATATGTGTATTGAATGGCACTGATAAGCTTGTATTATCTGACATGATGTTGGCAGTACAGGCAGGAACAAAATTCACGCACATTCCTTGAGATGATTTAAAGTCTGTATATTTTTTTTGACTCTTGACATTTTTCCCATAGGTTGCCAATGTAGGTACATTTTTGCTTTGGTCACTCCAGTTAGACCAGCTGACAAGCAAAAAAGTAGAATTTCTTTGTCTGCAATGTTAACTAACAATGGAAGATTTGTGGCTTGGTGCTACATTTGCTTCTCCTACAAGGTCTCAAATTTGATCCTTAATGTTATTTATTTGTTAGATTTACATAAGAGCTGTGTTGGTGCAGTATTAGAATGCAGTATTGCAGGCTAATTCTGCTGACTGCCAGGATGTCAGTTCTCATCGGCTCAAGGTTAACTCAGCCTTCTATCCATCCTTCCAAGGTAGAAAAAAATGAGGATCCAGATTGTTTGGGCAATATGCTGATTCTTAGAGAGTAAAGCACTATGAAGCGATATATAAGTCTAAATGCTATTGCTATCTCTAAAAATTTCAACCTGCATGTTTTCTCCACAAAATTGTAGCGAGAGAGCTATGGGCTTGGTATCCAGTGACTTCCTGTGGCAGAGGGCAGAATGAACATGGCAGAATGACAGTAGTCCAAGATCATAATCATTACACCATCCTAATACAACTCATGTTTACAAATATTAATTAGCAGGGATCTCACAATTAAGCACTGAAAAAGGCATCCTACTGGTGCTGTTTTTCCTATTTTTGTCAATTGCACCTGGTCATCACCTTGCAGGGAAAGGGTATCTGAATGTCATAAACCAGAAAAACGAGGAACAGTTGTGTTTTACTGATTCATTTGTCCTAAGAAGCAATGGGTGTTGAGCTAACAGCCAGAGTGAGTGATGGTGGGGAGGAAAATGTAATGGATTGAACACATCTTTATTTGAAATGGCCTGGCAAAGCTACCCCCTTGGGCATTTTAAATGCTCTGATGAATTTGTAACACTGCAATAGAAAACTGCCCTACAGATACTTTAGAAGGTCATGGCTGCCTTTAGATGAAGCTTTCTGAAGGTCTTATAAAGAAAAAAAATTATGAGAGAGCTATAGAAGCTTTGGAGACTTTTCTTTTTTATAACAAGCAGCAATATGTGATGGTATGTTTATAGCTGGGGAAAAAAACTAAGACCATAAGAGGGAGCATATATTAGGCTGCGTCTTTTTGCTGGTAGAAGAAGATTTTGGGCAAGAAATCAAAAGTTTTGAGGTAACTGCTTCAGGTGTTCTCTGGGCACCACTGAATATATGATATGTATGATATTTTGCCCCTGCATGGAAGGAACCGCTGCCCCACACATCCATCAGGTGTTTAGTTCAAATAATTTTGCATGACTGGCTGGGGAATTCTGGGAGTTGAAGTCCACCTATCTTCAAATCACCAAGGTTGAGAACCAATGGAATGAAAATCCCAAGTCAAAATATTTCAGATGCTCCTTTTCCATTGTAGCATTACTTACTATGGCATTTTGTTATTTGGGATAAGTCAGGTTCTTCATTTTATTTTCTGAAGCTGGTACATACGGTACTAAATGTTACTTATTATTTATTAGATTTTATCCCACCTTTATTACTTTACATAAGTAAATCAAGGCACTGAACATATCTAACACTCCAATATCCTCTTATTTTCCCCATAATAGCAATCCTGTGAGGTGAGTTGGGTTGAGAGAGTGATTGGCCCAAAGTTACCCATCAAGCTTTCATGACTAAAACAGGCCTAGAACTCACCATCTTCTGGTTTCTAGGCTAATACCCTAACCACTATACCAAACTGGCTCTCAAGGACTGACAATCTAGGAAAAATAGTTTATTTATTTGATTTTATTTCATTTATATTGCCATCTCATAAAAGCAATGCGAGGGAGCTTATAATATTTTAAAAATCAATAAGGTAGTACTAGAACTCACAGTCTCCCAATTTCTATCCTGATACCTTAACCATTACAGTAAAGTCGCTGTCTATATGAATAATATCTATTTTTTTAAAAAAAGTGGTAAAGTACAACGAGAACTTTACTTCTTGTTTCTCTGCTTTTTTAAAAAAGCAAAGCAAACCAAAATACATTTTTTTTTTACAAAAACTCAAAAAAAGTTGAAACCCTTGGTGAAGTCTAAGACCCTAATTTCTAAGTGCTTCAGAATAGAAAGGCGTGCCTGGACTTCCAATGAAAGCCTTCCATCAAAGGGAAATCACACATCTAATTTTAAATACTCAGAATCCTACAGATAACCAACTTTTCAAAGCCTTCAACTCCCAGTGAAAAAGTAAAATAATCAAGAGATTATCAAAACTGCCAAATATCCAGAATTTGTCAGTGAAAGTTTTATGGACAGGAATGCTAAGCAGTCTGGATTTATAGGCACACATTCTTAAGAAATGCTTTTTAGCAATGCCAATTAAAATTCTGCTTAAAGTTTTGCAAAGTTTCCAATTCTGACCAATGGGATGGAAATGTATATTTATTACTTTAGTGGTATAAAACCTATAATTATATATAAAATATAGAATAATAAGGAAAGGGAACATTCTGGAAGTATCTAAAAGCAATAATGACTTGGTATTTACATCTGATCCAAGAATAAGAGTCTTATCATGATTGTGTTAAGAATCTGATTTTTTTCCAAGGTTATAATAGATCAGGAAATGTACTACATGCCAAGAGAAAAGTGTCAAAGAAATAATTTCCCGTGATTGTTTTTTTTTTACTTTCATTTTTATTCTGCACTTAGGATATGGATATAATCGGAGGACATCAACAAATGAAAAGCTAAAAAAAAGTTTTAATTTGGAAATGAAAAAAATGTTTAATCACTGCAGTACAGAAATCTAGATATAATTTTAAAATTAACCTCAAGCTGGATAAGAGAATAGTACTCCACTCCTCAGCTCGCAATAGAATACCTTATTGCCACCAGGCTTGAAATTTTGGACCGAGACAATTTAGAACTACGTCGCCTATGGTCTGACCTAAGCTTAGTACACAAAATTAGCTACTACAACATCCTACTTATCAATGACTACTTCAGTGTCAACTACAATAACACACAGGCAAACAATAGATACAAACTCAAAGTAAACTCCTCCAAACTCGATTGCCAAAAATACGACTTCAGCAACAGAGTGGTCAATGCCTGGAACTCACTGACTCTGTTGTTACATCTTCAAACCCAGAGGTAGTATTCAGCAGGTTCTGACTGGATCTGGAGAACCGGTAGTGGAAATTTTGAGTACTTTGGAATACCACCTCTGACTGGCCATCTATTTTCTGCCTCCTGAGCCCCAGCTAATTGGATCTTCTTACTTCTGTGCAGAATACTGCACAGGAGAAGGGAGCTGGAAAGCAGGTTGGTGGGGTGGGGACAGAATAGGAATTTTACATCATCCTTCCTCTGGAGTGGGCTGGGAATGGAGATTTCACTGTATCTTTCCCCTGCCATGCCCACCAAGCCATGCCCATCAAGGCACACCATGCCCACCAAGCCACACCCACAGAACCGGTAGTAAAATTTTTCAAATCCCACCACTGCTCAAACCCCCAAAACTTTAATCTTAAACTGTTTACTCCATTCCTAAGAGGTCTGTAAGGGGGCATGCATGAGCACACCAGCGTGCCAACTATCTCTGTCCTACTGTTCCCATTTATTCGTACTCATTTATTATGTATATACTTATACCTGTTTATATTTATATGTTATATGCTTTTCACACTTATACTTGTTTTCTCATACATGCTTGACCAACTAAACGAAACTAAATAAATTATTATTGGATTAAAAAATGATGATTTCTAAGCTATTTTTTCTACAATAGAAGTTTCCTCTTAAGCCCATGTCACACTGCACCAACGGATGCAAAGAGGATGTAAAATGGACAAAAAAGCTTGCCATCCATTGGAAAACGCGATGCATCCGTTGTGTACTCACTGCATACATGTATCATACGCTCTATCCATTGAGCATCCGTCCACTGCGATTTCATCCACGCAAAGTTTTGAGCTGCACAAAACTTTTTGAGCGGATGAACTTTCCGCCACGTATGATGTACATCCACGACACATATGGGCAACAAACGTTCTACGTCCGTTGTCATCTGTTAAACATCTGCTGTATCCTCTCGGCATCCTCTGGACATCCTCACAACTCACATCCGCTGCAGCTGAAAACGGAAAGAGGGAGGAAACAAAAGGTACATGGAACGTCCACACAGTGTTAGTAGCACGGAAATAGGAAGGATGTAAGCAGATACATCTCGTATATAAAGCATTAAAACAGACAAAATATTTGTATATGGGATGTATCTCGGATATTTAGGATGTCTGGAGTATGCCTAGAGTATGTGGAAGGACACCTCGTGGAAAACCTATATTTCCTATAAAAAAGGGGAGGAAATCACCTCGATATCAGTATGAGTCCAGCAGCCGTGGTATACAGACCTCTTCACCCTTGGTCTTGCTCTTCCACATCATCCATTGATCTCCACCATGGATCAGAACACAGTCCTTATGATAGCTGCGATCATTCAACACCAGAACCAAGCCCTGTTCAGACTTTTTCACCTTTTCTACACAAGGAGAAGAAGGAAACGTCCAAGAGCTGTGTGGATCCGAGGATGGATCGAGAGAAGAATAGAGTTTGGACTGTATGACAAGCTGATGGTGGAGCTGAGGAATGAAGACCCTCATGCATTCCAGCACTTCATGAGGATGCCACCAGCCATGTTTGATGAAATTGTAGAGCATCTGAGATCCAGGTTGCCCAAGCCTAGCATTAACTTCCATCCCAACCTGGACCCTGGACTGAAGGTGGCACTGACTCTGCGCCACCTGGCCTCTGGAACCACATACAGAAACATGCAGTATGCATGGAGGGTGCCACACAACACCATCAGCATTTTGGTCAGAGAAGTGGTGCAGGCCATCATCAAAGAATACGTGGAGGAGCTCCTCAAGTGCCCCACCACTGAACAAGGCTGGAGAAAACTTGCAGAAGAGTGGTATCAGAGGTGGAACTTTCCCCACACCGTTGGAGCCATAGATGGGAAGCATATGGCCTGCAAAGCTCCAGCCAACTCAGGGTCCACTTATTTCAACTACAAGGGCTTCTTCAGTATCATCCTCTTTGCCATGGTTGATGCTGACTACAAGTTCATGTACATCGATGCTTCAGGCACCGGGTCAGCTTCAGATAGCCAGGTATATAATGCCAGTGACCTCAAGGATGGGCTGGAACACAACCTCATCATGTGTTTTCCAGATCCAGACCACCTACCCAATGACACACAAGATGTGCCCTACTTCATCCTTGGTGATGATGCCTTCTCCTTCAGAACCTACCTCATGAAGCCAAACAGTTCAAGATACCTCACCCATGAAGAGAGGTTCTTCAACTACAGGCTGTCCAGGGCAAGTCGGGTGATGGAGAATGCCTTTGGCATCCTGGCCAACAGGTTCCAGATACTTCTCACCACCATGCAGCATGACCCAGAGACTGTGAGGAACATCGTGGAAGCTTGCTGCATCCTGAACAATCTCATGCGCACCCGCTACCCAGTGTTGCAGAACAGACTTGTGGACCGTCAACAAGGGAATGGGGACATGGAGCCTGGTGAATGGAGGCAAGGACGAAACCTGATAGACACTGTGGATGTACAAGGCCCCAACAGAGCTTCACGTGAAGGGAAGAAGCAGCACAAACTACTGAGACACTGGTGCAACTCCCCAGCTGGAGCAGTGGAGTGGCAAGACAGGATGATAGATGGTTAATGGATGCTTCCTTGAAGCTGTCACATAACACTGATGAAATTGTGCCATGTATGTTGAGTGGCCCTACAATGAATAGGGCATTAATAAAGAGCTTTGTTTATTTTGAAATGTGTTGATCAATGAATAAATTATTATTGATACAAAAGGTCCATTTGTGTGGCAGCTGGGATGGTGGACCATACAGTCCCACTATGCTTGCACTGCAGGTTTATCTATCCCACACCTATCATAATCTATCCCACAACTATCCTTATCTGTTCCACAACTATCCTTACCAATCCCACAAGCATGCAAAGGCTTAACCATTTTTTCAAAGTTTTCACCAACACTTTATTAAGTAAAAAAAATGAACCAAGTGTGTGAAGCAAAGATAACCTTTATTAATAACTGTCTTAAGTAAACTGTTTGACTTTATTAAAAAAACAAAATGAACCAAGTAAAGTGTCTTAAGCAAAGATAAAGTGAACAAGTAACAACTCAGTCTCTGGCACTATTCTCAGTCACTCTGAGTCATGTCCGTGGTCTCAGCTGACAAGCGGCCAGGGACTGTGGAGGTGGCTGTGGCTTGCGTGCTGGTCTGAGGCACCATTGGGGTGCTTGGCCCCGAGAGTACAACAGGGGATGGTGTGTTAAGGAAGGTCTTAGAGAGCTGACTCAGTCCCGTGAGGTTGAGAGGCCCTTCATCAAGTACCTGGGATGTCAGGCACAAGACTGATGACAGATTGTCCATTGAGGGGCTTGGCTGTGGGGTGGTGGAAGGAGAAGTGTAGTGGGGCTGTCTGGTCTGCAGCTGGGCAACGTGTGGCGTCTGTGGTGTGTGATGAACCTGGGCCTGGACTGGGAAGGTCTGCTTCTGCTGTGGGAAATCCTGGTAGTTGTAGCCTTGGTAGGTGAGGGGCTGTTGAAAGCCGTGGAAGGGCTGTGACATCACCTGTGGTGGAGGAGCAGACCTGGACTGGGTCAGAGCAGGTTCAGCTGGCCTTGAGGGTTGTGCAGAAGTGCTGTGATATTTTCCTTCATCACCTGGTACTGGGCCTCGGGCATATCCCTCAAGGTGTGGCTCACGTAGGTGATGAAAGTGTGGAGGCTGGAGGATCCTTTGTCCAAGTGGACCAGCTGAGAGAGAAGTTCTGTGCTGGTCCTCATTGTGTCCCTGATCTCCAACAGGACACTGTGGTTCAGACCTCCATCTGCCTCTCTGCCTGCATCCTGTGGAGCTGGGGGTGGGGGTGCATTGGTCTCTGGTGGCTGCTGCTTCTTCCTCCATTTGTGACAGCAGGGCATCATCCTCCAAGTCCTCCGGCAAGGGGAGTATAGCTGTCGGGGGGGTCTCTGCCGTGGGGCCCTCTGAAGACCCCTGCCTGGACAGGGCAGCTGGCTCCTGGCTGGAAGAGGACTGGCTGTCTGTGGGCTGTCTGAGGGAGAGGGGTCTCAGAGGGGCTGCTCCTCAGTGGCGGATCTCACCCCTCAGGAAACTGCCCTTGGCCATGACGTACATCTCCCGGTCAGTGAGCTTGACAGTGGCCTGGCCAGATTTTTTGAGGTGTAGCTTGCCATACCAGGTGTGCATGTGCTTCCACCATCCAAGGTGTACTTCTGCAGTGTACCCCAGGCTCTCTGCCTTGTCTCTCCAAGCTGCCTGCTTCTTCTTGGTGTCCCAATACAGTCTGTGGCCCTTTCTCCAGAGGTACTCGTTCTCCCTCAGCCATTCCAGCACCTCCACCTCATGGACTTGGAAACAGTGTACTGTTTCCTCTCTCCCTTCTCCTTCCCTTGCCTCTTCCTCCCTCTGGCAGGGCCTTCAGCAGCAGGGCCTTCAGGGACTTGAGCAGCAGGGCCTTCAGGGGCTTGAGCAGCAGGGCTTTGAGGGCCTTGGGGCTGGTCCACTACAGCAGCATCAGCAGCAGGAGAAGCACCAGCAGCACCAGCAGCACCAGCAGGAGAAGCACCAGCAGCAGCAACACCAGCAGCAGCAGCACCAGCAGCAGAAGCACCAGCAGCTTCAGAGTCAGTGCCAGGGGGTGGGATGCTGGTTCTGTCCTTCTTGCCAGAGCTGACACGAGTTGGCACCGGCTTTCTCTTCTTCCCTGACTGATGAACCATGGTGTTCTTTGAAGATGTATGTGGCAGCACGTCTTTCCTCTGAATGCTGACTGCGTGCGTGTTGCATCCTTTTATATCCGCGGAGCTGACGCAATTCATACTCCCTGCATGTGCAGTGAACGCCTTGCATCTGATATACATCCACTATGCATCTGCCCCTTCCTCTATGCATCCGTTTCGCTATTCTCCCCCGGAACCCCTGCAGAGGTGTCATCCGCTTCCATCCGCTGTCATCCGCTAGGCTTCCTATGAACATCCGTTTAACATCCCCGCTACATCCTCCCCACGTCTGTTCTTTTCCGTTCTTTTAATGCAAATTTTCACCACTTTTTGGAGTGGATGATAACGGATGGAGCCACCCCCGAAATTTTGCTCATCCACTGTGTCCTTTATGCATATGTTTTGCTTCCGTTGGCCAGTGGGACAGGGCCTTTAGTGTGTAGATTTTTTTAAAGGGGGAAGATCTTAAGTGAGATAAAAGCTGTATACTATGAATGTTTGAGAGGTATAGTACAGTTCTGAAACAAAGCCTGCTCTTTGTAAGTTGTATAAGAATATCAGCAGGTATCAGTGGCTATTATTTTCACTGTGTTATTTGCATAATATATTTGCATAATATTACGTATTGCTCTCAGAACTGGAAAAATTAATTCTAATGTTCTGCTGGTTTTTATATTAACTTCAACACATCAGAATTGCATAATATTATAAAACAAAAAGATAGGAGAAACACATTATCATTTGGCTTGCAGATTGAAGTTTCAAAATATTTGTTTTTAATACATATAATTCTTTTTATTCCTTGAAAAAAATGTCCAGAGACAGCTGAAGTAAGAGCAACCTTTTCAAAGGTCTTGTAAAATGTTAATCATTGCCAATATTTCCTCTGTACTAAATACAGACATAAATTTAAATAAGATGGGTTATAAACAAGTTCCATGTGTAATGCTTTGCTTTACTGGATATCATAGTAACTATTAGTGTTCTCTCTTTTTTAACATGATTAATAAATACAATTTTATTAAAAAATGAATAATTTCTACAAACTAAAATAAAGGAAGGAAAAAAAGGAAGAAATAAAATAGAAAACTAAATTGCACAAAGAAAATAAAAATTAAACCTATAAGAAAATAGAAATGAAAGAAAAAGATAAAGAAGTGACTTTTGATCTTCTTTTACCACATTAAAGGCTAGGTCACATCGGCCGACGGATGCAAAACTTATGTAAAAAGGACACAGCGGATGAGAAAATGTTCCATCCGTTATTATGCGCTCTCAAAAGTGTGCCAAATTTGCATGAACAGAGCGGACAACAACCGAAAGGAACGGACGGGGAGAGGACGTAGCGAGGATGTTAAGCGGATGCTCAACGGAAGCCTAGCAGATGGAAGCGGATGGAAGCGGATGACACATCCGCAGGGCTTCCGGGGGAGCACAGCGAAACGGATGCGCAGCGGAAGGAATGGATGCAGAGCGGATACCTAGCGGATGCCTAGCAGATGCAAAGCATTCATGCGCATGCAGGTAG
Organism: Laticauda colubrina; assembly: GCA_015471245.1. Taxonomy (NCBI): domain Eukaryota; kingdom Metazoa; phylum Chordata; class Lepidosauria; order Squamata; family Elapidae; genus Laticauda; species Laticauda colubrina. The sequence goes on along the minus strand of BLBF01000063.1, from coordinate 17,552,245 downwards.
GATGCATTGCATCAGCCCCGCAGATATAAAAGGATGCAGCTCACAAGCAGGTCACCATTCAGAGGAAAGACCTGCTGCCAGACACATCTCCAGCCAACAACCATGGGGAAGAAGAGGAAGCCTGAGCCAACTCCTGCCAGCCCTGGCAAGAAGGACAGGACCACCATCCCACCCCCTGGTGCTGACTCTGCTGGTGCTGGTGATTCTGCTGGTGCTGCTCCTGGTGCTGGTGCTTCTGCTGGTGCTTACTCTGCTGGTGCTGCTCCTGGTGCTAGTGCTTCTGCTGGTGCTAACTCTGCTGGTGCTGCCGCTGCTGGTGCTGCTGCTGGTGCTGCTGGTGCTGCTGCTGCTGGTGCTGCTGGTGCTGCTGGTGCTATTGGTGCTGCTGGTGCTGCTGGTGGTGGTGTTGTGGACCAGCCCCTAGGATCTCAAAGCCCTACTGATGAGGGCCCAGAAGGCCCTGCCAGAGGGAGGAAGAGGCATTCACAAGATAGGGAGAGGAGACAGTACTCCATTGAAGAGGAACATGAGGATGAGGTGCTTGAATGGCTGAGGGAGAACGAGTACCTCTGGCGGAAGGGACACAGGCTCTATCAAGACACCAAGCAGAAGCAGGCGGCTTGGAGAGAGAAGGCGGAGAGCCTGGGCTACACTTCGGAGGTCCTCCTTGGGTGGTGGAAGCACATGCACACCTGGTATGGGAAGCTGCACCTCAAGGAGTCTGGACAGGCCATGGTCAAGCTCACCGACCGGGAGACCTACGTGATGGCCAAGTGCAGCTTCTTGGAGGTGAGATCCGCCACCGAGGAGCAGCCCCTCTGTCTACCCTCACTCTCAGGCAGCCCACAGAAAACCAGTCCTCTTCTGGCAAAGAGTCAGCTCCTGTGTCCAGGCAGGTATCTGTGGAGCGCCCCATGACAGAGACCATCCTGACAGCTGCACTTCCCATGGCGGAGCACATGGAAGACCCCTGACGCAGTTGGAGCAAGAGGAGGCCACTGCCACCAGAGACCAAACCACATCCACCCCCAGCTCCACCTCCACAGAAAGCAGGCAGAAAGCCAGACTGGAGGGACAGAGCCACACTGTCCTGCTGGAGATCAGGGACACCATCAAAAGCAGCGTAGATCTCCTCTCTCAGCTGGTACAGTCCGACATACCATCCTCTAACAGAAAGCCCTTCCTCACCTACGTGAACCAGACCCTCATGAACATGTCCGAATCCCAGTATCAGGTGATCAAGGAGAGGATCACAGGTCTTCTGCACCACCCTCCAGGCCCAGCTGAACCTGCTCCGACCCAGTCCAGGTCTGCTCCTCCACCCCAGGTGATGTCACAGCCCTTCCAAGGCTTTCAACAGCCCCTCACCTACCAAGGCTACGGCTCCCAGGAGTTCGATGCCACAGACATCACCGATGCCACCGATGCCACTGATGCCAACGATGCCACCAATGGCACAGACACCACAGATGCAACCAATGCCACAGATGCCACCGATGCCTCACCTCGCTCACCTGCAGACCAGACAGCCCCACTACACTCCTCCTTCCTCCACCCCGCAGCCAAGCCCAGCCTCAGAACATCGTTAATCGGTCTTGAGACTGACACCCCATGTCATGGAGGAAGGGGCTCTCAACATCACGAGACTGAGCTAGTTCTCTGAGAGCTTCCTCCACACACCATCCCCTGTTGTCCTTTCGGGGCCAGGCACCCCAATGGCGCCTCAGACCAGCACCCCAGCCACTGCCACCTCCACAGAACCTGGATCCTTCACCCCTGAGACCATGGGCACGCCTCAGAGTGACTGAGAAGAGTGCCAGAGACTTGGTTGCTACCTGTTGACTTTATCTTTTCTTGGGACACATTACTTGGGTCATTTTGCTTTTACACTTTGTTATTAATAAAGTTTATCTTTGCTTCACACACTTGCTTCAGTTCTTTTTGTCAATAAAGTCTTGATGGAAATTTTTAGAAATGGTTTAAGCCTTTGCATGCTTGTGGGATGGGTAAGGATAGCAGTGGGATGGGCAGGGATACCTGTGGAATGGGTAGGGATACCTGTGGGATGGGTAATAGCTGTGGAATGGGTAAGGATAGCAGTGGGATGGGCAGGGACAACTGTGGGATGGGTAATAGCTGTGGGATGGGTAAGGATAGCAGTGGGATGGGCAGGGATACCTTGGGATGGGTAATAGCTGTGGGATAGATAAACCTGCAGTGCAAGCATTGTGAGACTGTATGGTCCACCCTCCCAGGTGCCACACCTTTGGCCCTTTATTATCAATAATAATGTAAGCATTCATCCACACATTTCAACATAAACACAACTCTTTATTAAATGCCCTGTTCATTGTAGGGCCACGCAACATAAATGGCCCAATCTCATCCGTGTGATGAGACAGGCTGAAGGAAGCATCCATTAAGCATCTACCATCCTGTCTTGCCACTCCACTGCTCCAGCTGGGGAGTTGCACCAGTGTTGCAGGAGGTTGCGCTGATTCTTCCCTTCATGTGAAGCTCTGTAAGGGTCTTGCACATCCACAGTATCTATCAAGTTTCGCCCTTGCCTCCATTCACCAGGCTCCATGTCCCCATTTCCTTGTTGACGGTCCACAAGCCTGTTCTGCAACACTGGGTAGCAGATGCGCAAGAGTGTCAGAGACTGGGTTGCCACCTGTTGGCTTTATCTTTGCTTGGGACACTTTTCTTGGGTCATTTTGCTTTTACAGTTTGTTATTAAAAAAGATTATCATTGCTTCACACACTTGGTTCAGATTTTTTAGTCAACAAAGTCCTGGTGGAAACTTTTAGAAATGTTTTAAGCCTTTGCATGTTTGTGGGATGGGTAAGGATAGCAGTGGGATGGGAAGAGATATTGTGGAATGGGTAGGGATACCTGTGGGATGGGTAATAGCTGTGGGATGGGTAAGGATAGCAGTGGGATGGGCAGGGATAACTGTGGGATGGGTAATAGCTGTGGGATAGATAAACCTCCAGTGCAAGCATAGTGAGACTGTATGGTCCACCCTCCCAGCTGCCACACATATGACACACAGTGTCTATCAGGTTTAGTCCTTGCCTCCATTCACCAGGCTCCATGTCCTCCATTGCCTTGTTGACGGTCCACAAGCCTGTTCTGCAACACTGGGTAGCGGGTGTGCATGAGATTTTGCAGGATGCAACAATCTTCCACGATCCTCCTCATAGTCTGTGCGCGATGCTGCATGGTGGTTAGAAGTACCTGGAACCTGTTAGCCAGGATGCCAAAGGCGTTCTCTACCACTCGCCTTGCCCTGGACAGCCTGTAGTTGCAGATCCTCTCTTC
>BLBF01000063.1:17521982-17543920 GCA_015471245.1 Laticauda colubrina | reverse complement strand
ACCACTCGCCTTGCCCTGGACAGCCTGTAGTTGCAGATCCTCTCTTCATGGGTGAGGAGTCTGGAAGTGTAGGGCTTCATGAGGTAGGTTGTGAGGGAGAAGGCGTCATCCCCCACGATGAGGTAGGGCACATCTTGTGTGTCGTTGGGCAGGGGGTCTGGATCTGGGAAGCCCATGATGAGGTTGAATTCCAGCCCCTCCTTGAGGTCACTGGCGTTGTATACCTCGGCATCTGAAGCTGACCCGTTGCCTGAAGCATTGATGTACATGAACTTGTAGTCAGCATCAACCATGGCGAAGAGGATGGTGCTGAAGAAGCCCTTATAGTTGTGATAAGTGGACCCTGAGTTGGCTGGAGCTTTGCAGGCCACATGCTTGCCATCTATGTCTCCAACGGTGTGGGGTAGTTCCACCTCTGATACCACTGCTCTGCAACTTTCTTCCATCCTTCTTCAGTGGAGGGGCACTGGAAGAGCTCCTCAAGGTATTCTTCGATGATGGCCTGCACCACTTCTCTGACCACAATGCTGATGGTGTTGTGTGGCACCCTCCAGCCGTACTGCATGCTCCTGTAGGTTGTCCCTGAGGCCAGGTGGCGCAGAGTCAGTGCCATCTTGAGCCCAGGGTCCAGGCTGGGCTGGAAGTTGGTGCTCTGCTTGGTCAACCTGGGTCTCAGCCGCTCCACAACTTCATCAATCATGGTTGGAGGCATCCTCATGAAGTTCTGGAATGCACGAGAGTCTTCGTTCCTCAGCTCCACCGTCAGCTTGTTGTACAGTCTGTACTCTGCTCTTCTAGTGATCCATCTTCGGACCCAGATGCTTCTTGGCCGCTTCCTTTTCTTCCCGGAGTAGAGTTCACAGAGCCTGTAGATGGCTTCACACTGTTGCAGAACAATGGTGGTTACCAAAAGGAGTTTGTTACGATCCATGGTGGACATGACTGGATGCTGTGGAAGAGCAAGAGCCACATGAAGGCTGCAGAGGTCTGCACCGCAGGGGTGCTGGACTGAAAGTGAGATCCAGGTGAGTTCCTCCCCCTTTTTATAGGTAATATAGTTTTTCCACTATGTGTCCTTTTGCATCCTCTAGGCATCCTCTAGACATCCTTAATATCCGAGATAGGTCCCCTCTACTAACGTTTTTTCCTTTTTAAATGCTTTATTTGCGAGCTGCATCCGTTTTCATCCTTTCTCCGTCCGTGCTACTAACGCTGTGCATCTGTTCCAGGTCCGTTTCGCTTCCTCCCTGTGTCCGTTTTCTGCTGGAGCAGATTTGAGTTGCGCGGATGCGCAGCAGATGCCTAGCGGATATTGCAGACGCTTCATGGATGATGACGGATGTAGAACGGAGGTTCCCTGTATGCGTTGTGGATGCAGAACGGACGCATTGGATACATTTTCCGCTCAAAAAGTTTTGAGCAGCTCAAAACTTTTTGAGCAGATGGAACCTCAATCGACGGATGCTGGACGGATAGAGAGGATGAAAAACGGAGGCATTGAGTACAGAACGGATGAATCGCGTTAACCAACGGATGGCAAGTGTTTCTCTCCATTTTACATCTTCTTTCCATCCGTTGGTGCAGTGTGATATGGGCTTTAAAAGTACAGTTATGGACCACGGCTCTCTTCTAATCAATTCTATTTAATCATCCATTTTTTAATCTTGTTGACAAAGAGACCATAATGAGTTTCCTCTCAGCAATGAAAATACATATTGTCCTTTCTCTAATCAGACATGTCAGTTTGGCTAACTTAGCAGGTTCCCTTGCCTTCACCAAACATTTTTCCATTGCAGGAGTTGCCAAATCTTTTCATCTCTGTGCATAAAAATAATCTCGCTGCACTTATCATGCACAGTACCTGTAAAAATACAAAGATCTAATTTTTTTCCACCAACTGTTTGTCCAAAGGTACAGAAGGAAGTAACTGTTAATATTTTCCAGCACTTTTCCAACTTTTGCCTGATGGCAGTTGACATTATAGCTGGGATAAAGTCATGCAATGAAGTTATCATTCAAAGGTCATTTATTGTGTAATGTTGTTGTGTAATGGCTACCTAAAGCCACAAGTCTTTGTGTTTCTTTTCTCTGAATTCTTACCTTAATTCTTTCCTAAGAAATGGGCATTTCTGTTCAAAGAAATTATCAGGTAGCCTTTACGACTTAGAGACTAAAAAAAGCACTAAACATATCTCCATATAACAACTCTTTGGAGAATGAAAAGATGTGCAGGCAATATGAGCCATCTAGAAGACAAACAAAGATTTGTAATATATTGTTTATGAACTTGTACTATATTGCTTATTGTACCTGAAATATAATGATATACGAAGGCATTTCCTGTTCACTTGAACAAAGAACAGGAGTGATTTATCGAAAACAATATTATTCTTCCAATAATATCCTAAATAGGTCGGGTCATATATGAGAAGATTATGAAGAGGTTCTTTATAATACTTCAGCACAACTTGTTCTTATTTATCCAGGGATTCAGGACACCTAGAAATCACTGTGGTTTATGAATTTTTTCATTCACATTTACCTGCACTTCATGTACTGTTCTTTACACTGAAAGAAAATAGAGTGCTGTACATATTTACTGCATGTACTTTCTGATTGAAACTCTTTATATCCATTGCTTAAGCACATACGCTAACAGAGAGCCAGGCATTTCCCTACTCAGAGCCAAAACTTGGTCTCTCTAGATTTCAGTTATAGAGGAATTTAGGTAGGAATCCCACCATATCTTTTAACCCATTTTATGTATTTATTTATTTATCGCTTACAAAATAATAGGTATAAGTATATACATAGTTATGAATACATGAACTAGATACATATAAGAAACAGTAGGACAGAGATGGTAGGCATGTTGGTGTGCTTATGCATGCCCCCTACAGACCTCTTAGGAAACAGGTGAGGTCAATAGTAGACAGTCTAAGGTTAAATTTTTTTGGGATTTGGGGAAGAAACCACAGAGTCAGGTAGAGTATTCCAGACATTGACCACTCTGTTGCTGAAGTCGTATTTCCTGCAATCAAATTTGATGCGATTTATCTTAAGTTTGTATCTATTGTGTGTTCTTGTATTGTTATGGTTAAAGCTGAAGTATGCCTTGACAGGTAAGACATTGCAATGTATGATTTTATATTCTATACTTAGATCAGACCGAAGGCGGCATAGTTCTAGGTTTTCTAGGTCTAGAATGTCAAGTCTGGTGTCATAAGGTATTCTGCAACAAGCAAAAAAGTGGAGAATTCTTCTTATGAAATATTTCTGGGCTTTCTCAACTGTGTTAATATCAGATACGTAATATAATCATGTTCATCTCCAGGGGAGAAAGGATATTACTTTGTTGCTTGTATGTACACTGAGAGCTTATGCACTTGAGACAAATTCCTCATGTGTTCAATCACACGTGGTCAATAAAGAATAAAAATAAATATTAAATGCCCCAAAAGAAACAATCTCCTGTGATATTAGAGACTTTGAAAGCAGAAATGGACCAACATATTTTGGAAATAGCTCTAAGGTATTTACAGCTGCTTTTAAGGCCCTGTCACACTGCCCAATGGATGCAAAATGGACACAACGGACAAGAAAAATGTTCCATCCATTGTTATCCGCTCTCAGAAGGGGCAAAAATTTGCATAACTGGAGCGGATAACATGGACGTGGGGAGGACGCAGGGTGGATGGAAAGCGGATGCGGAATGGAAGCCCAGCGGATGGAAGTGGATGGGAGCGGATGGCACATCCGCTAGGCTTCCGGGGGGCCGCAGCAAAGCGGACACGGAACGGATACAGCGGATGCAGAGCGGACGCCGAACGGATGAAGCAAATGCACAGCGGAAGCCTAGCGGATGCACAGCGGAAGCCTAGCAGATGCTGAGCGTTAATTGCGCATGCAGGGAGGATGCATTGTGTTAAGCCTGGGTTCCCCAACCAGGGTTAGGTAGACAAGCTAAACAGAATGTGCAGCGTTAGTCAGATAGGCACACAGATAAATGAGTGAGCTAAGCTTGTATGTTTATTAACATACAGTAAAAATAACAGATACGCTTGTGCTATCAAGAATATATTTTATTCCAGTATAAGTTTATGGCATAGTCAAAAACAGTCCAATATTCATTTACCATGTAGTCAGTCCATTCAGGGATATTCAGTTAGCAAAGTCCATGTAGAATATCCTATTGTCAGTTCTCATAAATCAGTCCGTTGTTGTCTCTCCCGTTCGAGCAATGCAGTCTTGCTTCCAAGCAGTAATCAGTGATCATCAAAGCCAGAGAGAGAGAGAGCAAGCTGTAGCCTTGCTACTTTTATATGGTTTTCATAACCACACCCACAATTGCCATTTTACATTTAAAGCTGCATACACTAACTATGATTTATAGTTAGTATTTCACCTAAAACAGTTAGGGTGAACAATGTTATCCCTAACACATTGCGTCAGCCCCGCGGATATAACGGAAGCAGCTCGGAAGCAGGTCGCCATTCAGAGGAAAGACCTGCTTCCAGACACATCGACTGCCTTGCCTGTCCTGCCTGCATGTCTGCCTGCAAGCCTTGCTGCCAGCCTTGCTGCCAGCCTCCCTGCCAGCCTTGCTGTCTGCCTGCCTGCCAGCCTTGCTGCCAGCCATTCTGCCTGCCAGCCTTGGTGCCTGCCTGCCAACCTTGGTGCCTGCATGCCTGCCAGCCTTCCCTCCAGCCTTGGTGCCAGCCTTCCTGCCAGCCTTGGTGCCTGCCTGCCTGCCAGCCTTCCTGCCAGCCATGGTGCCTGCCTCCCTGCCAGCCTTCCTGCCAGCCTTGGTTCCTGCCAGCCTCCCTGCCAGCCAGTAACCCCACAACCATGCTGAAGCACAGCATGCCTCAGCCATCGGCTGCCAGCCCTTGCAAGAGGGACAGGGCTACCATCCCGCCCCCTGGCCCTCACTCTGGTTCTGCTGGGGCTTTTGCAGCATGGGCTCACTCTTCTGGGGCTGGGGCTTCTGCTGCTACTGCTTTTGGAGGAGCTGATGACAAGTACTCCAGCACGAGCCACCTCCACAGCACCTGGACCCTTCACCCCTGAGACTGAGGGACCAAGAGGAGTGCCAGAGACTCATTTTTGTTTTATAGCTTCTTCTTAATAAAGTCTATTTTTGATTCATACACTTGCTTCATTTCTTTTTTTTAATAAAGTCTTGGTGGAAACTTTTAGAAATGGTTTAAGCCTTTGCATGCTTGTGGGATGGGTTAAGATAGCACTGGGTTGGGCAGGAATACCTTTGGGATAGGTAATAGCTGTGGGATAGATAAACCTCCAGTGCAAGCATAGTGGGACTGTATGGTCCACCCTCCCAGGTGCCATACCTATGGCCCTTTATTATCAATAATTATGTTATCAATCATCCAAACATGTCAACATAAACACAACTCTTTATTTAATGCCCTGTTCATTGTAGGCCCACCCAGCATACATGGCCCAATCTCATCCGTGTGATGAGACAGGCTGAAGGAAGCATCCATTAATGATCTATCATCCTGTCTTGCCATACCACTGCTCCAGCTGGGAAGTTGCACCAGTGTTTCAGGAAGTTGCGCTGCTTCTTCCCTTCATGTGAGGCTCTGTTGGGGTCTTGCACATCCTGAGTGTCTATCAGGTTTCGCCCTTGCCTCCATTCCCCAGGCTCCATGTCCCCATTGCCTTGTTGACAGTCCACGAGCCTGTTCTGCAAGACTGGGTAGCGGGTGCGCATGAGATTGTGCAGGATGCAGCAAGCTTCCATGATCCTCCTCATGGTCTCTGGGTGATGCTGCATGGTGGTGAGAAGTACCTGGAACCTGTTGGCCAGGATGCCAAAGGCGTTCTCCACCACCCGCCTTGCCCTGGACAGCCTGTAGTTGAAGATCCTTTCTTCACGGGTGAGGAGTCTGGAAGTGTAGGGCTTCATGAGGTAGGTTGTGAGGGAGAAGGCGTCATCCCCCACGATGAAGTAGGGCACATCTTGTGTGTCGTTGGGCAGGGGTTCTGAATCTGGGAAGCCCACGATGAGGTTGCCTTCCAGCCCCTCCTTGAGGTGACTGGCGTTGTATACCTGGGCATCTGAAGCTGACCCGTTGCCTGAAGCATCGATGTACATGAACTTGTAGTCAGCATCGACCATGGCGAAGAGGATGATTCTGAAGAAGTCCTTGTAATTGAAATAAGTGGACCCCAAGTTGGCTGGAGATTTGCAGGCCACGTGCTTGCCATCTATGGCTCCAACGGTGTGGGGGAAGTTCCACCTCTGATACCACTGCTCTGCAACTTTCTTCCATCCTTCTTCAGTGGAGGGGCACTGGAGGAGCTCCTCCTTGTATTCTTCCATGATGACCTGCACCACTTCTCTGACCACAATGCTGATGGTGTTGTGTGGCACCCTCCAGCCGTACTGCATGCTCCTGTAGGTGGTCCCTGAGGCCAGGTGGCGCAGAGTCAGTGCCACCTTGAGCCCAGGGTCCAGGCTGGGCTGGAAGTTGGTGCTCTGCTTGGTCAACCTGGGTGTCAGCCGCTGCACAAGTTTGTCAAACATGGCTGGAGGCATCCTCATGAAATTCTGGAATGCCCGAGTGTCTTCGTTCCTGAGCTCCACCATCAGCTTGTTGTACAGTCCATCCTCTGCTCTTCTGACGAACCATCTTCGTACCCAGAGGCTTCTTGGCCGCCTCTTTTTCTTCCCGTAGTAGAGTTCACAGAGCCTGTAGATGGCTTCGCATTGTTGCAGAAGGATGGTGGCTGCCAAAAGGACTGTGTTATGATCCACGGTGGACATGACTGTATGCTGTGGAAGAGCAAGAGGCAGATGAAGGCTGCAGAGGTCCGCACCGCAGGGCTGCTGTTCTGAAAGTGAGATCCAGATGTGTTACTCCCCCTTTTTATAGGCAGTATAGGTGTCCCTTTGCATCCTCTAGGCATCCTCTAGGCAACCTGTAGACATCCTTAATATCCGAGATAGGTCCCCTCTGCGGATGTTTTTTCTGTTTTAAATGCTTTGTTTCCGCTTGACATCCGTTCTGCATCCGTTCTGCATCCGTTCTGCATCCGTTCCGCTTCCTCCCTGCGTCCGAGCGGATGTGAGTTGCGCAGATGCACAGCGGATGCCTAGCAGATATAACGGATGCTTAATGGATGCAGAACGGATGCGTAGTGGATGCATAGCGGATGCAGAACGGACGAATTGGATACATTTTCTGTGCAAAAGTTTTGTGCAGCTCAAAACTTTCTGAGCGGATGACACATCAATAAACGGATGCTGGACGGATAGAGAGGAAGCAAAACGGAGGCAGTGAGTACATCGCGTTAACCAATGGATGGAAAGCTTTATTGTCCGTTTTACATCCTCTTTGCATCCGTTGGTGCAGTCTTACATGGGCTTTAGAAGTTCTTAGAAGCACTGATGGTGTTACATAGTTTGGGTAATGAAACACATGCAGAAAACAACCAGGTTCAGAGAGCACCAAGGACCCTTCAATCCTTACAAGGGTTAGCCAGTACCAATGGTTAATTTTTTCCTATATATCCATATTATATAGGGAAAAGGCTCCATGTGAACAAGTACCTCAAACAATCACAGATTAAATCAAATAGCATGTAAGAAATGGCATTGATGTTGCTCAGTTCTCTTCTCTCTACAACCTGTTCCAAATCACAAAAATGTTGCCCAGGATAGATAAGTTTACAAAATCAAACTTCTGTGTTATTTGTTCTTCCAAAATGGAAACAATTTAGGTTTTATTCAACAGTTGTAACATTTGGAAAAAAAATACTGTGGCTATTTATTTTGGAGTTTTAATCCTTTGTATCTTGAAACACATCTGTCTGCTGCATTTAGATGGAAAAGGAAAACTTTCTTGCAAATCTGATATGGGTGAAATGTAACAATGATGAAGTTCTCATTATTTTCCTGAGCAGGCAATTTTTAAAATCTGAATAGGGGAAAAGAAAACAAGCTAGCAATGGTTTGTTGCATAAAGGGAGAGAGCCAGGAGCCTTTTTAAGTACGTTTTCAAGTTCTGTAGGAAGGTACATTATTCATATCCTAGTCATTCTAAATGTTACATTCAAGGAGAAAAATCTTGGCTGGAATCAAGCACAACTGGCAACAACTTTTGATTGGAAAAATAATGTTTTCTCTTACTTAGTGGAAGACTGAAAATACAGGTACCCCTCGACTTATGACCATAGTTGGGTCTGGAATTATAATCATCAGTCATGTTACATCCAGTGTTACTTTTTTGTGTGTGTGTGGTGTTCATCCAGTGAAGATGGTGATTGTAAAGCAAATGCTTTACAAATGCTTTACAGTCATTAAATGAATGCCACAATCATCAAGTGACTCCATTGCCAGCAATAGGAAGGGTTGTGTTGTTGTAGTTGTTGTTTTGCCAGAAAGTAACCAGACCTTCCTATGCATTCCAATATGCCCATAAATTGTGAGCCTTCACATTGAACTTGCTATACATAATACCCTTATTTGGAGCTATTAGAAAATCCCATGGTATTATATGAGTTGATGGCGTCTGAATAATGAAATTTTAGATTTATATTTTGACAAGATCAGAGTAGGCGGTGCAGTAGAGAGAGACAAAGTTATGTAAAGATTTACACCACCTCTTCCCGTGTCCTGCTAATCTCAGGTTGTTCTCTTTTGCCAATGTTCCTGAGTGCGAACGCATGGAGGTCTTATTCCCTGCCATTTGGTTAGATAGATAATTGTCTATCTCTGTTCCTATTTTAATTTCTTTAAATAAAGCTGTTTATGTTACCAACATCAATCCTTCTTCATTCATCATTGCTCAGGTCAAATTCTTGCTTTGAGGAATGCTCATCTGCACCCACAAAAACTTCCCCACCAGTATTTTGAAGGTCCTATTTATCCAAACATTATTTCTTTGATTATATATAGCTCTTGTTTTTGTTGGATCACTTTCCCCCAATTCGAATTAAAATTTAGGAGATTCCCAAAAACTTGAATATGGAAAACTTGAACAAGCAGCTCTTTTTCTGCAACAATAACAGTCTCTCTCCCCACCCCACTTTTTTTTTTTTTTTTTACCAGAAATAACAATAGTTGAAGAATGACCATGAGCCATTGGCATGCTTTATTCCTCTTTTGTCCCCCTAGACAAAATACAAAAGAATTTAAATAGTGTTTTGGCAGACAAATACAATGGAAAAATTATAATCTGCAAAAATCTGCTGATGGCACAGTCAAAACCATACTAAATTAAAGCCCATGTCACACTGCCCAACAGATGCAAAAAGGACACAGCGGATGAGCAAAATGTTCCATCCATTGTTATCCGCTTTCAAAAGGGGCAAAAATTTGCATAACCGGAGTGCATAACACGGATGCGGGGAGGACGCAGGGCGGATGCAAAGTGGATGCAGAACGGAAGCCCAGCGGATGGAAGCAGATGGGAGCAGATGGCACATCCGCTAGGCTTCCGGGGGACCTCAGCAAAGCGGACGCGGAACGGATACAGCGGATGCACAGCGGACGCCGAACGGATGAAGAGGATGCACAGCGGATGCACAGAGGAAGCCTAATGGATGCCTGGCGTTAATTGCGCATGTGGGGAGGATGCACTGCATCAGCCCCGCGGATATAACGGAAGCAGCTCGGAAGTAGGTCGCCATTCAGAGGAAAGACCTGCTGCCGGACGGATTGGCTGCCTTGCCTGCCCTGCCTACATGTCTGCTTGCCAGCCTTGCTGCCAGCCTTGCTACCAGCTTTGCTGCCAGCCTCCCTGCCAGCCTTGCTGCCAGCCTGCCTGCAAGCCTTGCTGCCAGCCAGTCTACCTGCCAGCCTTGGTGCCTTTCTGCCAGCCTTGGTGCCTGCCTTGGTGCCTGCCTGCCTGCGAGCCTTCCTGCAAGCCTTGGTGTCTGCCTCCCTGCCAGCCTTGGTGCCTGCCTTGGTGCCAGCCTCCCTGCCAGCCTCCCTGCCAGCCTTGGTTCCTGCCACCCTCCCTGCCAGCCAGCAACCCCACAACCATGCTGAAGCACAGCAAGCCTCAGCCATCGGCTGCCAGCCTTGGCAAGAGGGACAGGGCTACCATCCCGCCCCCTGGCCCTCACTCTGGTTCTGCTGGGGCTTCTGTAGCACGGGCTTGCTCTTCTGGGGCTGGTGCTTCTGCTGCTTCTGCGTCTGGAGGAGCTGATGACAAGCACTCCAGCACGAGCCACCTCCACAGCACCTGCACCCTTCACCCCTGAGACTGAGCGACCAAGAGGAGTGCCAGAGACTCATTTTTGTCTTATAGCTTGTTGTTAACAAAGTCTATTTTTGATTCACACACTTGCTTCATTTCTTTTTTTAATAAAGTCTTGGTGGAAACTTTTAGAAATGGTTTAAGCCTTTGCATGCTTGTGGGATGGGTTAAGATAGCTGTGGGATGGGCAGGGATACCTGTGGGATGGGTAATAGTTGTGGGATAGATAAACCTCCAGTGCAAGCATAGTGGGACTCTATGGTTCACCCCCCCCAGGTGCCACACCTACGGCCCTTTATTATCAATAATAATGTAATAATTATCCACACATTTGGACATAAACACAACTCTTTATTAAACACCCTGTTCATTGTAGGCCAACCAAACATACATGGCCCAATCTCATCCGTGTGATGAGACAGCGGAAGGAAGCATCCATTAAGCATCTACCATCCTGTCTTGCCACTCCACTGCTCCAGCTGGGGAGTTGCACCATTGTCTCAGGAGGTTGCGCTGCTTCTTCGCTTCATGTGAGGCTCTGTTGGGGCCTTGCACATCCTCAGTATCCATCAGGTTCCACCCTTGCCTCCATTCCCCAGGCTCCATGTCCCCATTGCCTTGCTGGAGGTCCACGAGCCTGTTCTGCAAGACTGGGTAGCGGGTGCGCATGAGATTGTGCAGGATGCAGCAAGCTTCCATGATCCTCCTCACGGTCTCTGGGCAATGCTGCATGGTGGTGAGAAGTACCTGGAACCTGTTGGCCAGGATGCCAAAGGCGTTCTCCACCACCCATCTTGCCCTGGACAGCCTGTAGTTGAAGATCACAGGTGAGGTATTTGGAGGTGTAGGGCTTCATGAGGTAGGTTGTGAGGGAGAAGGCGTCATCCTCCACGATGAAGTAGGGCACATCTTGCGTGTCGTTGGGCAGGGGGTCTGGATCTGGGAAGCCCACGATGAGGTTGCCTTCCAGTTCCTCCTTGAAGTGACTGGCATTGTATACCTGGGCATCTGAAGATGAGCCGTTGCCTGAAGCATCGATGTACATGAACTTGTAGTCAGCATCGACCATGGCGAAGAGGATGATGCTGAAGAAGCCCTTGGAGTTGAAATAAGTGGACCCCGAGTTGGCTGGAGATTTGCAGGCCACGTGCTTGCCATCTATGGCTCCAACGGTGTGGGGGAAGCTCCACTTCTGATACCACTGCTCTGCAACTTTCTTCCATCCTTCTTCAGTGGAGGGGCACTGGAGGAGCTCCTCCTTGTATTCTTCGATGATGGCCTGCACCACTTCTCTGACCACAATGCTGATGGTGTTGGATGCACCCTCCAGCCGTACTGCATGCTCCTGTAGGAGGTCCCTGAGGCCAGGTGGCGCAGAGTCAGTGCCACCTTGAGCCCAGGTTCCAGGCTGGGCCAGAAGGTTTTTGCCTTGGTCAACCTGGGTGTCAGCCGCTGCAGAACTTCGTCAAACATGGCTGGAGGCATCCTCATGGAGTTCTGGAACGTCCGAATGTCTTCGTTCCTGAGCTCCACCATCAGCTTGTTGTGCAGTCCATCCTCCGCTCTTCTAGCAAACCATCTTCGGATCCAGACTCTTTTTGGGTGGCTCCTTTTCTTCTCGCAGTAGAGTTCACAGAGCCTGCAGATGGCTTCGCACTGTTGCAGAACGATGGTGGCTGCCGAAAGGACTTTGGTACAATCCACGGTGGACATGACTGGATGCTGTGGAAGAGGAAGAGCCAGATGAAGGCTGCAGAGGTCTGCACCGCTGGGCTGCTGTTCTGAAAATGAGATGTAGGCGAGTTGCTCCCCCTTTTTATAGGCAGTATAGGTTTTCTGCTTGGCATCCTCTAGGCATCCTCTAGGCATCCTCTAGATATCCTTAATATCTGAGATAGGTCCCCTCTGCGAATATTTTTTCCATTTTAAACGCTTTGTTTCCATTCTGCATCTGCTAGGCATCCGTTCTGCATCTGTTCCACTTCCTCCCTGCGTCCGGGCGGATGCGAGTTGCGCGGATGCGTAGCGGATGCCTGGCAGATATAGCGGATGCATAACGGATCTGTAACGGATGTCTAGCAGATGCGTAGCGGATGCAGAATGGACGAACTGGACACATTTTCTGTGCAAAAGTTTTGGGCAGCCCAAAACTTTTGGAGCAAATGAAACGTCAATAAACGGATGCTGGAGGGATAGAGAGGAAGCCAAACGGAGGCAGTGAGTACATCGCGTTTTCAAACGGATGGCAAGGTTTTTTGTCCGTTTTACATCCTCTTTGCATCCATTGGTTCCGTGTCACATGGGCTTAAGTAAGCAAACATGTTTCTAATGTGTCTCATGAAAGTCACAGATTAATCTATTCACACAGATTCTTTTACCAAGTTTTTTAAAAAACACGTTTTTAAAAAAGAAAAACTTCTTCAACATGGCATGAGGCCAGGTTTTTGTGGAACCACCTATCTCTCATAATTTTTGCCTGGATGGTATCAGTTGGCAGAATTGGTGTACTCCAGATCCCTTTGATTGAACAATGCTATCTATCGCTATTCAGGAAATATGCCTTCTCTGATATAATACTTGTTCTCTCGAACAAAATTCTTTCTGAGAGCAATATGTCTGCCTCTGAAAGGTGTCCTGGAGACCTTGAAGGCCTTGATGGTGTTCTCTGAGGCTTTGGGGTAGTGTAGATGTAGATTGTGTTTTTTCTCTGTGTCATATAATAGTTGTGGGTATATGCATAATTTTGGATTTGTTTGTCTGTTTATTCTGTCATGGTTATGTAGTGTATACTGGACATTATGACCTTTTGAGAGTTGTATGCAATGAAATTTCATTTTAATGTATGCTAATTAGTGTACATTCAAAGTGATAATAAAGTTATTCTTCTATTCTAGATTAAACCACCTCAGTGGATACATGCTATACGTGCTATGCATTCATCGGTAATTGTACTGTATTTTTATTTTGCTGTTTGATAATGTGATATTGTACCTGAAATCAATCAATCATCAATCAATCAATCTGCTAGTTAGGAAGCATATTGGGGTTTTTAATCATTGATATGGATTCTTTAGTACTTCTTAAATCTGGGTTGTGAGAGTATAAGAAGAATACTAACCCCCAGCATGGAACATCTGTCATAAAGGTAGAAGGTGAAATTTAACTTAGACAATTCACATTTGCATGCCCCAGATTATGTCAGTGTTTAATCAAGTAACATATCCAGATATTTCAAAATTATGTCCTGGAGAAAGGATTAGTAGAATAATTGCACATTTACACAAGTATATCTGACAACATTCTATTTTCTTCTTTTGTCACTGCAGTTTCAAGATATGCTAAGCAAGAAACAGCAAGAATTAAAGAAGAGATGTTAACAAAAGTTTAACAACTAACTCAGGAGATTGTGCACCAGCATTAGATAAAATATGTTCAAGTTTTCAGAGGTAAAGCAATTTTCCTCTTAGAAAAGTGGAGCTGTCAAAAAACAAATAGAGAAATGTCCTTGTTTTGGAACATCTGGCAGAAAGATCCATATATGGAGATGAGACTATTCTGAATTTCCCACAAAGCTGTATCAGATAGGAGGACTTCAGATCATAGTGCACTGTTTTCACATAACTGTACAGGCTATTCATTGTTACATATTGCAATGAGAATTCTGATGAAAGAGTCTGCTAGAGTCATTATGCAAAATAACATAAAAGAAACCTCAAAGAACAGTTAAAATTATTAGACTGCATGTTCATTACAGATCAGGTTATTTTTCCATGGTTGCTTCCCAGCATGGAGTGCTTGGTCATCAGCCCCTTTCAAGTTCTAAAAATGGCACAAGAGGCCTCTTAACTATCAGGCTGCCCTGTACGTTTGGCACCAAATTCAGACTGACTTGGAGAAGTTCATCTTAAGTTGCCTGTTTTTGCTCTTCAACTTTGTATACCTTTCCATAAGAAAGCATGCCTATTTTTAGCTTTTGGTTGCTGAAACTAAATCCAGTGATGAGATTTTCATAGTTCTTTCTCCTTCCCTTAAGTCAAAAGACTGGGATACACTTGACTGATGTGGCATATATTAAAACTTTCCCCTCTCTTTTATTCAAAAAGATGACTTGAACATACATGGAAATCCTCTTCCCCTTTTGTGAAACCCAGCTGGTACTTAGCTGATTTTTTAGGCCCTTGGTGTTTTTTGACTTGAATTATTAACTTCTGTTACATGACCAATTGATGTAATTTGGACTATTATTTCCTATAGAAGAAAAATATTTTTCTGGAGCGTTACTGTAGTTAAAGCAACACTTGGTTTAGATTGATTTTTGGGCTAAGGCAAATGGAGGCACATATAGTAGCTGAGGCAGGCAAGATGGACAATGATAACATGAATGCAATTATGTCTTCCTGAAAATGATGCAACATGTATGCTTGTGTCAATTATTTATGACATCATTATGTAAGTTCATATTGCTCGTGTTGTCATTCAACATCAACATGTCTTGTTACATTTGCTACTGACACATGGTTGTGCCCATGAATCATTAGGCATCCACTGGATACTATATAATTTAAATTACATTATGTTGCATCATACTACTTTAACCATCTGCTTGCTAAAAATAATGCTCATAACTCTTAAGGGGATCTTTTCACCTCAATTGGAGGGAAAGTGTGATAGTGAAGACCCACTTTTCCAATGTGTTGTTTTGCCAATTTATTATGATTTGTAACAGTCAGCCAGATGCTTTAACTAGATTTGGCCAACGGATGCAAAGAGGATATAAAACGGACAAAAAAGCTGGCCATCCGTTGGAAAACGCGATGTACTCACTGCCTTCGTTTTGCTTCCTCTCTATCCCTCCAGTATCCGTTTATTGACGTTTCATCCGCTCCAAAAGTTTCGGGCTGCCCAAAACTTTTGCGTGGAAAATGTATCCAGTTCGTCCATTCTGCATCTGCTACGCATCTGCTACGCATCCGTTCTGCATGCGTTATGCATCCGCTATATCCGCTAGGCATCCGCTATGCATCCGCGCAACTTGCATCCGCTCAGACCCAGGGAAGAAGCGGAACGGATGCGGAACGGATGCCTAGCGGATGCAGCACGGAAGCAAAGCATTTAAAATGGAAAAAACGTTCACAGAGGGGACCTATCTTGGATATTAAGGATGTCTACAGGATGCCTAGAGGATGCCTAGAGGATGCAAAGGGACACCTATACTGCCTATAAAAAGGGGGAGTAACACATCTGGATCTCACTTTCAGAACAGCAGCCAAGCTGTGCAGACCTCTGCAGCCTTCATCTGACTCTTCCTCTTCCACAGCATCCAGTCATGTCCACTGTGGATCGTAACACAGTCCTTTTGGCAGCCGCCATCCTTCTGCAACAGTACAAAGCCATCTACAGGCTCTGTGAACTCTACTACGGGAAGAAAAGGAAGCGGCCAAGAAGCATCTGGGTCCGAAAATGGATCGCTAGAAGAGCAGAGTATGGACTGTACAACAAGCTGACGGTGGAGCTGAGGAACGAAGACCCTCGTGCATTCCAGAACTTCATGAGGATGCCTCCAACCATGATTGATGAAGTTGTGGAGCGGCTGAGACCCAGGTTGAGCAAGGCAAACACCAACTTCCACCCCAGCCTGGACTCTGGGCTCAAGGTGGCACTGACTCTGCGCCACCTGGCCTCAGGGACCACCTACAGGAGCATGCAGTACGGCTGGAGGGTGCCACACAACACCATCAGCATTGGGGTCAGAGAAATGGTGCAGGCCATCATTGAAGAATACCTGGATGAGCTCCTCCAGTGCCCCTCCACTGAAGAAGGCTGGAAGAAAGTTGCAGAGCAGTAGTATCAGAAGTGGAACTTCCCACACACCGTTGGAGCCATAGATTGGAAGCACGTGGCCTGCAAAGCTCCAGCCAAGTCGGGGTCCACTTATTTCAACTCCAAGGGCTTCTTCAGCATCATCCTCTTAGCCACGGTCGATGCTGACTACAAGTTCATGTACATCGATGCTTCAGGCAACGGCTCATCTTCAGATGCCCAGGTATACAATGCCAGTCACCTCAAGGAGGGGCTGGAATGCAACCTCATCATGGGCTTCCCAGATCCAGACCCCCTGCCCAATGACACAGAAGATGTGCCCTACTTCATCGTGGGGGATGACGCCTTCTCCCTCACAACCTACCTCATGAATCCCTACACTTCCAGATGTCTCACCCATGAAGAGAGGATCTTCAACTACAGGCTGTCCAGGGCAGGGCAGGTGGTGGAAAACGCCTTTGGCATCCTGGCCAACAGGTTAGAGGTACTTCTCATCACCATGCAGCATCGCCCAGAGACCTTGAGGAACATCGTGGAAGCTTGCTGCCTCCTGCACAATCTCATGCGCACTTGCTACCCAGTGTTGCAGAACAGGCTTGTGGACCGCCAACAAGGTAATGGGGACATGGAGCCTGGTGAATGGAGGCCAGCCTGATAGATACTGTGGATGTGCAAGGCCCCAACAGAGCTTCACGTGAAGGGAAGAAACAGCGCAACCTCCTGAAACACTGGTGCAACTCCCCAGCTGGAGCAGTGGAGTGGCAAGACAGGATGGTAGATGCTTAATGGATGCTTCCTTCAGCCTGTCTCATCACACGGATGAGATTGTGCCATGTATGTTGAATGGCCCTACAATGAACAGGGCATTTAATAAAGAGTTGTGTTTATGTTGAAATGTGTTGATGAATGATTAAATTGTTATTGATAATAAAGGGCCACAGGTGTGGCACCTGGGAGGGTGGACCATAGAGTCCCACAATGCTTGCACTGCAGGTTTATCTATCCCACTGCTATCCTAACCCATCCCACAGCTATTACCCATCCCACAGGTATCCCTGCCCATCCCAATGCTATCCTAACCCATCCCACAGCTATTACCCATTCCACAGGTATCCTAACCCATCCCACAAGCATGCAAAGGCTTAAACCATTTCTAAAAGTTTCCACCAAGACTTTATTGACTAAAAGAACTGAAGCAAGTGTGTGAAGCAAAGATAAACTTTATTAATAACAAACTGTAAAAGCAAAATGACCCAAGTAAAGTGTCCCAAGCAAAGATAAAGTCAACAGGTAGCAACCCAGTCTCTGGCACTCTTCTCAGTCACTCTGAGGCATGCCCATAGTCTCAGGGGTGAAGGGTCCAGGTGCTGTGGAGGTGGGTGCTGCTGGAGTGCTGGTCTGAGGCACCATTGAGGTGCCTGGCACCGAGAGGACAACAGGGGATGGTGTGTGGAGGAAGCTCTCAGAGAACTGGCTCAGTCCCGTGATGTTGAGAGCCCCTTCCTCCATGACATGGGGTGTCAGTCCCAAGACCGGTGACAGATGTTCTGAGGCTGGGCTTGGCTGTGGGGTGGAGGAAGGAGGAGTGTAGTGGGGCTGTCTGGTCTGCAGTTGAGCGAGGTGAGGCGTCGGTAGCATCTGTGGCGTGGGTGGCATCTGAGGCGTGGGTGGCATCTGTGGAGTCAGTGGCATTGGTGGCATCGGTGGCATTCGATGAACCTGTGCCTGGACTGGGAAGGGCTGCCTGTGCTGCTGGAACTCCTGGTCGCTGTAGCCTTGGTAGGTGAGGGCCTATGTAAAGCCTTGGAAGTGCTTTGACATCACCTGGGGTGGAGGAGCAGACCTGGACTGGGTCGGAGCAGGTTCAGCTGGACCTGGAGGGTTGTGCAGAAGACCTGTGATCCTCTCCTTGATCACCTGGTACTGTGATTCGGACATGTCCATGAGGGTCTGGTTGACGTAGGTGAGGAAGGGCTTGCAGTTTGAGGATGGTATGTCAATATGTACCAGCTGAGAGGAGACCTATGCTGCTCTTGATGGTGTCCCTGATCTCCAGCAGGACAGTGTGGCTCTGTCCCTCCGGTCTGGTTCTCTGCCTGCTTTCTATGGAGCTGGAGCTGGGGGTGGGGGTGGGTTGGTCTCTGGTGGCAGTGCCCTCTCCTTGCTCCCACTGCGTCAGGGGGTCCTCCACACGCTCCACCACGGGGAGTGCAGCTGTCAGGGGCTCTCCATCATGGGGCGCTCCATAGATACCTGCCTGGACAGGGGAGCTGACTCTTGCCTAGAAGAGGCTCTCTGGCTCTCTGTGGGCTGTCTGAGAGAGAGGGTTGACAGAAGGGCTGCTCCTCGGTGGCAGACCTCACCCTCCAAGAAGCTGCACTTGGCCATCATGTAGGTCTCCTGGTCAGTGAGCTTGACCGCGGCCTGGCCAGACTTCTTCAGGTGCAGCTTCCCGTACCAGGTGTGCATGTGCTTCCACCACCCAAGGAGGACCTCTGAAGTGTAACCCAGGCTCTCCGCCTTCTCTCTGCAAGCAGCCTGCTTCCTCTTGGTGTCTCGATAGAGCCTGTGTCCCTTCCGCCATAGGTACTCGTTCTCCCTCAGCCATTCGACCACCTCATCCTCATGTTCCTCTTCGATGGAGTACTTCCTCCTCTCCTTATCTCACGAATGCCTCTTCCTCCCTCTGGCAGGGCCTTCAGGGCCCTCATCAGAGGGGCTTTGAGGTTCTAGGGGCTGCTCCACCACACCACCACCACCACCAGCAGCAACAACAACAGCAGCAGCAAAAGCAGCACCAGCAGGACCAGCGGCACCAGGAGCACCAGGAGCACCAGCAGCACCAGCAGGACCAGGATCAGCAGCAGCAGAGTAAGCACCAGCAGCACCAGCAGGACCAGCAGGACCAGCAGGACCAGGAGCACCAGCAGGACCAGAGGCACCAGCAGGACCAGGAGCAGCACCAGCAGAGTAAGCACCAGCAGAAGCACCAGCAGGACCAGGAGCAGCGCCAGCAAATTAAGCACCAGCAGAAGCACCAGCACCAGGAGCAGCACCAGCAAAGTAAGCACCAGCAGAAGCACCAGCACCAGGAGCAGCACCAGCAGAAGCACCAGCACCAGCAGAGTCAGCCCGAGCAGCAGAAGCCCCAGCAGAAGCAGAGTCAGGGCCAGGGGGTGGGATGGTGGCCCTGTCCTTCTTGCCAGGGCTGGCAGAAGATGGCAGAGGCTTCCTCTTCTTCCCCATGGTTGTTGGCTGGAGATGTGTCTGGCAGCAGGTCTTTCCTCTGAATGGTGACCTGCTTGCGAGCTGCATCCCTTTATATACGTGGGGCTGACGCAATGCATCCTCTCCGCATGACAGTGAACGCTTTGCATCCGCTAGGCATCCGCTCGGCTTCCGTGATGCATCCACTGTATCTGCTCAGCATCCGCTCTGCATCTGTTCCTTCCGCTGCATGTCTGCTTTGCTGTGATCCCCCAGAAGCCCTGCGGATGTGCCATCCGCTTCCATCCACTTCCATCCGCTAGGCTTCCGTGGAGCATCCGCTTTACATCCCGGCTATGTCCTCCCCCTGTCCGTTCCTTTCCGTTGTTGTCCTCTCTGTTTATGCAAATTTGGGGCACTTTTGAGAGCGGGGAACAACGGATGGAAAATTTTCTCGTCCGCTGTGTCCTTTTTACATACTTTTTGCATCCGTCGGCCAATGTGACAGGCCCTTTAAATAACTATTTCCTCAACCCAGTGTTTACATAGCCATTTTCTCATTTTATATTCAAACTTATCTCTATGCTCATCTACAATTCCTTTATCACCATTTCCAATAAATATTCTCTGGATCCACCTTTCTATACACCCTTCTATTTTGTTTGTTCTAAACAAACAAAATAAAACAATAAAGGAAAATATTTGTAGCTCGGGGTTGAAATGACACATTTTATTCCCCAAACTAGGTAAACTCATCAGTGCTAGATTGGCACTGATGAGGTTACCTAGTTTGGGTAATGAAACATCTGCAAGAAAACAACCAAGCTCAGAGAGCACCAAGGACTCCACAAAACAAAACAAACAAACAGAATAGATTCCAGCTTCCTTTTGTCCTTCTCCGCTTGTCCACAGTTTATGGAACTGCTACTGTATCTATAGTTAGTAGAACCAGACATTTAATCACATTTTGCTGCAGGATAAAAACCTCTTCATAGAAGTTCATGGGTCCTAATCTACCACAGTAGTCCCGCAAACATTGATAGATGGAGACATTTTTTACACTCCAACTTAGGACAAAGAGAGGGTGACAGCTCTCTCTCTCTCTCTCTCTCTCTCTCTCTCTCTCTCTCTCTCTCTCTCTCTCTCTCTCTCTCTCTGTGTGTGTGTGTGTGTCTACATATACATATACATGTACATGTGTGTATATATGTGTGTGCTTACTTAGCTTATTTCGGGTATTATCCTACGTCATTGTAGTTCTGTTAAAGTTGTAGCAACGTTTCAGCGGAATCTCATCTGCCATCCTCAGGCTTCTGTATAGAGTTAGTTCCTGGTTTCAAATTTGAGGCTGGTCCATTCTGATTGTTTGGGAGCCTGGATCTGTATTCATTGGACTTGGAGTTTGATTGATTGGTGTTTCTGGTTTCTTCTGTCTGTTTTGTGGCTTTGATTGGCTGGCAACACTCTGTTCTTGTGTTGGAGGCTTTCAGTGCAGCTTGGCTCTGTGTGAAGGGACGTCTGCTCTTCATTAGCAAGCTGCTATTCATTAGCAAGCTGGGTTTCACCTGGGTGCCTGGTGGGGGGGGTGTTTGGGTTGGAGCTATCAGAGGGAGTCTGTTTTTTCTCAGGTGTTTGCCTGGCTTGTGGCATGGAGATCTTTCTATTTGAGAGTGCAGGCTTCCAAATGATTGACAGTCTGGTGGAATCATCTCTTCTATTCATGCTGTCAGGTCTTTTTTCAATCTCTATGGCTTCTCTGATGATTCTATGGCTGGGGTTTTCTATAGTGGCTAGGGTTATAGTGCCATTGAAGTTGATGTTGTGACCTGTGGTTTTCATGTGTTGGACTAGTGAGGAGGTGTGTTCCAGCTTTTTTACTGCATTTTTGTGTTCATCTAGGTGGGTATTTATTCTTCTATTGGTCTGTCCAATGTATGCGGCCGGGCATGATGTACAGGGAATTTCGTATATGCCTTGGTTTTCCAGGTCAATTTTGTCTTTGGGGTTCCTCAGGATGGCTGCTATTTTTTTGTCTGTTTTGAAGGCAGTCTTGATGTGATGCCTGTGTAGTATCTTACTGACTTTATCTGTGGTACCTCTTATGTAGGGCAGGACAGCTGTTCCATGGATCTGTTGATCTTCTAGGTCTCTGTTATGTCTTGGTGTGTTTTTGTGGATCAAGCTGGTGATTTTGTTTTTGTGGAAACCATTGGCTGTCAATACTTCAGTCAGGGTGCATAGTTCAGTCTTTATATGTGTCTTATCTGCCAGGCGTTTGGTTCTGGTAATTAGTGTTTTCGCTACGGAATTTATCTGTGCTGGGTGGTGGTGGGATTGGGCGTTGAGGTAGCGGTTGGTGTGTGTTTTCTTTTGGTATATGGTGTGTCCCAGTGTGCCATCTGTTCCTTTGTAGATTAGTACATCTAGGAATGGTAGTTGTTTGTTTATTTCCGTTTCCATGGTGAACTTGATTTTGGGGTGTGTGTTGTTTAGGTGTGTTAGGAAATTGTTTAGGTTTTCTTTTCCATGGGGCCAAATCACAAATGTGTCATCGATGTATCTTAGCCATAGTTTGGGTTTGTGGGTGGCATTAGCCAGGGCTCTGGATTCGAATTCTTCCATGAACAGGTTTGCAATGACGGGTGACAGTGGTGATCCCATAGGGGCTCCTTCAATTTG
>BLBF01000063.1:17475512-17489700 GCA_015471245.1 Laticauda colubrina | reverse complement strand
GGCAGGAAGGCTGGCAGGAAGGCTGGCAGGAAGGCTGGCAGGAAGGCAGGCACCAAAGCTGGCAGGCAGACTGGCTGGCAGGGAGGCTGGAAGGCAGGCTGGCAGCAAGGCTGGCAGGCAGGCAGAGAGCAAGGCTGGCAGGGAGGCTGGCCAGGAGGCTTGGAGGCAGGCTGGCAGGAAGGCTGGCAGCAAGGCTTGCAGGCAGGCATGCGGGAAGGGCAGGCAAGGACTCAATTTATCCTGCAGCAGGTCTTTCCTCTGAATGCTGGCCACGTGCGAGCTGCTTCCCTTTATATCCATGTGGCTTATGCAATAAATCCCCCCCGCATGCGCAATTAACACTCATCATCCGTTCGGCTTCTGCTGTGCATCTGCTAGGCTTCCGCTGTGCATCCGCTTCATCTTCTGTGCATCTGCTCTGCATCCACTGTATCCATTCCGCATCCACTTTGCTGAGGTCCCCCGGAAGCCTAGCAGATGCGCCATCCACTCCCATCCACTGGGCTTCCGTTCCGCATCCGCTTTCCATCCGCCCTGCATCCTCCCCGCGTCCGTTCCTTTCCGTGTTATCCGCTCCGGTTATGCAAATTTTTGCCCCTTTTGAGAGCGGATAACAACGGATGGAACATTTTGCTCATCCATTGTGTCCTTTTTACAAACGTTTTGCATCCGTTGGGCAGTGTGACAGGGCCTTAAGCCATGCCCACAAAACTGGTTGTTATTACTTTGCTTGCCTCTAGGTATTCACAGGTTAATTGCTTGATTGTCATTTCCAGAAGTTTCCTAGGTATTGATGTCAGTCTGTTTTGTTTGTAGTTTCCTAGAATCCACTTTCTTCCCCTTTTTTAAAATGAGTACTACGTCAGCTATTTTCCTGTTCTCTGGTAGTTTCCCGGATCTCCAGGATCTTTGAAAGATATGGTTCAGTAGTTAATGTACTGTTCTTCCCATCCCATCAACTAAAACCCATGTCACACTGCACCAACGGATGCAAAGAGGATGTAAAACAGAGAAAAACGCTTGCCATCCGTTGGTTAACGCGATACATCCATTCTGTACTCACTGTGTGCGTGATTCATACGTTCTATCCATCCAGCATCTGTCTACTGAGATTTCATCCGCTCAAAAAGTTTTGAGCTGCACAAAACTTTTTGAGTGGATAAACTTTCTGCCACGTCTGTTCTACATCCGCTACACGTACGGGGAACAAATGTTCTACGTCCGTCGTCATCCGTTAAACGTCCGCTGTATCCGCTCGGCATCCGCTGCACATCCGCACAACTCATATCCGCTCCAGCGGAAAATGGAAAGAGGGAGGAAGCAAAACGGACGCAGAACGTCTGCGCAGCATTAGTAGCACAGACATAGAAAGGATGAAAGCGGATGCAGCTCGCATATAAAGCATTAAAACGGAAAAAACGTTCATATAGGGGACATATCTCAGATATTTAGGATGTCTGGAGGATGTCTAGAGGATGCAGAAGGACACCTAGTGGAAAACCGATATTTCCTATAAAAAGGGGGAGGAAATCACCTGGATCTCACTTTCAGTCCAGCAGCCCTGCGATGCAGACCTCTTCAGCCTTGCTCTTGCTCTTGCTATTCCACATCATCCAGTCATCCCCATCATGGATCGTCGCACACTCCCTTTGGTATCTGCCATCATTCTACAACCGTGCCAAGCCCACTTCAGGCTCTTTCACCTGTTCTACGGGAAGAAAAAGGAGGCGTCCAAGAAATGTGTGGGTCCAAAGTTGGATTGCGAGAAGAGCAGAGTCCGAACTGTATGACAAGCTGATGGTGGAGCTGAGGAACAAAGACCCTCGTGCATTCCAGCACTTCATGAGGATGCCACCAGCCATGTTTGACGAAGTTGTGAAGCGGCTGAGACCCAGGTTGACCAAGGCAAACACCAACTTCTGGCCCAGCCTGGACCCTAGGCTGAAGGTGGCACTGACACTGTGCCACCTGGCCTCAGGGACCACGTACAGGAGCATGCAGTATGCCTGGAGGGTGCCACACAACACCATCAGCATTGTGGTCAGAGAAGTGGTGCAGGCCATCATTGAAGAATACCTGGAGGAGCTCCTCCAGTGCCCCTCCACTGAAGAAGGTTGGAAGAAAGTTGCAGAGCAGTGGTATCAGAAGTGGAACTTCCCCCACACCGTTGGAGCCATAGATGGCAAGCATGTGGCCTGCAAAGCTCCAGCCAAGTCGGGGTCCACTTATTTCAACTACAAGGGCTTCTTCAGCAACATCCTCTTTGCCATGGTTGATGCTGACTACAAGTTCATGTACATCGATGCTTCAGGCAACGGGTCAGCTTCAGATGCCCAGGTATGCAATGCCAGTGACCTCAAGGAGGGGCTGGAATGCAACTTCATCATGGGCTTCCCAGATCCAGACTCCCTGCCCAACGACACACAAGATGTGCCCTACTTCATCGTGGGGGATGACGTCTTCTCCCTCAGAACCTACCTCATGAAGCCCTACACTTCCAGATACCTCACCCGTGAAGAGAGGATCTTCAACTACAGGCTGTCCAGGGCAAGACGGGTGGTGGAGAACGCCTTTGGTATCCTGACCAACAGGTTCCAGGTACTTCTCACCACCATTCAGTATCACCCAGAGACCGTGAGGAACATCGTGGAAGCTTGTTGCATCCTGCACAATCTCATGCGCACCCACTACCCAGTGTTGCAGAAAAGGCTTGTGGACTTCCAACAAGGCAATGGGGACATGGAGCCTGGGGAATGGAGGCAAGGGCAAAACCTGATAGACACTGTGGATGTGCAAGACTCCAACAGAGCTTCACGTGAAGGGAAGAAGCAGTGCAACCTCCTGAAACACTGGTGCAACTCCCCAGCTGGAGCAGTGGAGTGGCAAGAGAGGATGGTAGATGCTTAATGGATGCTTCCTTCAGCCTGTCTCATCACACTGATGAGATTGGGCCATGTATGTTGAGTGGCCCTACAATGAACAGGGCATTCAATAAAGAGTTGTGTTTATGTTGAAATGTGTTGATGAATGATTAAATTGTTATTGATAATAAAGGGCCATAGGTGTGGCACCTGGGAGGGTGGACCATACAGTCCCACTATGCTTGCACTGGAGGCTTATCTATCCCACAGCTATTACCCATCCCACAGCTATTACCCATCCCACAGGTATCCCTGCCCATCCCACTGCTATCCTTACCCATCCCAGAAGCATGCAAAGGCTTAAACCATTTTTAAAAGTTTCCACCAAGACTTTATTAAGTGAAAGAACTGAACCAAGTGTGTGAATCAAAGATAACCTTTCTTAATAAAAAACTGTAGGACTTTATTAAAAAAGCAAAATGAACCAAGAAAAGTGTCTCAAGCAAAGATAAAGTCAACAGGTAACAACCCAGTCTCTGGCACTCCTACAGGAGGAGTGTAGTGGGGCTGTCTGGTCTGCAGCTGAGCGAGGTGAGGTGTCGGTGGCATCTATGGCGTCGGTGACATCTGTGGCGTCGGTGGCATCTGTGGCGTCGGTGGCATCTGTGGTGTCGGTGGCATCTGTGGCGTCGGTGGCATCTGTGGCGTCGGTGGCACCTGTGGCAGGCGAGGAACCTGTGCATGGACTGGGAAGGGCTGCCTGTGCTGCTGGAAGTCTTGGTATCCATAGTCTTGGTAGGTGAGAGTCTGTTGAAAGCCTTAGAAGGGCTGTGACATCGCCTGGGGTGGAGGAGCAGACCTGGACTGGGTGGGAGCAGGTTCAGCTGGGCCTGGAGGGTGGTGCAGAAGACCTGTGATCCTCTCCTTGATCACCTGGTACTGGGCTTTGGGCATTTCCATGAGGGTCTGGTTCACGTCGGTGAGGAAGGGCTTTCTGTTAGAGGATGATATGTTGAAGTGTACCAGCTGAGAGAGGAGATCTACACTGCTCTTGATGGTGTCCCTGATCTCCCAGAGGACAGTGTGGCTCTGTCCCTCTGGTCTGCCTCTCTGCCTGCTTTCTGTGGAGGTGGAGCTGGGGGTGGGGGTGGGTTGGTTTCTGGTGGCAGTGGCCTCCTCTTGCTCCATCTGTATCAGGGGATCCTCCATGTGCTCCGGCATGGGGTGTGCAGCTGTCGGGGGGGTCTCCGTTGTGGGGTGCTCCAAAGATACCTGCCTGGACACAGGAGCTGACTCTTTGCCAGAAGAGGACTGGCTGTCTGTGGGCTGCCTGAGAGAGAGGGTTGACAGAGGGGCTGCTCCTCGGTGGTGGATCTCATCCTCCAGGAAGCTGCACTTTGCCATGACGTAGGTCTCTCTGTCCGTCAGCTTGACCGCGGCCTGGCCAGACTTCTTGAGGTGCAGCTTCCCGTACCAGGTGTGCATGTGCTTCCACCACCCCAGGAGGACATCCAAAGTGTAGCCCAGGCTCTCCGCCTTCTCTCTCCAAGCTGCCTGCTTCCGCTTGGTGTCTCGATAGAGCCTGTGTCCCTTCCTCCAGAGGAACTCGTTCTCCCTCAGCCATTCGAGCACCTCCTCCTCATGTTCCTCTTCAATGGAGTACTGTCTCCTCTCCCTATCTCGTGAATGCCTCTTCCTCCCTCTGGCAGAGCCTTCTGGGCCCTCATCAGCAGGGCTTTGAGGGCCTAGGGGCTGGTCCACCACACCACCTCCCCACATGCGCAGTGAATGCTTTGCATCCGCTAGGCATCCGCTAGGCATCCGTGATGCCTAGCGCTAGGTGTCCGTGATGCATCCGTGTCATCCGCTCGGCATTCTTCCACTGTGCATCCGCTTTGCTGTTCTCCCACGGAAGCCCTGCATATGTGTCATCCGCTTTCATCCGCTTCCATCCACTAGGCTTCCGTTGAGCATCCGCTTAACATCCTCGCTACGTCCTCCCCACGTCCGTTCCTCTCCGTTGTTGTCCGTTCTCTTTATGCAAATTTGGGGCACTTTTGAGAGCAGATAACACTGGATGGAGCCACGGATGGAATTTTGCCTGTCAGCTGTGCCCTTTTTACATATGTTTTGCATTCGTCGGCCGATGTGACCTAGCCTTAAAAGGTAAATGCACACATGTGCATTTTTGTATCTTTTTCTTCCTTAAAAATAATGTATTGCGCACTTCAAGCACTTCCAGAAAGGGCTTTCAGAACCTGCCCAGGATTATATCATTTTGGCTGATCCTGAGAGTTGAGTCAACTTTTGTTTCTTTTTTAGGTCTCCTGAGGCTTATTTGAAACTGGTACAAAATTGATGTATTTTTTGTAATTGCTGTGCTCCTGCAAAGTTTGAGGTTGATCTATTTCTCCATTACAGGTAATTCATGACTCACTCTTCCTCCCCACCACCTGCCATGCCATAATTTCACCTCCAGAGGTTTTAAATGCAACAGAGAAGTGATGGTTTGGATATTTACAAATATTTTTTCCTTCAATAGGTTTCCATCATACCAACATCAATGCATCATGCAGAAGGGAGGTAGCAATTTGTTTTCATTCCCTTCTTGCCTGGAGTGAGGATGAGGTGATGTTTATTACTTACTCCAGAATTTGTGGCTGAAAGGACCAAGGGAACTGACACCACATGATAGACCCAGTCACCTAATGTTGTATGCTGACACACACAAAGATGACTTTATTGACAAGTGGAGGAGATGCCAGAATTATTTGTGTTATTAGAACATCACCCAGTGAAAAGCTTCTGTGTGCAATTCAGTGGCTTACCACACAGAGTTTCCAATAGATCCCAAGGGTTCCTGACAGCCTATGAAATCTTGACATTCTAAGCTGTCTTTCATTTTTTTATGTGATGTCAACGTATAATCAAATCCAACTGGTTATGTAGCACTATAATTCCATGCTGTTAACTGTTTGATCCTGATTAGTAAATAATTAGTAAATAATGTTTGTAAATAATTACAAGCCTTGTAGCATATTACACAGTACATTGAAACATGGTGCTAATCCACTCTTCCCTCAGATTGGTTTGCAGACCATTAACAGTTATAATTTATGTGAACCTTTGAACACAGATCTATCACTGCAAGAACTGGGAACTGATTTTTGTTTGTTTGCTTAGCCAACACAGGACAATTTTTGACATTTATTATTGCTACTACTTTCATATATATTATGATCAGTTGCTAATCATTTGTCTGAAAAAAGAATGCAACACTCAATCAAACAGTCAAGTTAGATAATCTTTGAATGGCCAGGAATTAATTTATTAAAGCTAAGGTATTTGAATTAATAGCAAAGGTCTGGTCCTAAACAATTACACATACTTTTTTTTTCAAAAAAGAGATTTAGTGGGCATTAATCACTCTTATTAATCAATAAACACAGTAAAGTTACTTAATTTCAGAAGAACTTGCAACCATATAGCTAAGCACAAAATGGATTTGCCAACCATCAGGAATGCATTTTTTCAAATAATCTTTACTGACAAAAGATTGTTGAAACTCATATGGATCTGTGCTTAACTATAATGTTAGCAAAATTACAAAAAGTGCAAGATCTACCCTTTTTTTGCATTGTGATGTTGCATGCAAATGCTTCAAGGCCTGAGTTTGATAGCATGATGCTTGTCTCATTTTCTTCTCTGTAGGCTTCTATACTTGAACCCTGTTTTAGTTTCTTGACTGGCCAGTGTGAAGGTAGAATGTTTTTATTCATCATCAGAAATTTATTTGGTCAACGATCCAAGCAATAGAAGAATTGGACAGTAAAATTACATTACAATAATACAGAATATAATATATAGAGAATAATAAAAACGGATTGTAAAATTCTAATATGTAATATATAACATGATTCCTCCTGGCATAATATTTATTCTTTGTTCCAGCAGATTTACTTCTGCAGTAATTTGTTTGCATACTTTAATAACAGACAAAATAGAGCTGATATTAGTGATATTGGTCTTATTTTCTGATAGGACAAAACCAAGCTAAAACTTATTATCCTGACACAAGTTCCAACAAAGAAGAAATGAGATATTGACAGCTACCTTGATAATATGAGTTTACATCAAATCAGGATGGAATGTTTCTATCAAATCTGAAACACTGGAATAACTTCTTCTGGAAAAGGTGTTTTGGCTAATCTAACGTTGAGAACTGATGGAAGTAAACTATTGTACCTAATTCTAAAAAAAGGTGCAATACCGAGCAGGGGATATAAGTGTGATTAAATATTTACTTGGTTCCCCTCCAGACCATTTTAAAAGTTCCCTGATATGATGTGATACTAACTGAGTTCATTCTCTTGTTCAGTGCCAAAGAATCTGGTTTTAATAATCTGAAAGGGTTGTTTATATTCTAAGGTTAATAACTGGTCAAAATACATAGAGGAAACTTTTTTGAATAATACTAAATATCAGGCCCACTGAGATTGATGCCAAAACTTGAGGGATAAATCCTGATGGGAAAAAATGGTGCTTGAACCAATTATTAAATGTAGGTAGCCATGTTTTTGCTTCTACTTTTAGTGATTTGACCTCCAACCCTTACATTCAGCACAATTTAGGTACATGGAAAATGGATTATAGAATTTACTTTAGGCTATTTCTATGGATTAACCTAACCATGCACCATAAAGTATATATTTTATTTACTTCCATTTTTTGCCAAAAGATCTCTTCCCTACTTTCATGTCTTCCCTTTTGCCTTCTGGTCTACTGTGGTACTTGTTAATGATAGTCAGATTTCATTGCTGCATCTGGGTTTTCAGAAAGATCAACTTCTGGCTCACTATGGTATATGCACAGGGGTGAGATTCAAATTTTTTAACAACCGGTTCTGTGGGCATGGCTTAGTTGGTGGACATGGCTTGGTGGTCATGTTATTGGCTGGGCGTGGCCAACTCAACATCACTCACATTGAGGCACACATCTCCTCGCCTGGCCTCTCATGACTATGGGGATGCTGCAACAATTGTGTGAAAAATGATCATAAGTCAATTTTTTCAGTGCCATTGTAACTTTGAATGGTCACTCCACACAAGCAAAGTACCAGCAAAGGAGAGGAAAAAACTCCAGAGACGTTCCTGAGACAGGAAGTCTAGTCCTGCCAAGAATGTAATAAGGGTTAATGGAGAGGCAGTTTCTGTAAGCAACACCATAATGTTTCCTTCCTGCCTTGCTTTCAGGATTAGGCCAGTAATTTCTTCTAACAACCGGTTCTCTGAACTGCTTAGAATGTTAACAATTGTTTCTAGTGAATAGGTGCAAACTGGTAGAATTCCACTCCTGTATGTGCAGTACATATTTCCAGTTCAGCAAGCTGAGAATACTCTTAAATACAGAAATGAAATCAATCCTTAGCATAACTGAATGACAAGGAGGGTTTAATACTACTTATGGAAGAGTAGCAAATGAGGACATTTTTTAAAAAAATCTTGATGACAAACAATGGCATTCGTCATACAATGATCATAAAAGTGTGGTTCTGACGAATATATCTCCTGTTCTGTCTACAAAAATATCTGTAATTGTGTGACTGGCTGAGTGCTGTGGCAGTGCTGGCCATGTAATATTGTCTCTGGTTTTGAATATGTCACTTTGCATATTTCTCTGAAGTAGAGAGATAAGCTGTGAAGGCCAAGCAAATGATCCATGAAATGTATGTTCCTATTTCTTTGCAATTGTTGTTCCTTCCTTAAAAGACAAAAGCCACAAAAACAGCCAGGTGTCCTCATGCATAAAATTTTATAAAGACAAAAATAATTATAACCCTTCCACTTTTTTCCTCAATGCTGTTTCTACTTTCTTTGGAAAAAGAATGAAGCCAGATATAAAACACATTAATTTTTCTTTCAAAATTTTCCATAGTCAAATGTGCTGAGCAAAGTGTTGAAAAATGAAAGCACTTTTCTTTTTTTTCCTCCAAGTCTTGTACTCCAATTGCTACTCATTAAGCTTCCTGGGCAAAAGTTCATTGAAGTTTAAGATTACTGTAGGGGTCTCCAAATTTGGCAACTTTAAATCTTGTGGCTGGCTGACTGAAAATTCTGGGAGTTGAAGTCCACAAATTTTAAAGTTGCTAAGTTTGAAGACTCGTGATCTATTGGATCAATCCCCCATCCACTGCATTCCCTTATGAAGTGCCAAGTATTGGATCTTATAAATTAAAGTAGAATAAGTATTTTCTCTATTGAAGAATCTATTTTTATAAGAAAAGGGGGGGGGGGGAAGAGAAAGATACCATCTTAATTCTGGGTGGGCTAACAGAGCTTTGAATCATATTTTCACCTTTCTCCTGGCCGATAGGGCTTTGTAAGTCTCCTGCCTGCAAAATTATTTTATATGGGGGAAGGAGATGCTGTATGTGAGTGATTTCCTATATATCTGCTAAAATAGACAGAAGATCAGGGTAAAATGAAGAACACCCCACATATGTGTGAGAGTATTGAGCACTACAGCATTGTCCCAGCTCCTGAAGAGATTCTGGAAGGAGGAACCATTACACCATGAATGTCCTAAAGGTGCTTTTTTAAAGAGGCAACTGGACTTTCTGGTTTTTGTTTTGAAGATGTTTCACTTCTTCTTCAGCTCTGACTGGATGATGGGGAATGGAATGATTTATAATCCTTGCAGACAGTTGGTCATTTACATTCTTTTAGCCAATTGTTAAGGCCACCTGGAGGTTTATGTGTGTCATCAGGATCACCGGAGTGGTGTAAGTGAATGTGAAGCCTTCTTGGAACAGTTGAAAGACTGTGTTGTAGACTGGAGATAGATGATGCCATATTCCTCCCCCTTTGTTGAGAGAGGGCTGTTCAATTTTGACATAGATGGCCTCTTTGACTCCTCTTTCAAACCAGTGATCCTCTCTGTCCAAAATGTGGACTTTGCTGTCTTCAAAAGAGTGGCCTTTGTCTTTTAAATGCAGATGGAGTGCTGAATGTAGCCCTGATGGGTTTGTTGTTATGCCATGCATTTATGAAGCGGTTGCTTTGTTTCCATGGCTCACTGCATTGTATTGCATTTACCATGTTGCTCAGTTTGTATCTGGGTGTTTTATCCTTGGGGTGGACAAGCTTCTGCCTGAGTGTATTCTTGGGTTTGAATTGTGCACGTATGTTGCATTGTCTGAAGATGCTCCTGAGCTTTTATGATATTCCTGCAATGTATGGAATGACAATAAACATATTTATAAAGGAATATAGGTCCTTCCATTCCCCACCATTAGTCAGAGCTGAATAAGCTTCTTGGATGAGAAATGTTTTCAAAGAAAAACCAGAAAGTCCAGTTGCTTCTTGAAAAAGCACCTTTCAGACAACCTAACCTGGATGACTGAGAATCTCCATAGAAAATTATCCCATGGACTTTTGTGGTATTGTGTTAAAGGACCTGATCGCAACAGCACTTCCTTCACCCCATGCAAAGAAGCTCTGCTCTTTTTGGTGGTGGTTTTTTTTTCTTTTTGTCCACTTTCCATTTTATCTTTCCCAACAGTGGAAATTTAATTTCAGTAAACATCGCTTTTTGAAATCATAAAACCTGGCCTTGAAATTCTTATCCAGTGTTCACCATGTACTTTTTTTCTTTCCAACAACTTCATCATCTTAAACTATATCCTTTCCCAGCCTCCATTGCTAGGTCAGATACAGATGTGTGGGAAGGAGAAAAGAATAGCATTATTAAAGTGTTCAGTTTATGGGGAAGGGGAAAGGAAACTAATCATTAAAAATCTCTGTCATTAAATTTTATCCTACTCCATTATTGTGAAGTAAAAAAAAATTAAAAGTATGTCTTACTTCTGTAATCATGTCAGAGCACAGCTATGGGTCATATATTCTTGAAAAATGATGTTATTTTCCTCATGACTGCTGGGTCAATGAGACCTGGGCAAATATGTTTATTAAAGAATTCTCAGATCCCAATTTTCACAGTAAATGGTGTTTTTTAATCAGCCCCTTATTCTGAGCTATTTATTATAAACACGAAGAAGCTTTGAGGAAAGCAGATACAGTATGTCATAAAATCCAGCAACACTTATGAAAATAATTGTAAACACACTCATACAGATCAACATGTGCAAATACATACACAGGCACACATTGAAGCCAATATCATGGAACAGATTGGGACAAACTTGTAAAACAATTTGTTGAGTTGTGCTAAGCAGGATAGTCATTAATATTTTATTAAAATTGATTTCCTTTTCCTTTGTTCAGTAAATCAGTTTCTAAAAGCAGGAGATTGGTGGTTATGAAGGCCAAAACATATCTCCAAGAGGCTTGGCTTTTCGCAAGTTTACATAGTTAACTGCAGCCCAGAAGATTCTCGAGTGGTTGACCTGACGCTGACCTAAAGCCCTGGAACTATAGCAATAGAAATATATGCGAATGAAGGGACAAGATATTTGGACTTATACACTATCCTGTATAGAATTATGTCCACCATTGCATATTGGAATGCCTGCATACACTTAATACCTGTATATTACATTTATATTTGCAAAGAGATGCTATGCTCACTTGAACCGTGTATCAATCTAAACATGAGTTTGTTCAATGGCAAGGAAAAGCTGCTTGAATAGATAAAGCAAAGCAATGAAATTTGTACCACTTACGTGGAAAAGAACAAAAAGCATTCCAAGCAAATATTCTGTGGCATCGGAAAGGAAATATGATAAATATTGGAAGACACACTGAAGGAAGGGGATCATACTGTACCATTTTAAACTTTTAAACAGGATATATGTTCTTATCTTCTATGCAAATGGACTATTTTGTTTGTCACTGTTGCTATGACTTCGGTCAAAATTAGGGGAGACTGAACATGTTTTGGCTTCTGATTGCCAGACTATCAAAACAGAATAAGATAATGGCAAAGAGGAAAAGGGGCACTGGAAATTGAATCATAGTCACAAGGTCAACATTTTATATTTTGTGTATTCTCTTATAATAACTCTTCTTTGTCTTATATGGATTTTTCATATTCTGGTAAGTATTTAACAGCTAACATGAAGGATTGCATTATATTGGATTTATTTTGGCACACAATAAGCATTATGAGAGGTGGTATTCAGCAGGTTCTGACCAGTTCTGGAGAACTGGTCGCTGAAATATTGAGTAGTTTGGAGAATCAGAAAATACCACCTCTGACTGGCACGCCCCAATCTATTCTCTGACAGCTGATCGGCTGGGTCTTCTTTTGTTGCCCTGCCCAGGAGAACAGAGCTGGAAAGCAGGTTAGTGGGGTAGGAAGGGAATGGGGATTTTGCAGTAACCTTCCCCCAGGAGTGGGGAGGGAATGGAGATTTCACAGGATCCTTTCCCTGCCATGCCTACGAAGCTACGCCCACCATGTCACGCCCATCAAGCCACATCCAAAGAACCAGAAGTAAAAAATTGAGAATCCCACCACTTCAAATGCTTCAAATGTCTGGCAGCCTTGGTGGATTAATGTGTGCCATGTCGATTGATCTTGTCCAGGGTTTTCCAGGAGGTGGTGTTGATATCCAGGGATTTGAGAGAGGGTTTCAGTGTGTCTTTGTATTGCTTCCTTAGTCCCTTGTTGATTGCTTTCCTTGAGACAGATCACCATAGAGGACAGCTGCAGTCAGCATAGAGGACAGCTGAGACAGCTCACCCTCCTTGCAACATGGCCTGCCCAGCATGTCTGGGCTTTCATTGGCAGGGTGCAAACTTATGCTCTGGAGAGGACTTCTATGTCTGGCACCTTGTCCTGCCACCGGATCCTCAGAAGTCTGCGGAGGCAGGTCGTATGGAAGTGGTTCAATTGCCTAGCATGCCTCTTGTATACAGTTCAAGTCTCACTGGCATACATCAAGGTGGTTAGCACTGCTGCTTGGTAGACATTGAGCTTTGTAGCAAGCTCACATAAATAATTAATCAATCAGTATCAATTATTTCATTTATCTCCCATGATTTTAAGAGGGCATTCTGTTGTGGTTAGCCAGCAGCAGGTGCCGATAACTGTGGAGAGTGAGGACTCAGGTGAGGGGCTAGGACCATCAGGGAGTAGACTGCTGCCTTCAGAGATTGTGGGGGCTAGCAGCAGTGATGAGGAGGTTCCCAAGGAGACTGTGCCAAGCATGCAGGAAAGAGCAGCTGCAACAGCATGGGCAACTCAGGAATAAGGCTGCAATATAATGGTCCCTCCTTCAATAAGATAAAAGCTATCTGTGAAATGAACATACTTTGCAGAAAGACATTCTGAAACTCCAGCCTCGTGGACATTCCAGTATCCTGAGTTTGTATTTGAACATTCTGGTATTGAAATTTATTTCTTGTCTGTTATCTTTTTGGCAAGTCTCACACAGTTTGGCAAGGCTTGTGCTTATCACAGCTGATTATTTTGCAGAAGCATTACAAGGTTTCTGTTCCTTTTGGATTGTGTTTGATTTGTTGGAAAAGGGCGTGGGTCAGAACACATTCATGGTTGTCCTCTTCATTTTATTTTCACAACAATGGTGTCTAATTGAATATGCTGAGATTTAATGATTGGCTTGAAGTTGCCCAGTGAGCCAGCTGGGAATTAAGCTCACATATTGGTGCACTGGATAAAAATAGCTAAAGGAAAAATCTGCCTTGTTCTTGAAAAACAACAACAGAATAACAGAATTGGAAAACACCTTATAGGTCTTCTAGTTCAACCCCCTCTCAAGCAGGAGGAGATTCTATATCCAGAGGTGCTATTCAGCCGGTTTGCACCTACTCGGGCGAACTGGTAGCAAGAATTTGTCATGGGTTGCCGAACCAGTAGCAACATCTAGCTGGCCATGCCCCCAACCTGGTCGCCCAGTTTCCGCTCACTCGCTTGCCCTGCCCACCGAACGCTTGCTGCCCCAGTTTAAAGGAGGACTGCTCCCCCGCCCTAGGCATGCATTTTCAAGCAGCCACTTGAAAACACATGACTGTGGGTGGAGCATCAGTCCGTTAACCTGCAAAACTGTTCCAAGGCTGGATTCTTCATGGACACTAGAAGTATAGCTTCCCCTTGTGAATAAAGTGCCTGGAGCGAGAGGGAAAGAACGCTGGGGGAGAGGGGGAAAATCCAGCCATGAGGAAGTTTGCAGGAGCTTCAAATGCAAGTCTGTTTACCTATAGAACTTCTCCAATGCTGGATTCACATCCCCTTGTGAGTAAGGTGCCTGGAGTGAGAGGGAATGAAAGATGACAGGGGTGTGTGTGAGAGAGAAAGAGAGAAGGAAGGAAGGAAGGAAGGAAGGAAGGAAGGAAGGAAGGAAGGAA
>BLBF01000063.1:17463204-17475112 GCA_015471245.1 Laticauda colubrina | reverse complement strand
GGAAGGAAGGAAGGAAGGAAGGAAGGAAGGAAGGAAGGAAGGAAGGAGGGAAGGAAGGAAGGAAGGAAGGAAGGAAGGAAGGAAGGAAGGAAGAAAGAGGAAGGGACAGAAAGAAAGAGGAAGAAAGAGAAAGAAAGAAAGAAAAAGAAATGGGGAGAGAGAGTGTGTGTGGTATGTGTGAGAGAGAGAGAGAGAAAAAGAAAGGAAGGGAGAGAAAGACAGAGACAAAGAAAGAGAAAGAAAGAAAAGGAAATAGGAAGGGAGAGAGAGACAGAGAAAACTCTGTGCTATTATTTTTAATTGTTCCATTATTTATCATGTGTTAATATTTTACACTGTCCCTACACCTAGAGTGATTCTACTGCCTTTCTTTTGCCCAGGGCTACCACATATTTTTCAGGGTTTACATGCATTTGATGTCTATAGTCCAGAGCATAAATACATGTGTGTTTAACAGAGTTGAAAGGGAGTTTGGAGGTCTTCTAGTCCAAGCCCCTGCTCAGGCAGGAAAACTGAGGATGCCAAACTCTGAATAGAGGTCCTGGGAAAGGTGTCAGAATAACACTTAGAAGGGACTTTTGGGGGAACCCGATACCATTTCAGAAAAATGGCTGTCCAGTCTTTTCTTAAAAACTTCCAATGATTGATCACCCAGAACTTCTGGGTACAAGCAGGTCCACTGGTTAATTGTTCTCACTGTCAGAAAGTTTCTCCTTAGTTTTAGGTTGCTTCTCTGTTTGTTCAGTTTCCATCCATTGCTTCTGGTTTGCCTCCTGGTGCTTTGGAAAATACATTCCCACCACTTTCTTTGTGACAGCCCCTTAAAAGCTTGCTGCCTATATCACACTCTTGAGTAAAGCATGTGAGCCATTTTCTCCTTTCAGTGGTCCATGAAAGTACATCTATAGTATGCAGATAATCAAGTCAAAAAAGCTGAACAACATTTTTACAGAAATAGATAAGTTGAGGCTGGGTGACAAGGAATGGCTGGGAGGGGAGGGGCCAGGTGAGGCACCCCTTGATGTGAGTGACATTGAGTTGGCCACACCCACCCAGTCACATGACCACCAAGCACATCTACCCAGTCACATGACCACCAAGCCACACCCACCAAATAAGCCACACACACAGAACCAGTAGTAAAAAAAATTGAATTCCACCACTGCCTATATTGTTTCTATCAAAGTCTCTTCTTAAAAACCTCAAGTGATGAAGCACCCACTTCCTCTGAAGGCAAGCCATACTGGTTGTTTATTCTCACTGTCAGGAAATTTCTCCTTAGTCCTAGGTTGGATCTGTCCTTGATTAGTTTCCATCCATTGTTTCTTGTCTTCCCTCTGTACTTTGGAAAATAGGTTGATTCCCCTCCCTTCTGTTTGGGGCTCATAAGAGAAAGCCCATTCTGAACCATTGCCCTTTTGGAGATAGCTACCCACAAAGCAGCTGTGGGGATTTTATTTAATGTATTGTACCCAATTACAAGTTACGATTGTAATTATGTTAAAGCGTTTCTTATCCACAGAGCTGCTCTTTCATCCTTTGCCATTATTTTCAATACTATGAAGAATAAATACATATACTTCCATAATAAACATGCCTCTCCTACTTCCTCTAATTTTATAAAACAATGCATTTGAAGCGTAAAGAGGAATGCCAGATAGAAAATAAATCTCTCATGCAGACTTCAGTGTCACGGTACAAGTTAAGAAATACGGAATTGCTAAATATTCTATATTTTACCACATGTGCTGCACTTTTATTCTTCAAGCCCTCCCAAGCTCATGGTGCAATAATACAGGTCAAAGTCATATTACATTCCTTGCTGGACAGTATTATTTTGTTCAACATTTTCCTTCAGCCTCTGTTTTCTCAGCCCAGAGAAAAGGAAGGAAACGAAAAGGGCAACCCAATAAGGCTCATTTTTCTTTTGGCAGTTCTTCCCCCTCTTTTCCTGGCCTGAAGTCTGCCCAGGTGCAAAGAGAGAATGAGAACTTGCTGACACTGGGTCTGAGGCATTTAAAATGTGAGGAAAGAGAAATTGGAGCCTGCCTGCGGCTTAAATTATAACTAGAGATCAAAGGCAGCTCATTTGTAATGCAAAGGGCGTGTACCTGTTTGGGGAGTTACTGAAAATCTTTGAGGTAGGGCCATCTGGTCACACAAGAATCCTGGGCCCTTGCCTTAAGATACTGGTCTAGTGTTACATTTATTTAACATTACATTGCAAGGCATCCCTGTCTGAGAGGTTAAGTGACTTTCTGGATAAATATAACAAAGGCAGGAGAAGCATCCATCTTTGGGCCCTCTAGATGGCAACAAATAGGCAAACAATCCATTTTAAGACAAAGATGGATAAGCTCCTCAGAGCTGCACAAAGCCCCAAAGTTACAGTTTTCTCTTATAATCACAATTGTTAAAAACAATCAGCATATTGTTCTTTTGAGACAGGAAGCATAAAAACTGCAGTAGATGACCTAAAACCTCTGAACACAGTTTTAGAAAACAATCTGAACGCAGTTTTAGAAAAACAAAACAAAGGCACTCCCACAAACCTGGGGAGAAACAAGAATAATTCTTGGCCCTCCTCATCTTGTATTGTTAGGACTAGTACTGTTATCTAGCCGGCAAAAAAAATCTCAAACCTGTCACTAGGGGACAGTGTTTCCTGTACTATACTTATTTGGCACCATCTAGTGGTCATCAGCAGGCATGCAGCTCAAATCTGGTAATCTTAGTTATCATTGACCCTCTGGATATGACCTTCTCCCACTCACAAAATCAACCATGTCCACCAAAATATTTCCCACCTGTGTTTTAAAGGCAAAGAAATAATAATAAATCAAATTCTCTTCTAATTCTAAACTGGCTTACACTAACCAGGTTTAAGTAGATCTTTTCTTTAAGCAAGCCATTATGTATCTAGCATTGCAGACTTTCCCATATTTCATGATGATGTTTGCAATTTCTAGATGTTAGGCAGAGCTAAATAATCTCTGTTGGGATAAAGACAGCAATCTGTGCTTTGTCAAAAAGAGGAAACTATTGAATGTTTTAAAACTAATTTTAATCGTTACTTTCCTCTAGCACGAAACCATTTTAAAGACATTGGGAAAGAAACTGTCTTGATTTAGGACATATTTTCCAATGACACAATCAACTTTTCTTCAAACATATTTACATATAAATCACTGTGATATATTTTTAAGCCAATTATACAGAAGGATGGAAATAAACATGTGTCTTCTTGAACGTGCTAATACTATTCAGGCAGTCCTTCTGCTATTTCATTCTTCGACTGATTTAAATTCTTTCCCAGTGAGTGAATGTGATAATGTCTATTTCTAACCCAACAGCAAGGAAGACTTATTTAATGCTGTAAAACTTACTTTAAAAAATTCAGAATGCTGAGCTGGGAGTGAGTCACTGGGTTTCTTCCTTTTATAACTCTTGATATTATGGCTGGTCATCCAAAGACCTGTCCTGATAATTTGTTTCCTGGCAACAAAATGGCAGATCCATAAAATAGGAGAAAATGAGTCATACTTGGAATTTAAAATGACAGCACAAATAAATAGGTTAGCTTGCTTCATTCTGGCATCCTCCAAACGCATTGGGACTTAAATCTCCAAAATTCCCAGCCAAGATGCACGAGGTGCCAGTTGGACATATAACTACTTACTGACTTGGTTTATTTATTTATTTATTTACTTATTTAATACAGCCTGCCAGCTCATACATAGATTACTGCAAGCAGCTTACAACTTTAAAAAATTCACCATATAATAAAAACTCATAAGAATAACTGCTCCCCACCTCCCATGATAGCAACAATACAGTCAAATCAATTGCCTAGCTGGCTCTGTCTCCATTTATGGTCCCCAGGCCAGCCAGGGGTGGTATTCAGCAGGTTCTGACCAGTTCTGGAGAACTGGTACCCGAAATTTTGGGTTGTTCAGAGAACCAGCAAATACCACCTCTGAC
Organism: Laticauda colubrina; assembly: GCA_015471245.1. NCBI lineage: Eukaryota > Metazoa > Chordata > Lepidosauria > Squamata > Elapidae > Laticauda > Laticauda colubrina. The sequence continues at coordinate 17,471,131 of BLBF01000063.1, read as the reverse complement.
TGGCCCCGCCCCCATCTATTCTCTGCCTCCCGAGTCCCAGCTGATCGGCTGGGTCTTCTTTTGTTGCCCTGCACAATAGAAATCAGGTTAGTGGGGTGGGGAGGGATGGGGATTTTGCAATATTGTTTCCCTGGCATGCCCACTAAGCCATGCCACACTCACCAAGCCACACCCACAGAACTATAGTATTTTTTTTTAAATCCCACCACTACCACAGGCCCGTTGACAATGCCATGTTTTAATGCCTTTCAGAAGAGCAAAAGGATGGGGGTCAAACTTGCCTTGAGATGCATGGAGAAGGCTATACCTAATCAATAAGATGTTATAATTAAGGGGACTGCCTGGAAGTTCTAGATGGGTTATAAAAATCAACTGGCTAATTTGGAACTAGTCCCAATCTCTCAGATCCCAGACTGGTTAGTGTAAGGGAAAAAACTGGAGAAGAAAGTATTATGTACATTTCCTTGAGCTCCTAAATGAAAGTCATCATATAAACCTAACAAATAGCCAAATAAAGAACAGTTTATTTAACAATTTATTTTATTAACAGTTGCATAGATATAAGGTAGATGTTAGCTTATTTGCCAATAATACATGAAGAAAATGGTCTTGGAATTATAAGTGCCAGTGGTATTCCATCTGAAAAAAAGCCAGACATGATTTTATACTACATCAGTAGAAGGATCAATGGCATCACAAGAACTTGAGTTCTAAGCAATCTTGTAGTGATCATACATATATAGTTTCTGAAGAAGATAAGCAGTAAGGCTGCACACCTTTCAAACATGACATCTTGGTGAGAAGACAATATCAAAAAGGATATTTAAATTGACATCTTTTTTCCAGGCTAATGTGGAAATCTAAAAAATAAGACTCAGCCTCTTTCAAGAGATGATTTATGCTTATATGAGCACTGAAACACAGTGCTTATATGAGCACTAAGATGGTGGTGATGTGTTTGATCAAGGAGGCTTTAATTTAGGTTTCTAAACTGTGATCCCCATATTCTTTTAATTTCATATTTTGCAGACATATGACTCTCAAGACCAAGGTGTCAAACTCAATTTCATTGAGAGCCACATCAGGATTGTGCTTGACCTTGGGAGGCCAGGGATGGACATTTCCAGGGGTGGGATTCAATTTTTTTTAACAACCAGTTCTGTGGGCATGGCTTTCTTGGTGGGTGTGGCTTGCTGATCATGTGACTGGGTGGGTGTGGCCAACTCAACATAACTCACATCAAGGGGCACTTCTCTTTGCCTGGCCTCTCATGACAGTGGGGATACTACAACGTTCGTACTGGGAAAAATGGTCATGAGTCACTTTTTTCAGTGCCATTGTAACTTTGAATGGACACCAGTTTTAGACCAAAACTCAAAAAGGGTATGTAAACTCACATTTGAATGTCAATCTTTCTAGCTAGCCAAGAAGCCTTGCTGAATGTCACTCATCTTAGTTCCTTGTCATTAAAAGCTTTCTAGCAGCTCTGCTTCATTATTCAATTATTTCTTCAAAGTGCTAACTCCAACAGGGGAGGATTTCCTCCCAACAGCAGTGTAAAAAGCTTAAAACAACCCTTCCCCTTTAAGAAAGTACCAGCAAAGGAAAAAAAAACTCTTTTGGAGACAGTAAAGGCCCGGTCCCACTGGCCAACGGACGCAAAACGTATGCATAAAGGACACAGTTGATGAGCAAAATTTCGGGGGTGGCTCCATCCGTTGTCATTCGCTCCAAAAAGTGGCAAAAATTTGCATAAACAGAATGGAAAAGAACAGAAAAGAACGGACATGGGTAGTATGTAGCGGGGATGTTAAATGGATGTTTATAGGAAGCCTCGCAGATGGAAGCGGATGATACCTCCGAAGAGGTTCCGAGGGAGAATTTTGAAGCAGACGCATAGCGGATGAAGCGGATGCATCACGTACTCCTAAAGGAAAGAAAGGGGATGCCGCGCGGATGCAGATTGGATGCAAACTGTTCACTGCGCATCCTTTCTATTTCCATGCTACTAACTCTGTGTAGACGTTCCGTGTACACAGAAAAGATGTTCTTTTGTTTCCTCCCTCTTTCCATTTTCAGCTGCAGCGGATGTGAGTTGTGAGGATGCCCAGAGGATGCAGAGAGGATACAGCGGACATTTAACGGATGATAAACGGACACAGAACTTTTGTTGCCCGTATATGTCGCGGATATAGATCGTACACGGCGGAAAGTTCATCCATTCACAAAGTTTCGTGCAGCTCAAAACTTCTTGCACGGATGAAATTGAGTGGATGGATGCTTGATGGATAGAGCGTATGAAACACATATGCAATGAGTACACAACAGATGCATAGCGTTTTCCAACAGATGGCAAGCTTTTTTAACGTTTTACATCCTCTTTGCATCCATAAGTGCACTGGGACAGGGCCTTTTAGTCCAGACATACTACCAAGAATGTAAGAAGGATGAAAAAAAACAGAAGGAGATTTCTTCCAACAACCGGTTCTAGAAAATAGGTGAGAACCTGTCGAATCCCACCCCTGGACATGTCCAGGGTGGATGTGGCCAGCTCGATGTCTGTTTTCAACTGCAATGACCTCCTGTAGCCCTCTGCCAGCAAAAATGAAGCATGAGGCCCTACCAAGCTCCATTTTGCTGGCAGAGGCACCAAAGGCATTTGATTTTTCCAGGGTGGCCCCATGGGCCAGATATTAGCACTTTACAGGCTGGATCTGGCCCACGGGCCTTGAGCTGACACTCCTGCTCAAGGATATTTGAAAAAGGTACTTATGTAAGTATTGTAAGAGGAGGTTTAAGCTTCCACTTCTAGCTAAAACATTGACAAACATTACTCCATCCTTCTTGAACAGCATCCATCAATATATCAACTTCTATTAGTGTTAATATTGTAAATGGAAGCAAGGAATGGTTTACATTTGAATATGACCTGGGAATTATGGGTTGTATTGCGATCCCAGGAAACTACTGAACTTCCTGGAACACTGCAATATTTCAGTGATTACAGAAAAGCAAAGCTATATGTTTTTCTTTCCACCGGTGGAAAAGGAAGTTTGAAATGGCTACTGTGATCTCAGAATCTGTTCATTTGCCAAACTATGACGATGCATCTTTAAAAAACTCATAGTTAAGTTTCATGAAGTCTCCTGAGGTGATTTGAAAGAATCTCAGATCACAAAACAGAATGTTAAGTCTTTTTGAAGCTTCTGTTGTTCTGTACTATGTCACACACAACACAGCCTGTTTTCTGCTTATTAAAAAGAAAATATTTCCCCTCATTTTTATAATATAGCCTATTAGTTGAAGTTCTTTAAATAACTCTGAGTACATTATCACCATCATCATGTGGCTTGATTCCTATAAGAACAACAAATATAAAGTAAGAGAGATGCTGAAGAAGGAAATGTAAAGCATTTTCAGGTTTACAGTGAATTTTTATTATTCCTAAGGATTAATCTATTTTCTTCTTTTGATGTTGGAAGGAAAGTTCCAGCATTAGAAAATAATTCAACATCAGTTCGGCTCTTATGCTTCTTGCCCACTTTTCTAGGCAGCATTTACGCAACATACAACTCAGAATTTTAAAAAAAACCTACAACAATGTGTAGACCAAGTTCAGGAAGGAAGTGCTATAAATCCAAAGATTTTCATCAGCTTCCAATGCTTTGCTCTGGTCTCAATGTGCAGTTCTCATTGCCTTCAAAAGAAAAATCACAGTATATATAGGATGGGAAGCCACAGTTGGAAGAGAACATAGTGAAGCAGCCTGGCTCCAAGTCATCAAAAGACTGAGACAAAACTGCATATTCTCTCTTTGTATATTTAGCTTATATGCTGAATATGTATGGAGTCCAGTTTGTGTTTTCCTTTATGACATTATAGAGAGCTGAAAGCTGGACTTTGAATTATAGAAAGAATATTGATGCATTTGAACTCTGATGTTGGAGAAGATTGCTAGGAATACCATGAATAACCAACCAATCAACCAACCAACCAACCAGACAAAGGGTTCATAGAACAAATCAAAAGTAATAAAGTTTGGGGGGAAAATAGAGTTGTCAACTGAGGTACAAATGAGTGAGCTCCAATTATTCTATTCAGTCACATTATGTGAAGACCTAGCTCTTTAGAGAATAGAATAGACAAGAATAGAATAACAGAGTTGGAAGGAACCTTGGAGGTCTTCTAGTCCAATCTCCTGCTTAGGCAGGAAACTGTACACTACTTCAGAGAAATGGTTATCTAACATCTTTTTAAAAACTTCCAGAGTTAGAGCATTCACAACTTCTGGAGGCAACTGATTAATTGCTCTAACTGTCAGGAAATTTCTCCTTAATTCTAAGTTGCTTGTCTCCTTGGTTAATTTCTATTGCTTCTTGTCCTGCACTCAGGTGCTTTAGAGACTAGCTTGACTCCCTCTTTGTGGCAGCCCCTGAGATACTGGAACACTGCTATCGTGTCTCCCCTAATCCTTATTTTCATCAAACTAGACATACCCAGTTCCTGCAATCATACGTTTTAGCCTCCAGTCCCCTAATCATCTCTGTTGCTCTTCTCTGTACTCTTTCTAGAGTCTCAACATTTTTTTTTACATCATTAGAAGATTCTAATGTTAGGAAAGGAGAGAGGAAAGACAAGAAGATGAGCTAGCAACAGGTTGGATAGATTCGATTACAGCAGCAATTAGCAATGAGGTTGGAAGACTTGAAGAGCCTGTTTCAGAATAGATCATCTATGTTCTATCTGTGTGGTTTAGCAACTCTTAACAGGATACTGTTTTGGTGGCACATAATCAACCAATCAAAATAAGTAATAGGTTAGAACTAACAGAGACATGCTATATTACAGTAGAATGAATAATGAGCCAGATAGATTAAAAAAATCTATATCAAAATGTTTCCCTATGCTTATTGATTGAATCCTTATCATAATCTCACAAAGTAAACCTAACTTTGCCTTCTATGAAACTGGCACATTTGAGGATCTTGGATTTTGCAAACTCTGAACTAATTAATCAGAAATTAGTCAAAAGATGGTCATAGTAAGATAAGGGATAACCACAGCAAAATACCCATTGGAGCAAACCTAATTTATTAGTCAAACTTCACAAGGCTGCTGTTTAGATAAAATGGAGATGTGAATCCTGAATAGATATAACAATTTAGAAGATCTTGCATTGAAATAGATTAGATGAAGGTGGAAGAATGATGGCAATCCTAAATTCAGCTATAGAGGTCAGGATTAACATGACCTAGAACTGGAAGCTTTACCATTTGTGCTTTAATCCACAACATTACATCAGCAGCTGGGATACGATAGATACTCCTGGAGAAGATTTCAAATGATATTGCTTTGTTTCACAGATGCTTTTCTGCATGAGGTCAGTGATTAAATATTTTGAAATTCCCTTCTGTAATCCTTGCAGGCAAGATTTAAAAAAAAAACCATCCTGTCTGAGTCTCTCAGACTTTCTTTGTCTTACTAATGTAGTTTAAAGAAATGCAGAGTGATCTCATAAGGAGATTGCAAAATCACTTATTTAGTTAAACTATTATATGAGACAGGACAGCTGTGACTGAAGGACTAACAAAGAATATCTATAAAGGTTAGAGATGTTCCTTGTCTGCAGGAATAATGAGACTTTCAAAGGAAATTTAAGTCTATATATTTTCAGAATTCATTTATAGAAGTATTCAGTTCTGTGTAAATATTCATAAGGGTAGCAGATGCCATGCCCTTAACTCACCCTGCTGATGCCACCAGCTTTTTGCTCAATAATCTACCAGAAAAGTCCTAAGTGGGAACTTTTATTTTAATATCTGTCTGACTACCATATCTTTTTTTTATTTTGGTGTGCTTTGGTTAGATCTCTGCCACTAATATACATGAGAAATCAATTGCCTTACTTGTAGATGTATGGATTTGGTGCAAGCTTTATATAATAAAATATAATATTATAAAATTATAATGGGACATGCAGTTAGGATCAGAAATGTGCTGTCCACAGAAAAGGTAGTAACTTTTATCGCAGAAGACTTGATGATCATTGTCTCATTATTATCTTACATGGAAGATTGCTGCATTAGCAACAAATGAGAGTTTTTTTCCTGAGTATATGACAACTCGCCGTGGCCAACTTGCCATGGCCAATTTGCCTTGGCCAACTTAGCATGGGACTATTTGCCATGAGACAACTCACCGTGGGACAAGAGTTACACTAATATCAAAGAAATAGTGGAATAGAGTTATTAAAGAAAGGATGCCAAAGTTGGGACAAAATAAAATGGAATGACAAAAATTAAATTTTTTTTTAACTATTTTAAATAATTCAATTGAATTGTTGGATTGTCCCACAGTGAATTGTCCTATAGTAAGTTGGCCATGGAGAGTTGACCATGGTGAGTTGGCTATGATGAGTTGTCCCGTTCCATTCCTCCCATGTTGAATACTATAGATATTCTCCCTAAGTGGATATAATCCTTTCTCCTGGAATTGAAGAGCATCAAAAACAGTTCATGCATTATGTCCTGCAGACTACATAGTAGAGCGGAATAATGGAATGACTCTCCAGAGTTGTTATATTCATTCCCACAGCATCTCTAACATAGTGTTGTTTTAATGTGATGAATTGTAAAGACTTTAAAAGATAGCCTATACTCTGGCATCAAGGTAACAATGGTGAAGGAAGCTTCCTTGTACTCTAATTGTGAAATTAGAGTCACATACTTATAAAAACAGCCTTTTTCAATAGCCATTCCTATTTTCTGGTACCAGGAGATGAAGTTCATGAAGCTCTAACTCTTTTACAATTTTCAAGTTAAAGGTGGAAACCTTTTTTCCACCTTCATTTTGGGTTGGTTCTTTTAAACAATGTATTGTGTCTCTCCTCTCTCTTAAGCAATGGTGGGATTCAATTTTTTTTACTACTGGTTCTGTGGGCATGGCTTGGTGGGTATGGCATGGGAAGGATATTGTAAAATCTCCAGTCAGAGGTGGTATTTGCCGGTTCTACTCAAAATTTCTGCTACCAGTTCACCAGAACTAGTCAGAACCTGCTGAATACCATCTCTGGTCTTAAGGCTCTGTCATTAAGGCTCCACAGTGGTTTTCTATGTCTGTAGAAAAGTTTGAGGGTTTTTTTTTTTGTCCAGTGAAGTGATCACTCCATGAGATCTTTCAATGATCTAGATATCCTACAATGCCTTTTCTTTTTCAAAGGGTTATCATTCGTTGAATCTGAGATCCAATAATTTTATACTTTTCCTAAGCCTCCATCTTTCTCCACATTTCTACCTTATGGTATTGGTGGTAAAGGGATGCCAAAGAGGGGTGGGAAAGTTTTGTTCAGGTATTCATTCCTACTTTCCAAGTTATCATGGCAGATTCCAAAGTCAATGATCTCTCCTCTCTTCCTATCTGGTTAGGGTCTTCTAATTACAAAAGACTTTTGTTAAGCTCAGAGTAAAACAAAAGAAAACAGATGTGCCATTGGTGGAGGGAAACCATTTGCTTTTACTTTAGTTCTAAAAACAAGAATAGAAGGTCCATTATTGTATCTCTTCTTGTCTGCTTCCCTAGTCTTTTCTCCCCAAAGGACTTCTTTTGCAAAAGGCTAGCTGCGCAGAAACAGATTCAGCAAGCAGAGGGATGATCTTAAAAGACAGCCCAGGGAATTGTAGCACAGATTTTACTGGATCAATCTTCCTGCAATTTCTTCACCAGGGAAAACTGCTCAGAACATTAGCGATGTTGATGGATCGTCCCTCAAATGTCTGACTTTTAAAGGCTGAGTGATATTTTTACTCTTGTAAAAGAATGTAGATTAAAAAAAAGATATTTAAAGAGTACATTTTAATAAAAGGATGACTGCACACAGGCAGATAGAATAGAATAGAATAGAATAGAATAGAATAGAATAGAATAGAAT
>BLBF01000063.1:17432070-17444009 GCA_015471245.1 Laticauda colubrina | reverse complement strand
GGGCTGTGAACTGCAAAGTCAAGCTGGAACCAAAGGGGGTGCCAAAACAAGGGAAGAAACCTAAAAAATCCCAAGCGAAGCCTCGCGAAGCCTCGCGAAACAGCACTAAAGTCGAAAGAGACGGCAGAGGTCACCCCTCCCACAGGAGAGGAATCAGAAACCCCAGTTACCCCTGAGGAGGAGGATTTCGACTCGGAAGATGACTTCCTGGTAAGTCCAAGCGTGGGCCCTATGACCATTCCAGTAAAGTTGAGGGTACCCAATTCAGGGGTCAAAGGGGAAATGTCAGCCCTGTTAGATTCTGGGTGCACAAGGTGTATAATCAACACGGAAGTAGTGGAGAAAATGGGCTTAAAACTAAAACCTTTGAAGATGCCCATTTCCTTTTGCCAATTAGATGGATCAGTGGCTGGAGGTTGCCCTGCACATTTTATCACAGAACCTATAGAAATGATCATGGGAAAGCATGATGAGACTATGCATTTTATTATGGTCCCTGGGATGGAGCAACCATTAATATTGGGGTTGTCCTGGCTCTGGAAATGGAACCCCCAGGTTAACTGGAGAAAGGGGTTGTTGCGCATACGTACCAAGCAGCGACTGGAAAAAGAGGGCAGATCTCAGCCGAAGCTTCAGATTCTGATTGAAATAGGTACTGAACCCATGAAAGGTACTGAACCCATGAAAGGGGAGGTACTGAACCCATGAAAGGGGAGGAGAAAATTCCCAAAGAGTATTGGGATTTAAAAGAAGTGTTCAGTGAGAAAGCCTCGGATGAGCTTCCGCCTCACCGGCCAACAATTGAAATTTTTCCTGGGGTGAAGCTCCCGAAACTGAAGTTGTACTCAATGACACCACGGGAATTGGAGGAGCTAAGATTGTTTATTGATAAAAATCTGGAACGTGGTTTCATTCAACCTGCTAGGCCCTGGGTAACAGCCCCAGTGTTGTTCCGTGAAAAAAAAGATGGTTCCAAACGCTTGGTGGTGGATTACAGAAATTTGAATTCCATTTCCATGGAAAACATGTACATGTCGGCCCACCTAGCCAAGGGGAAGATTTTCACGAAGTTGGATTTGAGAGAAGCATACTACCGAATTCGAATTAAGGAAGGGGATGAGTGGAAGACCGCTTTTAACTGCCCGATGGGTTGCTTCCAATTCAACATTCTTCCTTTTGGTTTACAAGGGGCCCCAGCTGTATTCATGCAGATGATCAATCAGGTGTTACATGAACATTTATACAGGGGGGTTCTGGTTTATCTTGATGACATCCTTATCTACACGGAAACTCTGGATGAACATGTGAAACTGCTGGGGTCGGTTCTACAGAAACTGTGTGCTGCTACGTTGTATGCTAAACTATCCAAGTGTGAATTCCATCAAGAGAAAATTGACTATTTGGGATATCGCATTTCATCTGAAGGCATAGAGATGGATACAGAGAAATTGCGTATTGGAATGGGCTCCACCATGTACCAGAAAACAACTTCAAAGCTTCTTGGGATTTGCAAATTTTTACCAGCAATTTATCCCAACATTTGCTAAGATAGCAATGCCCATCACAAATCTCTTAAAAACAAAAGGGGAGGTGAAGCCAAGGCTGAGCAAGCCATTGGAGTGGTCCATGGTGTGCCAAGCAGCTTTTGAAAAGCTAAAACGACTGTTTGCTGCAGAACCAGTACTAAAGCACCCAGATATGGAAGCTCCTTTCATGATTCAAGCCGATGCGAGTGATGTGTCTGTTGGAGTGATGTTATTTCAAATCAACAAGAAAGGGACCTTACAGCCTTGTGCGTATACCTCTCATAAACTGTCTGAAACCAAGAGAAGGTGGGCCGTCTGGGAAAAAGAAGCTTTTGCAGTTCGTTGGGCCTTACTGACCTGAAGACATTTCCTGGAAGGAGCAAAACATCCATTTGAGGTATGGACTGATCATAAAAATTTGGAAGCCTTAAAAACGCCTCGGAAGCTGTCCCCTAAACAAGTTCGCTGGGCCCAGTATTTCAAGTGGTTCAAATTCTCACTGAAGTACATTCCAGGGGGGAGGAACTTCATGGCAGATGCTCTCTCTAGACTACCCCAATATAATAGTATGTGTCAGGAGGTGATAAGTCCAATTGTTTCGACCAAACATCTAACTGCCCCAGTGATCACCAGAGCCCGAAAGAAGAAACAAGAAGTGGATTTATCGAATGACCTAACCGAACAACTAAAAGAAGCTTTAAAACTGGATTATTGGTTCCTGGCTCATTCAAATGACTATACAGTTAGAGATGGTTTGGCTTGGGTGGGGACCAAGTTGTTTGTGCCACAGGTGCTGAGGGGCCAAATACTACAACAAGCTCATGATTCTAAAGCAGCTGGTCACTTACATCTGGTTAAGCGGCAATTCTGGTGGCCTACTTTAAAGAAGGACATTGAAGCTTATGTAGCTAACTCTCCAATTTGTGCTTCGGCAAAGAGACCTCCTGGTAAGACAGTAGGGATGTTACAAAATGTAGCTAGACCAACAGCCCCCTGGAAGGAAATCTCTATGGACTTTATAATAGAATTACCCGAAAGCAGTGGAAACACGGTTATCTGGGTAGTAACCGATTTGTTTTCCAAACAAAAACATTGCATACATTGTTCCAAGATTCCATCTGCTAAGATGTTGGCTAAACTGTTTATTTCACATAGTAATAGGTTACATGGCGTTCCAGAATGCATATTCTCTGACAGGGGGGTCCAATTTACCTCAAATTTTTGGAAAGAGTTCCTGAAGTTGATAGGCTCTGCCCAGGGCTTAAGTTCCACCCATCACCCCCAAACCAATGGGGCCTATGAGAGGACTAACGCAGTGTTAGAACAGTATCTTAGATGTCATATAAATTATCAACAAGATAACTGGTCTGACCTACTACCATTTGCTGAAGTGGCATATAACAACTCCGTACATAGTAGTGCTGGATTTACTCCATTTAAAGTAGCTTCGGGACAAGATTTTGTACCCATACCTGAACTTCCTCGTGAAAGGCCTAACATCCATTCGTTGGATGAATGGATAACTCAACTCCAACTTAACTGGCCAGTAACACGCAAAGCATTAGATGAGGCCCATCAAGCTCATAAGAAGTTTGCAGACAAGAAAAAATCTCCACAGAAATTATGTAAAGTAGGCGACAAAGTTTTCCTGTCAATCAGATACCTGCAAACCACTCAAAAGTGAAAGAAGCTTGGTCCTAAATATGTTGGTCCTTTCACGATTGAACGGATTATAAATCCTGTAACAGTCCAGCTGAACTTATTCATTCATACTTATTCATCCGGTTTTCCATGTTAGTTTGTTAAAACCTGAACATACTTCTGATTTAAGACCCATCCAGGCTGACCCTCCCATACAAATACTGATTGAAGGTGAACAACATTTTGAAGTTAAAGAAATTCTGGACTCTCGCAAATGGAGGGGTCGGCTCCAGTATCTTGTAACCTGGAAACATTTCCCTTCTTCACAAGCCGAATGGGTTAACGAAACCGATGTTAAAGCCCCTAAGTTGATCAAAGCATTTCGTTCCAAGTATCCTGATAAGCCCTAGAAGTGTATTCTTTTGTAATTGTTTTATGATTAATAATTGTCTTTATATTTTCGCCTCTCTCTCTTCTAGGACTGATGGTTTTCCTTTTTCTAGGAGGGCTGAATGTCAGCCTTCAAGATCTTCTACTATCGCTTTGCATCTTTTGGCTGTCATAAGAAACAGGGGGGAGGCGAGGAAGGAATAAGTCTGGGAAGTGAGCTGGAGGTGTTACATTTTTCTGTTGTGTAAATGAGGGGGGGAGCATACAATAGAATTAGGTTCCTATTTCTCGCTTAGCTTTCTTTTCTCTGTGCAACTGCAACCCGTTATCAAAGTATGCCAAGGTCAATGGACAGAGGCCTCATCATCACCTGAAGATGCCCACATGATCATATTCACAACTTCTAATTGGAAGTTTCATCTGAACTGTTGGGGGTGGGAACACTTCCATCACTTTGTATATGTGAATTACGCGCCTAATTTCTCAGATTCAAAATTCTCTGGTTGCTACTACTTCACTTTCAGTAAAAGATAACTTTTCTCTAACTTAAAGAGTCTAAGTATTTCTTTCTTGGATTTTGAATGGTGGCATCCTTAATGTGTTTAATTTTAATATTTTAAGACATGCTGAACAAAGATAATAAAAACCGAAATAAAGCCAGAGACAAAATATCTTATCCAGGCTATACATTCATATTAATACTTTAACAAAACTCAGACAGGTGTCTTATCTGGCTTAGGAAAATAAATCAGAGCTATTAAACCAGTGGTTTAATTTACAGCTATTAAACCAGTAAATTTTTTTACTACTGGTTCTGTGGGTGTGGTTTGGTGGTGTGGCAGGGGAAGGATACTGTAAAATCCCCATTCTCTCCCCACCCCACTAACCTGCTTCCCAGCTCTGTTCTCCTGTGCAGGGCAACAAAAGAAGACTCAGCCAGTCAGCTGGGACTCAGGAGGCAGAGAAAAATGGGGGCAGGGCCAATCAGAGGTGGTATTTGCCAGTTCTCTTGACTACTCAAAAATTCGCTCCCGGTTCTACGGAATCTGTCAGAACTGGCTGAAAACCACCTCTTATTAAATTATTTTTACAGTACATTGATGATTGTGAGCACCTAGTGTGAGAATCTGAATTCTCAGTGAAGTGTCAAATTCACAGCAGTAACTTGTTATCATTCATACACATATGGATCTATAGATAAGAATTCTATTCTTTAAAGACAATCCTCTTTTCTTTTTTCCAATACAAATAACCATTTTAAAACAGACCTTTCAAAATTAAAAAAAAAGCGCCAAAAAAAGAGGGGTTTTGAAAATATTTAGTTCAGAACCATCCAAAAGCACCTCCTCCTAAAAACATTCACCTATGATTTTGTCCATAGATTTTATTCCATGGATTTATTTTGGGACAATAGAGTCAATAATTTCAAACCTTACGAATAAGTGTAATTTGAGGTTTGAGGCCAATTTAGATAACATTGCAAAATTATGTGTCTCAATGTTCTTTAAATAAAAAATAAAAAAGTAAATCAATGTGTCTGTGGGTGGGAAACATTTACTGGAATGATTTTTCTGGTTTGATCAGAAATTGCATATTTGTGTGAGCAATTAGACTTGTAACGGCTACCACACATTTATTTATTGTATTGGCAATGGGTAATTTTGGAGACAAAGATAATTTTTTAATAAAACCTTCTCGTAAACAAGTTAGGTCATAGTCTTAAATGCATGGCGCTGAAAACCAGAGCAACATATAAAAAGGAATTCCAATTCTAAAATGTACCATTAATATTGTAGCATTCCTTCAAAATTTTGCAGAAGAAAATTCCCCCCCCCCTTTCTAACCAAGCAAGCAAATAACATGGGTAAAAATGTCTTCTTTCCCCCTTGCTTTTTAAAACACAAAACATTATTTTGCAGCTTTTTAGCTGTGTCAACATTTTCTCTGCATTATATAAGGAAGCTTGATTTCCCCTCCCCCATCACAGGGATTTATGAGGAAAGAACATTCCTTATATACTTTTCTGCTTGCAAAGATTTCCCTTTTTTTTTGCTTATTCTTCTTATGCATGGGTGGTCTTATGCAGCTGTCTGTATTATTTCCTATATCTTTTCATAAGCAATTGCCATCCTGACAACTTTGCTCCAAATGAAGATTGTTTATCCCAGGACTTTAACTGTGATTCACTTTAGTGTTTTAATCTGGACTGTTCTGTATGGAACTTCCCCCTTCTGATTGGCTGAAAAGGCCACTCGCGGACTGGTTATTTAAGAACCAGTCCAGGAAGCCCACCAAATGGCGGGAACAGTCAAAACAGTGTCATTGGCCACAAGCTGCAGGCAAGCCGCTATAAAAAGGGCTGCCGCAGCTTGGGCTCTTGTTCCATATTCTATTGCCTTGCGAGTTAAATAAAATAGTTATTGTTTGGAACCCGGTCTCACATGCTTTTTTCCAGACAGAACACTGGCGACGAAGGTGGGATTGTCATAGAAGGGTGAGACCGAAGCGCGTGGCAATCTGAACCGAGTGAGAGAGATGGCCGGTAACAACGTGCTGCCTGCACCATTCAATCCTGATGAGGAGGATTGGGAATCCTATATCGATCGCTTTCTTATGTTTTTAGAGAGCAACGAAATGGAGGAAATCTCAAACCAAAGAAAGAGGACTGTCTTCCTTACACACTGCAGACCGGCCGTTTTTAAAATGGCGAAGGTGCTGGCGAAACCCAGAGATGTCAAACAGATGACTTGGTCTGACCTGAACATAATGCTCCAAGCACATTACACACCGGTGGTCTCGAACTTAATAAAAAGGCACGAATTCTATAAGAGGGACCAGAAGGAAGGTGAAACGGTTGGAGATTTTGTAGCAGCTTTGAGACACATCAGAGGAGCCTGCGAGTTCCAGAACATGGACGAAGCCATGAAGGACCACGTGGTCCTCGGTCTGAAGGACACTACCCTTCAGACCAAACTCTTGAACCGGCCAAACATAACTGTGGCTGAGGCCATTGCAGAGGCAACCGCCACTGAAGCAGCAAAGAAGTCAGCGGCCACCATGTGTCAAATGAATGCAATTCCAGACCTGCTAACCCAAACCAAAGAAAAGAAGGCAGAGGGAGGGAAGAAACAGCCCACAGAAACAGCCCACTATGAAGACATCGAATCCCAGAGTGATACCAAGGATGAAGATGAAGACGTCCATAGACTCCATTCAGACAGGAAATGGCACGAAAAGAGGAGAAATCGGTGGGAGTTTCAATGTGCAGGTTGCGGAGGCAACCATCCATGAGCTGAATGCAGGTTCCTCAATGCAATATGTGGGGCTTGTAATAAAAGGGGGCACATCAAAAGTGTCTGCCGCAACAAAAAGAGCTATAGTCCAAAAAGATGCGGCAGCACACACCCCCCCCAGACATGAAGAAAGACAAGCCAGCAGCAGATGGAACCGTTGCAAAAGAACCGGTGACAGGGAAGAAACGCATCAGACAGTCACCATTGGCAATGCCAGAGCGGAAAATGGGAAGAAGGTTCGGATAGAGGTGAGCATCAAAGGGAAGCCCTGTGAGATGGAAGTCGACTCAGGGTCGTTCCTATCCATGGTATCCTGGAATACCGTCCGGCGCCTGATACCGAACATTAAACAGAGAGAACTACAGAAACAAAGACTGGTTTTAAAAGACTACAGGGAAATCAAATTCCGGTAGTAGGCCTTGGATCAAAAAGATGCAAAGCAATAGCAGAAGATCTTGAAGACTGACATTCGGCCCTCCTAGAAAAAGGAAAATCATCAGTCCTAGAAGTCCTAGAAGAGAGAGAGGAGAAAATATAAAGACAATTATTAATCATTAAACAATTTCAAAACGATACACTCCTAAGGCTTATCAGGATACTTGGAACGAAATGCTTTGATCAACTTAGGGGCTTTAACATCGGTTTCATTAACCCATTCAGCTTGTGAAGAAGGGAAATGTTTCCAGGCTACAAGATACTGGAGTCAACCCCTCCATTTGCGAGAATCCAGAATTTCTTTAACTTCAAAATGTTGTTCGCCTTCAATCAATATTGGTATGGGAGAGTCAGTCTGGATGGGTCTTAGGTCAGAAGTACGTTCAGGTTTTAGCAAACTAACATGGAAAACCGGATGAATTCGTCGAAGAGTTTTGGGTAAGTTCAGCTGGACCGTTACAGGATTTACAATCCGTTCAATTGTGAATGGACCAACGTACTTAGGACCAAGCTTCTTTGACTTTTGAGTGGTCTGCAGGTATCTGGTGGACAGGAAAACCTTGTCGCTCACTTTATATTCTTTCTGTGGGGATCTTTTCTTGTCTGCAAATTTCTTATGAGCTTGATGGGCCTCATCTAATGCTTTGCGTGTTACTGGCCAGTTAAGTTGGAGTTGAGTTATCCATTCATCCAACGAATGGATGTTGGGCTTTTCACGAGGAAGTTCAGGTATGGGAACGAAATCTTGTCCCGAAGCCACTTTAAATGGAGTAAATCCAGTACTGCTCTGTACGGAGTTGTTGTATGCCACTTCGGCAAATGGTAGTAATTCGGACCAGTTATCTTGTTGATAATTTATGTAACATCTGAGATATTGTTCTAACACTGCGTTAGTCCTCTCACAGGCCCCATTGGTTTGGGGGTGGTGGGCGGAGCTTAGCCCCTGGGAGGAGCCTATTAACTTCAGGAACTCTTTCCAAAAATTTGAGGTAAATTGGACCCCTCTGTCAGAGATTATGCGTTCCGGGACGCCATGTAACCTATAGATATGTGATATAAATAGTTTAGCCAGCGTCTTAGCAGAGGGAATCTTGGAACAAGGTATGCAATGTACTTGTTTGGAAAACAAATTAGTCACTACCCAGATGACCGTGTTTCCACCACTTTCGGGTAATTCTACGATAAAGTCCATAGAGATTTCCTTCCAAGGTGTCGTTGGTCTAGCTACATTTTGTAACAATCCTACTGGCTTACCAGGAGGTCTCTTTGCCGAAGCACAAATCGGACAGCTAGCTACATAAGCTTCAATGTCCTTCTTCAAAGTAGGCCACCAGAATTGCCGCTTAACCAGATGTAAGGTCTTCACAAATCCGAAATGGCCAGCTGCTTTAGAATCATGAGCCTGTTGTAGTATTTGGCTCCTCAGTACCTGTGGCACATACAACTTGGCCCCCACCCAAGCCAAACCATTCTCTAATTGTATAGTTACTTGAATGAGCCAGGAACAATTCGTCCAGTTTTAAAACTTCTATTAATTGTTCGGTAAGGTCATTCGATAAGACCACTTCTTGGTTCTTCCTTTGGGCTCTGGTGACCACTGGGGCAGCTAGGTGTTTGGCTGGGACAATTGGGCTTATCACCTCCTGACGCATACTATTATATTGAGGTAGTCTAGAGAGAGCATCCGCCATGAAGTTCTTCCCGGCTGGAATGTACTTCAATGAGAAATTGAATCACTTGAAGTACTGGGCCCAGCGAACTTGTTTAGGGGACAGCTTCCGAGGCGTTTTTAAGGCTTCCAGATTCTTATGATCAGTCCATACCTCAAATGGGTGTTTTGCTCCTTCCAGGAAATGTCTCCAGGTCAGCAAGGCCCAACGAACTGCAAAAGCTTCTTTCTCCCAGACGGCCCATCTTCTCTCTGTTTCAGACAGTTTACGGGAGATATACGCACAAGGCTGTAAGGTCCCTTTCTCGTTGATTTGAAGTAATACCGCTCCAATAGCTACATCACTTGCATCGGCTTGAATCACGAAAGGAGTGTCCATATCCGGGTGTTTCAGCACTGGTTCTGCAGCAAACAGTCGTTTTAGCTTTTCAAAAGCGGCTTGGCACTCCATGGACCACTCCAGCGGCTTTCCTGACCTTGGCTTCACCTCCCCTTTCGTTTTCAAGAGATTTGTGATGGGCATTGCTATCTTAGCAAACATCGGGATGAATTGCTGATAAAAATTTGCAAATCCCAAAAAGCTTTGAAGTTGTTTTCTGGTGCATGGTGGAGCCCACTCCAGAACGGCACGCACCTTCTCTGGATCCATCTCTATGCCTTCGGATGAAATGCGATATCCCAAATAGTCAATTTTGTCTTGGTGGAATTCACACTTTGACAATTTAGCATACAACTTAGCGGCACACAGTTTCTGTAAAACCGACCACACTAACTTCACATGTTCATCCAGGGTCTCCATGTAGATAAGGATGTCATCAAGATAAACCAAACCCCCCTGTATAAATGTTCATGTAACACTTGATTGATCATTTGCATGAATACAGCTGGGGCCCCTTGTAAACCAAAAGAAAGAACGTTGAATTGGAAACAACCCATCGGGCAGTTATAAGTGCCACTCATCCCCTTCCTTAATTCGAATCCGGTAGTATGCTTCTCTCAAATCCAACTTCGTGAAGATCTTTCCCTTCGTTAAATGGGCCAACATGTCCTTCATCAAAGGAAGGGGGTACACGTTTTCCACAGAAATAGCGTTCAAATTTCTGTAATCCACCACCAAGCATTTGGAACCATCTTTCTTTTCACGGAACAACACTGGGGCCGCTACCCGGGGTCTAGCAGGTTGAATGAAACCACGTTCCAAATTTTTATCTATAAGCAGTCTTAGCTCTTCCAATTCCCGTGGGGTTATTGAGTACAACTTTGGTTTTGGGAGCTTCACCCCAGGCAAAATCTAAATAGCACAGTCTGTTGGTCGGTGAGGCGGAAGTTCATCCGAGGCCTTCTCACTGAACACTTCTTTAAATCCCAATACTCTTTCGGAATTTTCTCCTCATCTTTTACAGGCTCAGTACCTGTGGAAGCTATTTCAATTAGGCCCCCAGGCTTCGGCTGAGATCTGGCCCCTCCTCCCGGTCGCTGCTTTGTGCGTATGCGCAACAACCCCTTTCTCCAGTTAACCTGGGGGTTCCATTTCCGGAGCCAGGGCAATCCCAGTATTAATGGTTGCTCCATCCCAGGGACCACAATAAATTGCAGGGTCTCATCATGCTTTCCCATGATCATTTCTATAGGTTCCGTGACAAAACGTGCAGGGCAACCTCCAGCCACTGATCCATCTAGTTGGCAAAAGGAAATGGGCATCTTCAAAGGTTTAACTTTAGGCCCATTTTCTTCACTACTTCTGTGTTTATTATACACCTTGTGCACCCAGAATCTAACAGGGCTAGCATTTCCCCTTCGACCCCTGAATTGAGTACCCTCAACTTCACCGGAATGGTCATAGGGCCCACGCTTGTACTTGCCAGGAAGTCGTCTTCCGAGTCAGAATCCTCCTCCTCAGGGGTCACTGGGGCTTCTGATTCTTCTCCTGCGGGAGGGGCGACCTCTGCTGTCTCTTTCGACTTTAGTGCTGTTTTGCGAGGCTTCACTGGGGACTTTTCAGGTTTCTTTCCTTCCTTTGGTGTCCCCTTTGGCTCCAACTTGACTCTGCAGTTCACAGCCCGGTGACCTTCTTTCCCACATCAAAAGCAGGCTGAGGGGTTGGGTCTTGCTGCCACTCCTCCCTTCTGAGGTTTAGGAGCCTCTTGAGGGCGCGAGGGGGAAAACTTGCTCCACCCATAACCTCCCCGCCGTTTACTTTGGATTAAATCAATTTCCACTTCTTCTGCCAGCAGGTACCACATCTGCAAGTCATTGGGGTCTCTTCTAGCAGTGCATCTCTGGTACACATCTTCATTTAAACCATCTTTAAACAGTTCTATCAGGGCTTCTTGGGGCCAGCCTCGGAAATGGCCTGCTAACTGCCTAAATTCTTGAGTGTAATCAGCCACAGACCTCCGCCCCTGTTTTATGGTTTTCATCCTAATTCGGGCCTTGCGCTCTGCCAGTGGGTCCTCAAACCTAGCCCGCAGTGCAGCCATAAATAGGTTATAATTCAGCAACTGAGGAGCATTATCATTATGCAAAGTCACCATCCACTCTGCCGCTATTCCCTCCAGAGCCCTGGTAACACACCTCACTTTGGCTGCTTCTGAGGGAAAATCCTCCCCATACTCCTCCATATGGCTCCAAACTTGAGCTAAGAAAAATCCCAAGGCTTTGGGATCCCCTCCGTATTTTACTTCTAACGGAGGCAGCCTAGGAGCTCTATGCCTTCTAGGAGTCACACCTCCCGCTGAAGGCCCCAGGGCTGCTGCTGGATCGGGTTGATTTATGGGAGAGGGAGCTGCTCTGCTTCTTCTGGCTGGGGCTACTTCCCCTCCCCCTTCATACCTTTGTGGAGCTTGAGGTTGTTCAAAGGCTTCATTCAGGAGTTTCCTGGCTTGATCCAGCAAGAGTTCCCTCTTTTCCTTCTCTTGCCAAGGCTCCTCTTTTCCACGCTGGCGGGTAGTTGTGACCCCAGGGGGGGGGTGTCCTTCTCCGGAT
>BLBF01000063.1:17332174-17431214 GCA_015471245.1 Laticauda colubrina | reverse complement strand
CCCCCCCCCCCCCATTACTTATGGCAGTCAAAAAGATGCAAAGCAATTGCAGAAGATCTTGAAGACTGACAAAGGCATTCACCCCACCGAAAAAAAAGTTAAGGCTATCAAAGACGTTCGTAGACCCATGAACAAAACTCACCTTCAAGCATTCCTAGGCCTCATAAATTTTTACAACGTGTTTCTGCCCCATAAGGCAACAATAGCAGAACGCCTACATCGACTACTGGATAAAAAAACCACTTGGACATGGGGCCACCGGGAACAGAAAGCTTTCCAGGGTATTAAAGATCTATTTACGTCAGACACCGTTCTCAGCCAGTATAGCAATACCCTGCCCTTGACGGTCACCTGTGATGCATCGCCTTTTGGTGTCGGCACCATCCTGAGCCACAAGCTATCAGACAGCAGAGAGGCACTGGTCACCTTTTACTCCAAGACGCTCTCCAAGTCGGAACGCAATTACAGCCAACTCAATAGAGAAGCCCTCGCAATCATCACCGGAGTCAAAAGTTTCCATGAGTACCTTTACGGTAGAACTTTTTCAATAATAACCAATCACAAGCCCTTTCTTGGATTCCTGGCAGGCAACAAGCCAACCCCGAACATTCTGTCACCTAGAATGATGAAGTGGTCTGAATTCCTCGCTGCCTACTCCTAGACGCTGATTCATCGACTCGGCAAAGCCATCACACACACCGATGCCCTGAGCTGTTCCCCGCTGCCCATCACAGAAGACGACCCTGCTCCAACTATCTCCATACTTCAGCTTGAGACCTGCCTGGACCTACCACTAACTGCAGTGGACATCGCAAAAGCCACAGCCAAAGACCCTTTGACACTGCGCATATTAAATTGGGTAGGTAAAGGCTGGCAGGAGAACAAAACTGAGACTTTTAAACCTTTTTGCACCAGACAGACTGAACTGTCCATAGAAAAGGGTGCATTTTATGGGTGACAGGATGGTGATTCCGAACAGTTTCCAGGAAGACATTCTGAGCATGTTGCATGAAGGGCACCTGGGCATAGTCAAAATGGAAGCCCTGGCCAGGAGTTACGTCTGGTGGCCAGGGCTGGACAAAGACATTGAACGTTGGGTTGCAACATGCCATGACTGTCAAAAATCGAGGCCTACCCCCCCACAGGCACCAATAAGAGACTGGGAAACTCCCCGGGGTCCATGGTCTAGAGTACATATTGACTTTGCTGGGCCAACGAAAGGAAACACATTTTTAATAATTGTGGATGCATACTCGAACTGGTTGGAAGTCATCCTCATGGCTTCCACAACCACAGATGCTGTCATGAAACAGCTAGACAAACTATTTGCGACACATGGGCTAACTGATGTACTGGTTTCAGATAATGGGCCCCAATTTACAGCATTACAATTTGAACAATATCTGGCTGCCCAGGGTATCCAACATGTCTTAACTGCGCTGGCCCATCCGGCTGCGAACGGCAGGGCTGAACGCATGGATCAGTACACTAAGGAGGGCCTAGATAGAATGGACAAGGGGGATGTACAAGACAAACTAAACCGCCTACTAATCTTGCAACATATTACCCCTAGCAGCACAACCAACAAAAGCCCAGCAGAACTCCTAATGGGTAGGAAACTACGTTCCTACCTGGACAGATTGCACCCCACTTACACCTGGGACAAACCCCCCAATTCCTCCAGCAAATACCGTATGTTTGAAATCGGCGACCTAGTCTATGCCAAAAACCTTACCGGGGACCCATTGTGGCTTCCAGCCACGATCACCCAAATTACAGGCCCCCGGTCTTACTGACTACTCTTAGACAATGGTAGGGAATGGAAGCGGCACATAGACCAACTTCGTTCCCACAATCGAACGAAAAAACACTATAGAAACAAAAATAAATATCGACCATACAATACAAATAAATAAAAAAGGGAGAGACGAACCTCCCGTAACAAGACAACAAACATTACAAAAAGACAATCTAAATAAACAAAAAGAGCACTCACGGTTAGATGAACCCCAGGTGACAAGTCCAGGAGCAGGAGACTGAAGCGAGGCCTTCCTGGAAGGAGGCAGCCAGGCCAGCTCAACCAACCCGGTCAAACCAGGAGGGAGCAGTGGAGCCATCTCAACAGGCCCGACAGACTCATGCGGGAGCAGCAAGGCTGACTCACCCTTCCAGGAGGTTCCATGGAGAAGGACCAAAGAAACAGTGATTCCGTCTGAACCATGCCGAGACTGAGCTGCGCAGGTCAACCAGGACTTGAAAAAGCCCCACCTACCTGCGTGACTACATAATGCACGTTGGACTGAACTAAGGGGGGAGGGGTGTTCTGTATGGAACTTGGTAGGTTCCACGTTCCCTTTCTGATTGGCCAAAAAGGCCACTCACAGATTGGTTATTTAAGAACCAATCCGGGAAGCTCGCCAAATGGCGGGAACAGTCAAAACAGTGTCATTGGCCACAAGCCGCAGGCAAGCCGCTATTAAAAAGGGCTGCCGTGGCTTGGGCAGTTGTTCCGTATTCTATTGCCTTGTGAGTTAAATAAAATAGTTGTTGTTTGGAACCCAGTCTCACGGGCTTCTTTCCAGATGGAACATGGACTATAGTGTTTGTATTTCGTAAATGTAATCTGCTACAAAATTAGACAATGTCATATTTGTCACCAATGTCCACACCAAGACTAACATGCAAGACTCCCCACCCCTAAGTCAAAAGAAACAGCTCCATTTAATGTATTGGTGTTAGTTGCATGCAAAGCTAAAAAGGGCGGAGGTGGTATTCGGCAGGTTCTGACCAGTTCTGGAGAACTGGTAGCAGAAATTTTTCAGAGAACTAGCAAACAGCACCTCTGACTGGAGATTTTGCAGTATCCTTCCCCTGCCATGCCCACCAAGCCATGCCTACAGAACCAGTAGTAAAAAAAATTGAATCCCACCATTGACAAAGGGCCCACTCATTGGATACCAAGAAAAATAAACATATGGCAAAACTCTAGAGCCTGTTTCTGGAAACCTACTTGGGGAGAACAGATAATCCATTTTTCTGAGCATGAAAACATTGTGAATCTGGATTGGGATATCCTGCAGATATGGAAAAAGATCCAAGGAAACAAAGACTGGAAAGTAAAAGTCAGTGTTTTTCCTAAGACAGAGTCAAAAAGCTGAAGGTATGGAGAAGATGCCTTCAGAGGAGGAAGATGCTTACAGAAGAAACAATGAGCTGCTTTATCAGAATTGAGTAACAAAATCACTGGCTGACAGAAAAAAAACAATACATCTTAATGTTCTTTTCCTACAACCAAATAGATAGAAGGTATTACATTAAATGGGATTAAAACAATTTGCCTTCCTGAGCCAGTAATTCAACAATTACTGGCAACTTATTTTCCCCACCTAGCATGGCTAAAAGTTTAGATCAGAAATGACTGAGAAAAATAAGTCAGAGAGGGGAAAAAAACCAGAAACAGTTGCAACACACATATTATCAGGGTTATGAAAAAAAAGTAAGCAGAGGTGTCCAGTAGGGGTATGAGAGTAGAAAAATGTCAAAATGGTGCCTGCAATTGTTTGAAACTCTTTTTATATGTGTTTTAAGCATTTATCTCTAGCTTTTTAAGCAGAAGAACCCATGTTTTCTTACTTTAAAAACTACTGTTGAGATATGAGCTTGAATGCCGAGAGAGAGAAAACAAAACCAAAACATTATTTTGGTAGCAGAAACTCATGAGATTCACAGGACAATTATGGACATTTTTCAATTGTGTTTTCCAAGCATTATTTTTGCTCACCCATTTTGGGAGAGGGGGGAAACTGCAACTCCACTTCTCACCTCTTCTTCCTGAATGTCCTTCTTGGTGGACAGAACTCTGAAAGGTATCTGCTCCATCCCAAACCTTCTGAAGTAATTCTCTATCTCAAGAATGGTAATCAGTTCCTTAATGTGCTGATCATGTCAGCTTCTATACATGCTATTGTCAGCCATTGGTGGTAGGCCAAACTGAGGAACAAACTTCACAAGAAATGCAATAACTCTATTAATACATGCTAGAGTAGCAGAATTCTAAAAAAACTAGCAGCATTTTCTCTTCCTCCCCTGTTATATGAAATAGAGTTGAGGCAAGACAATTTTCTTTCTTACCTTTTTCGGTTTTCCCAGGCTAAACTCATGTTTTATTAATGATCACTATATATTTTCTTCAAGGCCATACCTAAAAACTACTCCACTACAGGAATGAGAAAGGACAGAATCTTCTCCTTTGCTTAAGACAGAATGTCTTGGAATAGCTGTATCTTCACTAAAGATTCCTGGTAATATAACAGATCCTTCTATATCTTAATTATCATTTAGATACTTTCTGTTTTCAGAAAACTTTCCCCCGACATCTTATCTGTCAAGAAATCCTTAGAAATGTGCTTCATGTTGTAAATAAGAAAGTTATTTAATGGAGGTATTAAGCCTCTTGTATCTTACTAGCTGTTCCGTTTGGGTAATAAGGTACGCGAGACCAGTATTCCAACAAACAGTTCTTTATTTAATAGTATAGTGACTTGTAGCTGAACATTTGCTGAAGCCGCGGCAGCCCTTCTTATAGTGGCTGCTCGTGGCTTGCGGCCAATGACAGCTCTTTAAGAATTCCCACCATCTGGCGGGTCAATCAAAATGGTGCTTAATTGACCAATCCGAGAGCGGCCTGTTTGGCCAATCAGTTTTAGTTATTTGGAGTCTTCTAATTTCCATACACAATACTAGCAATGCCTTCTGTGAACAGAACATTAAAATTCAGACTGAAAGGTTTTCAATGTCATGCTGTGGCTATATGTTATTAGTCAATTGAAGATTAGATGTCTTTTAGGGATTTGTCCATCTAGATTATGGGTGTCAAATTCATGTTTTCGTCATGTGATATATCGGGATTTTTTTTTGCTTTCACTAAACTGGGTGTGGGCATGGCCAGCATGTGTTTCATCTGGCAGGTGGGCCACAAGATTGACAGCCCTGATCCAGACTGAGCTTGAGGAACCCTTAATAAGTTCCCATGGACTACAGTTTGGAAACTACTGTGCTAAATACCTTGGGTTGGAGTAGGTGTTATGGTGATGCAGAATTGTTCTGCAAAACTGTATCTCTGGGTTTTTTTGTTTTGCTGCAGACCATCAAAGCATCTCATGAAACTCTGTTATGCTTATTTAATTTTGGCTCTCATCAGACTGGATCTATGAAAAAAAATATTAGCTAACTATCTTGGATTTACACAGTTAGGTGGTTGATACTGAATTTTGTTGAGTCTGGAGAAGTAAATATTTAGTCCTGGCTATTTTTATCTAAGCTGTAGCTGGACAAATGTCAGAATAAAGCACCAAAGCAAGGGCAAGACCCAAAAGGAACATAGTGAACTTAATTATTCCATCCAAACATTGCTTTCTCTTCTTCAACATCGATGAGTCAGTTTTCCACATAGAATTAAACAGGAGCCACTCCATTTTTCCTCTTCATTTAGGCAGTGAGTTGATAATAATGCTGTTTTAAGTTGAACAACTCAGAAGATTTTAGTCTCCAGTGGAAAGTTTTGTTGTGAGCTCAGGTTTACTACTGGAAGAAAAGAGTGGCATAGCTACACATAGCAGCTTCTTAAGAACCAAAGCTATGTATTTTTTGCAACTGACAGCCTATGCTGTTACAGCATTCAAAGCATTAGACATTCTGGTTCTCTGATGTGATCAGGCATGTCTGTTATAAAATCTCTCCACAAAATCAGAAGTTCTAAAAACAAACAACTGATTCCACCAGCACATGTGCAATATAAAATTTAAGCAGTGTAAAAGCTGAATTTCTGTCTCTTCTTAGCTGGTGGACATAAGTGCTGATCATCAACATGAAAATAAAATGGATGCAAAAGACATTTCTCACAACCCCACTGCTGCTCTTTTTAGAAAGGCTCACTAGTGCTTCCATGAAGAAAAATGGGAGTACAGCTCAGTGCCAGAGCTTCTGTTTCAATTTTTGGCTTCTTTATGTGACCCTGAAAAAAAAATCTTCCATCTGAAATCCTAGACGAGTAAGCAAGATTGAGTTAAATGACCAGAGCTGCTTCCCAGTTCTAGAACAGTGACTTTCCTGACAAATCATGAAAAATTAGGAAATATGTACCATTTGCTGTCTCCAAATCCCACAGAACACACACAAGAAAATATTGTAATAGTACCTGCTAGGGTGAGAAATTACAATTGCATCTTATGCAACAAGTCCATCTTCATCTCATATCTGATGGTATATTATGAAAAAAAATACCATCAGATGCACATCATGCTCAATAAGAGCTAGGCTAAAGGCTGAAATGCCTTTTCCCCCCTCAAAGTATTGAATTTATATCTTATTTGACTAAATAATTCTGCTGGAGTGCATTTTCTATTATCAGTCTATGTACATTGTCAGAGGAAGATAATTATTGGACGCTTACAGACAACATAAGTGTTGAAGAAAGCCATGCCCCACAAAGAATCAGTTGAGACCTCTTCTCTATTGTTTGATTATGAAGCTGCCTTGCTTCTTGAAAGGTAACAGGTTAGTAGATTTAATCCAATGCTAAAATACTCATTGTCATCCTTATCAACTATATAAAACTTTGAATTATTCTTGTTCAAAACTCCAAATGACTCCACAAACTTGTTTTAAAAGTGAAACATTATAATACAATATTACAATACATTACAATGTTACAATACATTACAATATTATTTCAATTTATAACTCTGAAATGTCATCTGGATTCTTCAGTAGCCAGAAAACCTCTTTGGGTTACTGAAACTGCTAAACAAGCCTCTAGGATAATGCAGTTTCTTGAGGAGATGATTAACATAATTTCTGTGCCTTTTCAAGGCAATATCAATAACTCCAAGGAACAAAGCACTTTCCTGAGATGAAACATCGTGAACTGCATATACAGAAAATGATGGATCCACAACTTGGAAGCACTATGTTGGAGAAGGACACAAGAGAAGATATTCACAAGGTGAATCTAAACCATGAATGTGAGATAGTTGCTAAAGGTGGTTATGTACTTTTGGGCAAGATTAGAAGGACATTCTAACTGATGAGAGCTTGACCTGGTATACTGAGCACATTTCCAGGAGGACATTAGCAAGTTAGAACAGATCCAAAAAAGGACAATAAAGGTGATTCAGGGACTTAACAATAAGTGGGGAGGATCTGGATTGTTCTGCCTTAAAAAAAGATAACTGAGGGGAGACATAAGATAAGCAGGTTCTGACCAGTTCTGAAGAACCAGTAGCAGAAATTCTGAGTAGTTCTGAAATTGGCAAATACGGATATTTTAAAGTATCCTTCCCCTGCCACACCCAACATGCCACGCCCACAGAACGGTAGTTGTTAAGCCTGGGTTCCCCAACCAGGGTTAGGTAGACAAGCTAAACAGAATGTGCAGCGTTAGTCAGATAGGCACACAGATAAATGAGTGAGCTAAGCTTGTATGTTTATTAACATACAGTAAAAATAACAGATACGCTTGTGCTATCAAGAATATATTTTATTCCAGTATAAGTTTATGGCATAGTCAAATAACAGTCCAATATTCATTTACCATGTAGTCAGTCCATTCAGGGGTATTCAGTTAGCAAAGTCCATGTAGAATATCCTATGTCAGTTCACATAAAAATCAGTCCTTTGTTGTCTCTCCCGTTTGAGCAATGCAGTCTTGATTCCAAGCAGTAATCAGGGATCATCAAAGCCAGAGAGAGTGAGAGCAAGCCGTAGACTTGCTACTTTTATATTGTTTTCTTAACCACTCCTTTAATTGCTATTTCACAGTTAAAGCTGTATACATTCTAACATACACTAACTATGATTCATAGTTATTATTTCACCTAAACCAGTTAGGGTGAACAATGTTATCCCTAACAGTAGTAAAAAATTTGAATCTCACCACTGCATAAGATCAGTATTAAGTTACATAAAAAGGTATGATAGGAAATACAGTCAGAAACTATTTTCTGAAGCCACACAGTACCTTGAGTCAGAAATAATAGCTATTTGTTGCAGCATCCAGATAGATATAATCTAATGAACATTAAGTATAATGAAAAAAGATAATGAATATAATGAAACATAAATATATCTTATTTTTCAATATATATTTAAATGTAATGAAAAACATCCTGGTAGGAAAGTTTGTAGCATCATAGAACTATTTATCTATGGATTTTGCAGGTTCTTAGGGTTTTCAGAAAGAGGCTGGGCAACCTCTTATCCAGAATGATATAACTGGGTGTGTTGCATGTTGCAGAAGATGAACTAAATGATCCTATGGCCCCTTCCAAACCAACTCTATAATTCTATGATGCATCACACAAGACTATTAATTGCATAGACTAAGCAAGGCGACCTTGACCGAGATTTGCAGGATTTGTTGTCCAGGCAAAATGGGCCAAAGCATTTTTAAGGCCAAAATTAGATAACATGCAAAACCAGCTCAAGCAAATCTCACCCTAAATCAAGGAAGTCTAAGAAAGAAGTGATGCAGTACATCAAACTTAAAAAGTTCTGTAATTATAACTAAACACAGTTTAGTTTTACTTTTAATTTTCTTTTGCAATTGATTTTCTGATCTGGTCTATCTAGTGGGACTGAATATAATATTAGCCAGGTTTATTAAGTTGCTGAAAGCTCATTTCTAAGATATATTCAGGAAGCTTCTTGGCAAATATTTATTAATGGCTCCATAGAGTGAGGCGGGTAGAAGGTAGGGATTAATGGTAAAATATAGGACTACCTGCAGAGAATAATTTTGATGTTATTTTCTTTTGAACCAGGAGAGCCATTATGCAGAAATAAAGATAGATGAATTTTTAGAAAACTGCATCTAAAAATTAATTTCAGGGGGAGTATTATGACCAGAAGTATTACTAAATCAAAATACTAGATGAGATATTTCTTTCATTAACAGAATAACAGAATTGGAAGGGACCTTGGGGGTCTTCTAGACCCCCTGCTGAAGCAGGAAACCCTGTAACATTTCAGACAAATGTCAAAACCTCTTCTTGTGATGTAATGTAGAATGCTGACAAATCTTATTGCTATAATAGCAATACACACACATACCACAACACATTAACATATATAAAAGAGGATATTGTTCACATTTAATATCTAAAGCTACTCAAGACTAACTGGAATAGCAATATACATTCTTTGCAGCATTCTCTGTGTTAGGTTAAATTGGCTAGAAGTCCAGGTATTCATCTGACTGAAGAATGTTATCCAACTGGAGCTACATCTGGATTTGTATTTGGAAATACATTTTGTAACCACCAGTGCAATGAAGATAACATCTGCATTTGGTGTGTTTCCAAATGAGCTTCCAAATGCAGTGAATTTGAGTTTGAATTGTGCAAATGAATTGAACTGTGCATTTAGGTGATGTGGACTAGGTGATATTTTCTTTTGATTGCAGCTACCAGATATTAGGCAGGTGCCCTAATGGTTGCATTCCAGAAATTGTAAAAAGAGATATTTTCCTTTAAAAAGCAGGGCCTTTTTGGCATCAATGTGGTATTATGCCAGATTTGCACATAATCAATTCATAACCATCTGATCATAAAGCAGAATTTATTTTGCAAGGATAAACAAACAGGAGATTTCACATCCTGTGATTCCAGCCTCTCTCCTGCAAGCCTTTTAAATAGCAAGAAGAAAACTTCTGTTGCCTTTACTTGTTTGTTTCTTTTACATCATTGCCTTCCTTTAAGAGATCCAGATAGTTTATATAGAACTCCAAACAATATTGTGGAGGTAAGTTGGGCTGAGATTGACCCAAAGTCAAGCTGTGACTTTTCATGGTCAAGGATGGTCTTGAACTTGGATTCATTGGGTGTAAGTTCAACTCCTTAATCACCATACTACTCTGGCATCACCTATGTCCTCCTTTTTGGATTATATTGAAAGATTTGGATAATATTTAAAGATTATATTTAAAGGCCAACCTGGTCCTCATTCCAGAAAAAAATGTACATGTTTCCATTCATGTAGTTCAGTTTGCAAGCAAACCATTTGCCATTCCCTCTCACAAATTCTGGCTCTCTTTTAAGTCCCAAGCAAGGAAGAAGAATGACTTCCTACAAAGTATAGTATATTCAAGACTTTCAATGAATTGCAGTTTCTAATTTTAAGTTTAGAGAAAGGAAAACCTTATCATATCTTACAAATGGAGAAAAATACTTCCAGGTATGAGAGATGAAGAAGGAAAAATGGTTGCTGGTATGGCAATTCCACCACATCTTCTTTAATTCAATAATCCAAGGTTAGATTAGTACCACAGATAAAAAAATTAATCTAGAGAGAGAGAATAAAGTAAAGTGAGAGAAAGAGAAGATTATCTGGCTAGAAATAATATTTTCCTAGGATAAGTCACAGACAGTGAAGCATTTGCTGTTCTGGTTAAACTGACAGCATCTCTTTTACATTAATTGACTAATATCTACAAAACTTTCCTCTGTGAATCCACTGTTGGCAGCCTTGGTTTTCTTCACCCCCATGTTTTGTTGAGTTTTGATTGGCTTGCCTGTCATCATCAACATCTGGTGATTTTTCACATGAAATAAAAAAAACTAGAGATGGGAGACTAGCTATATTTGGTAATGCTTTACTTCCACAAAACTTTTGCTTCAGCAGTAACTGTTTGAATCAAAGTTGAGAGAGGAAGCAGTAAAGGAGAAAGGGCTAACCTGGAAGAAATTTAATATGCTTACACATTTGTTTATACATTTGTTTAAGGGAACCTGTTCAAAAATGAAGATCTTTCATTTAATTGCAGGGCAGATCTCTGTCCTGAGGAGGAACACATTTCAAAAAAGCTAGTCTTTCAAATATTCTCTGGACTCATAAAGCCTTCTTCTATGTTTTTCCTGTTTTAACATAAAAAACCCATCCCAAACAAAGCGAAAAACAATAACCAGAAAAACAAGAAAGCTCTATGCCATTAGAAACATTAAAGCGAATTATGAGGGAAACAGTTTGTTCTAAAACAAAATGCACTTATTTATCAGGGTGACTGAATTCTTATGTGTACACCAATCAAATATTTGAAACAATGCCTCCTTTTCTAGCTAAAATGGAACACATAATTTGTTGATTGATGTCATGCCTTCCTAACCGCAATAAGAAGATGTCTCAGGAACATTTTTGTAGGTCATGTCCTCAAGATATCACCTGTCATACCCAGGCCCACAGGCAAACTAAAGTTATAGTGATCTGATCTGGTTTTAAAATGATCACTAAGTGAATCATTTCAGATCCCCAAATCACCCTTCCTGTTTATGTGGTTGATGATGCTTTGTCTGTGAAGATGGTGATGATATATTCAGGGATAGGATCTTCCCAATTCCTATTGGCTGCTTTAACTGCCTTGGGCAATCTCCTTGGGCACTGTTTCTCTGGGCACTGTTTCTCAGGACCATTCTATTTTTCACAATGAGAAAATCTGGTTTTTTCATGTTGGTCTATCTCGCTGTATTCCCAGGTCTCTTACCACATGGAATAGTCAATGGAATCAGAGAAGCAGTGAGCAAAGAGCAATATTTTCTTACTTCTCCTGCCACTACTCTCAATACTGATATTGATCAATAGCATGCGTAACCTTGCAAATACTTAAGGAACAATATTAGTTTGCCAAGAGTGCTTCAGTCTGGAAGCCAATAGTTTTTCTCTTGCCCTAAAATTTTCAGTGTCAAGTGCATAAGGATGAATAAACTGTATTCTAACATAAAAATAACAATATTTTATGATTCTAGAATTTCATCTTGCATAATTATTTAAGAATTGCTTAACCATATTTTCCAACTTTTCACATTCCAACTTCGATTTCATTGTTTTCCAAGTGGCAAAAGCAATCACACAACCACAAAGAAATGCCTTAAATCAATCCCATATATTCCCCAAATTTACTGAAACTCTGTATCTAACAATTCTTGAAATTTTGTTTTAACTAATTGATAAAAGTCTTGTAATAATGATGTGTTTAATATTTTAAAATGACATTTTAAAATATTGGAGTGTTTCTTTTTTAAAAAAATAGGCAGTGTAACACAGGACCGTTCAGAAATTATAAATGAATTTGTATTTCTGTATTACTTTCAGAACGAAAAACTAAAAAATAATTGAGTCAGGAATAAGTCTTGATGTGGAATAAAGTAAACAGAATATTGATACTGAGATGGACTTGAAAGTGTCATCTATATATCTATCAAGCTAAATTTTAGCACTTAGGTCAGCAGCACTTTCCATCAATTAGAATTCTATTTACTTAATCTAAAACTTGATTAAAAGTTACTTGTTACTTCAACCAACTGCCAAAGTAAAAACAAGCACAAAATCTCTTTGAAAGACAGTCATGTGATTTTCTAGAGGGACCATGGTAAACAATAATCACTGTTTTACTGCAACTTTTAATAGTTAATATTTTAAAATTTATTAAATTCTGAATTAGTTATTCCACCACAAATTTATTTAGTTCTTTATTGGATTTGTTATTGCATCTTGCCTCAAGGCCTTAGAAGATTTACTTGTGACAATAAAAAAATTCTCTTGAGTATTTTTAGCTTGGCAATCTGGCTAAATCCCTGTAGTTTTCTTGGAAAGATTTTAGAAGTGGTTTATCATTGCCTCCATCCCAGGGCTGAGAGACAGTGACTGGCTCAAGATCACCCAGCTGATTTTATGCCAAGAGTAGGACTAGAACTCATGGTTTTCTGGTTTCTAGCCCAGTGCCTTCACTACTGCACTAAACTAGTTCTCACAAAAGATTACAGTATGATCTGTTTTGTGTCTTTATCTCCAATATAACAAATTATTATGGTATTCCTTGGAAGAATATGAGTTTCTTGATTAAAACACACACACACAAACACACACACAAACAAATATGAGGTTTAAAATCACTAATTTGTTTAAAACACCTGTTTCCTCTTAGGCTGTAACTTTCCAGGAGATCACTCAAAATGTGGACACATAGGAACAAGAGATAGTTGTCCCCCTCCAAAAAATATTTCCATTGATTAAGTTTAAGATTAAGAGATTAAAACAAAAACAAAGATTGTTGTATGAGTGAAACTATACAAAACACACATCAATAAGGAGAAGAAAAAAACCTAACTAGAATAATTAAAAATACATTACATAATACAACCATAATATATGAACTGTTTTAGCCATAATCAGTTTAATCACTGCTGGAGTATAGTTTGCCAAACTGCTGTCTATAAAATTTAGTTATTGCTTGTGAACTCTTCTGGACAGTAGAAATGGTATAATTTGCCTGAGCTGCTGAAACCTGAAATACTATGCCCAAGTATATAAAAATTCACGAGAATCAATTTTCCACTTGTGCTTTTTTTGTTTTATCAAAAAATGTACTAAATATTTTGATTCATCACAATTAATTATTAGTTGTTACTCATTACAATAGGATGCCAGGGTTCTTAGTGCTCACTTCATGCCTACTGAAGGTAAAGAGGGAAGAAATGTATCATCAGCATTTTGGAGATGTCTGTCACCTAATTTTGGTGCACAGACACCAACTCTCTGAAGAGTTTTAATCAGAAAGTTGATTTATATATTTAAAAAACAGTGCCAGAATGCAGCCCTATTTCACTTCCTTGACAGTCTGAATAAAGCCAGAAACCTACCCATCCTATTTGCACCTTGCTCTAAGACTGGTTTTATTGTATAGTTTATGAATTAGAAGCAAATGCCTTTTATCTATAGAGGATCTGCTCAAAATGTCCCAGAGTCTCTGCTGAGATATTATCAAAAGTTGCCATAATAAAGGCTGCAAACTCCACCATTCTTATTTAAATTACATGCAAGGTTGTATGGGAGTACATAAGGGATAGTGTTTGTATCACATTGGTCATTTATTCCCATCCCCACTTTGTAGATCTCTAAGTTATTGTCTGCTGAGTTTAGTAACTCAGGTTACTAAACCTGAGTTCAGGTTTAGCCTCTGTAAGTTTGTGAATAACTCTCACTGATCACAGTGAAATTATTGATTCTATTTTGTGTTTGGCGCACTGAGAAGAAGAGGTGGAGGCAGCTATAAAGCTTAACAGGCTTTATTGTCAATTTGTATCTCAGCCACAGCTAGCCATGAGCTTGTGGCAGCAGCTGAGAGAGAGAGAAACAACTGATTCTGTTTGACAGCTCCTTTTATACGGAGCTGTCAAATAGCTCATCCAATCAGTGGCTTCTGCAGCTCCCACTTAAACAGCGGACTGGTGTGAGGACTTGCTGGTCACAACACTCCTTCCCCCTGGAACTGCACATGTGTAACTGTCCAGGTTGGCAGGGTGACACCTCGCTCGCCCTGATCGCTTAGTTCTGCAGTCAGCGGCAATGGGGAAGGACCTGTTCCTGGCCTGGCACCTTCCACTTGGGGCGGTGTCATCTTTCCTCCCTGGGTGATCTTGGCTGGCTGCAGAAGGACCTCGGGTGTCGATGGGACCTCTTCGGATGGTGGCGAGTGGGCTCTGGTTGACGATGTTGTGGCTTCCCCAGGTAAGGCTTCCACAAGAGACTGTTGGATGGGAGCCAGCCTTCGAGGGGCTTTGGTATTGTCCCACTCGGTGCCCACGGTCTTGGCTTCCCTCTGAACTGGACCTGTAAGGGCACTCAACGGCTCCTTAGCTGGCCCACATGCTGGTGCCACAGTCTTCCATAGGCCAACCTTATCCTGTATGATTTGAGGCCTGTTTTCTGTTCTACCCACCTGGGCAACCATAGGGGATTTCCCACATAATTGCAGGAGTAGACTGGGTCCCCTGGCCTAAAGTCCCTAGCCCTGCTGGATGAGTTGAGGGGCACCCTGGGAGCATAGGTAGAGTGCAGCCTGTCCTTTCCATTAATAGTTCAGCTGGGGTGAGGTTGGTCGCAGCACTCAGGGTGGTGTGTTGGGTTAGTAGGGACCAGGCTACCCTGGTAGACCAGTCCCCTCCTGCCATTCTCCCCAGGGCCTCTTTAGCTGATCTTACAGCCTTCTCTGCCAGGCCATTGGAAGCTAGGTGAAAAGAGGAAACCAGGGCATGTCTGATACCTCTTTGGGCCAGGAATAGTTCAAAGGGGGAGGAGGTGAATTGGGGCCCGTTATCTGAAAACAGGGTGTCTGGTACCTATGGGATGTGAAAATGCTGTCCAGAGCCCAGCTTACAGCATCTGAAGTGGTTGATTTAAGGAGAACCAGCTCTACCCACTTGGAAAATGAATCTACCAGGATTAAGAAGTGTTTTCCTTGCATGGGGCCTGCTAAATCCACATGTACCCTTGACCATGGTGTTTTGGTATCTTCCCACTCCCCTGGTGTGGCCGCTGGTGGAGCAGGCTGGACATCTGGCAGATGGAGCAACTTTGAACTTTATTAGTAACTGCCTCATCCAGTCCTGGCCACCACACATAGCTCCTTGCCAGAGCCTTCATTCTGTTGATACCTGGGTGACCCTCATGGAGTACCTCACAAGGTCTTAGCAGGTGTGGAATAATTACTTGGGGTCCCCACAGTAAACACCCCTTTAGCATGCTCAGCTCTGTCTGGCATGCCTTGAAGGGGCAGAAATCCACTGTATGGGTCTCCCTGGGCCACCCCCTTCACACCCAGTCCATAACTTGGGATAATTGCACATCTCTAGTGGTGGCGTAGGTGAGGTCATCAGCTGTGAGTGGCAATTGTAGATCTTCCAGAGGAACACTGAGGCTGAAGGGGCAGGATCAGTGACCAAAATGGGCAATGGGTATCTGCTTAGGGCATCAGCATGTGGTATATCTTTGCCAGGCCTATAAGTCAGCTTGTAGCTGTAAGTTGCTAAGAAAATGGTCCATCAGGCCATCCTTGGGGAAAGGATTTGTGGGCTGGGCTTGTCACATGCCAGGATGCCTAGAAAAGGTTGATGGTCAGTGATGAGCTCAAACTGGTGTCCATAGAGGTATTCATGGAACCTTTTGACTGAGGCCATTGCAGCCAATGCCTCCTTGTCTATTTGGCTGTAGTTGCGCTCTGACTTGGAGAGTGTTCTGGAAAAGTATGCCATAGGGGTGGCTATTAGGCAACCTATGGCCTAGGACTGCCCCAATCCCATAAGGGAGTGCATCACAAACTAAGATAAGGGAAAGACCATCACTGAACTGTATGAGTACCTTGGCTGAAGTGAGCAGGGATTTTACTGCAGTGAAGGAGGCCTGTTCCATGGCTCCCCACTTCCAAGGTGTCTTAGAATCTAACAGACTATGCAAAGGTTCTGCTACAGTGGCCTTGTGGGGCAGGAAAGAGATGTAGAAGTTAAGTAGCCCCCCAAAAGGCTTGCAACTCAGTTTTGTTCTGAGACACAGGGGTCTCCTGAATAGCTCGTGCTTTGGACTCCACAGGGTGAATTCCCTTGCAATCAATGTGATAACCTAGGAAGTCTATCTGGGAAGCTGCAAAGATGCATTTCTTTCTGTTTAATTTTAGTCCAGCATTTGAAAACACCGGAGAACTTTTTGCAATCTTGCCAAATGTTCTTGTGGGCTGTCAGCAGCAGTGAGGATGTCATCAAAGTAGGGATGACACCTTTGATATTGTATAGTAAGCATTCCATGATTGATTGAAATATTCCAGGGGCAACACTGACACCGAATTGTAAACGCTTACATTTGAAAGTGCCCCATGAGTAATGATCATTTGGTCCTCTGTTGTCTCATTGTCCACTGGGAATTGATGGTATGTTTGAGTCATGTTCAGCTTGGTAAAAATGGAGCTTTTACCCAGGGAATGGAGCAAGTGCTGTATGATTGGCACAAGATAAGCATTTGGTTGGAGCCCCTTGTTAATTGTGGACTTGTAATCAGAACAAATTCTTATGAAGCCATCTTGTTACAGTGAGGGTTTCCCATTTAGCAAAGTCAATCGGCTCCAAAATCTCTTGAGAAATCAATTTGTCAAGTTGAGCATCCACTTTAAGCCCATGTCACACTGCCCAACGGATGCAAAAAGGACACAACGGACGAGCAAAATGTTCCATCCGTTGTTATCCGCTCTCAAAAGGGGCAAAAATTTGCATAACCGGAGCGGATAACACGGACGCGGGGAGGACGCAGGGTGGATGCAAAGCGGATGCGGAACGGAAGCCCAGCGGATGGAAGCGGATGGGAGCGGATGGCACATCCGCTAGGCTTCCGGGAGGCCTCAGCAAAGCGGACGCGGAACGGATACAGCGGATGCACAGCGGACGCGGAACGGATGAAGCGGATGCACAGCGGGTGCACAGCTGAAGCCTAATGGATGCCTGGTGTTAATTGCGCATGTGGGGAGGATGCATAGCGTCAGCCCCGCGGATATAATGGAAGCAGCTCAGAAGCAGGTCGCCATTCAGAGGCCCCCTGGCCCTCACTCTGGTTCTGCTGGGGCTTCTGCAGCATGGGCTTGCTCTTCTGGGGC
Source organism: Laticauda colubrina (assembly GCA_015471245.1). Classification (NCBI taxonomy): domain Eukaryota; kingdom Metazoa; phylum Chordata; class Lepidosauria; order Squamata; family Elapidae; genus Laticauda; species Laticauda colubrina. The sequence goes on along the minus strand of BLBF01000063.1, from coordinate 17,413,750 downwards.
TGGCGCTTCTGCTGCTTCTGCTTCTGGAAGAGCTGATGAAAAGCACTCCAGCACCAGCCACCTCCACAGCACCTGGACCCTTCACCCCTGAGACTGAGCGACCAAGAGGAGTGCCAGAGACTCATTTTTGTTTCATAGCTTATTGCTAATAAAGTCTATTTATGATTCACATACTTGCTTCATTTCTTTTTTTTAATAAAGTCTTGGTGGAAACTTTAAGAAATGGTTTAAGCCTTTGCATGCTTGTGGGATGGGTAAGGATAGCTTTGGTATGGATTAGGATACCTGTGGGATGGGTAATAGCTGTGGGATGGGTTAGGATAGCAGTGGGATAGATAAATCTCCAGTGCAAGCATAGTGGGACTGTATGGTCCACGCTCCCAGGTGCCACACCTATGGCCCTTTATTATCAATAATAATGTAATAATTATCCACACATATCAACATAAACACAACTCTTTATTAAACGCCCTGTTCATTGTAGGCCAACCAAACATCCATGTGATGAGACAGGCTGAAGGAAGCATCCATTAAGCATTTACCATCCTGTCTTGCCACTCCACTGCTCCAGCTGGGGAGTTGCACCAGTGTTTCAGGAGGTTGCGCTGCTTCTTCGCCTCATGTGAGGCTCTGTTGGGGCCTTGCACATCCTCAGTGTCTATCAGGTTTTGCCCTTGCCTTCATTCCCCAGGCTCCATGTCCCCATTGCCTTGTTGGAGGTCCACGAGCCTGTTCTGCAAGACTGGGTAGCGGGTGTGCATGAGATTGTGCAGGATGCAGCAAGCTTCTACGATCCTCCTCATGATCTCTGAGCTATGCTGCATGTTGGTGAGAAGTACCTGGAACCTGTTGGCCAGGATGCCAAAGGCGTTCTCCACCACCCGTCTTGCCCTGAACAGCCTGTAGTTGAAGATCCTCTCTTCACGGGTGAGGTATTTGGAGGTGTAGGGCTTCGTGAGGTAGGTTCTGAGGGAGAAGGTGTCATCCCCCATGATGAAGTAGGGCACATCTTGCTTGTCGTTGGGCAGAGGGTCTGGATCTGGGAAGCCCACCATGAGGTTGCCTTCCAGCCCCTCCTTGAGGTCACTGGCATTGTATACCTGGGCATCTGAAGATGAGCCGTTGCCTGAAGCATCGATGTACATGAACTTGTAGTCAGCATCGACCATGGCGAAGAGGATGATGCTGAAGAAGCCCTTGTAGTTGTGATAAGTGGACCCCGACTTGGCTGGAGCTTTGCAGGCCACGTGCTTGCCATCTATGGCTCCAACGGTGTGGGGGAAGTTCCACTTCTGATACCACTGCTCTGAAACTTTCTTCCAGCCTTCTTCAGTGGAGGGGTACTGGAGGAGCTCCTCCTTGTATTCTTCGATGATGGCCTGCACCACTTCTCTGACCACAGTGCTGATGGTGTTGGGTGGCACCCTCCAGTCGTACTGCATGCTGCTGTAGGTGGTCCTGGAGGCCAGGTGGCACAGAATGAGTGCCACCTTGAGCCCAGGTTCCAGGCTGGGCCGGAAGTTGGTGTTTGTCTTGGTAAACCTGGGTGTCAGCCGCTGCATAAGTTCGTCAAACATGGCTGGAGGCATCCTCATTAAGTTCTGGAACACCTGAGTGTCTTCGCTCTTGAGCTCCACCATCAGCTTGTTGTACAGTCTGTCCTCTGCTCTTCTGGCGAACCATCTTTGGACCCAGACTTTTTTTGGGTGCCTCCTTTTCTTCCTGTAGTAGAGTTCACAGAGCCTGTAGATGGTTTCGCACTGTTGTAGAACGATGGTGGCTGCCGATAGGACTTTGTCACAAACCACGGTGGACATGACTGGATGCTGTGGAAGAGGAAGAGTCAGATGAAGGCTGCAGAGGTCTGCACAGCTTGGCTGCTGTTCTGAAAGTGAGATGCAGGCGAGTTGCTCCCCCTTTTTATAGGCAGTATAGGTGTCCCTTTGCATCCTCTAGGCATCCTCTAGGCATCCTGCAGACATCCTTAATATCTGAGATAGGTCCCCTCTGCGAACGTTTTTTCCATTTTAAACGCTTTGTTTCCAGGCTGCATCTGTTCTGTATCCATTCTTCATCCATTCTGCGTCCGTTCCACTTCCTCCCTGTGTCCGGGTGGATGCGAGTTGCGCGGATGCGTAGCGGATGCCTAGCGGATATAGCGGATGCATAACGGGTGTGTAGTGGATATGTAGTGTATGTGTAGCGGATGCAGAATGGACGAACTGGATACATTTTCCGCGCAAAAGTTTTGGGCAGCCCAAAACTTTTGGAGTGGATGAAACGTCCATAAACGGATGCTGGACGGATAGAGAGGAAGCAAAACGGAGGTAGTGAGTACATCGCGTTTTCCAACGGATGGCAAGCTTTTTTGTCCATTTTACATCCTCTTTGCATCCATTGGTTCAGTGTGACATGGGCTTTAGAACACAATGCCAATGGCACTCTGTGTGGTTTGAGGCATATAGGAGTTATATTTGGGTCTAGATTAAGGGAAATAGGAGTGACATTGTAACAGCCCAGTTTTTTATTGAAAACTTCTTAATAGTCAGCAAGAAGTTGCTGTAGGTTATGGTGGTTGACTGCATTTACTTCAGTCACTTGTAGATCTAGTGATTGGAACCAGTCCAAACCTCGTAAACTTGGCAGGCTCCCAGTTATGATAATTAGTGGCAGGTGATCCTGAAAGTTGTTGTACTGAATATGGAACTTGCCTGTTCCGAGGACTGGAATGGGTTGTCCCTCAGTGTCAGACTGCAGGGGCTCAGCTGTTTCCTTTTGAAGTCTGGTAGCAGATTCTTCAATGTCTTTCTGGAGATGAGAGATAGAGATGATCCAGTGTCTACCTCCATCTGACAGGGGCTGCCTTCTAGGAGAAAATCAACATTAATTTTATTAACATTAAAACAATAAGGCAGTGACTCAGCTCTTGGGAATGCTTTCTCTTTGGATTTGAAATGTTTTGGCTGGTTCAGATGTTGAGATGGCAGGTTTGTGTTTCTTGTTGCCTGACAAATTCTAGCTAGGTGGCCTTTCTTCTGGCACTTTACGCAGACTGCATTTCTAAAACAGCAAGTGGTTCTCAGATGGTTTCCCCCACAGCTGAGGCAAATCAGCTGTTGTGTCAGTTGTCTTCTATCAGTGGGAAGACTTCTTCTCTGCGTGGCTGAGGTGTTCTGAAGCAATTTATTGCTTCTTTGTCTTCAAAGTCTTCATCTTCGAAGTAGGTGTCTTCGTAGTGATCAGCAGAGCTGGGCTTTCCCCCAGGAAGGCTGTTTGCTTTCTGTATTTTGGCTTGGATAGATATGACAGTTTGGCGGCTTGAACCTCTTCAATCGCCTGTTTCAAGCTGGGGTCAGCTTTTGCCATCAGCCGTCATTGTAGCCAAAGATCTCTCACCCCACAGACAAGCTAGTCCAGCAGCATACCATCTAGCTGATCTCAGAACCTGCATTGGAGGGCAGCCAAATGAAGAGCTGCCATATATTCACCCACCAAATCACCCTCCGCTTGGCTTCTTCGCCTGAAGGCATGGCGGTGGGTGATGCATGATGGTTTTGGGGCATAGTAGTTACGGAGCACCTCCTGCAGCTCTTCCCAGGTGACAGCCTTGACCGTCTGAAGAGCCAGCAAGGCGGTGGCAGTGTCAAAAATGGTGGCCTCGCAGAAATTCAGGAAATAGGTTTTTTTCCTGTTTAGAGGAATGTCGGATAGGTTCGCAGAGTCCATGACGCATTTGAACCTGTTGATATATGATGTCCATGTCTCAGTGGTCAGCTGAAAAGATGGGAAGTTTGGTGGTGCTGCCATTTCTCCGCTTGTTAGTGACAGCTCTTTTTGTAGTGACTTTAGCCATGTGGTGCTCTCTCTCTCTCTGCCTCAGGATTGCCTCAGTTCACCAGCAATCCCATCTTCATCGCCAGTTTTGTGTTTGGTGCGCTGAGAAGAGGCAGAGGCAGCTATAAAGCTTAACAGGCTTTCTTGTCAATTTGTATCTCAGTCATGACTAGCCACAAGCTTGCAGCAGCAGCTGAGAGAGAGAGACAGCTGATTCTGTTTGACAACTCCTTTTATACGGAGCTGTCAAACAGCTCAGCCAATCAGAGGATTCTCCGGCTCTGGCTTAAACAGTGGACTGGAGTGAGGACTTGCTGGTCGCAACACTATTTACATTAGTGTAGATGCACTGTCTTAACTATGTGTCAATAATACTTGCAACAAAAACCTTCAGGAAACTGTAGCTAACATAAACCAATTGCAGCGTGAATCCTAAATCTATGGAAATGTAGAAAATGAAAGTTCTAAAATTAGTTGGTTTGATGTAGAATTGGCGTGATTTTGGTAGCCTGGATTTTCCCCTTGTGGCCTCTAAAGTTACATCCACATTCTTTTCTTTAAAAAATGTATTAAACAATTTCTATATATAAAACATTACCCATCTCTTTTCCTCATTAATGGATTAACAATACAGTTATCCAGAAAATGTTTTGCAATACTGCCGGGACGGATAAGTTAGAAACACAAGAAAAATATCTGGGTGCCAAATAATCTCTGTCAATTTCTCTCTTTTTTCGGCAGAACAGTTGGGTTTTGAGAACATTGCTCAGGAAAAATACTATTTAAGTGAGATAATTTCTGTCTCACCAACAAGTAATTTTCTTCTAACATCAGAGATATCCATTGGAACTCACTGCTGTTTTCCTTAGCAAGAGCAATGTATATGGCTTAATTTCTCTGCCTGATGTTGCATATTCTTTTCTTTAACCCTAAGCAAGACCTGAAAGGCAAAAAAAACCCAAAACCTTAAATATCTGTGGTAAGTTCTTGACCATATTGGTGATAGTCTATGGAAAATTCTCAGGTCCCAATATTTTATCACCAGGATGCCCAACATAGCAACTGACTGTTTGAACCTTCCCAATTCTTTAGCCCACCTGAATTATTTTTATTGAAAAACAGATAGATGGAATGCTGTAAAGCAGAATAATAACCTTCTGAGCCCCCTTGCCAAAATGCCCTGGGCCCTTAGGCAACCTAACTAAAGGGTTTGTTTTTTTGGGGAAATATGCACAGATACCCAGAAAAGGGATAAAAGTAAGCAGGAATAATATGTCTCATTCTTTAAGGGCAACAAATAGTATGCTGATAAATCCATACTTTGCATTTGAATATGTCCCACATATGGCAGCCATTTGTGAATTAGAGAAACTTCTGCAAGCAGCCATTTTGCAAGACCATGACATATTTACAACATACCTTCAAATGCTGAAATACAGCTGTCAGTCTGAAAAAAAGATCATGGATGTCTGCATATGGAGAAAGGGCCAGCTTGAAATAAAATAGTTTATACATTTAACAAACAGGAATTTTTAATAGTGAACTTGTTTTATCTTTTCTGCATCTTTCTTTTCCATGAGTGCTGGGTGATACAGAAGGATAAAATTCATTGGCAGTAACCTAAAACATGGTAGATAAATTAAACAATTGACATAATGTTCATCTTTGTTTTTTGGGAGAAGGAGCTCCCAGTAATATTATGGGAAATATATATTCTTGTTGCCTAAAATTCTATATTAAAGATATTTCTAATTTATCTATTTCTAAAGATAAAAAAAACATTGATTATCTCTGGGTATATAAAAAAAACAAACAGACTGAGCTTTAGTTGCATCATTGTGACTGCCATCTTGCCTTTCTTGACCATATTCTGTTGATACACCTCTGACAACCCTCATTTGTTATCCCAGGGTCCAGAGGCAAAAACATTCATTGTCATCAAGGCAACTTTTTCTGATTAGGGTTAAAGGAAAGGGCAGAAAATTGAAATTCTAAAGAAAGGGATTACAGCTCCACATCAGCAATCCTAGAGATCAAAAGTACAGGTAGTTCTCCTTTAGTGACTGAAATTGGTTCTGGTGATTTATACTTTAAGCAAAATGGTCACTAAATGAACAGGTAACTGAGAGGAAGGGGAAGAACTGCAAGAATTACAAGTTGCCTCCACTTAATTGAGATAAAATTCCCTGTACTGTTTCTTCTATCTGACTTATTGCTTTTCCCTTCCCTTTATAGGGCAGGAAACAAACTATCTTATCCCTGAGCTGCAGAACTAAAGGCCCGGTCCCATTGCACGTACGGATGCAAAGAGGATGTAAAACGTTAAAAAAAGCTTGGAAAACGCTATGCATCTGTGGTGTACTCATTGCATACGTGTTTCATACGCTCTATCCGTCAAGCATCCATCCACTGCAATTTCATCTGTGCAAGAAGTTTTGAGCTGCACAAAACTTTGTGAACGGATGAACTTTCCGCTGTGTACGATGTACATCCGTGACATATACGGGCAACAAATGTTCTATGTCCATTATCATCCTTTAAACGTCCACTATAACCTCTCTGCATCCTCTGCCCATCCCCTCAACTCACATCCGCTGCAGCTGAAAATGGAAAGAGGGAGGAAACAAAAGGTACACGAAACGTCTTCACAGCTTTAGTAGCACAGAAATAGAAAGGATGTAAGCATATGCATCTCGTATATAAAGTACTCAAAATGGACAAAACGTTTTTATCAGGGATGTATCTCGTATATTTAGGATGTCTGGAGGATGTCTAGAGTATGTAGAAGGACACCTACGGACAACTGATATTTCCTATAAAAAGGGGGAGAAAATCATCTGGATCTCAGTATGAGTCCAGCAGCTGTGGTGTACAGACCTCTTCACCCTTGGTCTTGGTCTTCAACATCATCAATTGTTCTCTACCATGGATGATGACACAGTCCGTATGATAGCTGTGCTCATTCATCACCAGAACCAAAACCTGTTCAGACTGTTTCAACTTTTATACAGAAGGAGAAGAAGGAGACGTCCAAGAGCTGTGTGGGTCCGAGGATGGATCATGAGAAGAATGGAGTTTGTACTGTATGACCAGTTGATGGTGGAGCTGAGGAATGAAGACCTTCGTGCATTCCATCACTTCATGAGGATGCCACAAGCCATGTTTGACAAACTTGTAGAGAATCTGAGACCCAGGTTGACCAAGCCTAGCACCAGTTTCTGTCCCAACCTTGACCCTGGACTGAAGGTGGCACTGACTCTGCGGCACCTGGCCTCTGGAACCACATACAGAAACATGCAGTATGCGTGGAGGGTGCCACACAACAGCATCAGCAAAGTGGTCAGAGAAGTGGTGCAGGCCATCATTGAAGAATACGTGGAGGAGCTCCTCAAGTGCCCCACCACTGAACAAGGCTGAAGAAAACTTGCAGAAGAGTGGTATCAGAGGTGGAACTTTCTCCACACCATTGGAGCCATAGATGGGAAGCACGTGGCCTGCAAAGCTCCAGCCAACACAGGGTCCACTTATTACAACTACAAGGGCTTCTTCAGTATCATCCTCTTTGCCATGGTTGATGCTGACTACACGTTCATGTACATCGATGCTTCAGGCAACGGGTCAGCTTCAGATGCCCAGGTATACAACGCAAGTGACCTCAAGGATAGGCTGGAACGGAACCTCATCATGGGTTTTCCAGATCCAGACCCACTACCCAATGACACACAAGATGTGCCCTACTTCATCACTGGTGATGACGCCATCTCCCTCAGAACCTACCTCATGAAGCCGTACAGTTCAAGATACCTCACCCATGAAGAGAGGATCTTCAACTACAGGCTGTTCAGGGTAAGACGAGTGGTGGAGAATGCCTTTGGCATCCTGGCCAACAGGTTCCAGATACTTCTCACCACCATGCAGCATGACCCCGAGACTGTGAGGAGCATCATGGAAGCTTGCTGCATCCTGTGTAATCTCATGCACACCCGCTACCCAGTGTTGCAGAACAGACTTGTGGACCGTCAACAAGGCAATGGGGACATGGAGCCTGGTGAATGGAGGCAAGGACAAAACCTGATAGACACTGTGGATGTACAAGGCCCCAACAGAGCTTCACGTCAAGGGAAGAAGCAGCGCAACATCCTGAAACACTGGTGCAACTCCCCAGCTGGAGCAGTAGAGTGGCAAGACAGGATGATAGATGATTAATGGATGCTTCCTTGAGGCTGTTGCATAACACTGATGAGATTGTGCCATGTATGTTGAGTGGTCCTACAATGAATAGGGAATTAAGAAAGAGCTTTGTTTATTTTAAAATGTGTTGATCAATGAATAAATTGTTGTTGATCAAGGTCCATATGTATGGCAGCTGGGAGGGTGGACCATACAGTCCCACTATGCTTGCACTGGAGGTTTATCTATCCCACAACTATCCTTATCTATCCCACAAGCATGCAAAGGCTTAACCAGTTTTTCAAAGTTTTCACCAACACTTTATTTCGTAAAAAGAAATGAACCAAGTGTCTTAAGCAAAGATAACCTTAAATAACTTTCTTTGGTAAACTTTATGAATTTATTAAACAATCAAAATGAACCAAGTAAACTGTATAAGTTTACTTAACTGTATAAACTGTATATATCTGCTAAGCAAAGATAACCTTTATTAACTTTCTTAGGAAAACTTTATGACTTTATTAAAAAAGCAAAATGAACCAAGTAAAGTGTCTTAAGCAAAGATAAACTTAACAAGTACAACTCAGTCTCTGAAACTATTCTCAGTCACTCTGAGTCATGTCCATGGTCTCAGCTGTTAAGCGGGCAGGGACTGTGGAGGTGGCTGTGGCTTGAGCGCTGGTCTGAGGCACCATTGGGGTGCTTGGCCCCAAGGGTACAACAGGGGATGGTGTGTGCAGGAAGCTTTCCAAGAGCTGACTCAGTCCTGTGAGGTTGAAAGGCCCTTCATCAAGGACTTGAGATGTCAGGCCCAATACTGATGACAGATTGTCCATTGATGGGCTTGGCTGTGGGGTGGAGGAAGGAGGAGTGTAGTGGGGCTGTCTGGTCTGCAACTGGGTGAGGACTGGCATCTGTGCCATGCGATGAACCTGGGCCTGGACTGGGAAGTTCTGATTCTGCTGTGGGAAGTCCTGGTAGTCGTAGCCTTGGTAGGTGAGGGGCTGTTGAAAGCCGTGGAAGGGCTGTGACATTGCCTGGGATGGAGGAGTAGACCTGGACTGGGTAGGAGCAGCTTCAGCTGGGTCTTGAGGGTTGTGCAGAAGTACTGTGATCTTCTGCTTCATCACCTGATACTGGGCCTTGGGCAGGTCCCTCAGGGTCTGGCTCACGTAGGTGATGAAGGGCTTCCGGTCCGAGGATGGTATGTCACTGTGGACCAGCTGAGAGAGAAGTTCTGTGCTGGTCCTCATTGTGTCCCTGATCTCCAACAGGACACTGTGGTCCTGGCCCTCCAGTCTTCCTCTCTGTCTGCATCCTGTGGAGCTGGGGGTGGGGGTGGGTTGGCCTCTGGTGGATTCTGCTTCTTCCTCCATTTGTGACAGCAGGGCGTCATCCTCCACGAGATCCTCCAAGTCTGCCGGCATGGGGAGTGCAGCTGTCAGGGGGGTCTCTGCCGTGGGGCCCTCTGAAGACACCTGCCTGGACAGGCTTGCTGGCTCCTGGCTGGAAGAGGACTGGCTGTCTGTGGGCTGTCTGAGGGAGAGGGGTCTCAGAGGGGCTGCTCCTCGGTAGCGGATCTCACCCTCCAGGAAACTGCACTTGGCGATGACGTACATCTCCCAGTCAGTGAGCTTGACAGCGGCCTGCCCAGATTTCTTGAGGTGTAGCTTGCCATACCAGGTGTGCATGTGCTTCCACCATCCAAGGAGGACTTCTGCAGTGTTCCCCAGGCTCTTTGCCTTGTCTCTCCAAGCTGTCTGCTTCTTCTTGGTTTCATGATACAGTCTGTGGCCCTTTCTCCAGAGGTACTCGTTCTCCCTCAGCCATTCCAGCACCTCATCCTCATGCTCCTCGGAAACGGTGTACTGTTTCCTCTCTCCCTTCTCCTTCCCTTGCCTCTTCCTCCCTCTGGTGGGGCCTTCAGCAGCAGGGCCTTCAGGGGCTTGAGCAGCAGGGCCTTCAGGGACTGGAGCAGCAGGGCCTTCAGGGGCTTGAGCAGCAGGGCCTTCTGGGGCTTGAGCAGCAGGGCCTTCAGGGACTGGAGCAGCAGGGCCTTCAGCAGCAGGGCTTTGAGGGCTTTGGGGCTGGTCCACCACAGCAGCAGCAGCAGCAGCAGCAGCAGAAGCAGCAGCTTCAGAGTCAGTGCCAGGGGGTGGGATGCTGGTTCTGGCCTTCTTGCCAGGGCTGGAACAAGTCGGCATGGGCTTCCTCTTCTTGCCTGACTGACGAACCATGGTGTTCCTCCTAGATGTATGTGGCAGCACATCTTTCCCCTGTATGCTGACTGCATGCGTGCTGCATCCTTTTATATCCGCGGAGCTGACACAATTCATACTCCCCGCATGCACAGTGAATGCTTTGCATCCGATATACATCCGCGCGGCATCCCCTTTGTTTTCTATCGGCATCCGTAATGCATCCGCTTCATCCGCTATGCATCTGCCCCTTCTACTATGCATCTGCTTCGAAATTCTCCCCCGGAACCCCTTCGGATGTGTCATCCGCTTCCATCCACTGTCATCCGCTAGGCTTCCTATGAACATCCATTTAACATCCCCGGTACATACTATCCACATCCGTTCTGTTCCGTTCTGTTTATGCAAATTTTCACCAATTTTTGGAGCTGATGACAACGGATAGAGCCACCCCAGAAATTTTACTTGTCTGCTGTGTCCTTTATGCATACGTTTGCATCCATTGGCCAGTGGGACCGGGCCTTAAATACAGTTGATTGCTTTGTAAATTCACACCAGTGGAGAAATGGACAAGACTGTACTTCCATGTATTTCAGTTTGACTAAGATCAATATTCACCCTGGGGACACAAACATCGTTTAATAATCGGGTTGAGAAAATAAGATGAAGCTCTGAGAATCATCACAATAAGAGAAGTTTCCATTCTGCATAGTTTATCAATCTCTAAAAATGTTTTAAGGTACAAGAAAATTCCACAGATGATGTGTAATCCTTGCAGAGAAGTTTGGTCTGCTCTTTTCAAGACTATAATATTTTTTGCAGCTACAGTATGTAGCTTTTGAAAGCTAAATGCACATTTATTATTTTCATTAGTTTTTTTCTTCTTCATTTCTAAAATATTTCCCTTTGTTAGAAAAGTAATGGACACTTGCATGCAGATTTTACTAGATGGCAGATAGGAAGTTTTGGTGCCAGGATCTTTATGTTTAAGTCATATCCAGGTTAAATTGATTCAGCCTCCCATTTGACCTGGGTCTAATCAAGCTATTTTGTTAATCAGTGCACCCAAACTTCAGCCTAAATAAGTAATCCAAACATGTTTACTACCTAGTCTAAATTGATTACGTCTGTTTTCTTTTTAAAAGATAGAGCAGAATTATACTTCATGCTATTAAACAACCTAAAATAATGAATATTAATATTTGCAAATGAAAGGACATTCAGAAGTGGTCAAGCTGATTATGGTACAGGATTTCGATAAATGACTTCAATTCATTCATATACTCCCTGTATCTAATAAAAGGAACTATAGTTCAGAAACTATATAGACAATAGAGAGTTTTGTGACACTTAAGCCATAAGAGTTTACTCCCCTTCATCTGAAGCAGGAAGTTTATCCTGGGAGAACGATACCACTGCACCACCAAGAGCCATGGTGGCATATGGTTGGAATGCAGTATCGCCAGCTAACTCTGCTCACTCACTCTGCCAGGAGTTCGATCTTTTCCAGCTCAAGCTTGACTCAGCCTTCCAGCCTTCTGAGGTTGGTAAAATGAGAACCCATATTGTTGAGGGCAATAAGCTGACTCTATGAACCGCTTGGAGACAGCTGTAAAGCATTGTGAAGCAGTACATATGTCTAAGTGCTATTGCTATTGCTATCAGGACAATGTTGCAGCACAAGATAAATTGGCCTGTAGTCTACGAACATGTATTTACATTTAAGACATATAATTTATGTTGTTTTGTTTTTGATGCCATATTCTGGAAACTGTCAGCTAGGACACACTCATCTGAATACTGTATTTCTCTAGAAATACATCTAAACATTATCAATGGAATTTACAAAGCTACCTCTGATGAGCAAAATTGTTTACTCCCTATTAAAATGAGGCTCACTTTGTGTCACTTAATTTAAATTTAAGCCATTGTAACTTCAGTGGGAACCTAAGCCAACAGTTTGGAACAGTATTTCAACCTGTTACATTGTGAAAATTCTGCATCAGCGAAGAACACAATGGCATCGATTAACACAAATTGAAGTCACTTTGAATAACAAGCCATAGAAATCCAGTTATGAATTCAATGGAATTTTATTACAACATAGGTGATAGAGTATATTTTCTACCATACTATAGGAAAAACAAGTTAGCTTAACGCATGCAGGCTAAATTACACTCTATTCATAATTTGGTTATTCAACAACTTTCTGGTATTTCCCAAGACTTGATCAATGACAGCTTTCATATGTTTAAGAACAGGGTAATCTCCATTTTATTGGGGAAAGTTTGTTAACAAATAGTACCTTTTCTCAGTACAGATATTGGATAAAACTAAAGAAGAGAGAGAAAAAAATGAAAGGAAGAAAAAAATATTTTTCTTGCTAAATGGAGGGGAAATAATTCTCTCGGATCTCCTCCATAGTTCTTAAAGTACAAAGTTCTCAGCCTGGTGTTATCAAGACATGTTTGGGGTACCATTTTTTCATCATCTCCTGGTTGTATGTCTATTGCCATCCATTAGTAGCCAATTGGATCAATTCCTTGTAGTCAAAAGAGAAAAAAAAAAGAATCAAGGGCAAGGACACCAGAGGAGTCCCTGTATTATAGTGTGAATATAATACAAAATATTTTCATGAAAGAAGATATATTTTAAAATTTTTATTAACAAATATAGTTTTAGAAATACATCAAGGAAATCAGTGATAACTAAGACTGGATATTTTTGAGTCGATGTAGATACTGACTGTGAGGCCTTTTAATTCACTGTTTCTTTAAGAATTTTATTGACAAGAACTAAAATACAATTGTCTCCTATTAAAATACTGTTTCTTGCTTTTCATTTTTAGAAGTATATTTTATTTTCACAATTTTTGTTTAAAAAGATTTTTGGACTTTGGGGAACCATCAATGAAATGGATAGGTCAATCTGAAACACCAAAATAAAAATGATATGCTCCTGTGAGAAATACAGTTTTTTTTTTTTACAATAAATCAAATTAATGTTTCTTCATTTAAACTGTAAAAAGACAGATTAGATTTTGCCAATGAAAATACTTGTAGTCATTTCAATGGTTGTTTTAATTGGCAAAAACTGTCCAAGTAATATCCCCTAATCTGTACAAAAATGTTATTGGGAACATTTGAAGTGGACATGCATGACTGGTGGGCCACATTCACCCCTTCTCCTCACTCTGTATGTCACAACTGCAATGGGCTGAAACTGACAGCTTTTGGAGCATTCTCAGACCATGGACCATAGAAAGATCTCTCTCATCACCATCTTCTTAAGGGAATATCTTGGACTGAAAGCATGCCTTAATCTGAGGTAATGAAGAGAGGCAAAACATGAACATAAAAAAAGGGGAAAATTGACTTGGCTCTTTTTCAATAAAATTATGAGTCCCAAATTAATCTTTACATGAATCACAGTCAACTACATGTTAAAATGGTAAGGTCTGTCGAGGAGACATTTCTAGGATCAGTAAAAGGTGACTACAGGATTCTAGAACTACAAGGAGCATTGGACGCTCAACTATTAATCACAAAATTTGGCTCGTATTTTCACTTTGCCTTTGGGGTGCATTTAATATTGGCTCGTATAACATTGGTAGAGAAGCCTGGCCATTAAACAGAAGAAAAACAGCAGAGGACCATTATGGAAACGATATCTTGGGTTTTTTTGCATGTCTTAGCCATATAGTGGAAATTAAGATTTAAATTATTTCATAGGATGTTATTCTAGCCTAGAAAGATGTTTCCTGAGTGATGGTTGACCATGATATTGAGCAATCTTTCATAGCTTGTCCTCTTGCATTTGTTCTGGGATTTCCTATATGTAGAAGGCAGTATAGTTAGCCCTAAAATGTTGCCAATTCCATGTGTACATATTAATCAATATTATGCTCTACCTATGCTTGGATTTACTCATTCAAAATGTTAATTATACTATACAACCGTTTTCTAGATTACCTTCCAGCTAAGGATCTCTAAGAACCAGCTAAATGAATATCACTATTGTGCAAACTAATGTAGAAGTCTAATTCAACATTTGTCAAACATCTTTAAAAAAAAATTTTTTTTTTAAATCAATCATGCATTCTGACTTTTAAAAAAGGATAGCTTGTAACTCTTACTGATCTCGGGGTAGCATACATCTTGCTAGAAATGTTTTTCAAAATGATATCCCAGTTCATAATGAGTCTGAAGCTCAGAGAAGTTCCTGAAGCTTGAAATGTTTATTTGGCAAATCTAGTGCTGTAATTTGGCATTGGCTTCCAATGGCAAAAAGTTGTGATATCCAAAGCATCCTGCAACTTTTCCAACAACTGGAAAAGTTGTTGTAACTCTCACCCTTTCCATTTATCCTTTTTTCAACAATGTTTTGATCCAATTATCATACAAATCTCAAGACATTTCCCTGTTTCTGCTGTTCTTACCCATATTTTATTTTTCATCTTATTATTAGATTAAATGTTCTTCCAAACTCATTGCTGCATTTTGCATTCCTTATTGTCCCTTAGACTTCTGTTTGGGCAAGTCTTTTCAGTTCTCTTTTAGGCAAGACAGGTGATTGCTTTGTTGTTACTGCTTGTGGCTACCTTTGTGGTGCCTTTCCCAATCTGCAGTATCCTAGAAATGTTTTTACTTCCCTCCTTTGTTGTTAGTTAATTAGGAGTATAATTTCCTGCCACAGAGCACAGAACAGAACACTCCATTCTCAAGGGAAGACTTTTGTCCAGAAAGTGGAGAAACTAAATAAATAAGAAATGGCTCCTGTGAAACAAAAACTGTTTTCTCTGTACAGTATAGGACATTGGGTTATAACAAGTGCTAATATTAGCTATCTTAAAAGCTTTATAAAGGAGCAACACATTAAGCTCCATAGTAATTGTGGAATTTTATGCCAAAACTATAAACTTAATGATGAATGTCTGCAAAATGTTTTCCTAAAACTCCAAAACATTTTGCTCCAGTTCCATGTTCATCCATGCCTTTCCACTTATTTTCACAGTTTTCTGAAAGTAAGCCAGCTCAAAAGCAACAAAAATCTACAGCTTGTCCCACACCTTATTCATTTGTCCCAGTCTGCAGTCCTAGGAATGGAGGGTTAACTAACTGACCACCCACTCTCATTCCAATTCAGCTAAATTCTGTTTGCATCCCTTTATGAAACGTAGTGTATCAAAGTATGAGCAAATAAATTAAGCTTCCAACAATCCTCAAATGTCTGCCTCTGCAATGGTGGAGGAATAATATTTTCTTTAGGTTCACCCAACCAAGAATTGAATTTAATAAGTGTTTCTTTGCCCTGTCCAAATGTTGTGTGCTTCTCCTTTTATAGAGGCATATGAAGTACATGGTTTTAGAACTGTAACAGAGACAAAAATGGTAGTTTAGAGTCAACTAACTGAGGTTTAAGTTTTCTTTCTCCAATTGTTTTGACATAAAAAACAGGAAAAAGGTGTGAAGGAAAGAGAGGAAGGAAGGAAGAAAGAACACCACTCTAAAGAACTGCTTTCTGTCTTTCCACCTAATTTCAAGTCTGATTCTGAAGGCTAAACAGAGCTTAGATATTTTTAGCTATAGAATATGTAAACCACAGAAAGTATGTAAACTTCATATACATATTTGCCTTTTTCAAAAGAATTCACTGCAGTAGGAAAAACATACTGCCCACAGAAAACTGGCAGCCTTGCAGGCCAGACTCACAGTCAAAATCCCTGGAATGTTTTTGCTTTGCATTCTAAAGCATATAGCTTTATAAACAGCATTAAATATTTTCACCTCAAAGGTGTGTTGCATTTCCTTAAAGGTATATGTGCAATTTACCAATCTTCCATTTATAATTTCCTGCTAGCCTTAGAGACAGTTGACTGACCAAAGCCCTTTCATACATAAATGGAACTATTATGCCACTATTAATTTTTCAGAATATAATTTTTAAAATTTGTCCCGAGAGAAGCATCCTGAATGGGTGTCAGGTCACAGTATATACATCTCACATTACAAGGGTAATGCAAAGAAATCTCTATATTAAAAGCCTTAGTTTGCATTGAACACTGTAAGCTTCTTTGGAGTAAAACTGGACTTAGTAAGCCTTAATTTGCAGCCTACAAACCAAAACATACAAAAACTGTCATTACAGTTAGCAGTCAAGCCTGCGTGTGGCAAGGGTATAAGCCAAGATGGTACCAGAGGTGGTATTCAGCAGTTCTGACCAGTTCTGGAGAACCGGTAGTGGAAATTTTGAGTAGTTCAGAGAACCGGCAAATACCACCTCTGACTGGCCCCACCCCCTTCTATTCTCTGCCTCCCGAGTCCCAGCTGATCAGCTGGGTCTTCTTTTGTGGCCCTGCACAGAAGAACGGAGCTGGAAAGCAGGTCAATGGGGTGGGGAATGGGAATGGGATTTTGCAGTAACTTTCCCCCAGGAGTGGGGAGGGAATGGAGATTCTGCAGTATCTTTCCCCTGCCATGCCCACCATGCCACACCCATAGGAAAAAATTTTGAATCCCACCACTGGATGGTATCCTCATCTATAGTAAAAAATGTAATGTGAAAGGTTTGATTAATCAAAACCATGACAGGTAGCAGTGGTTAGTATCTACAGCCATGGAAAATTGTGGCTTGGAACATAGTGTGAGTGAATTAATTACAAAAAGATGTTATAAAGCAGCACTGTCTGCAATGGGATTTTTTAAAAAAAATCAAGATAATGGTTATGGCAGTGCAGTTGAAGCCCTGCCCCCTTTTATATACAGACATTATCAGTGTATGTAAATACAAAGACACATATTCTGGTAGAGAGAAGTCCCCTGAGGAGATAGGCTCCATCATGAGTCTGAAAACTCTGGTCCTGGTGACTGACGCAGATTGGATCCTGCAACATTATCCTGGGACACATCAGTGGTGGGATTCAAAAATTTTTTGAATTTTTGAACCGGTTCTGTGAGCGTGGCTTGTTGGGCGTAGTTTGGTGTGGCTTGTTGGGCATGGCAGGGAAGGATATTATAAAATTCCCATTCCCATCACTCCAGGGGGAAGGTTACTACTGGTTCTCCAAACTCAAAAATTCAACTACCAGTTCTCCAGAACTGGTCAGAACCTGCCGAATACCACCTCTGGGACACATATATTTTGCTTTCATTCATGACATTATCAATCAGAGGTATACAAACAAAAGGGGAAGACTTTAGTCTTGGTACCACAACCACCATCTTAACTTTCAGGTCAAACATACTCTCCTCCCACTGTCACTGGAATGAAATACAAGAACAAAAATATATCTGTATGTCTATATTCTATGTGTCATGTTTCTATAAACCTAAGGGCATTTATATTGGATTTCCTAGCCCAAAATATATGCAGATTAAATTTTTAATTAGTTCCAGTTTTACACTAGCATTTTCTCTCTTATCCTGAAACAATGTTGGTTGTGGATAGGATCTACAATTGAAGATTTGCTTCATGATGCTGACATGAGCTGGGCTGACATGTACTGACATGAAAAAAAATTTTTTTACACTTTTATACTGGTTGTAAGAATTGAGAAATCTCCCAGTATGTTTACCATCTAATTGTTCATTCTTTTTATTTTACTTGAAAGGATCATACCACCAACATTCAGCGGGAAGAAAATTTGGGGTTTGATGCTTTGGAACTATTTATTTGTGACAAAAATGTGTGAAAATCTGTTTGTATGAATCATATCCAGGAATGGAGACTTAGATTGGTCTTATCCAATGTGGATAAGACCTGGATATCCAATCATATCCAGGAATGGAGACTTAGATCTCCAATCTTAGACTCTAAGATTGGAGACTTAGCTGGAAAAGAGTGAGCTCACTCCACCACCACCTGTAAGCCAGGAAAATACATTATAGTGCTAGATGATTAGCATGATGAAACGGGAGAAATCTTCCAGCACCTGTCACTGTTGCATGGACTATGTTTAAAAAAGGGTTTTTCTGTCTTTCAGAAGATCACTAAACCCATACTTAAAAATAAGGAGCTGACAGTCACGAGAGATAGCAGTTGTGAGGTAAAGTGGAAAAGATCTTTCCTTCTGCACCAAGCAATGATCCCCTTTTCATCTTCAGCAGAACAAATATAAAATAAATGTTAAGAAATAGAATGTAGAAGCTACCTAACTTTTGAACTGGAGTGAAATAAAATAATTACACTGCAGGCTACTAGACAAGGGTGTGATGTCACAGGAAGGGGTAGTATGGAAAGGGTGATTGGTGACGTGTAAGAGGTGATGGATGAGAAAAATGTGAATAAGAGAATGATTGTTGTGAAAAAAAATGGATAAAAATGTGTACAGTTGGTTCCCAAGAATATAGCTAAGCACTGAATAGTTATGCAGAGAAAATGCATATGGTTTATAGAAGAAATAAAAATGGGCAAAGAGGATTAAACAAGAAATGAGTGAAATTAATAATAAAAGTTATTAAATTATTTGAGATGAAACTAACATAAGGGAATGCTGGAATGAGTATTTTATGGAGAAGTGTGTATGTGTGTGTTTTACATATATATACATCCTTTAAAACATGTCACCAGATGCTTTCAAGAACCATCCTAAATATAGACATCAAATAAAAGAAATACTGTATAAACTACAAATATGAATATCTACATATATAGGATTAAAGTAATGTTTTCTTCAAGTTAAACTTAAGTCCTCTTGATTTTATAAGACCATATTCATGTAATTCTCTTGACAAAAATATAATGTAATTCCTGTTTTAGAACTTCCCAGTCTAATCTGTAGACTTTATAAAGGTCTTCCCACTAGCCTCAAGCATGCTTAGCTTCTTAATTGAGACAGTCAGCTATTTCTTCCACTGGCTGAGACACTTTAGGATAGAGAAACCTGATTTTGACACAGTACAAAATACAGTACAACTTATGAAAGCTTAAACTGATGGGGTGAGGAGAGAGTGGATTTTCGGCTTTCAAAATATGCTTTATTCTTTAGTTTCTGAGGTCCATCAGTTAGAGCAAGGCTAAGTATTTTCAACATATAGGCCAAAGAACTTGTCATCACTACCAAAGCAAAATTCTCAAGTCCTTCACACAAACATTCATCCATATTCTGGTTTTACTCACATTTTTCATTGATAGCTTTAAACCAAGGCCCTGAAGCAGCAAGTAGATTCCCACTCCCCAAAAGTGCCATTAAATTATACTAAATAAATGAGGAGCAAGCCTATAACCTTATTAAATTGGTATAATGTGGTTGTAGATTTTTCTTCTTCTTCTATTCAATTATGTCCAGTTCTTGGAGATTGCCTGCACAAGTCCCTGCAGTTTTCTTGGGAAGGATTTTCAGAAGTGGTTTGCTGTTGCTTCCTTCCAAGAGCTGAGAAAAAGTGATTGCTCCAAGATCTCCAAGGCCACCCAATGTGTGCCTAAAGCCCCTGTCACACTGCAGCAACGGATGGAAAGAGGATGTAAAACGGAGAAAAACACTTGCCATCCATTGGTTAACGCAATGCTTCCGTTCTGTACTCATTGCCTTCGTTTTGCTTCCTCTCTATCCGTCCAGCATCCGTCTATTGACATTTCATCCGCTCAAAAGGTTTTGAGCTGCACAAAACTTTTGAGCAGAAAATGTATCAAACGCGTCCGTTCTGCATCCGCTAGGCATATGGGGGACATCCGTTCTGCATCCGTTGTCATCCGTGATGCATCCACTATATCCGCTAGGCATCCGCTGTGCATCCGTGCAAATCGAATCCGCTCCAGCGGTAAACAGACGCAGGGAGGAAGCAGAACGGACGCGGAACGGATGCGCAGCGTTAGTAGCATGGACAGAGAAAGGATGAAAGTGGATGCAGCACGCAAAGAAAGCATTTAAAATGGAAAAAACGTTCGCAGAGGGGACCTATCTCGGATATTAAGGATGTCTAGAGGATGCCTAGAGGATGCAAAAGGATGCTTCCGTTCCGCATCCGCTTTCCATCCGCTCTGCGTCCTCCCCGCGTCCATTCCTTTCCGTGTTATCCACTCTGTTTATGCAAATTTTTGCCCCTTTTGAGAGCGGATAACAATGGATGGAACATTTTTCTCGTCCACTGTGTCCTTTTTACAAACGTTTTGCATCCGTTGGGCAGTGTGACAGGGCCTTAAGACAGGGCTAGAAGTCACAGTCTTCCAGTTTCTAGCCTGATGCCATCAACCTAAACCCTACCCATAACATTAGGAAGGAATGCATATTCTAGGAATCCAAGCATTTACAGTCCACAATTTGACAATGGTGGGATAATCCTGGAGCAAAAAGCTCTTGCCATCTTTTACTTCACATCTCCAGCAGTATTCTTGCCGGGTGCCGTTCCTTGGTTGCTAGGAAACAATTACTAAATTGCTTAACATCAAGCCAGATATCACACAACTCAAAACATTCTCACTAAAGTACTTCCTGGACCTGTTGCAGCACATTCTAACAAGCCAAGTTATTCTCCTTCACATTCCCTTTTTTATATCATTTCTTTCTATGTAAAATATTTTCGGATATTCAAATTTCTACTACACAAACTATGCATGTGATTCTGTCTAAGGCAGCGATCACCAACCAGTGGACTGCAGCCCACTGGTGCTCCGTGAGAAAATGTTGATGGTTGGCAGAGAAATGTCATCCCCAGAGTACCCCCCCAAGCAATTAATCCAGACTGCACAAGAACACAAGGCTGCACCTCCCACATGGCCTCCCCACCCACTCCCCACCCACTCACTCCTCCCCACCCACTCACTCCTTACCTGGCAAACTTGCCTGATAAATTGATATTTTTCTTTTTCCCAACCATCAGCTGTTCTGCTGTGCCGGGAGATTTAGATGATCTAGAAAGCAGAAAATCATTAGATTTCTTGCTTTCTAGCTAATCTTTAGATCTTTGACTCTGCTTTTAAGTAGTGCAGACTCAGCTAGCTGACAGCAGATAGATAGATCTCTGAATGAATCTGTGATTCTGTGAGCAATTTAATCTGCCTGCCTGCTTTGCCTGATTTTGGGAAAAAGTTGCCCTTTTTTTAAAAAAAATCAATATTTACATACACTGTGTGTTGTGAGTTATTTTTGTGAATTTGCTCACTAGCAAATTTTATGAGTTTGCTTGCAAGTAAATTTTATGTGACAAACTCAGCTAGCCGATGTCAGATAGATAAATCTCTGATTGAATCTATGATTCTATGATCAACTCAACCTGCCTGCCCGCTTTGCCTGATTTTGGGTAAAAATTACTCTTTTTTTAATAAAAAAATTCAATATTTATATACATGATGTGTTGTGAGTTAATTTTGTGAATTTGCTTGCTAGCAAGTTTTATGAGTTTGCTTGCAAGCAAATTTTATGTGACAGACTCAGCTAGCTGGTGGCAGATAGATAAATCCCTGAATGAATCTTTGATTCTGTGAGCAATTCAATCTACCTGCCTGTTTTGCCTGATTTTGGGTAAAAGTTGCTCTTTTTTATAAAAAATTCAATATTTATATAAATATTTATAATATTTACATACAAGCCATGCCCAGCCAATCACATGACCACTAAACCACACCCACAAATTAGGCCATGCCCACAGAACTGGTTGTAAGAAATTTAAGTACCATCCCTCCATGTGTGTGTGTGTGAGAGAGAGAGGGAGAGAGAGAAAGGGGGGGAGGAGAGGGAGAGGGAGAGAGGTTAGATCAAATCTTTCTCTCTCTCTCTCTCCCACCAACGTCAGCAAGACACCTTCAGTCAAAATTCATATCAGTGGTCCCCGGGGTTTAAATTATGAGTTTGGTGGTCCCTGAGGTCCAAAAGGTTGGCGACCCCTGGTCTAGGGGGCACGTTCGACTGCTGGAAACCTTTTGAATATTTTAATAGTCATGATATATTTTCAGAAGAAAAGAAAGAACATGCCAAGCACCATCTTACATTTACACTTTGTAGACATAAGAGTGAATAATATGCCCATTCCTATAGTACATTGAAGAAAAATCTGCTCTTTGCAGTGACACCACATCAGAATAATAAAACTTTTTTTAAACATAGGCTCCCTGCCAAAATTAACTACAGGAAGAATGTTACTCAAGTTGGGATTGTTACACTTTCCCATTCTGATCCCCAAATTCAGCAGCTGAGTGTTCACTCAACATTTTGACATTTTGCACTGGGACAAGGTCTGCATAAACTACTCTGTGCTCATATATACTGCACATCATCTGTAATACTAAACCATATTAATAGTTGGCTGCTTAGGCCAAAGGGATTAAAATGATGGTGCCTGCATGCACCATCATGGCTGGTCATTCTATTTTCTTGTTTGAAGTGTGTGTGTGGGAGGGAAAATCATACACTAACCTGATGAGAAATGGTTTGCTTATTTTTAAAACAATAAAAGGACAATTCTCCTTGTATGAATTGAGTCATGTTTTGGAACCAGAATTGACAATTTATTCTTGGAGCATAGGAGGTCATGCAAGACAGGTCAAGTTTTATTTTATTTTTTGTGGTTTACTTCCTCTGCTAGGGCTTCCATATCAATTATTATTATTATTATAGATGATCTACTTTAAGATTAAGATGAAATATGGAAAACTGTGATGTTATCATTCTTCTATTTTTAATAAACCAAGAATAACCTTTGAATGAAGGTTGAATAAATTATATTAGATTTGGAAAAGGAGAAAAGAGAGAAACAACTTTAAGCTGTTCTTTGCTAGCCTTTTCAGGTCAAATGTGGTTGCTTCTATTTCTATGGAAAATGTAGCCAAAGAAGTCATAATTACAGCGCAAGGCTACATTCTACCCCTCATTTATTTGCAATGAAGGAAGGAAGTTGCACATATGAGACCTAATTTTGGCCTAATTTCTCTTTTAAATAACTAGATTTACTGCTTCATATTGTCTTTCCAGAAAGCAAAGTAGTACTTCCAAAGAGCAGCGCTGGCTGATTTTCAACAACACCTTGATTCAGACAAAGGTTATGTGACTATCATCTATGGATAAACTATTAAATGCCAGGAAATAAAGTTCACCATCTGGTCCACTGAATAAATACCAGACAGAATAATTTAAGTGCGGTTTGGAACTCCAGGCCAAATGGGGCCATGCCTTCATTAAAAACAAAACCCCAAAAAAAATAAATAATAGCTCAGTGTTATGGTTATTACTGGATATAAACATTTATAGTAAAAATAAAAATGCAAAATGCTGTGGATGAAAAAAATCCCTTTCAGTCTTGGAAGGAGGCTAGGCAAATCACTTCAGAAATGTTAATGGCATTAAAAAAAAGTTTAAGTGTACCTGATGGAAAGATTATAAAGGGTGAGAATGAGAAAATATTAGAGAGTAAAATATGGCCTTTTGAACAAGTTAGGAGAAATTGTCTTTTAACCATTTACCAAATGCATATCACTTATTTGCCATATAAATTTAGTTAATTGAATGAATGAATAAAATGTATGAATATGAAATACAAAGGGTATTATATGTTTGTTCAACCAGAGTGCGTGATAAAATGAATAGGTTTTTATTGTGGGTATCCCTCCTTCTCCTAGAAGAATGAAATATTTTGAGAAATATTTAAAAAGGCAAACTATTATGTTTCTCTAAATGAGAAATGGAGAAACATGTTTTTTTAGAGGCAGGAAGCAGCCCCAATCTCTCTGTCTCCAAGCAGAAACTGAGGAGGCAGCTTTTAGAAATGCAAATTTGGTAATCCATGCAAGACAGGATATTTTGAAACAAAGGCAGAATGGTAGGATTAGAAGCAGACCCTCACTCAAAATCCAAAACAGGATGAAAACCATTAAGCCACAATAGGAATTGCCCAACACCCTTTCAGAACACCAGCCCCTTCATTGCACCATCCCAGAGCAGTCCAAATTTCTGGGAGATCAGATAAGCAATAAGCCAGAGGCTGACCAAATAAGCTCAGACAAAAACCTAGGATTTGCCTATGGAGCCAGCTATGATCCCTATATAATCCATCCATGACCCCATAGGAACCTGACAACAGCCAAAAGAATACAAGTTCTTGCACAGGAACAGGAAACTCAAATACAAAGCCCAAAGGTATAAAAACCATCCACTCTCAACTCCATTTGGTCAGCTGCACAAGAACCATAAATGCTGGTGGTTTTGTTCATCATTAAAACATCTTTCCAATCAGCTGCCATGTTTCCAGTGTCTTTCTCCCAGCTTGGAACTGAACCAGATGGATATTTCTTCCCACAGTATAATGGAATGCATTGGATCAATATGAATGCAATGAGTGGTTATATGCAATGAGTGGTTATATGACAGAAAATGATAACCAGAATGTTTTGAAGTGAATGTTAGTGGTATTGTATGATGCAATGAGGAATATGGACCCAAGACTTATAGAATAAAAAACCAGAGTAGTTATGTTTAGAAGAAAAAAGAGAATGAGCATTGGCAATTTATATATAAATGGGAATAAACAAAAGCAAGGAAGTGACTTAATGCACCTTGGTCAAATGGTTACTAAAGGAAGAAAAATGCATAGAAAAAGCAAGTAAGAGGTATAGATGGCAGTACAAAGGTGATGGTTAGGTATTGTCTTTTCCAAGGAATGGAAGAATGAAGGAAGCAAAATGGCTAAGAAAGTATTTATAACTCATCTTTTTTATGGCAAATAAAAGTTGGGTCTGTCAGGATACTCGTAATGATAGGTTTAAAACAGTGGGATTGGGATACTAAAATATGTGCAATAATGATTGTGGATCTCTGACATGTAAGTGTCAGTATACAAGAATAAAGTATTTTGAATTGGTTTAATTATTATTTATAATATAACTAGAGCACAGTGAAACTGTTTGTGACTTTTATTGTATTACATCTAATAGATTCTAAGCGAACATAGCAGAGTATCAATCCTCTCTTGGTGAAATTTTGCATTACCACATATGTGTGCAATGCTTTGGAATGGACACTACTGTCACTTTGTGTTCAGTATCCCATAATCAGAGGCATATATTTCTTACATTTCAATTTATATATATTTTTTCCATTAGGGATTGGATATAAACCCACTTCTGATGGAGTGTTAATACATGCAGGATCTATTCTATAATATATGCATTGTCCTTTTTCAGTCTTTATATTCTTAAGATATATGAACTACAATTCCCAGAATTCCTCAGCCAACACAACTTTTGCTGAAAATTCTGCAGTTGTAATCCACACATTTGCAAGAAGAAAGTTGGGACTAGGCTGACATTTAGGTTGATATCAGTATTTCAAACTTATTGTATAAATTAAAAATAGTTCATTAACATCAGACTAAAGAGCATCAGTCGAACAGTGTATCTAGGGCAATTAAAAAATAAAAGCAAAAAAGTTTTCTTCATTGTTGGATTCTTTAAAAATAGTTACATCTCAAATTTTTTTTTATTTTTGCTGAACTGAAATCACATTCTATGTACTCGGTTTCTGAAAAAAAGTGAACTCCCAAAAGTCAGATCTTGTCTATTCCATTAGAATTTAAATGCATAGATCTTTTAATACATTTAGATTAGATCATCTCTTCCTTCCTCCTCCTTTACTTTTTGTTACCCTTAATTCTTCTAAAATATGATCTCCCTTCCCCTGCCAAAAGAAGAGAAAAACAAGAAACCCACTAAAATTATTATTTTGGTGAGTTGTCCTAAAATTTTTGTCCAAGCTGCATTTTCTCTATTTGCTGCTTTTCCTATATTACCCTATTCATAATTTTCACATTTTCTGGAATGGGCCACTCAAAAAGATTGTTTTGATAAGACTGTTGAGCCAGAAAGTACAAGTGAAGCTTAGAGATTGCTTGCTCTGTGACCCCAAGTTCATTCTGTGTTGCTATAGCATCACTCCTGAGAAAATGAGGCTGGCTCTTTTTCTCTTTTCAATGGGCTTTTGTCAGTTGTTGAATTACGTCATTAAAATTTAAATACTACAGGTTTAATGGAGGATTAGTATGATATCCTCACACATTCTTTCTGTTGCCATGACAAACAAACCCAAGAATGAGCAGAAACATAAAAAAAAAAACACTCCTCAAAGAGTAGTCCTCCAGAACCACATTAATTCTACTAAAGCCCCTGTCACACAGCATCAACGGATGGAAAGAGGATGTAAAACAGAGATAAGCACTTCCCATCCAATGGTTAACGTGATCCATCCGTTCTGTACTCACTGCGTCCGTTTTTCATCCTCTCTATCCGTCCAGCATCCGTCTACTGACATTTCATCCGCTCAAAATGTTTTGAGCTGCACAAAACTTTTTGAGCTGAAAATGTAACCAACACGTCCGTTCTGCATCTGCAACGCATACGGGGAACATCCGTTCTACATCCGTCGTCATCCGTTATGCATCCGCTATGTCCGCTAGGCATCCACTGCGCTTCCGCGCATCTCGCATCCACTCCAGTGGAAAATGGACAGAGAGGAAGTGAAACGGATGCGGAATGGACACGCAGCGTTAGTAGCACGGACGGAGAAAGGATGAAAGCGGAGGCAGCTCGCATACAAAGCATTTAAAACAGAAAAAATGTCCGGAGAGGGGACCTATCTCGGATATTAAGGATCTCTAGAGGATGCCTAGAGGATGCCTAGAGGATGCAAAGGGACACCTATACTGCCTATAAAAAGGGGGAGCAACTCGCCTGCATCTCACTTTCAGAAAAGCAGCCAAGCTGTGCAGACCTCTGCAGCCTTCATTTGACTCTTCCTCTTCCACAGCATCCAGTCATGTCCACCATGGATTGTGACAAAGTCCTTTCGGCAGCCACCATCCTTCTGTAACAGTGCAAAACAATCTACAGGCTCTGTGAACTCTACTACGGGAAGAAAAGGAGGCACCCAAAAAAAGTCTGGGTCCAAAGATGGTTCACCAGAAGAGCAGAGGACGGACTGTACAACAAGCTGATGGTGGAGCTGAGGAATGAAGACACTCGGGCATTCCAGAACTTCATGAGGATGCCTCCAGCCATGTTTGATGAACTTGTGCAGCGGCTGACACCCAGGTTGACCAAGACAAACACCAACTTCCCACCCAGCCTGGATCCTGGGCTCAAGGTGGCACTCACTCTGTGCCACCTGGCCTCCGGGACCACCTACAGGAGCATGCAGTACGGCTGGAGGGTGCCACCCAACACCATCAGCATTGTGGTCAGAGAAGTGGTGCAGGCCATCATTGAAGAATACAAGGAGGAGCTCCTCCAGTGCCCCTCCACTGAAGAAGGATGGAAGAAAGTTGCAGAGCAGTGGTATCAGAAGTGGAACTTCCCACACACCGTTGGAGCCATAGATGGCAAGCACGTGGCCTGCAAAGCACCAGCCAAGTCGGGATCCACTTATCACAACTACAAGGGCTTCTTCAGCATCATCCTCTTCGCCATGGTCGATGCTGACTACAAGTTCATGTACATCGATGCTTCAGGCAACGGCTCATCTTCAGATGCCCAGGTATACAACGCCAGTCACCTCAAGGAGGGGCTGGAAGGCAACCTCATGGTGGGCTTCCCAGATCCAGACCCCCTGTCCACCGACACACAAGATGTGCCCTACTTCATCGTGGAGGATGACGCCTTCTCCCTCACAACCTACCTCATGAAGCCCTACACCTCCAAATACCTCACCCGTGAAGAGAGGATCTTCAACTACAGGCTGTCCAGGGCAAGACGGGTGGTGGAGAACGCCTTTGGCATCCTGGCCAACAGGTTCCAGGTACTTCTCACCAACATGCAGCATAGCTCAGAGACCATGAGGAGGATCGTAGAAGCTTGCTGCATCCTGCACAATCTCATGCGCACCCGCTACCCAGTCTTGCAGAACAGGCTCGTGGACCTCCAACAAGGCAATGGGGACATGGAGCCTGGGGAATGGAGGCAAGGGCGAAACCTGATAGACACTGAGGATGTGCAAGGCCCCAACAGAGCCTCACATGAGGCGAAGAAGCAGCGCAACCTCCTGAAACACTGGTGCAACTCCCCAGCTGGAGCAGTGGAGTGGCAAGACAGGATGGTAAATGCTTAATGGATGCTTCCTTCAGCCTGTCTCATCACACGGATGAGATTGGGCCATGTATGTTTGGTTGGCCTACAATGAACAGGGCGTTTAATAAAGAGTTGTGTTTATGTTGACATGTGTGGATGATTGATTATATCGTTATTGATAAAAAAGGGCCATAGGTGTGGCACCTGGGAGGGTGGACCATACAGTCCCACTATGCTTGCACTGGAGGTTTATCTATCCCACTGCTATCCTAACCCATCCCACAGCTATTACCCATACCACAGGTATCCTAACCCATACCAAAGCTATCCTTACCCATCCCACAAGCAAGCAAAGGCTTAAAACATTTCTAAAAGTTTCCACCAAGACTTTATTTAAAAAAAGAAATGAAACAAGTTTGTGAATCATAAATAGACTTTATTAACAACAAGCTATAAGGCAAAAATGAGTCTCTGGCACTCCTCTTGGTCTCTCAGTCTCAGGGGTGAAGGGTGCAGGTGCTGTGGAGGTGGCTGGTGCTGGAGTGCTTGTCATCAGCTCCTCCAGAAGCAGAAGCAGCAGAAGCACCAGCCCCAGAAGAGTGAGCCCGTGCTGCAGAAGCCCCAGCAGAACCAAAGTGAGGGTCAGCGGGCAGGATGGTAGCCCTGTCCCACTTGCCAGGGCTGGCAGCATATGGTTGAGGCTTGCTGTGCTTCCGCATGGTTGTGGGGTTGGTGGCTGGCAGAGAGGCTGGCAGGAACCAAGGCTGGCAGCAAGGCTGGCAGCAAGGCTGGCAGCAAGGCTTGCAGGCAGACATGCAGGCAGGGCAGGCAAGGCAGCCAATCTGTCCGGCAGCAGGTCTTTCCTCTGAATGGCAACCTGCTTCCGAGCTGCTTCCGTTATATCCACGGGGCTGACGCAATGCATCCCCCCCGCATGCGCAATTAACGCCAGGCATCCATTAGGCTTCCACTGTGCATCCGCTGTGCATCCGCTTCATCCGCTAGGCTTCTGCTCTGCATCCGCTCTTTCCGTTCTGCATCCGCTTTGCATCCACCCTGCGTCCTCCCCACGTCCGTGTTATCCGCTCTGGTTATGCAAATTTTTGCCCCTTTTGAGAGCGGATAACAATGGATGGAACATTTTGCTCGTCCACTGTGTCCTTTTTGCATCCGTTGGGCAGTGTGACATGGGCTTAAAGTAGGGGATGTAATGATGAGTGTGACCACAATTCTCAGAATACACAGAATACTATGTGCTGTTAATTCTGAGAATTATCATTCAACAAACCCTAAGGTCAGATGCAGGGGTGGGATTCTACTTGGTCAGTCTGGTTCTATAGAACCAGTTGTTATGATTCTGCCCATTTTGGAGAACCGACAAATTGTGCCACTGGCAGGGCCCACCCCTCCCTTCCCCACCCACTATCTCCTTACCTGGCATGCGCGCCATCAAACTTGCCTGCTAAATTGCTGTTTGTTCTTTTTATTCCCTGACCATTATATGTTCTGTTCTGTTCTGTTCTGCCGGGAGGTTTAGATTAGTTAGAAAGCAGGAAATCATTGGATTTCTTGCTTTCTAGCTAATTTAAAAGCAGAGCTGAACCTTCCTTAGGACTGAAGCTTCTTGTTTCAATGCAGACTCAGGCAGCAGATTGCAGAAAGATAGATCTTTGAGTGAATCTGTGATTCTGTGAGCAACTCAATCTGCCTGCCTGCTTTGCTTGATTTTGGGTAAAAGTTGCTCTTTTTTAATAAAAAATTCAATATTTACATAAATATTTACATAAATATTTACAATATTTACATACAAGCCATGCCCAGCCAGTCACGTGACCACCAAGCCACACTCAGTCAGCAAGCCACACACACCCAGTCATATGACTACCAAGCCACACCCACAAATTAGGCCACGCCCACAGAATCAGTTGTTAATAAATTTGAATCCCTCCCCTGGTCAGATGTTAAAAAAAATAAGGGATGATATTAGAAAACAGAGAATAGTTCAGTGTGATTTATAAGAGGACTAACACTGGAAAACCACAATCAAAGGATTTGAGCTGACTGGCCACACCTTCATTTCTTGGGTCTGGTCTTCAAATTTCTCTAATATTGATATTTCTGATAAAAAGGAGAAATAATTAAGTATATGGAAAATGATCATACTAATTGTAATTTAATGTTATATAAATGCATACTTTTAGAGGCTGACATAAAAAGATATTTATTTGGATATTAGAAGAGAGAGATACCATTACATAATTATGTATATATTCTGTACTATTAATTATCTTTTATTATAATCTTTCCATGTAATATTTTCACAATATTCTTCTTTTCTGCATGACTGAAGATATATAAAATTCACACTCATAAATTGCACCATCGCTAGTATAACTTTATGTCGAATGGCAAGCATTATCTCCTGCACAGTGGAAAGTAAGTGTGAGATCAAATATGTAAAATTTTTTACAGAAGAATCCATTAGCACTGGTGTGTGAGTAGCTAAATGAGAAGGTTAATTGTTTATAAAGTTGCTTCTGCTCAACAGGAGGTGATGAGTAAATTTCCACATTAATCATTCTTGATTTGCTTCAGTTTAGGAGACATTGCTGGGTTACGGCAGGGGGTGGGAGCACTATCCTTCAAGAAGCAAAATATAACAGACTGGAAAGAATGAGTCAGATTCTGTTGATGATTCATTTATTTGCAGGTGACCTCTGCAATGAACAAGAATTTTGAATTTTACCTGTATATAAAATTAGATGTTCATATTTCAAAATATTTATTCCTGTGGTTAATGCTTTCTTTGAAAATGTTGATACTTCTTAGTGTTTTACCAAAGCAGAATACAATATTTTATCTCTTGATTATTTTTTCTAAGGAGGTGAACCAAGGCAGGTTTTTCAACTTTGTGCTTTCTAAATGTTCTACATTGCCTTAAAATCCCATATTTGCAGGGACACTTAGTGTTTGCCAGTTCTGGGAAGGATGAACTATTTGTAATAACACTTAAGCCTGTGGTCCTCCAGTTGTTAGTGAACTCTAGCTTCCTGATAACTCTAGCCAGTCTGGTGAGAAATACTGCACTACTGTTTCAGTAGCATTGGAACAGAGGTGGAATTCAGCAG
Organism: Laticauda colubrina; assembly: GCA_015471245.1. Lineage (NCBI taxonomy): Eukaryota > Metazoa > Chordata > Lepidosauria > Squamata > Elapidae > Laticauda > Laticauda colubrina. The sequence goes on along the minus strand of BLBF01000063.1, from coordinate 17,382,438 downwards.
GTTCTGACCAGTTCTGGAGAACCGGTAATAGAAATTTTGAGTAGTTCTGACTAGCCCCGCCTCCAACTCTTCTCTGCCTCCCGAGTCCCAGCTGATTGGCTGGGTCTTCTTTTGTTGCCCTGCACAGGAGAATGGAGCTGGAAAGGTTAGCTGGGTGGGGAGAGAATGGAATTTTGCAGTAACCTTCCCCCAGGAGTGGGGAGGGAATGGAGATTTGGCAGTATCCTTTCCCTGCCATGCCCACCAAGCCATGCCATGCCCACAGAACTGGTAGTAAAAATTTTTGAATCCCACCACTGCATTGGAAGTATCATATCTGATGAATACTTTGTTATATTAGTATTTATCTAGTATTCTATAAGTTTTCTCCACAATCTTCTTGTACACTTTTCTCCTTCAATGGATAAAATATCTGTATTTTTCTATCCATCATCTTGTCTAGGCTGTAACTTGTACATATACCTGTTCACTGATTGTTAATCTTTTGTTCCTATTATATGATGATTAAATTTCCCATAATCCATTGATACAATTTAGAGCATATTATAAATGCTGAGTGTATGTGGCTTGGTCACTTGCAAAGTAATTGTTATGATCTGGTCTCCGATGAGCCACTTTTAAGGAAGATAGTTCAGTGGGTGGTGGACAATCAGCTTCAGATGAAGCCAGTTATCTAGACCCTTTTCAATCAGGGTTCAGGCTGGGCTAGCATGGAAATAGCAGTGGTCAAACTTGTGGGTGACCTTTAGAAAGCTCAGGGTGGTACATCTGTCCTGGCCTTACTGGGTTGTTCAGTGGCATTCAGTATCATTCATCATGTTATCCTTTTGAATCAGTTCCTCCTTCCTCTGTGGCAGGTTCTATTGTAGGGAGAGATATTGTGCTCTAGATACTACAATGTCGGGTTTCTCAGGGCTTTCCCTCTTCCTTTTTAACATCTACATGAGACCGTTGGCGTTTGCAGCTTGATGAACCTCAATCAGGAGACTTGGAAGATCCCATTACTACTGTACTATTCATAATTTAACTGTTTTTAAAGGAAGGAAGTAAATTGGCCATGGAGAATTTCCTACATAGTTGTTTCACCTCTTTCTCGAAAAAATGCATCATGATTCTTTTTCACAGTTCCGCACATGCATGTTTCTTGACTTGGCAGGTGATTTCCTTCTGTTCGAATTATAACAGTTTTCAATTGATAAGATATGCTGGAACTCAAAAAGACTAAAGATGGTTGTCAGTAAAGAACCATGGTGGCACAATGGTTAAAATGCAGTATTGCAGACTAATTCTGCCCACTGCCAGGAGTTTGATCCTGACTGGCTAAAGGTTGACTTAGCCTTTCATGCTTCTCAGGTTGGCAAAATGAAGACTCAGATTGTTGGAGACAATATGCTGATTCTGTAAACCACTTAGTGAGGTTTATAAAGCACTATGAAATGATATATAAGTCTAAGTGCTATTGCTATTATATTCTTCAAGGAATGTAAGACTTTCACAACAAAGGACATAATTTAGCAAAAATGAGACAAGTGCATGCATTTCATACTTTGCGGTTGTGTGTTCCAAATATTTTTTCTCCTCTGAGACTTCACATCACTCTGCCTTTCTAATACAATAATAATAACAACAATGTACCAAAATTAACTATCAGTTAGTTAGTTAATTAACTAATGTACCAAAATTAACTATCAAAAGACTGGAAGTCAGTTCTGGAGCATGTCATGGAATGAAAAGACCTTTTTTCTCATAGTAAATTAAAGATTAAAAGCCTTGAAAGGAAAACCTTCCAATTTAATAATCCACTTTAGAAGAAGGATTTCCTATAAGTTATGATGACTCAAAAGAGAAAGGTCAGCAGCATTTATTGCTTGGGTATATTGTGTGAATCTCACCAAGTACAGTTTATCTATATGGTAGCCCAATCTGCAAGCCCAATCAGTGAAATACTTAGCTTTAATATCTATTTTTTTCTTCATTCTCAGATGTTCTTGGATTTGTAAGAGTGGCTAGTAAAAAAAAAGAGACAAACACCTTTCATACAAAATAAAAGTGTTCTGTATAAAAATAGTAGACTCCAAATAACTCATTCTGATTGGTTACTAAAAAACAAATGGGGATAGGTTCAAAAGGAACCAATCCCCGAAGCCGCAAAAAAGGCGGCAATATCAAATGAGTGTCATTGGCTACAAGCCAGCAGACAGAAAAGTATAAAAGGGCTGTCGCGGCTTGAGCCAATGTTCTGTTTAGCAACTATACTTGAAATAAAGACTTTGTTGTTGGAACCCGGTCTACCTCGCGTTTTTCCGGACGGAACACTGGCGATGAGGATGGGATTGTCCTAAACGCAAGACTGAGCACGCGGTGACAGACAAGCCAGACAAAGAGCAATGGCCGGAAACAATGCGCCACCCGCACCCTTCAACCCCAATAAAGAAGATTGGGAATCTTACGTAGACCGCTTCCAGATGTACCTAGAGAGCAATGAGATGGAGGAAATCTCAGACCAGTGAAAAAGAGCTGTCTTCTTGACACACTGTGGGCCTGCAATTTTTAAAATGGCCAAGGCTTTGGCAAAGCCCCGAGATGTCAAACAATTGATGTGGACCGAGCTCCAAAGAACATTAAAAGCCCACTATGCACCAGTGGTGTCAAACCTAATAAAGTGGCACGAGTTTTATCGGAGAGACCAGAAAGAAGGCGAAACCATCGCTGATTTGTAGCCGCACTACACCAAATAGGGGGAGCGTGCGAGTTTCTTAATTTAGATGAAGCAATGCGGGATTGAGTGATATTGGGGTTAAGAGACTCAACCATACAGAGCAAGCTACTGAACAAACCCAACATATCAGTAGCCGAAGCTATTGCAGAAGCCTCGGCGGCTGAAGCCGCCAAAAAATCGGCAAATAAGATGAAACAAATGAATGCAAGCAATGATGAAAAAAGCCCGGCCAAAGGAAAAAAACAACCTCCCACAACCACTCATTACGATGACATGGAGGAGACGTCAGAATCCGGGGAGGAAGACAACGAAATCCACCGCCTGTATGCTAACAAGAAAGGGCGCGAAAATAGAAATCGGCGGGAATGTTCTGGCTGCGGGGAAAACCATCCCCGAGCCGATTGCAGATTCCTCGATGCCATTTGCAGAGCATGCAAGAAGAGGGGGCATATTGAGAAAGTCTGCAGAAATAAAAAGAATTACAGCCCAAAGAGACAAAACAACTCCCCAGCAAAGCCTGAGCCAAGACTCTCCAAGAGAAAGTGGCAGCGAAACAGGCAAGCCACTAACCGGGAGAAAGCATACCAAACTTTCACTATCGGAAGCGGGAAGATGGAAAGCGGGAAGAAAGTAAAAATAGTTGTAAAAATAGAAGACAGCCCCTGCGAGATGGAAGTTGATTCTGGATCGTTCCTATCCATGGTGTCATGGGACACCCTCAAAAAACTAATACCAGACATCAAAATTGAGGAACTCCAGAGACAAAAACTAACCCTCAAAGATTATCATCACCTGTAATTGGCCTGGGACATTTTCGAATCGCTTACAGGCAACATGTCGCAGTACTACCATTAACGATAGTCGACCGAGATCGACCAAGCCTCCTGGGTATTGAATGGTTCGCACCACTGGGCATCAGGATGACCGGAGTAGACCGGGTGGCCGCAACTGACTGGGAAGAAGACCTGATCCAAGAATTCCAGGACGTCTTCGATAGCTCCCTAGGCAGGTATTGGGGAACCCCCATTTCGTTTAATCTAGACCCACAGATAACCCCTAGAAGGCTAAAGGCCAGATGGGTTCCTTTTGCTTTAAAAGAAAAAATAGAGGAACAACTAAATAAATTAATAGATCAAGGGGTTTAAGAACCAGTCGACCACGCTAGATGGGAAACACTAATTGTGACACCAATTAAGCCAGACGGGTCACTTCGAATCTGTGGCGACTACAAGGCTACCCTGAACCACGCGTTGCAACAGACCGCGTATCTGGTGCCAGTTGTGCAACACCTACTGCACTCTCTTGGGGGAGGAAAAGTTTTCGCTAAACTAGACCTGACACAGGTGTACCAACAGCTCCCAGTAGACCCCTTAACGGCGGAAGCACAAACAATAGTGACTCACAAAGGGGCGTTCAAATATAACAGACTCCAATTTAGAGTAAGCGTAGCCCCAGGCATTTTCCAGAGCCTCATGGAACGCCTGTTAAATGGCATAAAAGGGGTCGTGCCATACTTCGACGACGTCCTAATCTCAGCCAAAGATGCAACACAGCTTAAAAAAAGACTCAAAGAGGTCCTAAATAAATTCAGAGAATCTGGCCTTAAAGTAAAGAAAGAGAAGTGCTGCCTAATGACTGATCGTGTTGAGTTTTTAGGATATTTAATTGATGGAGAGGGCATACACCCCACCCCAAAAAAAGTAAGAGCTATAAAAGACGCACCAGAACCAAAGAATAAAACTGAGCTGCAGGCATTTTTGGGACTGATAAACTTTTATAATGTGTTCCTACCCCAAAAAGCCACAATAGCAGAACCATTGCATCGATTACTGGACAAGAAAACAATTTGGACATGGGGGTTTAGAGAAAAAAAAGCTTTCCAAGGAATAAAAGACTTATTAACATCAAACACTGTTCTTATCCAGTTTAGCAACACACTGCCATTGACGGTGACCTGCGACGCCTCGCCATTCAGAGTCGGTGCCATCCTGAGCCACCAATTGCCTGATGGGAGAGAGGCACCCGTCGCATACTATTCAAAGACCCTGTCCAAAACCGAGCGTAATTACAGTCAGTTGGACAGAGAAGCTCTAGCAATTGTTGCTGGAGTAAAACGCTTCCACGAGTACCTATATGGAAGAACTTTTCAAATCGTAACAGACCACAAACCGCTACTAGGAATTTTGGCGGGAAACAAGCCCACACCGAATATTCTGTCCCCACGAATGACTAGATGGTCAGAGTTCCTAACCGCTTATTCCTATACTCTGACACATCGCCCAGGGAAACAAATTTCCCATGCAGATGCTTTGAGCAGAGCACCATTGCCATCAACAGAGGAAGACCCGGCACCAACGATGACAGCATTGCAGATAGAGACTTGCCCCGATCTACCCATATCTGCAAATAATGTCGCCAGAGCCACCGCAAAAGACCATTGACTGCCCGCGTACTTAACTGGGTAGGTAAAGGCTGGCCGGAAAACCAAAAAACTGAGAACTTTAAACCTTTCTGGACCAGACAAACTGAACTCTCAATCCAAAAAGGTTGTTTATTGTGGGGTGATCGGGTAATTATTCCTAACAAATTACAAACCAAGGTACTGGGTATGCTTCACGAAGGCCACCCGGGAATAGTTAAAATGAAAAGCCTTGCTAGAAGCTATGTCTGGTGGCCGGGTATAGATAGGGACATCGAATACTGGGTAAACTTGTGCAATAAATGCCAAAAAATCAGGCTCTCCCCACCAAAAGCACCCATAAGAGACTGGGAAACCCCAAGAGGCCCCTGGTCACAAATCCACATCGATTTTGCGGGTCCTACCAAGGGGCATACGTTTCTGATTGTCGTGGATGCATACTTTAATTGGCTGGAGGTAAAAATTATGCCATCTGCAACAACAGAAACTGTCATAAAAAAACTTGACAAACTCTTTGCAACCCATGGCCTACCGGACGTCCTAGTGTCTGACAACGGGCCACAATTAACCAGTCTCCAATTCGAGCAATACCTAGCCTCCCTAGGTATAAGACATGCCCTAACTGCGCCGGCCCATCCAGCTGCAAACGGTAGGGCAGAGAGAATGGTCATATTTACCAAGGAGGGTTTAGGAAAAATGGACACTGGGGATGTCCAAACTAAAATAAATCGATTACTCACTCTCCAACATATCACACCCAGTACTACAACCAACAAAACCCCAGCAGAATTACTGATGGGAAGGAAACTAAGGTCGCATCTAGACAGATTGCACCCAAATTTCACACCAGAAAACTCCCCCGACTCCTCCACTCGATTCAGGACTTTTGCAATAGGCGACTTAGTTTATGCAAAAAAATTTACCGGGGACCCATTATGGCTACCCGGACAAATTACACAAATAACAGGCCCCAAATCCTACCGACTAATGGTAGACGATGGCAGGGAATGGAAGCGGCACATAGACCAGCTTCGCTCCCAAAACATAGAATGAAATGCAAACACACAACCACACATAGAAAAACACGATGAAATTCAAACCAAAGAGGGGGGGGGAATGCAAGAAATCAATAAAGAACCGTTTAAATTAAACTCTGAAAAGAATAACAAGCAAAAAGAGCAAATAAAAGACTCACTGTTTGAAGAAAGTTGCGAGAAGAGTCCATCCAAAGGGGCCAGCCAGGCCAGCTCAACCTGCCCGGAGGAAATGGGATGGAGCGGCAAAACCGCCGGCCTAAGAAACTCAGGCGGCAGTAAAATGGCTGACTCACCCTTCCAGACGGTTCCATGGAGAAGGACTGAAGACACAGCAACCCCATCCGAACCGGTCAAAGTCCCCAACGATAATGAACCGCACAAGTCCAGTCGAGTCAAGAGAAGCCCCACCTACCTGCGTGATTACATCATCACGTAGGACTGAACTAAGAGGGGAGGGGTGTTCTGTATAAAAATAGTAGACTCCAAATAACTCATTCTGATTGGTTACTAAAAAACAAATGGGGATAGGTTCAAAAGGAACCAATTCCCGAAGCCGCAAAAAAGGCGGCAATGTCAAATGAGTGTCATTGGCTACAAGCCGGCACACAGAAAAGTATAAAAGGGCTGTCGCGGCTTGAGCCAATGTTCCGTTTAGCAACTATACTTGAAATTAAGACTTTATTGTTGGAACCTGGTCTACCTCGCGTTTTTCCGGACGGAACAAAAAGTACAAAATATTACATTTTGTTCATATGTGTTTATTTTCATAACTTCATTACTTTGACATTGTAACATGTTTGCAATTCTTTCTCTATTGCTAATCAATCTGAATCAGAGAAAGGATTGGCCTCTAATACCAACAGATGGCTTGCATATCATGCCACACATCTGACTCAGAATACTAATGGCTTCTTGATCTCCTGCATTTAATTGTGGCATTTATTTACAAATTTCAGCTAATTGGGGCAAATTAGGATCTTGAAAACTGTAATTGGTCTATTGAGGCACTCCAAAAGAAGATATCTTCCAGTGCAGAAATTCAGAATTATTGAGGTTCTGTTTAGAAACCATCAGAAATATGCCTATTTCAAAAGCATTTAATCCATAACATTGATCTGAATTAAATATTCACTATAACTGTGATGGTGAACCTATGGCACCTGTGCCACAAGTGGCACATAGAGCTATTTTTGCTAGCACATGAGCCGCAGGCAAACTTATCTAACTGCGATTGTACGTGCCTCACAGCTGTTTTTCAGCCTGTCATTTTCGGCCTCCCAGAGGCTTGAGGAAGGCCTCTGCAGGCTTGGCAGGCCAAAAAATAGGCCCATTTTGTCACTTCCTGTATTTACGGAAATACCGGAAGTGACTAAATGGGCACATTTTTCGGCCTGCAAAGCCTGTAGAGGCCTTCCTCAAGCCTCTGGGAGGCCAAAAAAGGCCTCAAACAGGCTGAAAATCATCTGTGAGGAGCAGTGCAGGCAAGGGGGGATTGCACGCACATATGCAGGGGGTGCGGGGGTACATGCACAGGAGCCCAAGAAGGTTAGCTACCACTGCACTATAACATAAACCAAAATAAAGCATCGGTTGAGCAGAGATAGTGAAATGCAAGTTCTGCTTTCAGTGATGAATGGTTTAGTACAACATGATGGAGCAGCCATGCACAATAAGTAATAAAATTCATTTAAATACCATTGATTTTTAAATATATCTTATTGGATTATTTTGCAATGCCTCAGATTAATTCCAGATTTAATCTCCATTTGCCCAGCCAGACAACATTATGTTTTTGAGTGAGCTTATTAACTTTTCTGTTCCCCCAACCTCTCCAATTTATGGACAGCTGGACATTAAATTTAAATTCCTATACTTGTTTTGCTTAAAATTTAAGCAATGATTCATGATAATTCCTTTCAGTTTGAAGTTTTTGTAGAATGAAGGATGAGGCTCTTCTTCTGGAGAAAAAACAAGATGTCCCTATTTTATTAAGAAAAGGATTATGAGGAAACTCAGAATCATTTGCTTCCACCATTCCAGTGTGTTTGCGGTTGAAGTGGTAATATGAGTTTTTATTTTTCCTCAGAAATACTACAACTAATTTGAAGTCTACACTAGAAGTTGGAATGTGTCACACTCCATACGTCTCCTTTCATTTCTCTATTACTTTAAAACTCTGCACCATCAAAAGAGGGCAGCTATGTTTTAAAACAACCCAACTGGGAGATCCTATAGAACTTGGTTTATGGAATTCTTTCTAATTTTGTTTGTTTAAAATTCTGCCTTTATTATTTTTTATACAGAACTTGAGGTGGCAAACATAATTGTTCCTCCCCACAGCAACAGCCCTGTGAGGTGGCTTAGAAAATAGGAGAATAAAGAATGTCATGTCATTAATTCGAGTGGATTTTTTTAAAGTTATATATAAAACACAACAAACTTGTTCATGTAAGAGGTGTTTTTGAACATTTTGAAAGTTGAAAGTTTTGAAAATTGTTTTGTATTCAATTCAGTACAAAAAGCAGGTAGGACAAGGACAAATTGGATTCAATTTAAATTACATCTTTTAGGTACAATTGGTTATGATTACTTCTAGGTAAGGGGGGAAATAACTGAACTCAGTCACTTCTTCCCATCCTTTCACATTAAAACATTTAAAATATTAACAGGACATTTTTAGAGAAGCTCTAGGGCAGGTCAGTCAAACTCATGTTGTCATGGTGGTGTTATGTGATGTATCGGGACTTTTCCCCCCTTTGCTAAGCTGGGCCTGGGCACGGCCAGTGTGTGACGCATCCAGCTTGCAGGCTGCAACTTTGACAACCCTGCTCTAGGCCCTTGCCAGGTTGTATAGGAGTTAGGTGGAGAAAGTTGGTCTACCTGTGTCTAAATCACTCCTTTGTTTTAATGTGTCTTCAGAATTATGGCCACCACTTTAGATTTTCAAGAAGGCCCTTATCCTTATTTAGTTGACAGGGGAAATGTCAACTAAACCTAAATAAATAAATACATTATTTGAAAAGAAAATTCCACTGCAAATCAATGGTATTGCAATTTAAAGCACCTGAAGAATAATGGGACCATAGGTGGTATTCAGCAGGTTCTGAACAGTTCTGGAGAACCGGTAGCGGAAATTTTGAGTAGTTCAGAGTACTGGCAAATCTTGCCTTTGATTGGCCCCACCTCTTCTCTGTCTCCTGAGTCCCAGCTGATCAGCTGGGTCTTCTTTGGTTGCCCTGTCCAGGAGAACGGAGCTGGAAAGCAGGTTGGTGGGGTGGGGAGGAAATGGGGATTTTGTAGTATACTTCCCCTGCCACGCCCACCAAGCCACATTGACAGAACTGGTAGTAAAAATTTTTGAATCCCACCACTGAATGGGACACTCTTCTTTCCACCACTGCTTCCTATTTTGCACATAGCTCAAAATTTCTAAAGATTCAGTTTGCAAAATCCTGAGCAAAAAAAGTTCAGTCAAGTTTACTTTACTTTACTTTATTGTTATTGCACCTCGTACAATGTAATCAAACACCATCTTCAGTGCACATCATGACCATGAAAATAAACACAAACACACATCCTTCACACTCCACACATTGAATTGAAAACCCTTGACACCACACCAACACTGCACCATACAGTAGAATTCAATGGAGCTACTGCCCTGGGATAGAAGCTGTTTTTCAGCTTATTTGTCCTTGTTTTTATTATCCTGTACCATCTGCCAGATAGTAATAGTTCAAAAAAAGGGTGCTCAGGATGAGATGGATCTTTGAGAATGTTTTGAACTTTCTTAAGGCAGCAGGAGCTATAAAGCTCTTCCAAAGAGGGGAGAGGGCAACAAATGATCTTCTGAGCAATGACGTTAACAGTGCTTAAAAAGAGCCTCTGTGGTGCAGTGGTTAGAGTGAAGAACTGCAAGCTACTTCTGCAGCCATCTGCCTACAGTTTGGCAGTTCAAATCCGACCAGGCTCAAGGTTGACTCAGCCTTCCATCCTTCCGAGGTCAGTAAAATGAGGACACAGATTGTTGGTGGCAATATGCTGACTCTGTAAACTGCTTAGAGAGGGCTGTAAAGCACTATAAAGCAGTATATAAGTCTAAGTGCTATTGCAATTATACTTGATATCATGTATTTCCAAAGCACTGCCAGTTTATCCGTGTGGTCTTTAAAGTATTCTCCAAATGTAGTTAACTAGGTGTCATCTATGTTAGAGTACATTTATTTACCACCCTAGGTAAATTGAATTGAACTTGATCCTTGATAACTTTATAGACATCTCCTTGTTGTTTTCTTAGTGGCAATACAGAAGTAGCATCTTTCAGGATTATTTCTATTTCCCAGTTCAATCTATCACTGGAATTTCTTGATGGCTACCCCTCCAAGTTCTTACCAGGTTCAACCTCAGCTTTTAAAGATCAGACACAGTTAGCTAGGCATTTCTTATTGCAGCTAGATCTCTGTATCTATATAGAAAACATAGTTGGCAAAGTGAGAAGGAAGTCAATCCTTAGTAGAGTATAAATCTACTCTACTAGACAAACTAGTGTAAAATTCAATACTATTGATTGTCTTTGAGGAAAATAAATGCATCTTTTCAGTTGAAATTAGGAAAACTAATTCAATTGGACTGTGCCTAATTTTATTCCTGAAGAGAAATTAATCTATTCATGGGATAAAGCATTGTAGGAAAATCCAGGAAAACAGGGCAGTGCAATAGCAATGACACTTAGGTTTATACAGGTTTATACATTCCACTTGCAACTGCAACTGAGCCCAAAATTTCTATTGCTAAGTGAGATAGTTGTTAAGTGAATTTTGCCCCATTCTTGTTATATTCTTGTTAAGTAAATCACTGCAGTTGTGAAGTCAGTAACACGGTTGTTAAATGAATCTGGTTTCCTCATTGACTTTGTTTGTCAGAAGATCACAAAAGGGGATCACATGATCCCAGGACTCCGCAATCGTCATGAATATGAGTCAGATGCCAAGTGTCTGAATTTTGATGACATCATTATGGGGATGCTGGACCGGTTGTAAGTGTGAAAAATGGTCATAAGTCATTTTTTTCCAGTGCCATTGTAACTTTGAACAGTCACTAAATGAACTGTTAGAAGCTGAGGATTATTTGTATACTACTCTATAGTGCTTTACAGCATTCTCTGAGCCATTTACAAACGTACATTAAAATTGGTTCTAAATTCTATTGTATACTTCCTGTTCAATCATTACATAAGGTTTTTTATGTATATCGTATATTTGAGTGAGTCCAGAAATTTTTCATGAGAAGACTACTACACTCCTCTGCTTGCAACAGAATACCCTATATCCCAGGCTTGAGATTTTGGGCTTGGACAGCTTTGAACTATACCGCCTACAGTTGGACTTAAGTGTAGTACACAAAATTATCTGCTACAATGTCCTACCGGTCAATGACTATTTCATCTTCAACCACAACAATACAAGAGCACACAGCAGATACAAACTCAATGTAAACCGCTCCAAACTTGATTGCAGAAAGTACGACTTCAGCAACAGAGTGGTCAGTGTTTGGAATGCACGACTTGACTCTGTTGTTACATCCTCTAACCTCCCCACTCCTTTAACCTCAAATTATTCACTGTTGACCTCACCCCATTCCTAAGAGGTCTGTGTAAGGAGTGTGCATAAGTGCACAATCATGCCTACCGTCCCTGTCCTTTTGACCCCATTTATTCATACCTATTTCCTGTATTTTTACTCATGTTTATACCTATTGTCTTGTAAGTGATTGACAAATCAAATAAAAAAATATAAAAAATATAAAGTATTTCATAAGTTGATGCTATTCTTTGACTACAAAAACAGCTACAAATGGTTTCCCTTTGGATAGATTAATAGCACTAGATTGTTTAAAAAAACCATGACATTTCCAGTTTGACCATTTATATTTGCAAATATCAAATAGACCCCCTGAAAAACAAGTCTGGGATTGTTTTAAAATATTAATATTGCAGGAAATATCACTGAAGCTTACAATTTTATGGTATGTTGACATTTAAAGAAAGAAAGGCAGTGTTGAATCTGAAGACAATTAAGAGGAAGAAAGTTTGCAGCATAACTTGCCAAGAGGTTTCAACTAAATTAAATTAATGACTTCAGTCTCAAATGTGGTATTATGGGATAAGCATAAGGTACCATTTTGGCAATGATATTTGCCATGATCAGTGATCATAATAAGTTAACTTCTTTTACTTGAACAAAAATTGCATAATTAATTTCTGTGCTTTTGTGTTCTTTCTTTCTTTACTAAAAATATGCAGTTTTGTAAAATATACTTTTATTGTAAAAATCTACTTTTTATTGACTGATACTGCTAAGTGCATATTTGAATAACATGAACACATCTAATGCCAAAGTTAATGATACAAGATTTCAATGAATGTTGTCCTTACCTGACCTCAGGGTAAGACAGAATGCGGCTAAGGGTTGATTCAGCCCCAGATATCCAATCATAAATATTTTTTTGAGGTAAATATTTTATGGGAACAATAATAATGATCCCAAACATCTCACTGCATCACCACTAGCTTTTGCAAAAAGCCTCCTTCTGAGACAGCTGTGACCGTTAGGAACATAGGGCTTCAAACCAATATTCAATCAATTTCAGGATGCGATGAAGGAATATTGTAAAAGAACTGAAAGAATATTGTAAAAGAACTGGAGAAGTGTTGATAAACCTTGTCACTATCATTTGGAAAGCTTTAATGCTAAATTTAATTTTGATTTTTGGTGGGGTCTTTTTTCCCCATGAAGTCATATTAATAATATTATGTTAATACAGGAAGGAAAAAATGTCAAAATAAAGTGTTATTTCTTAGAATGTTTCTTATACTATTTAATAAAATAATTCCCTTTCTGTGCAGTTTACAACCTAAATGTTGAAGAGTAATATTACTAAGTTCTAAGAGAATGTAGACTCAGTTGCATGATTTTCACTGGAAAATTTAGATTACACAATTCTTCTGAGAAAATAAAACTTGCACTTTGAAGTAGTACATTGTATATATGGACTGTATTAGGTAACATGCTTGTTCACATATGTTCACATTATTGCCTGACACTGGGAAGAAACACTGTAGTTCTGTATTTTGTTTCTCAACTTGCAATGTCTAGAATATTTATCTATAACAAACTGCCATTTTCTCCTGTAGAGAATAATTAAGTTATTTTTGTCAGTTGAATAGCTGCTTCTTGCATAACCTATTCTAAAAGTTGGATAAAATTTAAAACATGATTAGAGTTACATACAAAGAACATTCCATTAATTGCCAAAGTTCTTGATCTTTAGAACAGCCAAATTTAATCATGTCAGAATTTTAAAAAATAAGAAGCATATATTTTTAAACAATATAGTTCTTCCAATTCCAAATAAAGAACATATGTACCAAGGCTTTGCCTGATATGAAACAAATTTCATTGCACTGCATTTACTCTGCAAATATTACATTATGATTCTGTTCCCTTGGCACCATCCACTGAGTTAAGCCCATGTCACACTGAACCAACGGATGCAAAGAGGATGCAAAACGGACAAAAAACCTTGCCATCCGTTGGAAAACGCGATGTACTCACTGCCTCCGTTTTGCTTCCTCTCTATCCCTCCAGCATCCGTTTATTGATGTTTCATCCACTCCAAAAGTTTTGGGTTGACCAAAACTTTTCCGCGAAAAATGTATCCAGTTTGTCCGTTCCGCATCCGCTACGCATCCGCTAGGCTTCTGCTACGCATCCGCTACGCATCCGCTATATCCACTAGGCATCTGCTGCGCATCCACGCAATGTGCATCCGCCTGGACGCAGGGAGGAAGCGGAACGGACGTGGAACGGATGCAGAACGGATGCAGAACGGATGCAGAATGGAAACAAAGCGTTTAAAATGGAAAAAAAATTCGCAGAGGGGATCTATCTCGGATATTAAGGATGCCTAGAGGATGCCTAGAGGATGCAAAGGGACACCTTCACTGCCTATATAAAGGGGGAGCAACTCGTCTGCAACTCACTTTCAGACCAGCAGCCCACCTGAGCAGATCTCTGCTGCCTTCATCTGACTCTTCCTTTTCCACAGCATCCAGTCATGTCCACCGTAGATCGTACCATAGTCCTTTTGGCAGCCACCATCCTTCTGCAACAGTACGAAGCCATCTACAGGCTCTGTGAACTCTACTACGGGAAGAAAAAGAGGTGGCCAAGAAGCGTCTGAGTACGAAGAAGGATCACCAGAAGAGCAGAGTACAGACTGTACAACAAGCAGATGGTAGAGCTCAGGAACGAAGACACTCGGGCCGTCCAGAACTTCATGAGGATGTCTCCAGCCATGTTTGATGAAGTTGTGCAGCACCTGACACCCAGGTTGACCAAGGCAAACAGCAACTTCCGGCCCAGCCTGGAACCTGGGCTCAAGGTGGCACTCACTCTGCGCCACGTGGCCTCCGGGACCACCTACAAAAGCATGCAGTACGGCTGGAGGGTGCCACACAACACCATCAGCATTGTGGTCAAAGAAGTGGTGCAGGCCATCATCGAAGAATACAAGGAGGAGCTCCTCCAGTGCCCCTCCACTGAAGAAGGATGGAAGAAAGTTGCAGAGCAGTGGTATCAGAGGTGGAACTTTCCACGCACTGTTGGAGCCATCGATGGCAAGCACGTGGCCTGCAAAGCGCCAACCAAGTCGGGGTCCACTTATTTCAACTACAAGGGCTTCTTCAGCATCGTCCTCTTCACCATGGTCGATGCTGACTACAAGTTCATGTACATCGATGCTTCAGGCAACGGCTCATCTTCAGATGCCCAGGTATACAACGCCAGTGACCTCAAGGAGGGGCTGGAACGCAACCTCATCATGGGCTTCCCAGATACAGACCCCCTGCCCAATGACAATCAAGATGTGCCCTACTTCATTGTGGGGGATGACGCCTTCTCCCTCACAACCTACCTCATGAAGCCCTACACTTCAAGATACCTCACCCATGAAGAGAGGATCTTCAACTACAGGCTGTCCAGGGCAAGACGGGTGGTGGAGAACGCCTTTGGCATTCTGGCCAACAGGTTCTCACTACCATGCAGCATCACCCACAGACTGTGAGGAGCATCATGGAAGCTTGCTGCATCCTGCACAATCTCATGCGCACCCGCTACCCAGTCTTGCAGAACAGGCTTGTGGACCGTCAACAAGGCAATGGGGACATGGAGCCTGGTGAATGGAGGCAAGGACAAAACCTGATAGACACTGTGGATGTACAAGGCCCCAACAGAGCTTCACGTGAAGGGAAGAGCAGCACAACCTCCTGAAACACTGGTGCAACTCCCCAGCTGGAGCGGTGGAGTGGCAAGACAGGATGGTAGATGATTAATGAGTGCTTCCTTCAGCCTGTCTCATCACACGGATGAGATTGGGCCATGTACGTTGGGTGGGCCTACAATGAACAGGGTGTTTAATAAAGAGTTGTGTTTATGTTGACATGTGTGAATCAATGCTTACATTGTTATTGATAAAAAAGGGCCATAGGTGTGGCACCTGGGAGGGTGGACCATCCAGTCCCACTATGCTTGCACTGGAGTTTTATCTATCCCACAGCTATCACCCATCCCACAGGTATCCCTGCCCATCCCAATGCTATCTTAACCCATCCCAAAGGTATCCCTGCCCATCCCAATGCTATCTTAACCCATCCCACAAGCATGCAAAGGCTTAAACCATTTCTAAAAGTTTCCACCAAGACTTTACTGAAGAAAAGAAATGAAACAAGTGTGTGAATCAAAGATAAACTTTATTGAACAACAAACTGTAAAAAAAAATGAGCCAAGTCAAGTGTCCAAAAAAACTCCATGGGTAGCCAGCTACCCAGTGTCTGGCACTCTTCTTTGTCACTCGGAGGTTTGCTCAGTCTCAGGGGTGAAGGGTCGAGGTGCTGTGGTGGTGGGTGGTGCTGGAGTGCCTGGCCCCAAGAGGACAACAGGGGATGGTGTGTTGAGGAAGATGTCGGACAGCTGGCTCAGCCCCGTGATGCTGAGAGGTCCTTCCTCCATGCCATGGGGTGTCAGCCCCAGTACTGATGAGAGATGTATTGAGGCCGGGCTTGGCTGTGGGGTGGAGGAAGGAGCAGTGTAGTGGGGCTGTCTGGTCTGCAGCTGGGTGAGGACTGTTGTGGGTGGCATCATTGTCGTAGGTGGCATCGGTGGCATCAGTGGAACCGGTGGCAACGGTGTTGCCCGATGACTCTGTGCCTGGACTGGGAAGGGCTGCTGCCTGTGCTGCTGGACCTCCTGGTAGCCGTAGCCCTGGTAGGTGAGGGGATGTGGGAAGCCTTGGAATGGAAGGAACATCACCTGGGGTGGAGGAGCAGACCTGGACTGGGTGGGAGCAGGTTCCTCTGGATCTGGAGGGTTGTGAAGCAGCTCCGTGATGCGGTCCTTCACCACCTGGTACTGTGGATCCGCCATTTCCTTGAGGGTCTGGTTGACATAGGTGAGGAAGGGCTTGTGGTTGGAGGAGGAGGAGTTGGTGTGAACTAGCTGAGAGAGGAGATCTATGCTGGTGCGGATGGTGTCCCTGATCTCCAGCAGGACAGTGTGGCTCTGCCCCTCCAGCTGTCCAGTTCTCAGCCTTTCTGCGGAGGCGAAGTTGGGAGGGGTGGATGCGGCTAGGACTGTGGTGGACTCGATGTCTCCTTTCTCCCACCGCACCAGGGAGTCCTCTATGCACTCCACCACACTCACCACACTTGTCCGCGGGTTCTCCGGCATGGCACGCTCCACAGAAACCTGCCTGGAGACAGGGACTGACTCTCGGCCGGAAGAGGACTGGCTCTCAGCAGGCTGCCGGAGAGAGAGGGTCGTGAGAGGGGCTGCTGGTGCTCCTCAGTGGTGGATCTCACCCTCCAGGAAGCTGCACCTGGCCATGACGTAGGTCTCTCTGTCTGTCAGCTTCACAGTGGCCTGGCCAGATTTCTTCAGGTGCAGGTTCCCGTACCAGGTGTGCATATGTTTCCACCAGCCGAGGAGCACCTCCAAAGTGTAACCCATACTCTCTGCCCTCTCTCTCCAAGCAGCCTGCTTCCGCTTGGTGTCCCTGTACAGCCGGTGTCCCTTCCGCCACAGATAGTCGTTCTCTCTCAGCCACTCCAGCACCTCATCCTCATGCGCCTCCTCAATGTAGTATTGCCTCCTCTCCCGTTGTCACGCACACCTCTTCCTCCCTTTGGCTGGACCAGATGGGCCCTCATCAGAGGGGCTCCCAGGTAGTAGGGGCTACTCCTCCACCCCAGCATCATCATCCTCATCCTCATCCTCATCATCACCAGCAGGATCATCATCATCATCATCATCATCATCATCATCATCATCAGTAGCAGCAGCAGCAGCAGGATCATCATCATCAGCAGCAGCAGCAGCGGCAGCAGGATCATCATCAGCAGCAGCAGCAGGACCAGCAGGACCAGGATCAGCAGCAGTAGAGTAAGCACAAGCAGGGCCAGCAAGTCCAGGAGCACGAGCAGGACAAGGAACACAAACAGGACAAGCAGGATGAGCAAGACCAGGAGCACGAACAGGACGAGCAAGTCCAGGAGCACGAGCAGGTCGAGCAGGACCAGGAGCAGCTTCAACATAGTAACCACCAGCAGAAGCACCAACCCCAGGAGCAATTTCAGCAGAAGCCCCAGCAGAAGAAGAGTCAGGGGCAGGGGGCAGGAGATTGGCCCTGTCCCTCTTGCCAGGGATGGCGGTAGGCTGCTGAGGCTTTCGCTTCCTCCCCATGGCTGTGGGGTTGCTGGCTGGCAGGGAGGCTGGTAGGCACCAAGGCTGGCAGGAAGGCTGGCAGCAAGCCAGGCACGAAGGCTGGCAGGAAGCCTGGCAGGTAGGCTGGCAGGAAGCCTGGAAGGTAGGCTGGCAGGAAGCCTGGAAGGTAGGCTGGCAGGAAGCCTGGCAGGAAGTCTGGATGGTAGGCTGGCAGGAAGCCTTGCAGGAAGGCTGGATGGTAGGCTGGCAGGAAGCCTTGCAGGAAGGCTGGATGGTAGGCTGGCAGGAAGGCAGGCAGGCAGGCAGGCACCAAGGTTGTCTGGAAGGCAGGCTGGCAGCAAGGCTGGCAAGCAGGCATGCAGGCAGGGCAGGCAAGGAACTCGAAGTGTCCAGCAGCAGGTCTTTCCTCGGAATGCTGGCCATGTGTGAGCTGCTTCCCTTTATATCTGGGGGGCTTACGCAACACATCCCCCCGCATGCGCAATTAACACACGGCATCCGTTCCGCTTCCACTGTGCATCCGCTAGGCTTCTGATGTGATAGAGAGGATCTGCTTTATCCACTGTGCATCCGCTTCATCCGTTCAGCGTCCGTTCTGCATCCGCAGTATCCGTTCCACGTCCGCTTTGCTGAGGGCCCCCGGAAGCCCTGCGGTTGCGCCATCCGCTTCCATCCACTGGGTTTCCATTCCGCATCCGCTATGCATCTGCCTGCGTCCTCCCCGCGTCCGTGTTATCCGCTCCAGTTATGCAAATTTTCGCCCCTTCTGAGCGCAGATAACAACGGATGTAACATTTTTCTCATCCGTTGTGTCCTTTTTGCATCCGTTGGCCAGTGTGACATGGGCTTTATATGTCAGTGACGACCACATAATTGCTCAATTTACATTATACAACTGTACTTGTGTGACGGATGTAACTTTTCTTTTTTAAAACAAACACAGCAGTGAAAATGCTGTGGCTGTTAACCTTAATCATCTGTGTTTTTAAAAGAATGCTCAGAAAGATACCGATTCTGTATGATCCCTTCTGCCTTAAATGGATGTTTAGTTTTGTTTTCCCTTTTTCCCTTTTCTGTCTGCAAGTTATTTCTACCTAAAAGAACTAGTACTGTAAAGTATGTGAAATACTACTTAAAAGCAAACTTTATAGGTATAATAATATCCTGGGGCTTTGGTTTAAATTTCAGACAACTTTTCAAACAAATGTGAGAAAGAAGAAAAAGAAAACATCAGAAGTAAAAGATCCTGTTTTTAGAACTTTTTAAAAAAAACAATTCACACATTTAAGTTATAATCCTCAAATGATGTTTTGTATGTTATGAAATCTAATAATAGAAATACTTGAGTTTGTTTAAGTACATAGTCATCTCTTAGCAATCACATAGATAGGCCTCCTCTGTCCCCTTCAGAACTTCCAATGCATCTATTGCTGCATTTAATAATTGAATCATCCACCCTTCTGCTGATTCTTTTCCTCTTCTTGTTCTTTCCCCCTTTTTTTCAGTATTTATTTATTTTATTTATTTATTTGATTTGTCAGTCGCTTACAAGATAATAGGTATAAGTATAAACATAGTTAAGGCTAGGTCACATCGGCCAAAGGATGCAAAACGTATGTAAAAAGGACACAGTGGACAAGCAAATTGTCCATCCGTTGTTATCCGCTCTCAAAAGTGCCCCAAATTTGCATAAACAGAGTGGACAACAACGGAAAGGAATGGACGTGGGGAGGACGTAGTGAGGATGTTAAGCGGATGCTCAACGGAAGCCTAGCGGATGGAAGTGGATGGAAGCGGATGACACATCCGCAGGACTTCCAGGGGAGAACAGCGAAGTAGACACGCAGTGGAAGGAGCGGATGCAGAGCGGATGCCTAGCAGATGACGCGGATGCATCATGGACGCCTAGCGGATGCCTAGTGGATGCAAAGCGTTCACTGCGCATGCGGGGAGGATGCATTGCGTCAACCCCGCGGATATAAAGGGAAGCAGCTCACAAGCAGGTCACCATTCAGAGGAAAGACCTGCTGCCAGACACATCTTCAGCCAACAACCATGGGGAAGAAGAGGAAGACTGTGCCCACTCCTGCCAGCCCTGGCAAGAAGGACAGGACCACCATCCCACCCCCTGGCACTGACTCTGCTTCTGCTGCTTCTTCTGCTGCTTCTTCTGCTGCTGTTGCTGACTCTGCTGGTGCTGCTGCTGGTGCTGCTGGTGCTGGTGCTTCTGCTGCTGCTGACTCTGCTGCTGCTGCTGCTGCTGCTGCTAGTGGTGGTGTGGTGAACCACCCTTTAGAACCTCAAAGCCCAGCTGATGAGGGCCCAGAAGGCCCTGCTAGAGGGAGGAAGAGGCATTCATGAGAAAACGGGGAGAGGAGACAGTACTCCATTGCAGGGGAACATGAGGAGGAGGTGCTCGAAAGGCTGAGGGAGAAGAGTACCACTGGAGGAAGGGACACAGGCTCTATCAAGACACCAAGCGGAAGCAGGCGGCTTGGAGAGAGAAGGCGGAGAGCCTGGGCTACACTTTGGATGTCCTCCTGGGGTGGTGGAAGCACATGCACACCTGGTATGGGAAGCTGCACCTGAAGAAGTCTGGCAAGGCCACGGTCAAGCTCACCGACCGGGAGACCTATGTCATGGCAAAGTGCAGCTTCCTGGAGGATGAGGTCCGCCACCGAGGAGCAGCCCCTCTGTCTACCCTCACTCTCAGGGAGCCCACAGAGAGCCAGTCCTCTTCTGGCCAAGAATCAGCTTCTGTGTCCAGGCAGGTATCTTTTGAGCGCCCCACGATGAAGACCCCCCCGACAGTTGCACTCCCCGTGCCGGAGCACATGGAGGACCGCCTGAGGCAGATGGAGCAAGAAGAGGCCACTGCCACCGGAGACCAACCCACCCCCACCCCCAGCTCTACCTCCACAGAAAGCAGGCAGAGAGGCAGACCGAAGGGGCAGAACCACACTGTCCTCTTGGAGATCAGGGACACCATCAAGAGCAGCATAGATCTCCTTTCTCAGCTGGTACACTTCAACATATCATCCTCTAACAGAAAGCCCTTCCTCACCTACGTGAACCAGACCCTCATGGAAATGCCCGAAGCCCATTACCAGGTGATCAAGGAGAGGATCACAGGTCTTCTGCACCACCCTCCAGGCCCAGCTGAACCTGCTCTGACCCACTCCAGGTCTGCTCCTCCACCACAGGTGATGTCACAGCCCTTCCAAGGCTTTCAACAGCCCCTCACCTACCAAGGCTATGGCTACCAGGAGTTCCAGCAGCACAGGTAGCCCTTCCCAGTCCATGCACTGGTACATCGCACACCACAGGTGCCACCGATGCCACTGATACCACCGATGCCACTGATGCCACAGATGCCACAGGTGCCACAGGTGCCACAGATGCCACAGATGCAACCGACGCCACAGATGCCACAGATGCCACCGATGCCTCACCTCGCTCACCTGCAGACCAGACAGCCCCACTACACTCTTCCTTCCTCCACCCCACAGCCAAGCCCGGCCTCAGAACATCTGTCATCGGTCTTGGGACTGACATCCCATGTCCTGGAAGAAGGGCCTCTCAACATCATGGGACTGAGCCAGCTCTCTGAGAGCTTCCTCCACACACCATCTCCTGTTGTCCTCTCGGGGCCAGGCACCCCAATGGTGCCTCAGACCAGCACTCCAGCCACTGACACCTCCACAGCACCTGGACCCTTCAGCCCGGAGACCATGGGCATGCCTCAGAGCGACTGAGAAGAGTGCCAGAGACTGGGTTGCTACCTGTTGACTTTATCTTTGCTTGGGACACTTTTCTTGGTTCATTTTGCTTTTTTAAAAAAGTCCTATAGTTTGTTTTTAATAAAGATTATCTTTGCTTCACACACTTGGTTCAGTTCTTTAAATAAATAAAGTCTTGGTGGAAACTTTTAGAAATGGTTTAAGCCTTTGCATGCTTCTGGGATGGGAAAGGATAGCTGTGGGATGGGCAGGGATAGCTGTGGGATGGGTAAAAGCTGTGGAATAGGTAATAGCTGTGGGATGGGTAATAGCAGTGGGATGGGTAATAGCTGTGGGATAGATAAGCCTCTGGGACTGTATGGTCCACCCTCCCAGGTGCCATACCTATGGCCCTTTATTATCAATAACAATTTAATCATTCATCAACACATTTCAACATAAACACAACTCTTTATTAAACGCCCTGTTCATTGTAGGGCCACTCAACAGACATGGCACAATCTCATCCGTGTGATGAGACAGGCTGAAGGAAGCATCCATTAAGCATCTACCATCCTGTCTTGCCACTCAACCGTTCCAGCTGGGGAGTTGCACCAGTGTTTCAGGAGGTTGCGCTGCTTCTTCCCTTCGCGTGAAGCTACATGGTGGTGAGAAGTACCTGGAACCTGTTGGCCAGGATGCCAAAGGCATTCTCCACCACCCGCCTTGCCCTGGACAGCCTGTAGTTGAAGATCCTCTCTTCACGGGTGAGGAGTCTGGAAGTGTAGGGCTTCATGAGGTAGGTTCTGAGGAAGAAGTTGTCATCCCCCACGATGAAGTAGGGCACATCTTGCGTATCTTTGGGCAGGGGGTCTGGATCTGGGAAGCCCATGATGAGGTTGTGTTCTAGCCCCTCCTTGAGGTCACTGGTGTTGTATACCTGGGCATCTGAAGCTGACCCGTTCCCTGAAGCATTCCCTGAACTTGTCGTCAGCATCGACCATGGCGAAGAGGATGATGCTGAAGAAGCCCCCCGACTTGGCTGGAGCTTTGCAGGCCACGTGCTTCCCATCTATGGCTCCAACGGTGTGTGGGAAGTTCCACCTCTGATACCACTGCTCTGCAACTTTCTTTCAGCCTTCTTCAGTGGTGGGGCACTGGAGGAGCTCCTCCAGATATTCTTTGATGATGGCCTGCACCACTTCTCTGACCACAAAGCTGATGGTGTTGTGTGGCACCCTCCAGCCGTACTGCATGCTCCTGTAGGTGGTCCCTGAGGCCAGGTGGTGCAGAGTGAGTGCCACCTTGAGCCCAGGTTCCAGGCTGGGCTGGAAGTTGGTGTTTGCCTTGGTCAACCTGGGTGTCAGCCGCTGCACAACTTCGTCAAACATGGCTGGTGGCATCATCATGAAGTGCTGGAATGCAGAAGGGTCTTCGTTCCTCAGCTCCACCATCAGCTTTTCATACAGTCCATACTCGGCTCTTCTCGCGATCCATCTTCGGACCCACACACTTCTTGGACGCCTCCTTTTCCTTGCATAGAACAGGTGAAAGAGTCTGAAGAGGGCTTCACACTGCTGTAGAATGATGGTGGCTACCAAAAGGAGTGTGCGACGATCCATGGTGGAGATGACTGGATGCTGTGGAAGAGCAAGAGCAAGAGCAAGAGTAAGAGCAAGGCTGAAGAGGTCTGCACACCAGGGCTGCTGGACTGAAAGTGAGATCCAGGTGATTTCCTCCCCTGTTTTATAGGAAATATAGTTTTTCCGCTAGGTGTCCTTCTGCATCCTCAAGACATCCTCCAGACATCCTAAATATCCGAGATACGTCCCCTATACGAATGTTTTTTCTGTTTTAATGCTTTATATGCAAGCTGCATCCACTTACATCCATTCTATGTCCGTGCTATGAATGCTGCGTGGATGTTCCACATCCATTTCACTTCCTCCCTCTTTCCGCTTTCCGCTGGAGCGGATGCAAGTTGCGCGGATGCGCAGCAGATGCCGAGCAGATACAGCGGACGTGTAACTGATGTAGAACGTTTGTTCCCCGTATGTGTAGCGGATGTAGAACGGACGCGGCAGAAAGTTCATCCGCTCAAAATGTTTTGTGCAGCTCAAAACTTTTTCAGCGGATGAAATCTCTATAGACGGATGCTGGATGGATAGAACGTATGAATCACGCACACAGTGAGTACAGAACGGATGCATCGCGTTAACCAACGGATGGCAAGCGTTTTTCTCCATTTTACATCCTCTTTCCATCCGTTGGTGCAGTATGTCAGTCTTCAAGATCCTCTGATATTGCTTTGCATCTTTTCGACTGCCATGAGTAACGGGGGGGTGGAAAAGGGAGGTAGGAATAGCTGGGGAAGTGAGCTGGAGGAGTTACATTTGTCTGATGTATAAATGGAAGGGGGGAGCATAAAATAGAGTTAGGTTTCTATTTCTCGCTTAGCTTTCTTCTTTCTCTGCGCAACTGCAACCCGTTATCAAACTATGCCAAGGTCAACGGACAGAGGCCTCATCATCACCTGAGGATGCCACATGATCATATCCACAACTTCTAATTGGAAGTTTCAGTTGAACTATTGGGGGTGGGAACATTTCCAGCATTTTCTATATGTGAATTGTGCGCCTAAATTCTCAGATTCAGAATTCTTTGGTTGCTACCACTTCACTTTCAGTAAAAGATATCTTTTCTCTAAACTAAAGAGTCTAAGTATTTCTTTCCTGGATTTTGAATGGAGCTCCGCCTGACATTATTCTGAATCTCTTTCCACCGGCCCACCCGGAGAGAATACCCAATTTTCTTCTGAGAGGGCCTGGACATCATGTCATCTTCAAATAGTGACCAGGAGGATCTGGGAGCCATTGGAGACCAAGATTCTTTGCTGGTGCAGGAAGCCCAATCACTAGCAGAGCTCAGTCTGGAAGAGGATCCAGCTGTGAAGCCCAGATGGTCGGTGGGAGTTGGTTGGAAAGATCTGGAGAAGGACCCCCCCCCCTGGGGTCACAACTACCCGTCGGCGTGGAAAAGAGGATCTTTGGCAAGAGAAGGAAAAGAGGGAACTCTTGCTGGATCAAGCCAGGAAACTCCTGAATGAAGCCTTTGAACAACCTCAAGCTCCACAAAGGTATGAAGGGGGAGGGGAGGCAGCCCCAGCCAGAAGAGGCAGAACAACTCCCTCTCCCATAAATCAACCCGATCCAGCAGCAGCCCCGGGGCCTTCGGCGGGAGGTGTGACTCCTAGAAGGCGTAGAGCTCCTAGGCTGCTTCTGTTAGAAGTAAAATACGGAGGGGATCCCAAAGCCTTGGGATTTTTCTTAGCTCAAGTATGGAGCCATATGGAGGAGTATGGGGAGGATTTTCCCTCAGAAGCAGCCAAAGTGAGGTGTGTTACCAGGGCTCTGGAGGGAATAGCGGCAGAGTGGATGGTGACTTTGCATAATGATAATGCTCCTCAGTTGCTGAATTATAACCTATTTATGGCTGCACTGCGGGCTAGGTTTGAGGACCCACTGGCGGAGCGCAAGGCCCAAATTAGGATGAAAACCATAAAACAGGGGCGGAGGTCTGTGGCTGATTACACTCAAGAATTTAGGCAGTTAGCAGGCCATTTCTGAGGCTGGCCCCAAGAAGCTCTGATAGAACTGTTTAAAGATGGTTTAAATGAAGATGTGTACCAGAGATGCACTGCTAGAAGAGACCCCAATAACTTGCAGAGGTGGTACCTGTTGGCAGAAGAAGTGGAAATTGATTTAATCCGAAGTAAACGGCGGGGAGGTTATGGATGGAGCAAGTTTTCCCCCTCGCTCCCTCAAGAGGCTCCTAAACCTCAGAGGGGAGGAGTGGCGGCAAGACCCAACCCCTCAGCCTGCTTTCGATGCGGGAAAGAAGGTCACTGGGCTGTGAACTGCAGAGTCAAGTTGGAGCCAAAGGGGACGCCCAAGGAAGGAAAGAAACCTGAAAAATCCCCAGCGAAGCCTAGCGAAACAGCACTAAAGACGAGAGAGACAGCAGAGGTCGCCCGTCCCGCAGCAGAAGAATCAGAAGCCCCAGTGACCCCTGAGGAGGAGGTTTCTGACTCGGAAGACGACTTCCTGGTAAGTCCAAGTGTGGGCCCTATGACCATTCCGGTGAAGTTGAGAGTACCCAATTCAGGGGTCGAAGGGGAAATGCTAGCCCTGTTAGATTCTGGGTGCACCAGGTGTATAATAAACACGGAAGTAGTGAAGAAAATGGGCCTAAAGTTAAAACTTTTGAAGATGCCCATTTCCTTTTGCCAATTAGATGGATCAGTGGCTGGAGGTTGCCCTGCACGTTATGTCACGGAACCTATAGAAATGATCATGGGAGAGCATGATGAGACTCTGCGGTTTATTGTGGTCCCTGGAATGGAGCAACCATTAATACTGGGATTTCCCTGGCTCTGGAAATGGAACCCCCAGGTTAACTGGAGAAAGGGGTTGTTGCGCATACGCACAAAGCAGCGACCGGGAGGAGGGGCCAGATCGCAGCCGAAGCCTGGGGCCCTAATTGAAATAACTTCCACAAGTACTGAGTCCATAAAAGATGAGGAGAAAATTCCTAAAGAGTATTGGGATTTAAAAGAAGTGTTCAATGAGAGGGCCTCGGATGAGCTTCCGCCTCACTGACCAACAGACTGTGCTATTGAGATTTTTCCCGTGGTGAAACTCCCGAAACCAAAATTGTACTCAATGACCCCACGGGAATTGAAAGAGCTAAGATTGTTTATTGATAAAAATTTGGAACGTGGTTTTATTCAACCCGCTAGACCCCGGGTAGCGGCCCCAGTGTTGTTCCGTGAAAAGAAAGATGGTTCCAAACGCTTGGTGGTGGATTACAGAAATTTGAACGCTATTTCTGTGGAAAACGTGTACCCCCTTCCTTTGATGAAGGACATGCTGGCCCATTTAGCGAAGGGAAAGATCTTCACCAAGTTGGATTTGAGAGAAGCTTACTACCGGATTCGAATTAAGGAAGGGAATGAGTGGAAGACCGCTTTTAACTGCCCGATGGGATGTTTCCAATTCAACGTTCTTCCTTTTGGTTTACAAGGAGCCCCAGCTGTATTCATGCAAATGATCAATCAAGTGTTACATGAACATTTATACAGGGGGGTTTTGGTTTATCTTGATGATATCCTTATCTACATGGAGACCCTGGATGAACATGTGAAGTTAGTGTGGTCGGTTTTACAGAAACTGTGTGCCGCTAAGTTGTATGCTAAATTGTCAAAGTGTGAATTCCACCAAGACAAAATTGACTATTTGGGATATCGCATTTCATCTGAAGTCATAGAGATGGATCCAGAGAAGGTGCGTGCCGTTCTGGAGTGGGCTCCACCACGCACTAGAAGACAACTTCAAAGCTTTTTGGGATTTGCAAATTTTTATCGGCAATTCATCCCGACGTTTGCTAAGATAGCAATGCCCATCAACAATCTCTTAAAAACAAAAGGGGAGGTGAATCCGAGGCCAGGAAAGCCGCTGGAGTGGTCCATGGAGTGCCAAGCCGCTTTTGAAAAGCTAAAACGACTATTTGCTGCAGAACCAGTGCTGAAACACCCGGATATGGACACTCCTTTTGTGATTCAAGCTGATGCAAGTGATGTAGCTATTGGAGCGGTATTACTGCAAATCAATGAGAAAGGTACCTTACAGCCTTGTGCGTATACCTCCCATAAACTGTCTGAAACAGAGAGAAGATGGGCCGTCTGGGAGAAAGAAGCTTTTGCAGTTCATTGGGCTTTGTTGACCTGGAGACATTTCCTGGAAAGAGCAAAACACCCGTTAGAGGTATGGACTGATCATAAGAATCTGGAAGCCTTAAAAACACCCCGGAAGCTGTCCCCTAAACAAGTTCGGTGGGCCCAGTATTTCAAGCGATTCAATTTCTCATTGAAGTACATTCCGGGCGGGAAGAATTTCATGGCGGATGCTCTCTCTAGACTACCTCAATATAATAGTATGCGTCAGGAGGTGATAAGCCCAATTGTCTCAGCCAAACACCTAGCTGCCCCAGTGGTTACCAGAGCCCAAAGGAAGAACCAAGAAGTGGTTTTAGCGAATGACCTTACCGAACAATTAAAAGAAGCTTTAAAACTGGACGAATGGTTCCTGGCTCATTCAAGTGACTATACAATTAGAGATGGTTTGGCTTGGGTGGGGGCCAAGTTGTATGTGCCACAAGTATTGAGGAGCCAAATACTACAACAGGCTCATGATTCTAAAGCAGCTGGCCATTTCGGATTTGTGAAGACCTTACATCTAGTCAAGCGGCAATTCTGGTGGCCTACTTTAAAAAAGGACATTGAAATTTACGTAGCTAGCTGTCCGATTTGTGCTTTGGCAAAGAGACCTCCTAGTAAGCCAGTAGGATTGTTACAAAATGTAGCTAGACCAACGACTCCTTGGAAGGAAATCTCTATGGACTTTATAGTAGAACTACCCGAAAGTGGTGGAAACACGGTCATCTGGGTAGTGACTGATTTGTTTTCCAAACAAGTACATTGCATACCTTGTTCCAAGATTCCATCTGCTAAGACCCTGGGTAAACTATTTATATCACATATCTACAGGTTACATGGCGTCCCGGAACGCATAATCTCTGACAGAGGAGTCCAGTTTACTTCAAATTTTTGGAAAGAGTTCCTGAAGTTAATAGGCTCCTCCCAGGGGCTAAGCTCTGCCCACCACCCCCAAACCAATGGGGCTTGTGAGAGGACTAACGCAGTGTTAGAACAATATCTCAGATGTTACATAAACTATCAACAAGATAACTGGTCCGAATTACTACCATTTGCTGAAGTGGCATACAACAACTCCATACACAGCAGTACTGGATTTACTCCATTTAAAGTGGCTTCAGGACAAGATTTCGTTCCCATACCTGAACTTCCTCGTGAAAAGCCAAATATCCATTCATTGGATGAATGGATAACTCAACTCCAACTTAACTGGCCAGTAACACGCAAAGCATTAGATGAGGCCCATCAAGCTCATAAGAAATTTGCTGACAAGAAAAGATCCCCACAGAAGGAATATAAAGTGGGCGACAAGGTTTTTCTGTCCACCAGATACCTGCAGACCACTCAAAAGTCAAAGAAGTTTGGTCCTAAATACGTTGGTCCATTCACAATTGAACGGATTATAAATCCTGTAACGGTCCAGCTGAACTTGCCAAAAACTCTTCGACGAATTCATCCGGTTTTCCATGTTAGTTTGATAAAACCTGAGCGTACTTCTGACCTAAGGCCCATTCAGACTGACTCTCCCATACCAATATTGATTGAAGGCGAACAAAATTTTGAAGTTAAAGAAATTCTGGATTCTCGCAAATGGAGGGGTCGACTCCAGTATTTTGTAGCCTGGAAACATTTCCCTTCTTCACAAGCCGAATGGGTTAATGAGACCGACGTTAACGCCCCTAAGTTGATCAAAGCATTTCGTTCCAAGTATCCTGATAAGCCTTAGGAGTGTATTGTTTTGAAATTGTTTAATGATTAATAATTGTCTTTATATTCTCTCCTCTCTCTCTCTTCTAGGACTTCTAGGACTGATGATTTCCCTTTTTCTAGGAGGGCCGAATGTCAGTCTTCAAGATCCTCTGATATTGCTTTGCATCTTTTCGACTGCCATGAGTAACGGGGGGGTGGAAAAGGGAGGTAGGAATAGATGGGGAAGTGAGCTGGAGGAGTTATATTCGTCTGATGTATAAATGGAAGGGGGGAGCATAAAATAGAGTTAGGTTTCTATTTCTTGCTTAGCTTTCTTCTTTCTCTGCGCAACTGCAACCCTTTATCAAACTATGCCAAGGTCAACGGACAGAGGCCTCATCATCACCTGAGGATGCCACATGATCATATCCACAACTTCTAATTGGAAGTGTCAGTTGAACTATTGGGGGTGGGAACATTTCCAGCATTTTCTATATGTGAATTGTGCGCCTAAATTCTCAGATTCAGAATTCTTTGGTTGCTACCACTTCACTTTCAGTAAAAGATATCTTTTCTCTAAACTAAAGAGTCTAAGTATTTCTTTCCTGGATTTTGAATGGAGCTCCGCCTGACATGGGCTTTATGAATACATGAAATGGATACATATAGGAAAAATAAAAAGAAACAGTAGGATAAGGCACTTTGGTGCACTTATGTACACCCCCTACAGACCTCTTAGGAACGGGGTGAGGTCAATAGTAGACAGTCTAAGGTTAAAGTTTTTGGGGTTTGGGGAAGAAACCACAGAGTTAGGTGGAGTATTCCAAACATTGACCACTCTGTTGCTGAAGTCATATTTCCTGCAATCAAGTTTGGTGCGATTAACCTTGAGTTTGTATCTACTGTGTGCTCTTGTATTGTTATGGTTGAAGCTGAAGTATTAATTGACAGGTAGGACATTGCAATGTATGATTTTATATACCATACTTAGATCAGACTGAAGACCGTGTAATTCAAAGTTTTCTAGGTCTAGAATTTCAAGTCTGGTGGCATAAGGTATTCTACAACGAGCAGAGGAGTGGAGAACTCTTCTTGTGAAATGTTTCTGGACTTTCTCAGCTGTGCTAATATTCGATACGTAATGTGGGTTCCAGACTGATGAGTTGTATTCAAGCTGTATTAGTACTGGTCTAGCAAATGTTTTGTGTGCTCTAGTTAATAGTGTGATATTACCAGAGAAAAAGCTACATAGAATTAGGTTAACAACTCTTAATGCCTTTTTGGTAATGTAGTTACAGTAGGCTCCAGCACTTAGATTATTAGAGATGAGTATTCCAAGGTCCTTGACAGAGTTTCGAAATATTATATACTTCTCATGGGGAACTAGGATTCTTCATAATGTCTCCAAACCATATCAATTTGAGGCTGAGCATTTTTGCCTCAAGTGTGGATTGATTTATTCTATGATCTATTTGTTTGCTTTCTCAGATATCCATGCTCTTCCCAAGAAAGTTCTCCAGAACTAAAGTTCAAGAGACTCAATAGTCTCTCTATCTGCTTTTTTTCAAAGTCCAACTTTTACTTCTACAGATGTTTCCCTTGTAAATCTGTCTTTGCTGTTTGGGATTTTCTTTTCCTGAATGGGAACAACATCAACCAGATGTCCTAGAGGTTTTAATCTAGTAATAAATCATAAACATCATTAGTACTTCAAAAATCCTCAGCTCTTTCTCAGATGCATATTGGGAGCTTTCTAAAATATGGGATCCATT
This sequence comes from Laticauda colubrina, assembly GCA_015471245.1. Lineage (NCBI taxonomy): Eukaryota > Metazoa > Chordata > Lepidosauria > Squamata > Elapidae > Laticauda > Laticauda colubrina. Next base: position 17,351,533 of record BLBF01000063.1, on the reverse strand, counting down.
GTTCTGCACTAGGTTATCAATCACTTTACATTACATTTACATTTACAAAACATTTACATTGTTTCCTAGTATGATTTGATTGCTTATTTGTACCCTTTGACTACTATTAAGTGTTATATTTATGATTCCTGACAAATGTATTTTTTCTTTTTTTCATGAATACTGAGAGCATTTGCACCAAAATAAATTTCTTGTGTGTCCAATCACACTTGGCCAATAAAGACTTCTATTCTATTCTATTCTATTCTATTCTATTCTATTCTATTCTATTCTATTCTATTCTATTCTATTCTATTCTCTATCCATATGGTTTTAATGTTAAAATACAGGGTTTATCATTGCCTTCCTCCTGGATGAAATAATGCCTTTTCCATTGTCAGTAAAATAATCATATGCCTCCATTATTTCCCTGTATTGCTGTTGCCTGGTTTAACTGCTGTTTGCTATCCTTGGACAGCTGGATGACATTGAGACCATGGGTTTATCTGCTGGAAGCACATACTTTTGGCATACACTCCCAACATTTTTTGTTCATCCCTTCCAAACCAAATCCATGATGGACACAGGATAGTAGGGTCTGAGGGAGAAATTCAAGAAAAAAAAGTTTGGTCTTTTTAAAACTTTATTAGGAATACAGAATGGTAATTTTTTTTAAAAAAAGATACACATGGGTGTTTGGCTTTAATAAAAGATTTATGTTTTAAAAGAGGGAATGAGAAGAAAGGAATGATAATTAGGGCCATCTAAGATGATGATTCAGCTTCAGATAACTTGGGCGCATCTTTTGAGCACATATAGACTAAAAAACAACATAGAAATATATGTAGACTAGATTGATTCTTGTTTCTAGAAAATAACCTCATAATTTTGCATGTGTGGTCTTAAATTCTTGATTTGCGAAAGCTAGGTGCTTCATCCAGAGAAAGTCAAAAGACAATTACAGTAAATTCCTCCCTGACTGTTTAACTACAAAGGGGGAAGAATTGCTTTTCCCCAGGAATTAAACCAACTGGCCCTCATAAACCTGTAACATAAGGGAGGGATTAATCTATGGATTAGCTGTGGGTACATTCTGATCCAACATAAATCTCTAAAAGGTTGTGTTTCTTGATGTATTTTTAAAGTACTGCAATATACTACTACTATGGCTGGGTATTTACACTGCTCAAAAAAATAAAGAGAACACTTAAACAACACAATGTAACTCCAAGTCAATCATACCTATGTGAAATCAAACTGTCCACTTAGAAAGCAACACTGATTGACAATCAATTTCACATGCTGTTGTGCAAATGGAATAGACAACAGGTGGAAAGTATAGGCAGTTAGCAAGACATCCCCAATAAAGGAGTGGTTCTGCAGATGGTGTCCAAAGACCACTTCTCAGTTCCTATGCTTTCTGGCTGGTGGTTTGCTACAGATGCAAACTGGAATAGCTACCTGCCATTCTTTTTTTGTCTCTACCAGTTAGGATTCTGACATAATCCATAATAGCCAAAGAAGCAGTAATGGCAGTTTGGTGCAGCATGGGAAACTGTACTGGAGGTTTTCAAACTATCATTCCATGAGAATTTAATAGATTCTGTGACAAACAAAAAGAAAAAAAAAGGAGGGGGGGAACCAAACACAGCCAATTTCCCATTGCTACATATATTTTTTTTCTCTTGATCAGGAGTTCTGGGAAATTTTAACAAGCAGCTTTTGTCACAGAAGAAACTTCCTGCAAATTAAAAAGCCTGGGATGCTGAATATGTCAAGGGCCCTATTTCCGAGTTGTATCGCTAACTGCACATGTTATCCTGGCTGCCAAGTATGTTTTGAATTGTTGCTTTTTTATTGCTTTAAAATGTTTTCAGTATTTTGATGTAATATATTTTTTGAATTGTAAACCTCCCAGATTCATTGACTAAGATAGATTCCTATAGAAAATGAATGAATTAATGGAGGGCGGAGCTGGTGTCATGGTGGTACAATTGCCGATCTTGATCCTCCAAGATCACTGTCAATATCTCAGCTGCTGGTCAGTCCCCACGGACCTAAACCATCCCATAGAGATGGTGATTGACAAGGGCACATCCTGTTGATCCCAGGGACACCGCAAAGTCCCTGGTTGATCCAGGAAAAGCCCTTTTTTTTGGCAGTGGAGAGGCAGCCTTCCAAGCTGCTGAAGCTGGGACACCTCCAGAAGGGAAGAGATTGGAAAGAAAGTATGTCAGTGTGGTGAGATGAACTTTTACTTATTATTTCTTGGAAAAAACATCCTGAAAAAATTAAAGTGAACTAGAAGTGAAGAGAAAAGAGTTTAAGCGGCATGATTAATTTCAAAGTGAAAGTTTTTTCTTTTTTTCCCTTTTTATTGGAATTCTGAACTTTACAAAGCTGTTTAACTTTAAGCTGGACTGGTAGGTTTTAATCTTTTTATTTCTGTTTGTATTTCTGTCTCCTTTTTTTAACAACCCTTTTGAAAATTCTTTTTTGATTAGGAGTCTTCTGCTAGATTTAAAGGCCCTGTCACACTGCCCAACGGATGCAAAACGTTTGTAAAAAGGACACAGCGGACGAGAAAAATGTTCCATCCATTGTTATCCGCTCTCAAAAGGGGCAAAAATTTGCATAAACAGAGTGGATAACACGGAAAGGAACGGACGGGGGGAGGACACAGAGAGGATGGAAAGGGGATGCGGAACGGAAGCCTAGCAGATGGAAGCGGATGGGAGCGGATGGCACATCCACTGGGCTTCCGGGGGACCTCAGCAAAGCGGATGTGGAATGGAAAGAGCGGATGCAGAGCGGATGCCAAGCGGATGAAGCGGATGCACAGCGGATGCCTAGCGGATGAAGCGGATGCAGAGTGGAAGCCTAGCGGATGCGTAGCGGATGCGTAGTGGATGCCTAGCATTCACTGCGCATACGGGGGATGTCAGCCCCGTGGATATAAAGGGAAGCAGCTCCCAAGCAGGTCACCATTCAGAGGAAAGACCTGCATCCAGACACATCGAGTGCCTTGCCAGCCTGCCCTGCCTGCATGCCTGCCTGCCAGCCTTGGTGTCTGCCATACTGCCAGCCTCCCTGCCAGCCTTGCTGTCTGCCTGTCTGCCAGCCTCCCTGCCAGCCTTGCTGACTGCCAGCCTTGGTGCCTGCCAGCCTGCCAGCCTTGGTGCCTGCCTGCCTGCAAGCCTTCCTGCCAGCCTCCCTGCCAGCCTGCCTGCCTGCCAGCCTCCCTGCCAGCCTTGCTGCCTGCCAGCAACCCCACAACCATGGGGAACAAGAGAAAGCCTCATCCATCTGCTGCCAGCCCTGGCAAGAGGGAAAGGGCCACCCTCCCGCCCCCTGGCCCTCACTCTGCTTCTGCTGGGGCTTCTGTAGCACGGGCTCGCTCTTCTGCGGCTGGGGCTACTGCTGCTTCTGCTTCTGGAGGAGCTGATGATGATGCTTATGGCGGTGGTGCTTCTGCTCGTGCTTACTCTGCTGATGCTGCTTCTGGCAGTGGTGCTTCTGCTCGTGCTTACTCTGCTGAGGCTGCTCCTGGCGGTGGTGCTTCTGCTGGTGCTTATTCTGCTGAAGCTGCTCCTCATCCTGCTGGTCCTGCTCATCCTGCTCGTGCTCCTAGTCTTGCTCGTCCTGGTCGTACTGCTCGTGCTCCTGGTCTAGCTCGTCCTGCTGGTCCTGCTCGTCCTGCTGGTCCTAGCTCATGCTCCTGGTCCTGCTGGTGCTCCTGGTGCTGCTGGCGCTCCTGGTGCTTACTCTGCTGCTGCTGATCCTGGTCCTGCTGGTGCTGGTGCTGGTGCTGCTGCTGCTGCTGCTGCGGCTGATGATGATGATCCTGCTGGTGCTGGTGCTGCTTCTGGTGTGGAGAAGCAGCCCCTACAACCTGGAAGCCCCTCTGATGAGGGCCCATCTGGTCCTGCCAAAAGGAGGAAGAGGCATATGCGGGAACGGGAGAGGAGGCAATACTCCATTGAGGAGGAACACGAGGATGAGGTGCTGGAGTGGCTGAGAGAGAATGACTATCTATGGCAGAAGGGACACCGGCTCTACAGGGACACCAAAAGGAAGCAGGCTGCTTGGAGAGAGAAGGCACACCTGGTACGGGAAGCTGCACCTCAAGATATCTGGCCAGGCCACGGTTAAGCTGACGGACAGAGAGACCTACGTCATGGCCAGGTGCAGCTTCCTGGAGGGTGAGATCCGCTACCGAGGAGCAGCAGCAGCCCCTCACACGACCCTCTCTCTCCGGCAGCCTGTTGAGAGCCAGTCCTCTTCCGGCCGAGAGTCAGCTCCTGTCTCCAGGCAGGTTTCTGTGGAGCGTCCCACAGCGGAGAACCCGCGGACAGCTGTTTTAACCATGGTGGAGCGCATGGAGGACTCCCTGGTGCAGTGGGAGAAAGGAGACGGCACATCCACCACAGCCCTACCCACATCCACCCACAGCTCCACCTCCACAGAAAGGCAGAGAGCCAGACAGGAGGGGCAGAGCCATACTGTCCTGCTGGAGATCAAGGACACCATGAGGAGCAGCATAGATATCCTCTCTCAGCTGGTCCACACTGACTCCTCATCCTCCAACCGCAAGCCCTTCCTCACCGATGTCAACCAGACCCTCACGGACATGGAGGAACCCCAGTACCAGGTGGTGAAGGACCGGATCACCGAGCTGCTTCACAACCCTCCAGACCCAGAGGAACCTGCTCCGACCCAGTCCAGGTCTGCTCCTCCACCCCAGGTGATGTCACTCCCATTCCAAGGCTTTCCACAGACCCTCACCTACCAGGGCTACAGCTACTAGGAGGTCCAGCAGCACAGGCAGCAGCCCTTCCCAATCCAGGCACAGAGTCATCGGACGACACCGTTGCCACCGGTTCCACTGATGCCACCGATTCCACCCACGACACTGATGCCACCGACGCCACCGATGCCATCCACGCCACAGATGCTACCCACGCCAGTCCTCACCCAGCTGCAGACCAGACAGTGCTCCTTCCTCCACCCCACAGCCAAGCCCGGCCTCAGTACATCTGTCCTCGGTACTGGGGCTGACACCCATGGCATGGAGGAAGGAGCTCTCAACATCACGGGGCTGAGCCAGCTGTCTGAGAGCTTCCTCAACACACCGTCACCTCTTGTCCTCTCAGGGCCAGGCACCCCAGTGGTGCTTCAGACCAGCACTCGAGCAGCAGCCACCTCCACAGCACCTGGACCCTTCAACCCCTGAGACTGGGCACACCTCTGAGTGACAGAGAAGAGTGCCAGAGACTGGGTGGCTACCTGTAGACTTTATTTGTACACTTGACTTGGGTCATATTTCTTTTACATCTTGTTATTAATAAAGTTTATCTTTGCTTCACACACTTGCTTCATTTATTTTTGTAAAAAAAGTCTTGGTGGAAACTTTTAGAAATGGTTTAAGCCTTTGCATGCTTGTGGGATGGGGTTAAGATATCAGTGGGATGGGCAGGGATACCTTTGGGATGGGTAAGGATAGCAGTGGGATGGGCAGGGATACCTTTGGGATGGGTAAGGATAGCAGTGGGATGGGCAGGGATACCTTTGGGATGGGTTAAGATAGTTGTGGGATGGGTTGAGATAGCTGTGGAGATAGATAAACCTCCAGTGCAAGCATAGTGGACTGTATGGTCCACCCTCCCAGGTTCCACACGGATGGCCCTTCATTATCAATACTAATGTAATCATTGATCCACACATGTCAACATAAACACAACTCTTTATTAAATGCCCTGTTCATTGTAGGCCCACCCAACAAACATGGCCCAATCTCATCAGTGTGATGAGACAGGCTGAAGGGAGCATCCATTAATCATCTATCATCCTGTCTTGCCACTCCACTGCTCCAGCTGGGGAGTTGCACCAGCGCTGCTTCTTCCCTTCACGTGAGGCTCTGTTGGGGTCTTGCACATCCTCAGTGTCGATCAGGTTTTGCCCTTGCCTCCATTCCCCAGGCTCCATGTCCCCATTGCCTTGTTGGAGGTCCACGAGCCTGTTCTGCAAGACTGGGTAGTGGGTGCGCATGAGATTGTGCAGGATGCAGCAAGCTTCCCCGATCCTCCTCACAGTCTCTGGGCGATGCTGCATGGTGGTGAGAAGTACCTGGAACCTGTTGGCCAGGATGCCAAAGGTGTTCTCCACCTTTGCCTTGCCCTGGACAGCCTGTAGTTGAAGATCCTCTCTTCATGGGTGAGGAGTCTGGAGGTGTAGGGCTCCATGAGGTAGGTTCTGAGGGAGAAGGCGTCATCCCCCACGATAAAGTAGGGCACATCTTGTGTGTCGTTGGGCAGGGGGTCTGGATCTGGGAAGCCCACGATGAGGTTGCATTCCAGCCCCTCCTTGAGATGACTGGCATTGTATACCTGGGCGTCTGAACATGAGCCGTTGCCTGAAGCATCGATGTACATGAACTTGTAGTCAGCATCGACCATGGCAAAGAGGACAATGCTGAAGAAGCCCTTGGAGTTGAAATAAGTGGACCCCGACTTGGCTGGTGCTTTGCAGGCCACATGGTTCCCATCTATGGCTCCAACGGTGTGTGGGAAGTTCCACCTCTGATACCACTGCTCTGCAACTTTCTTCCATCCTTCTTCAGTGGAGGGGCACTGGAGGAGCTCCTCCACGTATTCTTTGATGATGGCCTGCACCACTTCTCTGACCACAATGCTGATGGTGTTGTGTGGCACCCTCCAGCCGTACTGCATGCTCCTGTAGGTGGTCCCGGAGGCCAGGTGATGCAGAGTCAGTGCCACCTTGAGCCCAGGGTCCAGGCTGGGCATGAATTTGGTCCTCTGCTTGGTCAACCTGGGTGTCAGCCGCTGCACAACTTCGTCAAACATGGCTGGAGTCATCCTCATGAAGTTCTGGAATGCACAAGTGTCTTCGTTCCTGAGCTCCACTATCAGCTTGTTGTACAGTCCATACTCTGCTCTTCTCCCAATCCATCTTCAGACCCAGACTTTTTTTGGGTGCCTCCTTTTCTTCCCAAAGTAAAGTTCACAGAGCCTGTAGATGGCTTCGCACTGTTGCAGAACAATGGTGGCTACCAAAAGGAGTTTGTTATAATCCATGGTGGACATGACTGGATGCTGTGGAAGAGTAAGAGCCAGATAAAGGCTGCAGAGGTCTGCACAACTGGGCTGCTGGTCTAAAAGTGAGATCCAGGTGAGTTGCTCCCCCTTTTTGTAGCCAATGTTGGTTTTCCACTATGTGTCCCTTTGCATCCTCTAGGCATCCTCTAGACATCCTTAATATCCGAGATAGGTCCACTCTGTGAACGTTTTTTTCCGTTTTAAATGCTTTGTATGCGTGCTGCATCCGCTTTCATCCTTTCTCCATCCGTGCTACTAATGCTGCGCGTCCATTCCGCTTCCTCCCTGCATCTGTTTACTGCTGGAACGGATTTGAGTTGCGTGAATGCACAGCGGATGCCTAGCGGATATAACGGATGCGTAACGGATGCAGAACAGATGCCCCCTGTATGCCTAGCGGATGAAGAATGGACACGTTGGATACATTTTCTGCTCAAAAGTTTTGAGCAGCTCAAAACCTTTTGAGCGGATGAAATGTCAATAGACGGATGCTGGACAGATAGAGAGGAAGCAAAACGGAGGCAGTGAGTACAGAACGGAAGCATCACGTTAACCAACGGATGGTAAGTGTTTTTCTCCATTTTACATCCTCTTTCCATCCATTGGTGCAGTGTGACGGGGCTTAAAATTTATTTTTCTCCTTTTAAAAAAAAAAAAAGGAAAAGACTTTATTTATTTTTTTTAGTTCCTGGCTGTAGATTGAGGAGGGGGAAGTGAAAATGAAGGAAAATAAGTAGCACTGCCACCCAGAGGCTTGGATACATTGTTTCTTTTTTTCTCTTTCACTAGTTTGTGTTACAATGAAGGACTCTGAGCTTTGTAGTGGAAAAGATAGAGATAAGCATGGCAGTTTGTTTATTCAGGTGCTCATTTGTGAACAGCTGGAGTCTGGAGTTGAAGTTGAAAGAAAGAAGATTGAAGTGACCTTGAAAAACTCTGAGCTGATTTATCAAAGAGCCTTGAATATTTGGCAGCAGAGGCTTGTTTTATATTAGAATTGCTTTTTACCTTTTGACTTCCTTTCTACCCCCCACCCCCAAGTTGGACTTTTTTTTCTCTTTAATTGGATTTTGACTTTTTAAACCAGGAACCAGAATATAAATCTTTTATTTTTGTTTTCTTGTTTATTAAGAGGAACATATAGAATATTTCTTTTTTCTCTTTTCCCCCTTTTTTATCTTTGATTTTTTACTTTTTACATTTACCATTGAAAACTAATTGGATTAAGTTATACAAGTCCCTGAAGACTTTCTTTTTCCTTCTTTCCTTTGGAGTGGCAACTGTTTGCCTCCATTTTTTCCCCTTTTTTTCCTTTTTTCCTCTTTTTTTTTCTTTTTTCTCTCTCTTTCTTTACAGATAAGCATTACAAGATGGGTAGAAAGACAACAGCTCCAGCTTCTTTGATACCAACCCCCTCACCATGTGGAGGACAACGATCCATACAGACAATATTACAACAGGAAAAAGAGAAAGAGAAGGAAGTCACATTACAGATGAACTCAGAAAATTGAGCAAAAAATTGAAAAGACAGATGAGCAAGTGGAAAATATTCAACAAATGATGATGAAATATGAAGACAGATTTTTAAAAATTGAAGAAGATACACAAAGAGATAAGAAAATTGGAGACATTAATACTTCAATATGAAGAAGGGCAGATATGAACCATTAGGATGGGAAATAGATAAATCAGAATTTTATCTAAGATTTCAAAATATAGATGAACGAAAAGGTGAAAACCTTGCTGAAATAATGGCAGAAATATTGTCAGAAGCACTGGAAATAACCAAAGAAAAGATGATGGATGGGATGGATTCTGATGGTGGAAATAATGGATAACAGCATTAAAACACTTTTAATTGCAATTTATGCCCCGAAGATAAACAAGAAGAATTCTACAGAAAATTACATATGAAAATAATTGAATTAGACTATGTTGATATTTGTATGATGGGAGATTTTAATGGAATAATTAATGACCGGTTGGACTATAAAACACAGAAAACCAAAGAAAGTTAAAAAGATACTTCCAAAATCCTTCCTTCAAATAACAGAAGAATTTAATTTAAAAGATGCATGGAGAAAGAGAAATGCAGAAAGTAAGCAATATATTTTTTATTCAAACAGGCACACATCCTGGTCTAGAATACATATGATATGGATGTCAGCAGCATTATTGACTAACGTACGACAGATTGGAATAGAAACAAGCACTTGGACAGATCATAATCCACTGTCAGTTGTTTGGAAAGGATAGAAGAGGAGATCTAGATGGACACTAAATAACATGATATTAAAAGAAAAAGTCTTTAAACAGAAAATAGAGAAAGAACTTGTTTTCTTTGTCAAAGAAATAAAAAAGAGGATACATCTTTACAGAATCTCTGGGACACAATGAAGGCCTACACAAGAGGCTTGATAATAGATTATACCAAGAGAAGAAACATAAAACAGAAAAAGACATTTAAAATATTAGAAGATAACTATAAAAAATTGGAAAAAGATTTACAGAAGTCCTCACAAAAAAGACATTAAAATAAAATGAATATAATTAAACATAAAATGGGACTAAAGGAAAAAAAGGAATTCGCACAAAAAATTAAAAATGCCAAACAGAATTACTTTGAAGATGCAAGCAAACGAGGCAGATGGGTAGCTTATAAACTGAGAAAGGAAAGAGAAGCAAAAAGGATTAGTCAATTGATAAATAAAGGACAGGTCTGCTATGGAAATGAGGAGAAGAAAAAAATTATACAAGACTACTACGGAAAACTGTACTTTCAAGAGAATATTCAAGAAGAAAAAGTTAAGCAATATCTACAGAAAGCAAACCTACCTCAGATATCTAAAAACACTGAAACAGAAGGAAATATAGAAGGAAATATAACAATGATGGAATTAACTTTAAAAAACCAGAATGTTGGGAAAACACCAGGTCCAGATGGTTTGCCAGTGGAATTTTACAAGACTTTTCAGGAAATATTGAATTTTCATCTTTTAGAAGTTATGAATGAAGTTATGTTAAAGAAAAGAATACCAAAAACATGGTCAGAAGCATACATTACACTCATACTGAAGGAAGGTACAGACTTACAGCAAGTTAAAAATTATAGACCTATATCTTTATTGAACTCAGACTGTAAAATCTTTGCTTCAATTTTGGCAGAAAGACTTAAAAGATATTTAAATAATTTTATTCATACTGATCAAAATGGATTTCTGCCAAAAGACAAATCAAAGACAATGTGAGAATCATTTCAGGGTGTGCTTCATAATATTCCCTGAGAAGCAAATGGCCTTGATGTTTCTAGAAGCTTAAAAAGTCTTTGACAATGTGAGTTGGTGATTTATTTTAGTGCAATTGATACAAATGGGCTTTGGTAAGAAATTTATCCAAGCCATTGAAACAATATACCATAAACAAACTGCAAAGGTGATGGTGAATGGAGAATTAACAGAATCCATGGATATAAGAAAAGGAACAAGGCAAGGCTCTCCATTGTCACCTCTGCTGTTTGTGCTAATATTGGAAGTCTTGAATAGGAATATCAGAGAAGAAAAAGAAATAAAAGGAATGAAATTAAAAAGGAGGAGTATAAATTGCAAGCTTTTGCAGATGACCTGGTATTTATATAAGAAGATCCATTGGAAACAGCACCCAAATTAATAGAAAAAATAGAAGAATATGAAAAAGTAGCAGGTTTTAAAATAAACAGACAAAACAAAGATATTAACAAAGAATATGTTAGCAAGACAAAAGAAAGAGTTGGAAGAAATTTTAAAAATACAGGTAACGAACAAGGTTAAATATTTAGGGATTCATATTTCACCAAGATGTAGTACGCTGAAGGAAGATAACTATGTTAAACTCAAACAGCAGATTGCAACAGATTTGATGAAATGGGAAAAATTGCAGTTATCATTGATTGGGAGAATATCTACAATTAAGATGAATATATTGCCTAGAGTTTTATATTTATTCCAGACAATTCCTATTCGATTAGGGAAACAGTTTTTTGAAGATTTAAATAGAATTGTGTTGAAATAAATTTGGCAGGGTAAAAAAGCAAGAATAAAATTAAAACTGTTACAAGATGCAAGAACAAGAAGAGGGTTTGCATTTCCCAATTGGGAGCTATATTACCAGGCAACAAGTTTGATGTGGGTAAGGGAATGTGTTTATGTTTTATTTCTTATTTATGTTTTGGATAAAGGAATGGATAATACTAAGGAACAGTAGATTATTGACTTTAGAAGGCCATGACTTGCTGTTGGGATGGCATGCCTTTCTCTGGTATAAGGGAACTAAAACATAGGGATATTTTAAAAGACATTATATTCAAGAGGCATTGTTTTTGAACTGAGAGAAGATAAAAAGACAATACTACTTAAAAATTCCAACATGGATATCAACTATTGAAGCTTTTTCTTATCCAATAATATATAAAAAGGAACAAACAGTTAGATATGGTGAGATGTTGAATGAAAAGGGTGAACTTAAATCTATGCAAGCGTTGGAAGAACAAGGTATAAAAATGAATTGGTTTTTATATTTGCAAATACAATCTAGATTTGATGAAGACTCTAAAGCAGAAGGTATTTATGATAAGTTGACTGATTTAGATAAAATTTTGATGGGTACTGATGAAAAGGTAATTAAAAAACTTTATGGATATCTATTAGAATTTAAATTGGAGGAGGAACAAGTTAAAGAAATGATGATTGCTTAGGGAAAAAATTTGGATATGGGATTGATTTAGAAAAATGGCAAAAATTTTGCTCTCAAAATTATAAACTGACAATGTCAACTGCATATAAAGAAAATTTGTATAAGATATTTTAGCGGTGGCACCTACCCCCAATGAGACTTGTGAGAATGTTTAAGAATAAACCAGATAAATGCTGGAAATGTCATCATATATCTGGTTCATATTACATATGGTTCATATTACATATGGTGGACATGTTTGGAAGCAAAGAAATATTGGACTAAAATCCACACATGGTTGGAAGAAATGATAAACCAGAGATCTTTTTATTGGGAGTCATACCGGACATATATAATAAAGAATTGAAATATTTGACTGTAAATGTTTTAACAACAGCTAGAATTGTATCTGGAAAGAATTGGAAAAATGATAAAATACCTATGCAGGAGGAAGTTATTAAAAAAAATATGGACTGTGCTGAAACGAGTAAACTGACATTTGAAATTAGAGAACAAGAAAACAAGCAATTTTATATGATACGGGATTTGTTTTTTCAGTGGCTGGATAAAAAGACATGGTAAGGTAACAGAATAGATAATTTTGTTTTAGAAGCTTAATAGATTGATACAAAATATAATGTAGACATATATAACCATTGGATGATAGCATAATATAATATTGATGGAATAAATAGCAGGATAATTAATAATTGATAAATAGATAAGCATATGTTAGTTTGACAATGTGAGATTGATATAAATTGTGAACAATGATTATGAAAGGATCACACAAAAGTTTCTAAACCAACTGACACACTATATATACAAAATGGAAGATGGTTTTATGGTTTTTTTAAAAAATGTATTGTTTGTGTATGCTTGTCTTAAAATAAAAAATATATATAAAAAAAGAAATTGAATGAATGAATGAATGAGTAAATGAATGAATGAATGAATAAATAAATAAAATAGTTCTGATTCTTCAGAACAATATTAAATCTTTTGATCTACTCCAGCAAGCCTCCTCTTTTGACCGCATATACATGATCTATTTGGAAAATATTGTCAATATGTTCAATATGAAATATTCTTGATAACTGTGTGCTGACAGTAATCTATGTTTTTAAGTAATGATGTCATTGAGATTACGACTAAATAGGAAGACTGTGCCTTCCTATTTGGCAAATATGAGGATGTTTTCCTCCTTTGTAAATTCAAAACATATGACAATTATGAAAAGAAAACCCAAACAAACAACAGCTGTCTATATAAGACCACGCAACTCTCTGTTGGTTCAGGTAACTGGATGACAATTTGTAATCAGTGTATATCAAATCTATAACAAAAAAGTGATTTGTATACTTTTTTCAAATTAATTTTATAATGTATGATTGCATGTTTTGTTTGAATCATTTCATTTTCTAATTTAGTTTTTAAAATTATTGCCATTCATGATCTTCTCACTGGATGCAACAGACCTACCACAGACTTTCCATTTTCTTAAAACAGGTCCATAGTTGGCTGTTAATGCACAGCTTTTTGTTGTTGTTAAGTTTTATTGATTTTTAAAAACAAACAAAAAACAAACAAAACATAAAGACATCCAACTTTCTTCCATAAATATACAAACAGTGTGTCGGTTGGTTTATAAATTTTTTGTGCTTTGATTTCAGTCTCAATTACAGTTATATTACATAATAACTCATATTATCAATCAAAAATTGAATATCCTAGTATTATTATTTAAGCCCATGTCACACTGAACCAATGGATGCAAAGAGGATGTAAAACGGACAAAAAACTTTGCCATCCATTCGAAAACGCGATGTACTCACTGCCTCCGTTTTGCTTCCTCTTTATCCGTCCAGCATCCGTTTATTGACGTTTCATCCGCTCCTAAAGTTTTGGGCTGCCTAAAACTTTTGCGCAGAAAATGTATCCAGTTCATCCGTTCTGCATCCGCTACACATCCATTATGCATCCGTTATGCATCCGCTATATCCGCTTGGCGTCTGCTGTGCATCCGCACAACTCGCATCCGCCCGGACGCAGGGAGGAAGTGGAACGGATGCGGAACAGATGCAGAACCGATGCCTAGCGGATGCAGAACGGAAACAAAGCGTTTAAAGCAGAAAAAACGTTCGCAGAGGGACCTATCTCGGATATTAAGGATTTCTACAGGATGCCTAGAGGATGCCTAGAGGATGCAAAGGGACACCTATACTGCCTATAAAAAGGGGGAGCAACTCGTCTGCAACTCACTTTCAGACCAGCAGACCAGCTGTGCAGACCTCTGCAGCCTTCATCTGACTCTTCCTCTTCCACAGCATCCAGTCATGTCCACCGTGCATTGTACCACAGTCCTTTTGGCAGCCACCATCCTTCTGCAACAGTACGAAGCCATCTACAGGCTCTGTGAACTCTTCTACAGGAAGAAAAAGAGGCGGCCAAGAAGCGTCTGGGTCCGAAAAGGGATCAGGAGAAGACCAGAGTACAGACTGTACAAAAAGCTGATGGTGGAGCTCAGGAACGAAGACACCCGGGCGTTCCAGAACTTCATGAGGCTGCCTCCAGCCATGTTTGATGAAGTTGTGCAGCGCCTGACACCCAGGTTGACCAAGGCAAACACCAACTTCCGGTCCTGCCTGGACCCTGGGCTCAAGGTGGCACTCACTCTGCACCAACTGGCCTCAGGGTCCACCTACAAAAGCATGCAGTACGGCTGGAGAGTGCCACACAACACCATCAGCATTGTGGTCAGAGAAGTGGTGCGGGCCATCATTGAAGAATACAAGGAGGAGCTCCTCCAGTGCCCCTCCACTGAAGAAGGATGGAAGAAAGTTGCAGAGCAGTGGTATCAGAGGTGGAACTTCCCACACACCATTGGAGCCATAGATGGCAAGCACGTGGCCTGCAAAGCTCCAGCCAACTCGGGGTCCATTTATTTCAACTACAAGGGCTTCTTCAGCATCGTCCTCTTCACCATGGTCGATGCTGACTACAAATTCATGTACATCGATGCTTCAGGCTATGATTCATCTTCAGATGCCCAGGTATACAACGCGAGTCACCTCAAGGAGGGGCTGGAAGGCAACCTCATCGTGGGCTTCCCAGATCCAGACCCCTTGCCCAACGACACGCAAGATGTGCCCTACTTCATCGTGGGGGATGACGCCTTCTCCCTCAGAACCTACCTCATGAAGCCCTACACTTCCAGACTCCTCACCCGTGAAGAGAGGATCTTCAACTACAGGCTGTCCAGGGCAAGGCGGGTGGTGGAGAACTCCTTTGGCATCCTGGCCAACAGGTTCCAGGTACTTCTCACCACCATGCAGCATCACCCAGAGACCAGTGAGGAGGATTGTGGAAGCTTGCTGCATCCTGCACAATCTCATGCGCACCCGCTACCCAGTCTTGCAAAACAGGCTCGTGGACTGTCATCAAGGCAATGGGGACATGGACCCTGGGGAATGGAGGCAAGGGCGAAACCTGATCGACACTCAGGATGTGCAAGGCCACAACAGAGCCTCACGGGAAGGGAAGAAGCAGCACAACCTCCTGAAACACTGGTGCAACTCCCCAGCTGGAGCGGTGGAGTGGCAAGACAGGATGATAGATGCTTAATGAATGCTTCCTTCAGCCTGTCTCATCACACGGATGAGATTGGGCCATGTATGTTGGGTGGGCCTACAATGAACAGGGCGTTTAATAAAGAGTTGTGTTTGTGTTCAAATGTGTGGATCAATGCTTTCATTGTTATTGATAAAAAAGGGCCCTAGGTTTGGCACCTGGGAGGGTAGACCATACAGTCCCACTATGCTTGCACTGGAGGTTTATCTATCCCACAGCTATTAGCCATTCCAAAGGTATCCCTGCTCATTCCACAGGTATCCCTGCCCACCCCACTGCTATCTTAACCCATCCCACAAGCATGCAAAGGCTTAAGCCAATTCTAAAAGTTTCCACCAAGACTTTTTAAAAAAAAACAAATGAAGCAAGCGTGTGAATCAAAGATAAACTTTATTGAAGAACAAGCTGTGAAAAAAAAAATGACCCAAGTCAAGTGTCCAAATAAAGTCCACAGGTAGCCAGCTACCCAGTCTCTGGCATTCTTCTTGGTCACTCAGAGGTGTGCCCAGTCTCAGGGGTGAAGGTTCCAGGTACGGTGGTGGTGGGTGGTGCTGGAGTGCCTGGCCATGAGAGGACAACAAGGAACGGTGTGTTGACAAAGCTCTCGGACAGCTGGCTCAGCCCCGTGATGCTGAGAGGTCCTTCCTCCATGCCATGGGGTGTCAGCCCCAGTACTGATGAGAGATGTACTGAGGCCGGGCTTGGCTGTGGGGTGGAGGAAGGAGTAGTGTAGTGGGGCTGTCTGGTCTGCAGCTGGGTGAGGACTGGCGTCGGTGGCATCATTGGAACTGGTGGCATCGCTGTCATCGGTGGCATCATTGGCGTGGGTGGCATCGCTGTCGTCGGTGGCATCAGTGTCGTGGGTGGCATCGGTGGCATCAGTGAAACAGGTGGCAACGGTGTCGCCCGATGTCTCTGTGCCTTGACTGGGAAGGACTGCTGCCTGTGCTGCTAAACCTCCTGGTAGCCATAGCCCTGGTAGGTGAGGGCCTGTGGGAAGCCTTGGAATGGGAGGGACATCACCTGGGGTGGAGGAGCAGACCTGGACTGGGTGGGAGCAGGTTCCTCTGGATCTGGAAGGTTGTGAAGCAGCTCGGTGATCCGGTCCTTCACCACCTGGTACTGGGGTTCCGCCATTTCCTTGAGGGTCTGGTTGACATAGGTGAGGAAGGGCTTGCGGTTGGAGGAGGAGGAGTCGGTGTGGACCAGCTGAGAGAGGAGATCTATGCTGGTGCGGATGGTGTCCCTGATCTTCAGCAGGACAGTGTGGCTCTGCCCCTCCAGCTGTCCGGCTCTCTGCCTTTCTGTGGAGGGTGGAGCTCGGGGGGTTGGATGCAGCTAGGACTGTGGTGGACTTGATGTCTCCTTACTCCCACTGCACCAGGTAGTCCTCTACGCACTCCACCACACTTACCACACCTGTCCACGGGTTCTCCGCTGTGGCACGCTCCACAGAAACCTGCCTGGAGACAGGGACTGACTCTCGGCCGGAAGAGGACTGGCTCTCAGCAGGCTGACGGAGAGAGAGGGTTGTGAGAGGGGCTGCTGGTGCTCCTCGGTGGCAGACCTCACCCTCCAGGAAGCTGCACCTGGCCATGATGTAGGAATCTCTGTCTGTCAGCTTCACAGTGGCCTGGCCAGATTTCTTCAGGTGCAGCTTCCCGTACCAGGTGTGCATGTCCTTCCACCAGCCGAGGAGCACCTCCAAAGTGTGCAGCAGCAGCAGGATCATCATCATCATCATCATCAGTAGCAGCAGCAGTGGCAGCAGGATCAGCAGCAGCAGCAGGACCAGGAGGACCAGGATCAGCAGCAGTAGAGTAAGCACCAGCAGGGCCAGCAAGTCCAGGAGCACGAGCAGGACCAGGAGCATGAGCAGGACGAGCAGGACGAGCAATACCAGGAGCACGAGCAGGACGAGCAATCCAGGAGCACAAGCAGGTCGAGCAGGACCAGCAGGACCAGGAGAAGCTTCAGCAGAGTAAGCACCAGCAGAAGCACCAGCACCAGCAGAAGCACCACCGCCAGGAGCAGCTTCAGCAGAAGCCCCAGCAGAAGCAGAGTCAGGGGCAGGGGGCGGGAGGTTGGCCCTGTCCCTCTTGCCAGGGATGGTGGCAGGTTGCTGAGGCTTTCGCTTCCTCCCCATGGTTGTGGGGTTGCTGGCTGGTAGGGAGGCTGGCAGGCACCAAGGCTGGCTGGAAGGCAGGCTGGCAGGGCAGGCAAGGAACTCAAAGTGTCCAGCAGCAGGTCTTTCCTCGGAATGCTGGCCACGTGCGAGCTGCTTCCCTTTATATCCGGGGGGCTTACGTAATGCTTCCCCCCCGCATGCGCAATTAACGCTCGGCATCCGTTCTGCTTCTGCTGTGCATCCGCTAGGCTTCCACTGTGCATCCGCTTTATCCGCTGTGCATCCGCTGTGCATCTGCTTCAACCGTTCGGCGTCCATTCTGCATCCGCTGTATCTGTTCCGCATCCGCTTCGCTGAGCCCCCCCGGAAGCCCTGCGGTTGCGCCATCTGCTCCCATCCGCTTCCATCCGCTGGGCTTCCGTTCCGCATCCGCTTTGCATCCGCCCTGCGTCCTCCCCGCATCCGTGTTATCCGCTCCGGTTATGCAAATTGTTGCCCGTTTTAAGAGCGGATAACAATGGATGGAACATTTTGCTCATCTGCTGTGTCCTTTTTGCATCCGTTGGCCAGTGTGACATGGGCTTAATCAATTATTTGACGACAATCTTGTTCATTCATACTTTGCGAAATAGTTATACTTTACTTAGTTTATTTTATAACAATTCATATAATCCTCCCAAATCTATCCTAAAAACATTTTATATATATAATAATAATAAAAAGAAAAGAAATACATCTTTATATATTCATTATTTTCTAAAATTCCTCATATTCTATTATTATATTTTGTTATCTAGCCATTGAAAGAAAAGGTCCCAAATTTTGTAAAATTGTTTGTCCTCTTGTTCTCTAATTTCAAATGTCAATCTACTCATTTCAGCACATTCCAGCATTTTCTTGATAGTTTCCTCCTGTGATGGTATTTTCTCATTTTTCCAATTTTTAGAAAATACAATACTAGCTGCTGTTAATACATTTACAATCAAATATTTTAAATCTTTGCTGTATGTATCAGGTAAAATTCCCAATAAAAATATCTCTGGTTTTAAATCTATATGCTTTTTTGTCATTTTTTCCAACCACGTGTGGATTTTAGTCCAATATTTTTTTGCATCCGCACAAGTCCACCACATATGGTTATATGAGCCAGGTATCTGATGACATTTCCAACATCTTTCAGATTTATTCTTCAATATTCTTGCTATTCTTGTCGGGGGAAAATGCCACCTGTAAAACATCTTATACAAATTTTCTTTAAATGCTGTTGACATTGTCATTTTATAATTATGACACCACAATTTTTGCCATTTCTCTAGATCAATCCCATATCCAAAATTCTTCCCCCAAGCAGTCATTGTTTCTTTAACTTGTTCTTCTTCTAGTTTAATTTCTAATAAATATCCATACAGTTTTTAATCACCTTTTCATCAGTACCTGTCAAAATCTTATCTAAATCAGTCAATTTATTATAGAAACCTTCTCTTTTAAAATATTTTTCATGTCTTGAATGTATTTGCGCGTAAGAAAACCAATTCATCTTTATACCTTGTTCCTCTAGTTTTTGCATCGATTTAAGTTCACCCTTTTCATTCAAATTTTCCCCATATCTAACTGTTTGTTCCTTCTTATATGTTATAGGATAAGAAAATGCTTCAGTAGTTGAAAACCAGACTGGAATTTTCAAATAACATTGTCTTTTAATCTTCTCCCAATTTAACCACAGAGACTCCCGTATATGATGTCTTCTAAAATAAACCCTGTATTTTAGTTCCCTTATACCATAAAAAGGCATGCCACCCC
>BLBF01000063.1:17320827-17332164 GCA_015471245.1 Laticauda colubrina | reverse complement strand
ATTCTTTTGGATCTGAATTAAAACGTGCCAGCTGATTTACACTATAAGCTATATCTGGCCTTGACCAATTGCTTATATATGATAAGCTACCAATCAAAGATTGATATATGGACTTATCAAATTTGGGACTTTGATCATTAGTTTGGCAAACTTCCTGACTCATTGGAGTCTTTGCCAGTTTACAAAGTTCCATCTTATAAGTTTTAATTAATTGGCAAATTTTATCTTCTTGAGATATCTTAAAACCATTATTTGTTTTATTAATTGTCAATCCTAGATACCTTTTAATTTCACCTAAATGCTTTATTTTTATCTTTTTGGCTAATAATGATATAATCTCATTAGCTTCATTATTAGTTTTAGTTATTAAAGCAATATCATCAGTAAATAATAATAATAATGACACCGTTCCATTATTTTCTCTTTTAAACACATACGGATCTGCTAAACGAGATTTAAAACCTATATTGTTTAACTCTTTCACAATATATTGGTTCCACTCAAACCCAGATTGTTTCAACCCGTAAAGACTCTTTTTGAGTTTCCAACAATCATTACTATTTATTTTATTTTCTTTTATACCAATTGGTTTTCTTAAATATATAGTGTGCTGCAATGGTGCATGTAGATAAGCAGTTTCTACATCTAAATGGTTAATGACATAGTTTTTCTTAGCTGCCCACACTAATGCTGCTCTTAAAGATGTAGCTTTAAGGCTTGGTGCAAAAACTTCATCGTAATCAGATGCAGTTTGATTAAATCCTTGAGCTACTAACCTAGCTTTATGGGTAACAGTCCCATCATTTCCAGTTTTTACTTTAAATATCCATTTGCACCCAATGGATTTTTCTCCTGGAGGTAATTTGGCATCTTCATACACTTTCATTACCTTTAATGAATTTAGTTCTTTTTCCATTGCCTTTTGCCAATTCTCCTGATCCTTAGCAGGATACATCCTAAGTTCATCTACACTAGTTGGAACTTTAGTTACTTGGCAAACTATACTTGCTTGATACCTATCAGGTGGTCTAGTTACACGTGTAGTACATCTAGGTATTATAGGACTTACAGGTGGACTTTCCTCTATTAATTGTTCTTGATCATGTAACTCTTCCTGATCAACTATTTCCTCTTGTTCTGGTCCTATTTGCTCTTCGTGGACTTCTTCTTTAATTGGACTCTTCTTATAGCTAATCTCATCTTTCTGCCTTTTGTAGGGTTCAATAAATACTTCATTATTTAAATCTTGCTCTAATCTATTCCATCCTACATGTTCTAGGAATTTTGCACTAGCACTGGTGTAAACTCTAGATGTTCCTGGTTCCCAGAATCTATAAGATCTATGATTAGATGTGTATCCTACAAAGATCTATCTTTTAGCTCTATGCTGTCCTTTGTATCTAAGTTGTGTAGGGATATGCACCCATGCTGGTGCTCCAAATGCGTGCATGTAACTTAAATCAGGTTTTGTACCATGCCACAGTGTGAATGGTAATTCACCTGTTGTTGAATTAACAACATTATTTAATATATGATTACCACACATTATTGCTTCTCCCCATAAATTGTCAGGTAATCCTGAATCAGACATCATAGTTCGTGCCATTGATTGTAACGTTTGGCTTCTTCTCTCTATAAAGGCATTATGTTGTGGCCTATATGGTGCAGACATTTTATGTTGAGTACCTAACTGTCTAAGTCTGTTTTTAAATTTATGATTTGTAAATTCTGTACCATTATCTGTGATGAGAGTTACTAATTACTTTTTAGTTTTTCTTTCAGCGAATTTTAGCCAATTAAATAGATTTTGATATGTTTCAGTTTTGCTCTTCATTAAATAGCAAAACCCATATCTTGAATAGTGGTCCATTATACTTAGTATGTGGCGAGCTCCTCCTACACTTGGTTTTTTCGGACCTATTAAATCAGCAAATACTATTTCTAAAGGCTCTTTAGTAGTAAATCCATCAACTCTATTAGCCGGTATGACCCTGCTCTTATTTTGATTACAGGCATTATATTGCAAATACTTATTACAAGGTTTCAAACTTATTCCCTTAGTCAATTCAACAGTTTTCTTAAGCATTTTAAAATTTAAATGCCCTAGCCTTCGATGTAACAAGTGAATACATTCGTCATGAGGTTTCTTATTTTCATAAATTGTGTTAGCCACCTTTAAACCATCATCATTTAACACATATAATTCACCTCTTAAAGATGCAGTAATTTTCTTATCTTCTTTTTCAAGTATGCAGTTATCTCCCCTAAATGTAACTACATATCCTAGTTTAACCAAAATTCTAACTGAAATTAAATTAAACTTAAGTTGTGGTACATATAACATTTTTACATTCTCTTTTATAAAAGAACAATATGCTATACCTTCACCTTTAGCTTTCAGTTTCCAGCCATTGGCTAACGATATCTGCTGTTTACTCTGGGACATTTTAATAAAATTTTTGTTATCATTTGTTATACAATGGGATGCCCCACTGTCAACCACCCATAAATTATTTTTTACAGCTCCGTTAGTATACATGGCTAACTCTAAATGTTTATTTATCTTTTGATGATTTTTAGTATTCTGGCCAGCGTTCTGGCGCTTTGCCTTTTTACAAAATCTTGCCAAATGTCCTCTTCCTCCACAATTAAAGCACCTTTTAATTGCGTATGCAGTAGGAGATTCATTATCTTCTTTTTGAGGTTGCTCCCTCCTTAATTCATCTCTTTCATGCCTTCTTCTGGCCTCTTCGATCAATCTGCCAGTTATATCAGTTAAAGTTAAACTTTCCTTTGGCAAAATTTCAAGTGAAGTTACGTAGTTATCAAAACTTTCATCAAGGAAAGATAGAATTATATAAACTTGATGTTGTTCAGAGAATATAAGCTCTTTCTCGTGGAGTTCCTTAAAAATGCTTTGCATAGTTTTTAAATGACTCTGCATATCACCATTTGTTTGGAGATGTGTCCTGAAAAGCTTCCGTGTTAGATTTATGTGAGCACCAATATTATCTCGAACATAAATTCTCTTCAGCTTCTGCCAACACCCAAAAGCCGTTTTCTCTCCGTGGATATAAACAAGCTGTTGATCAGTTAAGGTTAACGCAATTATGCAAATGGCTTGTTGATTTTTATGCTTAAATTCTTCTATCTTTAGTCTGTCTTCCTCATCCTCTGGATCCCATTCTTCTACGTTTGGTGGATTTTCAATTATGTTCCACAGACCTTCTTTTCGTAGAAGTAGACTACATTTTGTAGACCATGATACATAGTTTGTTCCATCCAGCTTGGATATAAGGGACAAACTTTGTAAATTGACTTGTGCCATGGTTTTTTTATATGGATATAAAAATATAATTAATAAAACACAGCTGTCTGTTTACTGTAATGTATAACAATACAAACTCTCACTTTTTACATAAATCTGTTTTATCCTATTTAAACTGACTTTGCAGCCTCTGGGCCCATAACCAGTGTTAAGCCTGGGTTCCCCAACCAGGGTTAGGTAGACAAGCTAAACAGAATGTGCAGTGTTAGTCAGATAGGCACACAGATAAATGAGTGAGCTAAGCTTGTATGTTTATTAACATACAGTAAAAATAACAGATACGCTTGTGCTATCAATAATATATTTTATTCCAGTATAAGTTTATGGCATAGTCAAATAACAGTCCAATATTCATTTACCATGTAGTCAGTCCATTCAGGGGTATTCAGTTAGCAAAGTCCATGTAGAATATCCTATGTCAGTTCACTTACAAATCAGTCCTTTGTTGTCTCTCCCGTTCGAGCAATGCAGTCTTGATTCCAAGCAGTAATCAGGGATCATCAAAGCCAGAGAGAGTGAGAGCAAGCCGTAGTCTTGCTACTTTTATATTGTTTTCTTAACCACTCTTTTAATTGCTATTTCACAGTTAAAGCTGCATACACTCTAACATACACTAACTATGATTCATAGTTATTATTTCACCTAAACCAGTTAGGGTGAACAATGTTATCCCTAACAACTACTATGAGTGCGGAGTCAAATGCATCATTAGTCTGGAGTCTCTAGGACCCTGAAGGATACCTAAGTATCCTAAGTATCCTAAGTATCCTAAGTATCAAGAAGGATACCTCCTTGATGTCCATTTATTCTTATCTCTGCCTTGACCATTATTAGTTAATCAGATACTTGCAGGAATAAATTTGCAGGAGTCTTCCAGGAATAAATTTGCAGTGCTTTTGAATTCCTGGTTTCCTGTTCCGGAAAATTATACACTGCTCAAAAAAAATAAAAGAAACAGAAAAATAAGACATCCTAGATCTGAATAAATGAAATATTCTTATTAAATACTTTGTTCTTTACAGAGTTGAATGTAGTTGACAACAAATTCACACAAAAATTAGCAATGGAAATCAAATTTAGCAACCCATGGAAGTCTGGATTTGGACTTACATTCAAAATTAAAGTGGAAAAAAACACTACAGGCTGATCCAACTTCGATGTAATGTCTTTAAAACAAGTCAAAATGAGGCTCAGTAGTGTGTGTGGCCTCCACGTGCCTGTATGACCTCCCTACAATGCCTGGGCATGCTCCTAATGAGGTAGCAGAAGGTCTTCTGAGGGATCTCCTCCCACCCCTGAACTAAAGCATCCCTCAACTCCTGGACAGTCTTGGTGCAACATGGTATTGGTGGATGGAGCGAGACATGATGTCCCAGATTTGCCCAATTGGATTCAGGTCTGGGGAACAGGCGGGCCAGTCCATAGCATCAATGCCTTCGTCTTGCAGGAACTGCTGACACACTCCAGCCACATGAGGTCTTGCATTATTGTGCATTAGGAGGAACTCAGGGCCAACTGCACCAGCATATGATCTCACAAAGGGTCTGAGGATCTCATCTCGTACCTAATGGCAGTCAGACTACCTCTGGCGAGCGCATGGAGGGCTGTGCGGCTCCTAAAGAAATGCCATACCACACCATTACTGACCCACTGCCAAACCAGTCATGCTGGAGGCTGTTGCAGGCAGCAGAACATTCTCCACAACGTCTCCAGATCCTGTCACATCTGTCACATGTGCTCAGTGTGAACCTGCTTTCATCTGTGAAGAGCACAGGACACCAGTGGTGAATTTGCCAATCTTGGTGTTCTCTGGAAAATTCCAAATATCCTGCATGGTATTGTAAGCACAACCCCCACCTGTGGATGACAGGCCCTTGTACCACTCTCATGGAGTCTGTTTCTGACCGTTTGAGCAGCCACATGCACATTTGTGGCTCGCTGGAAGTCATTTTGCAGGGCTCTGGCAGTGCTCTCCTGTCCCTCCTTGCACAAAGGTGGAGGTAGCGGTCCTGATGCTGGGTTGTTGCCCTCCTATGGCCTCCTCCACATCTCCTGATGTACTGGCCTGTCTCCTGGTAGCACCTCCATGCTCTGGACACTATGCTGACAGACACAGCAAACCTTCTTGCCCCAGCTCGCATTGATGTGCCATCCTGAATAAGCAGCACTACCTGAGCCACTTGTGTGGGTTGAAGACTCCATCTATTGCTACCACTAGAGTGAAAGCACCGCCAGCATTCAAAAGTGAGCAAACCGTCAGTCAAGCAAAGACACTGAGAAGTGGTCTGTGGTCACCATCTGCAGAACCACTCCTTTATTGGAGATGTCTTGCTAACTGCCTATGCTTTCCAACTGTTGTCTATTCCATTTGCACAACAGCATGTGAAATTGATTGTCAATCAGTGTTGCTACAGAAGTGGACAGTTTGATTTCACAGAAGTGTGATTGACTTGGAGTTACATTGTGTTGTTTAAGTGTTCCCTTTATTTATTTATTTTTGAGCAGTGTAGCATAAATGAAAAAGAAATAATATTGAGTTTTTCTCTTCATTTCAAAATATCACTGTAATAAGAAAACAAGACTGTCTGAAGAAAATCTAAACACTCAGATGTCTAAGCGGAAGATACCATGGCAACCAGATTGGTCATTTCAAACCACTTACAGTCCATAAAGTTCCCTGTTGCAGGTTTCCACAAGGAATACTAGTGAGCAAATATTTATTTCCTAAATTTGGGTCATGGTGAGAAATATAAATATTTTTCATGTTGCTTAGGATCAAAACATACAGTATCTGTTTTCAGGATTTGTTTAGTCATGTGAACAATATACCCAATATTTAATAACTCCTTTCTAAAATAATGGATTTTTCTTTACTTAAAAACCCGAACATCAAATAAGAAACTCCTTCTGCTAAGCTTCCTAAACACTTTGGCCCTAGGCTAAGTCCATTGATTAATTAGGTTAGATTAAAACAGGTTGGTCAAACAGGCAGCTCGCAGGCCAATGCCTCACGCACGGGCCATGCCCACCATGGCTCTTCAAAGCCAAAAAAACATCATGCTTTGTCACATGACATGATCAGGTTTAACATCCATGGATTAGAAGATCAGAAACAGGTTACAAATTTTAATGACTTTTCTCTCTGCTGAATCTTTTTCTGACTCTTAACTTTATCACCATTCTATATTGTCATCCTCTATCAATTTTCCCTCATACATAAGAACATTTGTATACATGGGTACCAGCACTCCTATCTTTTATTCACCAATTCATATAAAGATACAATAAGTATTTCAAAATTAGCAATGTTCCAGCTAATTCATGCCATCAGGATGGACCTCTCCCTTTGCTCCCTATTCTTCTCCTTCTTGTCTGCAAAAAACATTGGGCTATTATTTCAGTGTTGGTTGTGCTTCTTGCTTTGAACTCTGTGCAGTATTTACTTAGAGGACAGCTATGTTGCAAATGGAGTGAGCTCCCATTACTTGTCCCAGCTTCTGCCAGCCTAGCAGTTCAAAAGCATGTAAAAATGCAAGTAGAAAAATAGGGACCACTTTGGTGGGAAGGTAACAGTGTTCTGTGCACCTTTGGTGTTTCATCATGCCAGCCAATGACCACAGAGACTGTCTTTGGACAGCACTGGCTCTTCAGCTTTGTAACGGAGATGAGCACTGCTCTCTAGAGCCGGAAACAACTATGTATGTATGTACCTTTACCTTTAACTTGCAAATACCCTGAGGTTCCCTCCTTGCAGCAGAGACACAACATTTCAGTAAAAAATGAAACTTTCAAGAATGTGTTGCATGTGACTCTGGAGAGAGCTAATCAGTATAATTGTATCCTGGAAAACAGTCAATTAAAACAGTCAAGTTCAACTGTGACAATTTAACCAAGCAACAATATATCAACCTTGCATAACCTCTGACAGTTTAAATCTTTATGACTTCCTCAATAGAATTAAGAATACAGGCTCACTGGGGCAAGCATGAAAAAGCCAATTAAAACTATCTAGAATCAGACACATAAAGGCTAAAAGGACAAGGGTGATTTATTAAGGAATTAACATGCTGTGATCAAAAGCAGGCATCTCTCAACTTTCTTTCCTTGTGGTAGAGGAAAAGAAAAAGGGGGAGGCGCAATCAAACAAAGTAAAGGGAAGAGTTTATATCAGCATGAGAATCCCCAAGGGAAGCAAAGGGATAAATGAAGTCTCACGTCTATTAACATAATTATTGAAAAGCTGCAGCTTATATTCTTACATTAGACATTGTGGTGCAAGTAGGAAATGTTAGGGTATGTGGGAATATGTATAAATGTCTCAGAAATCTTGAAACTAAATAGTCAAAAATTAAGATAGCTGTGCTAAAGGGTGAGAGGCCCAGTTCTCCATTCAACAATGGGATGATATTAATATGACTATTCTGTTAAAACATTTCTGCAGCTTTTGAAATATAAAATGCTGGGGGTGGCTTTTATCAGAAATCAAAATATCTGATATGTTGCTGAACTTATGAAATCAAACCATTTATTTTTCTATACTGACTGCAATCACAACACAGTTCTTTTACAATTCCTGCTCCCATCTGAAACGTTTCACAATACAGCTGATTAAAAAAAATAGACTGATTTGGAAATACTATCTGCTGAGGCTGAACAATTATTCACACTTCCATTTATGTATTTTACCACAAGGTGGCAGCATTCATTCACAAAACAGTCATTATAACCTATTTGCAATGAGTTCTATTTCTGAAGCTAGAAATTTATGTAACAAGAAAGTGAATGTATAGTGTGCATATAAGATGTAGAACTGTGTATTGATAAAATATAGATAGGTAGCAATATGTACCATCCATATCTATGTCTATATGCATCTCTCTCTCTCTCTCTCTCTCTCTCTCTCTCTCTCAGAGGGAGGGAGGGAGAGAGAGGGGGAGGGGGAGAGAAAAAGAGGGAGGGAGGAAGAAGGTAAGAGAGAGGGAGAGAAAGAGAGAGGGAGGGGAGAGGGAGAGGGAGGGAGGATGGGGGAGAGAAATTTTAAACTTAAAAACATTAGAGGAAGTTTGGTCTGAGAGAAAATGCTGACCCAAGGTCATCCAGTCAGGTTTTATAACAAGGGCACTTCAAGAACTTGAATTCATGGTCTCCCACTTTCTCATCTTAACCATAAGACTAAATGGTAAGATAGCACAAGAATCTGCAGTTTTACTTTATGCATGTGTTACATTGTAAGCTCTGAATTCTTGGTAATTGTTCTTATTAATAATTTAAATTGGATTCCACTCCTGCTGTAGCAGAGAGGATAATTGATTGATTATATGCCATCATCATTATTATTATTCCATTCCATTCTTGGCAACCACATAAGATTTTCTTCATGAAGATCTGTCACCTAACCTGTTCTTTCAACAGCAAATACATCTACATCTGTCCTGTAAATGAGTCCATCCATTTGTTCTTCTCCTCCTCTTTCTCCTTCTCCTTTTTATCTTTCCCAGAGTCAAAGCCTTCTCTAGGTCTTACATGTGGCAACCAAAGGTGTAAGTGTGACACAACTCAGTATTATTTAACAGGTTTTACAGCCTTGCAGAGGATATGGACTTGAGTTGTAAGGAATAGCTGTTTTTATTCACAGTTATGTATATTACACAGCATGAATTATTTCAGGTATTTTTCCCCTTGACTCTATGGTGTAAGGCATACTGAATACTTTTTTAATTATGTGATTTCATAATTAATGAACAGTTGACCTGTTAACATGTGGTAATATTCTTTAAAATGTAGTAGTTTTCTTGTAAATCTGATTTTGACAAACTGAAGAAAATTTATGTTTTTCTGAAAGAATTAGCTACCTATCTTTAAGCAATATTAATTGAAATATTGTCTTTTATTACGGAATCATAACATATGATAATTGACAAGACAAAGAAAAGCAAACTAAAATTCTTGGAATTAAAAGGTTCATTGAAAAAAAACTCAATATATCTAGTAATCCTATAAAAGTAAAATATTGTTAACCATGGTTTTAAAATGGAATCTCTGCCTTTAAAAGCAATATGCTATTAATTACTGACTAGAGTTAAGCCCCTACTTTGCTTATTAGTGAGATAATCCAGAACAAAGAGAAAATAATGACCCTATTAAGGGTCTATTAAGGCCTGCATTCCAATTACCAGCCTTCTGTGAGGTTCTAGCTTCTTTAAAACAAACCAAGAGTTTTGAAGACCTGAGAAATTAGGCAAAAAAGTAAAAAAGACTGATTCATTTTAAAATGAAATGGAAGAACCCTGGTCTTCACAAGAAAGTTTGCTTAATAATTTCTTTTTAATCTTGCTTTATGTATGAAGAACTGGATGGATAAAAACATTTTCAAAGGAAAAAAGACTCAGTGCTAAGAAAAAAAATGGAAAAATATTAGGAATTATGTAAACTTTTTTTTAAAAAAATACTTCTAAGTAGGCAGGAATGGTAAATGTAGTCTTAGTTTTATCTTATTTAAATAAATAATTCACTTATTTTGTCACCTACTCTCTATAATTCAGAGTGATGACCTGTGCATGAGAGCCTACCAGGTCTGAAATTCTTCTATCAACCTTTCCATGGAAGTAGAGTGGTCACTTTCAAGTAACTAACTGCATCGCAATCATAAATCTCTTCCCTTATTGCTAGTTACTATGGTACTATAGATCCAGCAATTTGCAATAACATAACATGGACTCTCAGCAATCCATTATTGTTCAGTATTCTTGAGAACTCTTTTAAAAATTGCATTATTTTGTTGAGTGTACAATACTCATGGCCTCTTTAATTTCTTCAGTTTGTTCTTCAGGAAGAATTCATTAGGAGACATTTTTGATAGTTCTCATGTTTCTAATGCCACCAGTACCAGTCAACTATTAACAAAGGTTAGACAGTATGTGATTATCTCTCTTCTTTTAAAAAAATCCACTAAGCCAATTATCAGATTTTTCCTTCCATTTCAAGAAAATAATGGAAGTTCTGGTCTCATGCCATGGAGACAGATTATGTCACACTGCTTTACCAAAATAACTCTGACAAGACTTTTTGTAACACATATAAATGCATTACTTGAGACAAAAGGCTTCTTGTTCTGATTGATCATCCATCGAGGTTAAATGCCAAGAAAGAAAATTGACCTAATCAGATGTCTTTGTGTGTGAGTGTGTTTTGTGTGATGAAGACTTCTTTTCCCAAAGGGGGAATAAAACGAACAATTACAAATATATTATAAGAATTAATTGCCATTCAGCAGTTGTTGAGTTGAGCTGGGGTAATAATCCCCTTTCTAAACAAACTTTGCAGAAAAAAAATGTTTTTCCCAATATTTTAAAATGATTTTTCCAGAGAGTAAGTTTCCTATGGGAACAGAATCAAAATTGTATTTCTTTCTTTAAAACACCCAGAATATCTAAATACTTTCATTGTTGAAAACACAATAGATTTCTGACTATAATTAGGATAATATACTTGCCAAGATTTTAAAAGTTCTAAATAATAACTCTCTATTTGTAGCCACAGTAATACATATTCAATCTTTTCATTCTAGTAGAAAATAAATAGATCCAATCAGAAATCAGAAATAGAGAAATGCCTTTTTATTATAAGCAGCAATATGGTTTTATAGGATGCAGTCTATGCCATTAAAAAATTTATCACTAGTTTTTCAATTTCTCTGAAATTGTGTAAGAGAAATTAACAAGAAATATATATATATATATATCTCCATATAAATTATACATTTACACATATACAAATGCATGTAACAAATATAGGAGCCAATATTTTTATACCACTCCATAGGAAATCCAAAGGAATGCCTGAACAGCTTGAAATCCTAATTAGGGGAAAGGGGCAAATATTAAGGTAAACTGTATACCGCCCAGAGTTGATCTGTGAGAGAGATGGGTCATCTCTAAATGTTTAGGTAGGTAGGTAGGTAGGTAGATAGATAGATAGATAGATAGATAGATAGATAGATAGATAGATAG
>BLBF01000063.1:17299649-17320817 GCA_015471245.1 Laticauda colubrina | reverse complement strand
TAGATAGATAGATAGATAGATAGATAGATAGATAGATAGATAGATAGATAATCTTTGAATATCCATTTCAAACACAATAATACCTTGGCAGGGTATATCTACTTACCTATAGGAAAAAGAACTATAGCCCTTAAAGAAGAAAATAAATTCATATTTGTAAATTGCCAGATTATGAAATCTAAGAGAATTCTAGTTGAAGACATCCCCAATGCTTCTGAAAACCAGTGATCAGTTAAGAGTGCATCAGCACATATTAAATTCTTTCTGAATGTCAAATTATTATTAAATGAGAGCTGCTATGACCCAAAGAAATATTACAGAAATGTTACAGAAATATTGACATTTCAGTTGTTTTATAATTTGGTCCTTTACTTGGTTCTAATCAAAATAATTAGGCAGATTTCCAACTTTTGGGCTGGGAATTTGAATTCTAAATACCTAGATTTACAAGGAACTTTTCATGCCATGAGGTCCAAAACTCTATTTGATCCTGGAGTCAATCACCCCAAGAACTTCTTACCTGAACACATCAACCAAGAGCATCAGTTCTGTAGGTTACATTTTAAAAATGCTCTTATTGTTTGGAAGATTTTATATTTTTCAGTCAGGATCTGTCTTAAGTAGTAGTCTTAAGTAGTAGTCAAACTACTTAAGTAGTAGTCAAAGTAGTAGTAGTCCTTGACACTTGGGACCAGAATGCCAGTTGTTGAGCAAAGTGGTTGTTCAGCGAGATACCCACATGATATCATTCAATGACCAGAATGCCAGCACTTCCAGTTATTTATAAAGTAGTAAAGGTGGGATAAAAATCAATCAAACAAACAAATAAATAAGACTTAATTTCCGTAGAGGGAAGATATTTCCAGAAACATATTCTCCCTGATTTAATTCCTTTGGAGTGACACACAATTAGTTGTATTTATATTGTGTTGTACTTCATCATTTACATGAGTTCCAGCTTTAAAAGTCATAAAATACATCACTAGTAGATGTAAAATATTAAGCATAGCCACTAAACCTGTACATCTGATACCTTTTCCCAAAAAGCAACAATTATGATGTCATACTATATCACTAATAGATATCTAAATTAAGGAAAGGAAATTTCAGAGAGACAGAGAAGCCCCAGTACAGACAAAACAGAACAATGAACAAATGCATAATTTGATGCCTTTCAAATGTGTGTACTTTACGTATCGATAGCACAGGAACATAGTAAAAATCAATCTCCAGAACTATTTACCACTTCTATTTAAAAGACTAGGAATAATTTACATGCCCTGTTAGGACTGACAAAATATAACCTCAGGTCATTTTGTAACTTGCAGGTCTCAAAAGCAGAGGCAAAATAAGAACAGACTTCATGATTAATAAGGTTACATTGGTAAAGTTTAGTTTATTTTCTTGGTATCTAAATACAGAGCAGCTTTAGAATCATAAAGTGATATGCCAGAATGAAACAAATGAAACTATATATTGACTAGTTTACTGGATGTTGCAAACCAATCGACCTTATATACATAAAAGACTATGCTTTTGTAATACTTTGTTTCAAATGAGATGAACACGGTATTTTTTAAAAAAATTAATTTATTACTATGTAAAAAAAAAATCTACAAGAGTGACAGTGCAAACATTTGAGGGCTTGCATGGCACAGATATCACAAGTGAATATAATCTACAATTGTACAAAAGGCTCATGATTCCTTAAAGCTGAGATAAACACTACAATCAACACAGTTAAATATAAATTGGCATTTAACCAGGAAGATGAGCTACATATAATTGGCTCTGTAGTATAAGGTCTTTCAATTTCAGGTGGTAAAGCCATCATTCCATGAATCTGAAATATAAATGAAATAAATTAATTATTTATTTAGACACATGGCTAATTTGAATTTAGCTTCCCTCTCTTCTAATACATTTATGCTACACTTTTCAGGTAGGCATTATCTCATAAATATCAACAATTAAATAATATAAAAAAGAGTACATAGCAATGATTAATAAACAATTGTTTAATTTTTTTAATATGATTAATGCCATCACATTAGAAGGTGTAAGAGTAGACAACTGCAAGGAAGGTAAAATCTGTAAGAAGGCAAGCTTAGGAGGGCAAGTGAAGCCCTTCTCCCTTACTTGAAGAGTTTAAGGTATTAAGTACATTTAACCTGGAGAATAGAAGAGTTTGGAGAGAGAGGTGACACCTGTCTTCAACTATCTGGTTTGCAGGACACAAACAGAGCAGAAAGATTGGACAAGAAAGGGCAGGTTTAAACTACAAGGAAATCAATTTCAGTGGGACATTGAGAAAAAAAATCTAACAGTAATTGCCTCAGGCAGTGCTGCACTTTCCTTCACTGGTGGTGCTTAAGGAGAGAAAAGCATACAAGCTTGAAGATGTCATTCTCCCTGCTTTCATTTCTACACAACAAAATGGACAGAACTGCCCTGTTATCCATAGATATTTGCTATTTTTACAGACATTCGTACTGCAGATTATAAGCCACATATTACCCATTACATTTGTACAGTATTTACATATCTTAAATTTTTCTCTGTTTTATTATCTGTGGTAAACATTCTATCAAAATACACAATTCATCTACATGCTCTATTGTTCCATTATTTAAATATAACATAAAATCATTTACTCAGTTTTTTTACCTGTCAAACAAAATTATCTTGATCTTTGATATATTAATTTTTTAGGTCCACATACCTTGTTAAATCATAGGATCTACTTAGCATTTGCCTCACATGAGTTCTCAGTCTCATTACAGTTTCATTTACATTATTCTGTCTTTTAAATATGCACAATGGTTACCATGATACAACCTTTATTTGGAATGATTTTTGCTGATAAATAAAACTGTTAATTCATTGTTTCAGAATGGACATGCTCTACAATCCATGCAATTGATCTCACAATCACAAAGAAAAACAGAGAAATCAACTTACAGTCCACTCTGCGTTTTCTGTCTTGGTACACCTTACATTTAATGGTAACTTAAGAACATAGTCATTATAGGAGTGACCTTGTTCTCTGGACCATTTGAATTTGTTCATTGCATCCACGAAAGACAGATTTTTGTATTGTTTTGGACTCTTGATAATGAATGGCCAGGTTCTACATGTAAAAGAAAAATATATTTCAAACTGTTACTGATAGATTTATACTTATTGGAACTGTTCAAGATATGACTGCTACCTTCCCCCTTTTATGTTTTTCTACCTAACATCTTCTGGTGGTTTGGAAAATGTATCCCTTGGAAGTAGATTTCCTAAATACATGGGAGAATCAAGATGATAAAAGTTTACAAAAGCTATTACATGCATATTGGGCATAGCCCTAGATTTGTTTAGATTATGAAGAGCATTTATTTTCAAATTGAAGCATAATTAATCCTCCCCTTCCCAGAGCAATCTGTTAGCAGTAGGAGTTATGCAAATCCTTTATCAAGAATAGTCCTATACATATCGGCTCAGAAATCTCATAACATAGTGTATACTATCATGTCCTATGATATTGCAGGAAGACAGATAGAAGAAAAAAGAAAAGAGCAAAAAAACTAAAAAGGAGAAAGCAACCCCACAGCAAAAGCAGAGATGTAAAATTCAATTTTAAGAACAATGCACAGCAAAAGAAGCAGTTGGAAAAAATTCGTTCTGGATAGAACTTCTCAAGTTAACACATGATATATTTTTTTTAAAAATAAGTACATTTATATAGACCTCAAGTACCTTTGGACAGGTTGCACTTTTTCTCTTTGTTAAGTATATTACTTAATAAAATAGATATGCAGATATGTCGCTAAATTAAATTAAAGCATTAAGCTTTACTTTAAACTGCAACTCATGAACTTTGGAGGAGTGCAAGCTTGAACTATTACTATTTTTTTTAATTTATCTTAAAAACAACATTTCCTTTTTTTTTTTTTGGAACCTCCTAAACCATTTGTCTTTTCTTGGGTCAAATGTGCATTTTTGTTAACAATGGTATAAATGTTCCTTTTGGAAAGCAATTCACTTATTACCCTGTCTACTTGCAGAGATTAGAAAGATTAATGGTAGGCTCTAAATCAGAACATGTGTTTTTTCCCTTAGCTGTCAGGAGAGATTATAAAAAGACAGAAAAAGTCTGCAAGTATTATTCTCTGAGGATGCAGCTCTCTGAAAGACTTTGTGCCGATCAGTCTGTAATACGAGGCTCTTGGGAACAGTCATATAAAAACAGCTGTAAGAGTCAACAGTATATTTTATTCTTGAGACATAAAAATATCAAAACTTTAAATAGTTAAAGAAGCACTACTGAGCTTCTTGTTGTTGCAGCTACTAGAAACTTTCATCATATAGTCCAGCCAACATTTATTATATAGATAAATCCTGATGAATGTACTTCCTCTGGCTTGATTCAGAATAGACAAAAGCCATTTAACAAACATACCATCCTATCATGCATATTGTTTCCATTTTGAGCCTATTCCAAAGTAAAGGTCTTTTTATATCCCATTCATCAGAAATCAGAATGAGGTCTGTTCCTAACCCTTCAGGAAGCTACTTGATTAATGAGACGCCCAGTTCCTACTACTCCTCTTCCTCACCCCTGGCTTGTGGCACAGATGCACAAACTGTGGTCCAGGTCCATGACCAGGGGAAGGTCTCCATGTCTCCACCACCTATTTGATTATGAATATGCACCAATTAATTTTCTTAAAGACAGACATTATCTTTTAATAAATGCAGTACATTCAGATGGATAATCCTTCCCTAGAAAATAATATCAAGAACAATTTTCAGCATTTATTCAAATGACAGTGAATACAAGTATCCACCCTGTAGTATGCTTACTTACCTCACTGGTCTGTAAATTTGTTTAACACCAATGAACTGGAGTTGCTCCATTAAGTCAGGAATACTTTCACACCGAGTAAGATTTATTTTTGGATAATACACTAGATAGGATAGGCACATTTCGTTTCTGGTGCTAAAACCACCCTGGGAACAGATAAACAAATCAACAATATAAGCTTCAGAAATTACTTCTGAACTCAGGCTTAAAACTGCCCAATGCTCTTGCTGTTTTCTGCATTTAATTGTGAGTGCAGCGATTATCTCTGTGAACAAATGGCATACATCTAAAATGACAGCCAAGAAAAGAACAGCATCAGCATTGGAAAGTAACACAAAAATGATACACAATTAAGAATAATATGAAATTATATGTGACTAAAGAAGCTAATTTTAGTATAGTCAGTAGCTTTCTGACATTGTCTGGAGATTCAGTTTCTGCCTGTATGAAAAACTATATGGTACAATACATTTACCAGCATTTGAAATAACTTTTGCTTAGCTTGTACAATTCTAATTTTCAGATTCGGCTAATGGCATTTTTTATGTAAAAGAAATTCAAATGTTATGAGAGATGGGACAGCACCTTACAGAGAAACGAGCAGATATTATCTATGCAGAAATCTTGTTTTGCTGTCTTAGTTTATGTATGCATTATTTCAAGGGAAATAAAGTTTTGATTTTAACATTCCTTTTAAATTGAGATTGTGTAAGACAGCATGGAATCTCTGCCTTAAAACTAATTTAGAACCTTTAATGTGGAAGCATACTCAATTTTTGAACATGGTGAATAATGATTTTTTTAAAAAAAAGAAAATCACAATGTTCATCTTTCACTTAGAGTAGTATATTTAAAGGAATATTAGATTCCAGTAAAATTGCAATCCAGTTTGAGTCTACTACTGTGTTTCTAATGCATGCTGGCTAGGGAATTCTGGGAATTGAAGTTCACACATCTTAAAGTTGCAAAGATTGAGAAACACTGGTATAGTAGTTCATTTATTTGATTCTGTTTCCTCAAAATTTAGTCTTAATTAACTTGGCACCCTCAGCATCTTTCTCACTTATTTGAATGGGCAATTCCTAAAGTCTCCAGTAGTGAAGGGATCTACCATGCTACTGCTGAGCAACCAGAAGAACCTGGATGAAATGAAATAGTTCTTAATTTACATAAAAAAAGCAATCTTATTTCTTAAAAATAATGCTTATATGTTAACAATATCAAACTTTTATGTTAAACATATTAATGTGACTCTATTTTTATTCCACATCAAGCTGGATCATAAAATTTCTTACCCAGGTCATATCTGTTCGATTGAGGGTGCTGTAGTGACATTCAGTGACTAAATTATCTCCCTAAAATGCAATGTCAAGAAATACACTCTTACAAATTTGAAATTGATGTGAGGAGATTCCTGTTTCTACTTCACATTTTACTTACTAAGCAAATAATAACTGTTAACAGTAACAAAAACAGAAAATACCCCAAGGAGAAATATATCCTTTAAAGAAAATTAGATAAAAATGTTGGAGGGGGAAGCAAAGTAGATATAAACATATGAACTTTTAATTTCCTGCTAGATCGTATTCATAATAGATGAAAGAAGTGTTTCATCCTTTGTCTGCTTGTCCTTTAGTTCTGATCCTTCTTCAGTTCTTTTTCTCTCAGAAAGGGTAAATATGTATGTTACGCAAGAGTGAATATGGGCATTTGAAACTTTGAACCCCAAAATAACCCAAAACAGTGACAATTTGGGCTGAAGAAACAGAAAAATGGCAACAAGGCTAGGAAAAACAGAAAAACAAACATCATACAGGCAAGATGGTTCTTTCTTCTTTCAAGTACTGAAATTCCTGGAAGTTAAAGTCAAATTCATTGTCATAAGCCAGCAGTTGTAGTTCACTGCCTTTACGGAAATG
The DNA here is from genome assembly GCA_015471245.1 of Laticauda colubrina. Classification (NCBI taxonomy): domain Eukaryota; kingdom Metazoa; phylum Chordata; class Lepidosauria; order Squamata; family Elapidae; genus Laticauda; species Laticauda colubrina. Next base: position 17,314,046 of record BLBF01000063.1, on the reverse strand, counting down.
GCGCATCCTTAATGCTCTGCCAGCAAGATGTGCATGGAGAAGAACAGCAAAGACATGGATCCCGGTTGGCTTCTCAGCATCAAGAGCCTGGAAAAGACCAATGAGAGAATATGTTCAATATTAACAGAACACATGGACTAAGGCTGGTCAGTGTTTGAAGGCAAAAGTTACTTCAGAAGAGAACAGAGTGGCACAAAAGTAACTGATTTCATTTTGGTCTGAAATCAGCCAAACATTTTTTTCTCCAGGGATCATGCTACAGCAAAGAAAACAGCAGTGTAGTGTAGGAAAATAGGAAAAACTATAGAAAACAGACAGGCGAGGAAGGAAGGAAGGAAGGAAGGAAGGAAGGAAGGAAGGAAGGAAGGAAGGAAGGAAGGAAGGAAGGAAGGAAGGAAGGAAGGAAGGAAGGAAGGAAGGAAGGAAAGAGGGTGAAAAGATTATAAAGAAACAACTTCTGACCTTTTTGGCAGTGGTTACAAATGCATTCATATTTTACCCTCTTTCCAAGATTACATATAATGTCTTTCTTTCTAAAAGCTACTCTTTTTAATCCTCAAATTGAGTAAAACTTTTTTCAACAACAAAAAAAAATCCATAAAGTTTTCAGTTCCTGATTAAAGACGCAGTTGGTTTAATAAGTTGAGGAAAATGCTACATGGGCATCCTTGCATGTGAGTACCTTTCTGCCTTTGAATCCAAAATGTGGATACTAAAATTTTAGTCTATATGTTTACAAGGTCTTCACTTGTAAACAAACCATGTCTTACATCTGTTTATTAGGTCTATCTGATAAATCAATTCCATAGCCTATGATGTTTCACTTTCTCCCGCCTACTCTTCATTTAAAACACATGTGGATAAGATGGTACTAGACTCTAACTCCTATCATCTCTAACCACATGAGAAATAAGTCCCTTTAGTTTTCATTTTTCAAAATGATAATGTCCATTCATTGTTTTCAAATTTCTTAGATGGAAGGTCCCCCACCAACACAAACTAGCAAGCACTTTTAAGCAACAGAACACAGGCACACACATTTGTTCCTGGGTTCCTAACATGATTTATGCCCCTTTAGAGACATTCAGCAGAGAACCTTCTCCTTGCTTAAGCTAAAGAAAGCTTAGGTAAGTACACAATAATATGCTTTGATTTAAACAATGAAAATATTATAACAAAGCTTACTGCATCTTACAAATATAAAAAAATGTTAATCATCATTTGTGTTAGGCTTTAAAAAAGATTTTTGAGGCTATTTATAATGGTTCAGTGACAATAAAATAAAGGAAATAATTTTATCAGTGTTTGAATAAGCAGATCTAATTTTTCCTCTGTGGAATGAATTGCCTCTGATTTGTAGATTAACAATGGATGCTCACATGCAAATACTGAGGGAACGTCTGAGCAAAAATATATGCACAGGAAGAAGTATATGAAAGAACAAATTTTGAGAGTTTTTTTAAAACAGGAAGATGAATGCAGAAATTGGATATATTATAAAATACATTTATGAGCATCTATCAATTTTTATTGACAAATCAAAGAAACTAAATGGCATGCTCAAACATAATTTGCCTGTTCTTATTTGCTATTTTCCAAACCAGATTGACATTTTCAATTGATGGCACCATTGCTGTCCCAAATCTCCTTCTGAACAAATTCCAATTGTTGATCCATGACCACTGAAATAATGCATACCATTTCTTACAAACAAAGACACTTAAACTGCCTATTTTCAATAAAAGGAACAGTTACAATAGTCAAGAAACGTACTTCTTCTAGACACTCCAGAGTGCAGTGGCCCTCCGACACAAATTCAGGCATGCCTGGTGGGATGTTGTGGAACAGACTGACCCAAAGCCCTGTTTCAATAACTCCAGCATCGTATCGCCTTAAATTTGCAGTATAAAATAGCCTCAGTCCGGAATTATCAATCATCCCTGGAAAGAAAGGAGCAACTGCTCATTATAACTCAGCATAATTGGTTGGATTTACTTTTGGAACCTAGTTGCCAATTTGGGCCATAGCTAGAACACAGAGAAGGAGGAGTTAAAGTTAAGATGGATCAAACAACAGTTTTTTTAAAAAAAAAAATGCCAATGAAGCAAAAAAATAAATAAAATATCAACAAAATCTCAAGAAAGCAGCAAATTAAAATGAAGGCCTCAACTTTTTTGACCAGCACAAACATTTATGCTCAGTTTCATGCCTCTGTTGGGGCTTTTCCAGATGGCAGCTTTCTAATAACTTAATTATTGTACCATTCTTGTGAAAGGTCTTTCAGTGCAGAAACATAGCTCTGCGGGCTTATCTCATTTGCAGCAGTCTCCAAGAACAAAAATACACAAGTATCATGAGAAATTAATTTCTGTTTTGTCCACTCAAGTTTTGGAAATCTGGAAATTTTCTCAAGCAGGAGAATGTGACTTGTGAGCTGCCTTTGAGGGGGAAAGGGATTCACTGTCTGCTGTGATAGAGATCTGGGTACAGATAGTTCAACAAAGCAGAGAAGGTGACACTCTTAACTAAAATATCCCATCACTGTTCAAGGGCAAACAGAACAGCCAATTCTACTTTTAAACAATAACATGCCTATTTCCATAGCATAGGTGTTAGGTAATGCAGCATTCAGTCCTATCCATTTTCCCTCAAAATGCTTTTTTATTATATAGCATAAACGTAAGCATCTGTTATAAACTATGATAATGGGGGGGGGGAATGAAGGCATGTATCAATCATCTAATGATTGACTTTTATATTTACATCCTGGCACTGGATGGAAAAACATAACATAGATATGCATCATGACATCTCAAGGAATAGTTCCTCTTCCTGTACTCCCTGTGAACAGTTCAGTACAGTTTCAAAAGAACTCAAACACAAATGAAATGATGGCTTGTAATAACTTTTATAGTTGTGTGGGTGAGTGCCAGCTTGGTGTGTTGAACACTAGATGGATTTTTCCATGTTGCAATCCGAAAGAAAGAAAGACTCAAAGGCACAAAAGTAAACAAACAGATTTGTCAGATTGTGGAGCCTAAGGATAGCTAGCTAGCTTAAAAATATATATAAATATTCCTGCCTTCTTTTGAAATGGAGGCTCAGTGCAAAAGTAATGATTTTAATCTTAAATATCCAACTTAAAATCTTCACGTCTAGATTTATGAATATTGACATTAAGGAAATACAATTACATTAGATGTAGATAACTGGCAAGATACATGTTTTTGTAAGGTACACATTTTAACAGGTGAGGAAACATACCTTCCACATATGAAGGATTATCATAATGAACTTCCATTAGCACATATTGAGGGTCTAATGCTGTTCCAATGGATAAGCCAACATGAGGAGGGTACATAAAACCCTGAGATTGGAAACATATCAACATAAGGAAACAGATTCAATGATATAAACATTTAAATCTCATTTTAACTATATATTTATAGCTTTACTGATATAATTTTATACAGAAAACAAATCTCCTAGAATTGACTCATATCACAGCAAGCATAAATTAGCAGCAAGGATATATGTGCTTTTGGGTTTTTCACCCTGAGCACATATTTAGCTCCAGTTTAGTAGATTTATTTATATTATACTATTATATGTTAACATTTTTATATTTTATGGACATCCTTTTCCATCATTCAACAGAAAACAATTGGCAATCATGCATACTATTCTTTTAAAAATAATGTATTAAATGGTTTTATATAATAATAAAAACAAACACTTAAAGAAAAAGAATAAAGAAGAATATGAAATAAGTGAATAAACGGAAAAGTAAATTGAAAAGACAATGAAAGAGCATTACTATTCTACTTAAAAATGTAATACCTGTTGCAAGCAAAGATGAAAATTAAGGAATAGTTTTCTATATCAAGGAAAAATACTAAAAGAGCAAATACAGGGACAAGAAAAACTAAGCATATTCAATATTTTTTTTACATTATTCAGTTTTGAGCACCACTACAGGTAGTTCTCAACTTAAGACCACATCTGAGTCCAACATTTCTGTTGCTAAGTGAGTCAGTTGCCAAGTGAGTTTTGTCCCATTTTATAAAGTTTCTTGACACAGTTTAATTTAGAAAATGTATATTGTCTCCTATTTGCACAGGGCGACTGAAGGTAGCATATGAATATAAAAACATTATACATATAAAAATAAAACTAATAGAAGAAAATAATCAAAGATTAAATTAATAAAACAATATAATAGCCCTCCACCCCAGCCACAACACATCACACAAGCCATTTAATGGGCTCCATCCCACTCTGAGGTCCCCAGGCCTGCTGGCAGAACCAGGTCTTCAGTTGTTAAAAGAATCACTGCCATTATTAAATTAATAACACAGTTAAGTAAATCTGGTTTCCGCGTTGACTTTGCTTGCTAGAAAGTCACAAAGATGATTATATGATCCTGGAACACATTAATATATTCCCAGTTGTCAAATGTACAAATTTTGATCACATGACCATGGCTATGACAATGACAATGACATGACAATGTCTCAAGTGTGAAGAATGATCATGTCACTTTTTAAAATGCCGATGTAACTTCAGTCACTAAGCAGATGGCAGTAAGTTGAGGACTACCTATATATAATCACATCCAGCCTAACTGATTATTATATTGGTGCAGTAAAGCAAAAGATGCAAATATTCAATTACATTATCACTTATGCATTTGATTTTGTTTATCTTTCAAAACATCAAGTTTGCTCCCCAATTAAAATAAGGAAATAATAGTTCTATAGTCATTCAGTTAATTAAAAAAAACTTTAAAAGCATTTATTGTAAAGAATGTATTCAACCTTGTGCCAAATTTGGCTTAATTTTAAAAAATAAGCAGGGTGTCTCTAGCTAGCACTCGGCTGTAGAAACCACTTCAGAAGTTCAGAGCTTTTGGCTAAACTAGGAACTCAAAAAGTCCTGAAAGAAGAGAATGGCAAAATCCTGCCAAAAATTCTACCAACCCCCCAGCCCGCCCCCCCCCCCACAATTATGCAGTCCCCAAATTTAAGTATGAATTAAAGAAATCTTTACATTAATTGATAGACATTTAAACAAGAATTTATCTTACCTCTCCTCCAATAGCCCAAGCAAAAATGACTGTTTGACAGGTGAGAAATGAATCTGGCATGTTTGGGTGATAGCACTCATGGCCATAATCCAAAACACTGTCATTCAGACTGCTACTACACTGATAGAGAAGAATATGGTGCACTACGCTCTCATGACCCTTCTGAATGATTGGTTCAACCTGTCAATATAATAAGGGAATATTAGAAGCATTTGAAGCATTTCAATTTCTAATTAAAATATTAAGTCATTCACTAATTATTTTCAATTATAATTTTTCAAAATGCTTAAATAATTTTATGAAGAAGTCAAAATGCAAATTGCACAAACATCCTTGTTGTTCAGTCACTAAGTCCTATCCAACTATTTGCAACATCATGTACTGAGGCATGCCAGGCCCCCCTGTACTACATTGTCTCCCATAATTTGCCCAAATTCATTTTCATTGAATCAATGACACTATCTAAGTATCTCATCCTCTTCTGTCCCCTTCTCCTTGGGCCTTCAATCTTTCCGAACATATCGGTCTTTTCTAATCTATCCTGTTATCAAGTTCTCCTCCATGGATTGGCTGGGGTGGGGGAAACAGGACAGATGCCTCCTGCAGCACCCTGCTGGCAAAAAAGGGCACGGGGGGAGCATGAGATCCCCCCAATGCCCCATTTTGGCCAGCAGAGTGCTGTAGGAGGCTTTGCAGGCTGAAAACAGGGTGCGGGGGGCACTGCAGGCCAGTCCTTTGCTATTTCCAGGCTAGCTCCACAGGCCAGATTAACCACCCCATGGGAGGATTTGTCCTGCAAGCCTTGAGTTTAAATTTAGACTAAAGCCTCCAAGATCTTTCAGTTTGATCTGTCTGAACTATTAAGGTTTAAAATTTGCTTGCTATGTAGGCAAAACAGTACTGCAATCAGTGTTTAATGCTGAGTATTTAATTTCTAATTGCATCTCAGCATGGTATTATTTTCTAATCCTTCATTCTCTTCTGTATAAAATAAAATGTGTATGATCCAAAAGAGAGAAAGAGAAAGAGAGAGAGAGAGAGACAGAAAAGAAAAGAAAAAGAATAAACTTAGAAGAAAGCTGCAGTGAAGCTGCCATAAAATGCATGGTGCTTTTGTTACTGAATGCTATGGTGGAGGAAATATAAACAAATCCACCCACACATGATGTGAAATAGAATTTTTAAAGGGTGAGAATCCAAAATAATTCAGAACATCTAAACAAAATAAGAAAGGAATCAGTGTAAAGGTTATGGGAATGTTCTACTGATCTCTGCTTGAAATAAATGGGACACTTGTCCAAACTTGTGCAACAGCCACCTGCCTCTTTAGGACACTAACACTTGTTATGCTTTTCGCCACAATCTCAAAAAAACAAGCATTTTCAAAGTGATGACTCATTGCTAAAGTTGGCTATTCATATGCTTTCATTCCCAGTTCCTTAAGCATCAAGATTCTAATAATTATTCATCTGCTTATATCTTTATTAAAAGGAAAATCTTCTTCCCTCCCACCAATGCAAAGGTCTTACGCATAACTTTCTTTTTTTAGATCATTTTGTAGGTTTCATAAGTTAGCAATATTGATTGGTAGAATAATCATTCTAGATAATAAATATATTAATTATTGATAATTATGATAATAAATATATGAACTACTTGGGACAAGTAGTAAGAACCAAACTTCCTATCTTATGTTGCATGCAAATATACCCAATTTTTAAATGACTTGCAAAAATGGAGAAAGAAAAAGAGAAAAAGGAATTTTCCAGCAAATACTACTATAAAATCTCACAGGTCACTTTAATAATCACTTTTATATGTTATAAGGGAACATTATTCATATTCATCCTTATCAGTTTTTTTAAATTAAAGAACCATTATCTAGGAAAACTTTGAATAACATAGGAACATCTATCTATTCTTTCTTCACAGATTTAAAGGCAATTCAGTAGCAGCATAGAATGAATTGGAGAGCAACAGAAAGGCAGGTAGCTCTCACAAATTTTGATTAGTTGTGTGTCTACTGTTACTATCAAACAATACCAAGCAAAGCAACTCTTGCCTCTTACCTAATTCGTATTTGGGTTACAATTGAATATCTCAAATGCATTTTTCATATAAGCACTTGATATATTAATCTTATATGCATTTCCAGTTTGTATCACATGTAGAATAAGCCATATAAAAAAAGAAACTTGAGGTTATCAACATTGGACATTTTCCAGGTTATATTTCTGAACTGCTTTTCTGTTTTCAATCAAATATCCAAATTAGGTATTAGGGACAAATTCTCTGCATTCAGAAAGCAATGTTGAAAGTATTCATAATTCCCCAGGAAAGTTTGATCTAGTGGTTAAGGCACCAGGCTAGAAACCATGAGACCATGAGTTTTACTCCCACCTTAAGTTATGAAAGCTCATTGGGTAGCCTTGGGCTAATCATTTTCTCTCTCAGTCCTCCACATTTAAACATGTGGAGGAGAAGTCCACTGAGAAGCATCAGATGTATCACTCTGATTAGATTCACAAAAGAAGCGGCCACTTGAGTGACATCAGCCCAATCTCAATAGGTATTTCATTTATGCAGAACAACTCTTCATACTGAATTGGAGCAGCTTGCTTCCAAAAAGAGATGCACTAATAGAGGCAGATTACCATTGATTTATGTATGGTTGATCCAAATCAGTGGTGGTATTCCACTGGTTCAGTCTGGTTCTGCCAAACTGATAGCACTGATGAGCAGCAGAGACTGAATCAGTTCTCAACAACGATCTGCTGTTTGGCCCACCCTCCCACCTGGGCTCCATACTAACCTTTATTCCCTGCTCTTGTAGCACAGCTGTTTTGCATGGCACAGCAGATTGCCGCGTGTCAGCTGCTGAAGCGACAGGGAGAATGCAGGACTGCAGGAAGTGACTTGGGAAGCCCTCTGTGCACGTTTGGCACGTGCATGTGCACAAACTATGTGCAGTGTGCATGCGTGCAAAGCGCGCCCACCAAACCACACCCATTGAATCCGTGGTAAAAAATATTGAAATGTACCATTGCTACAAATACATGTGTGATTTAGGTAGACCTAGCAGTCCCCAGCTTTCTCTCTGTATTATCCTTCACATCTTTGAGCTCTTTGTAATATGTGCAATAGGACCTTCAAATGGTAATAAATATAGTTTTCTCCTCAAGTGCACTTCTTACTTTTTTAATGGGATGGGCCACCATAGAGGACAGGTAGGCCTTGACTTATGAGTGCCACTGAGACTGGTCATAAATCATTACAGTTGTAAATAGAGGTGCTCACATAACCAGAACTGATTTTATGAACTTTTTGGTAGGTGTCTTTAAGTGAATGCAGCAATCTTGAGAGGAGGGAAATGGCATGACTGTTTACAACAGGCGGGAAGATGCCATACTGGCCATAGCCATCACAAATGCAAATGATCATTAACCATCCAGTCATAAGTTGAGGATTACCTGTAGAACATTCACTTGTAATCTCTACAAACTTAGTCTCTACCCACTAAGTGGATGACATAATTTACATGTGTGTAGTTCATGCATATTCACAGTTGAAATAATGGTAGAAATCAAACCCCACATTCAAACCCCACTTTTGGCCTTCACAGCGACATTAGGCCTGATTTTAGATTTACAAATAAATTATTAGATTTTCCATCCCCACATAGACAAACTCCCTCCCCATTTCCTCTGATAAAATATTCAAAATAAAACATTGACAACCAGTCTGTCCAGTTCTTGGATTTCCAGTCTTTGAAAATCAAACTGCTACTTTTTTTTATAACACTACCCCTTGATCATCTCAACTGATGATGGCATGTATTCATATGGAAGACCACTGATGTGTATATTTCAGACATTTTTGTAAATATTTTCTTAATTTATGCTGCTAGGATCTTGCTCTCCTTTCTGATTTGTGTTTCATTTGAACTAAAGCTCAAACTGTGTATGATTTCTCACTGAAATGTTTTTGATCCTGTATTTGCCTTCTCAGTAAGCATGTTTTCAGAAGCAATTAAGACCTTTGGTTAATTAACTTGGTTTTCAATGAGAAACTACTTACATTCCTGATATTTACCACACATGAGCTAGGATAGTTGACAGAAACATCAATTTTAAGAAGGTAAGTCTAAAAGTGTTTAACTAGTGTGCTCACACAGTTTTCCAGACCACGTGGTATACAAGAGGCAATGTTGATAATGACTTTGGTGGCCTGTAACAGCCATGTCATTAAATATGTTAAATGATAAGTTCAAATCTAGCAATGAATGTACATGTGAAGGAAAAGTAGGAGGAAGTAAGTGATTGCAGCAGGGCAATTAATTCATGTTTGAAAAGAAAATTATCAAAAGAAATTAATTAAAATTTAGGAAGTGATGAGAATGGAAAGCATAAAAAGAGGAACTGTGTACTCTAAGATCAGTATATTCCTGTTCTAAGTTTGAAAATGTAGAGCCAGAAATTCTGGAAAATGGTTCAACCCTTGGGATGGAATGAATACTTCTCACTGGTTTTTTTCCTAGGGTTTCATGTGTGTGCACAATTCTTACAGCACTTAGTAGAACACATACAGATTCAAAGCCTGTTCACCGCTAACAATTTTATGAATGTTAGTACTCATGTTGCTGTTTGCATTATCAGTCACTCTTATTTTGCAATGAACCACTTTTCAACCACTGATGGATTTTTGTGAATCAACTCACTTGCAGTGAACACAGGGGTTGATGCAGTAAGTGAAAGCTGGCCTAGAAGTTGATTGGAAATAAACATAGAGAGGCCACAATGACTACCCATTGATTATCTGCACATCACCAATGATCAGTCTTTGAGAATGACATTTTTAGTTAGAATAATGCAAAGGACACCTATCTGAAAATCATGTTTACCAAGAGTGTTTTCTTGCTTAGAGTAATCAGTTACCTATAGTAGTATTTGAATACATTTTGATAGTCTTGAAAAAAAAAAAAGAATTTTAGCACTGGTTTACCTAATGTGAAATACAACTATATATCCAATTATGAGGGATTTGATGTTTCTTGCAAAATGGAGAACTGAATAGCACAGTATCTGTTTTATATGTTATTGCTGCTCATTGATAACCTGCATCTTTAAATATATAAGAAATATATACATGTAATAAATATGCACAATGGAGAGCAAAACCACTAAACAGCAAGTCACAAATATAATGCAAGCATTGAAATTCTTATTAAAATCCAGGGAATCAACCAACTTACTTTATTACATTTCTATCAGCAAAAGCAAACACATGTCTGCTAACAGTACAGAGGTTATTTAAGAATTACAATTATTGGCCACCTCAGAAGTTTAAATAGTTTAAGCACTGATCAGTTGTATAGATTATAAATGGAAATTTGGGGGTTTCATGATGTTGGTAGGGTATACAAGGGAAATCTCATTCAATCAGTGTCTTTGCATCCCAGGATTTATGTCATTGAAAGACTTACCCCAGCTGCAAAAGAGTCATCCATAAAATCAATGGTTCTCACAAAGCTAGGGTAACATACAAGGGCTGCCAATTCCAGCTGCATTTACATCAGAGGAAATTGATCCATATCAAGTATACAATATATATTACATGATTGACTGCCCACTAATCTTCTCACAGGGGGAATTCTAAATAGCTATTGTTAGCATTATGATTCACCCCAAAGCATTAAAAATAGGGACAGTTGTGGTTTTTTCCCCGTTTTCCTCCTTTTCTGTAATTCAACACTACAGTTGGCATCATTGTACATTTAGAAGAAATTGTTAGAGATGCATGCTCACAAGCAGCAATACAGATAAGGTGGTAAGGCAAAAGAAATGCAGAAGCAGAAACTAAAAGAAAAAGATAAAGCATGCGGAACACAGTCCAGATTTCTTTCTAATGCTTTGCCACCAATGGTCCAAGGTTGAGGTTTACATTTCTGTATTTTCCTTTTTATACTGAACAGTGTGTTGCATCTCTCAGTGATTTGTGCATTTCTCCACCTGTTGTATGTCTATTCATGTATGTATGTACACACGGGGAATTAAGAGATATGTGTAACACTGGAAAGGAGGGCTGAGAGAAAGGAGTTTACAACTGAGCAATTGTCAACAATCTGAACGATTTCCCCAAGTGCTTTTCTTATATCAGGGTTCTAAACCTTTTGCCATCATAACTATCTTTAGTGAAATCTTCATATATACATCTTTCTCCAAAATTCACCAAAAACACCAAAAACAAACACAAATTAACAATGAAAACAATACAATGAAAATTTTGGGACAGGTGAATTTACTATTAAAGATTCTTCACACTTCTCCTGCATGAGAATGTTTGGGATTTTCCCCCGTGCAACCTCATCTCATTTTCTAATTCATTCATTCATTTGCCAGGTTTTTGTCCACCATACCAAATTTGATCCTAATTTATTCTGTTTTCAATGGGTTCTCCTGTTGAGGGACAGGCAGGACCTAAGACACTTTATAAAATATATTTCCAATTTTTTTAATTGTGTTAGAAAGAATAAAAAATAGAACCTATGGATAAGAATGAGAAGGATGGGGTAACGATGGTGCACAAGGCAGGGTAGGGAACAGCATTTGCAATACTAAAGGGCCAAGTACTTTTGAACACCTACCTGAACTAACTTAATCTCAAAAAGTTTGGCAAAATTGGACATGGTCAGTTATTGGATGGGAAACAGAATCCACAGAAGCAGACTAGATTGGAAATTTAAGAATTATTTCCAAAATCTGAAATAAACCCAGTTTTATATTCATGTCAAACAAAATATATGAATAACTCCATGATTTCATCAGAATTCAAGCTACATTCATAGTCCAGTTTATTATAATGTGGGCAAAAATGCACTGAACAGTAAAGAGAAAGGAGAGAATTAACTGAATTAGAGAAAAACAAAGTTTTGTGGCATTATCCACAAGCAGATGAAAAAGTAAATATTAAAAAATGAAACAAAAATCATTTTAATTTTTAATGTATCAGGAAGTAAACTGGTCACAAACAATTTGAATTGTGTGATTGATCTTTTAGTAATCTAATTTAAAAGAAAATTAGTTTTCATTCATATATTTTTTCCATGAGGTTCATTTGTACTAGATACAAATGAATTTAATTAATAGACTAAGAAAGAATAAATAAAATAATAGAAAGTTAAAAGAAAATAAGATTCTAGTAATTTTTCCGAGAAATAATAAATATTTGCTATTTCTGAAACTTTGTGTAAATAAGTGCAATTAGCATAGTTAAAGATAACAGCATAGGACTAGGAGCAATTATGCTATCTGTTGATTTTGGAAATTCACCAGATCTAAATAGATTATCAATGCTGGTAAGCAATGTAAACTTTCTTATATTTTTGTGATCAGTCATGGCATTTGGACTACAAAATTAAGTTCTTGATAAGTGCCTTTTGACTGAATCATATTTTATATGTTTTTTCTTTTTTTTAAATCAGAGAAAGGAAAATAATTTGTTTCTTGACTTGAATCACTCAATCTGGAATCATATGCTAACTGAAAAAGCTATTTGAAAATGATCTGTCAAAATATTTCCTTGAAATTTGCATTTCTCATATACTGTGTCTCACATTAGAATGAAATTGCGATTTTGCTTTCAGCATCCATTAACATTAAAATATGTAAATGTTGATTAAACAAGGTGATGTAGACTGACGAACTAAATCAATTAAATTAGTTTTTAAAAACTTCTTAAAACAGAAAATCAATAAAACTGTAATTAAAAGTATAAATTTCAAATCATTCAATTGCCATTTATTTTAAAGACTTTATGAATTTTTAGATAGCGTATGTGTGGACATGTATTTAAATGTGTGTATATATATATGTATGTATGTATGTATGTATATATATATATATATATATATATATATATATATATATATATATATATTTGTTTTTTTAAGTTATCGCGGGTACTTACATGTGTGCTGTTCAGCTTCCTTCGGGTATTATCCCACGTCATTGTAGTTCTGTTAAAGTTGTAGCAACGTTTCAGCAGAATCTCATCTGCCATCATCAGGCTTCTGTATGGATGTGGGTCTTACAGCTCCTGGTTTTTAAATTTGAGGCTGGTTCATTCTGATTGGCTGGGAGCCTGGACCTATTTCATTGGACTTGGAGTTTGATTGATTGGTGTTCCTGGTTTCTTCTGTCTGTTTTGTGGCTTTGATTGGCTGGCAACAGTCTGTTCTTGTGTTGGAGGCTTTCAGTGCAGCTTGGCTCCGTGTGAAGGGACGGCTGCTCTTCATTAGCAAGCTGGGTTTCACCTGGGTGCCTGGTGGGGGGGTTAGGTTGGAGCTATCAGAGGGAGTCTGTTTTTGCCCAGGTGTTTGCCTGGCTTGTGGCATGGAGATCTTTCTATTTGAGAGTGCAGGCTTCCAAATGATTGACAGTCTGGTGGAATCATCTCTTCTATTCATGCTGTCAGGTCTTTTTTCAATCTCTATGGCTTCTCTGATGATTCTGTGGTTGGGGTTTTCTATAGTGGCCAGGGTTTTAGTGCCATTGAAGTTGATGTTGTGACCTGTGGTTTTAATGTGTTGGACTAGTGAGGAGGTGTGTTCCAGCTTTTTTACTGCATTTTTGTGTTCCTCTAGGCGGGTACTTATTCTTCTATTGGTCTGTCCAATGTATGTGGCCGGGCATGATGTACAGGGAATTTCGTATATGCCTTGGTTTTCCAGGTCAATTTTGTCTTTGGGGTTCCTCAGGATGGCTGCTATTTTTTTGTCTGTTTTGAAGGCAGTCTTGATGTGATGCCTGTGTAGTATCTTACTGATTTTATCTGTGGTACCTCTTATGTAGGGCAGGACAGCTGTTCCATGGATCTGTTGATCTTCTAGGTCTCTGTTATGTCTTGGTGTATTTTGGTGGATCAAGTTGGTGATTTTGTTTTTGTGGAAGCCATTGGCTGTCAATACTTCAGTCAGGGTGCATAGTTCAGTCTTTATATGTGTCTTGTCTGCCAGGCATTTGGTTCTGGTAATTAGTGTTTTCGCTACGGAATTTATCTGTGCTGGGTGGTGGTGGGATTAGGCGTTGAGGTAGCGGTTGGTGTGTGTTTTCTTTTGGTATATGGTGTGTCCCAGTGTGCCATCTGTTCTTTTGTAGATTAGTACATCTAGGAATGGTAGTTGTTTGTTTATTTCCGTTTCCATGGTGAACTTGATTTTGGGGTGTGTGTTGTTTAGGTGTGTTAGGAAATTGTTTAGGTTTTCTTTTCCATGGGGCCAAATCACAAATGTGTCATCGATGTATCTTAGCCAT
>BLBF01000063.1:17267692-17284649 GCA_015471245.1 Laticauda colubrina | reverse complement strand
TGTGTTTCAAATATTTTTGTCCTGCTTCTGTTATTTAAAATAAAACTGCTAAAAATCTGTGGAGAATAAATGATGATATTCAGAATTTTATTTTACATTTTTCCTAATAATCCCCAATTCAGAATTTGCCATTTAATTTCACATTAGATTGATTTTTCACTGAGCAATCCCAATTATTTTCTCTCATTAGTTACTAACAAACTGCACTTCTAGCACATATTTTTCAAAGTGGGCATCGTTTGTTGACTTTGGATATCATCATTTTGAAATATTCTTTGGAAGTTTTCCACTGTCCATTTCTAAAACACCCTTAATTACTTTATTTCAATGTTACATGGATTTTGTTTTAATGAGCCAGGAATATTTGTTATTGATTCACTATTAATGAATAGTTAATTATCCTGAATAGAACTATATGAATGAAAGCAGAAAGATTTAAACTCATGATATTTATTTGATTATAGTATTAAAATATTTTGACAGAAAAAAGCCTGGCCTCTAATAATAGATTAGCAGATAACTTTTAAGATTATATATGTCTATAATCTAAACAAGTTACATAATACTCACATTTTCTTATACAACAAAAGTTAATTTAATGGATCTAAAGAAGGAAAGTATGGCCATTAAATCTGAGATTACACAACTGTTGGAGTTTTTTTAAAGTTTCAATTTGCATCATTTTACAGAAATGATGTAAATTAATGCAAATAATATAAATTAAATCAATTGCCTGGGCAGAGTTTGGAAATCAGTTGGACCATAACCTCTTAGACATGATCAGACAAAATAAATAATGAAAAGTCTTATGAACCATTCTGATGTTTTTCTATTTTTCGCATAACAGTAGGCATCAGACTGACTTTTTCTTCCAGTTAATTATGCAAATAGAATTCAGTTAAGGTATGCAAATACAGCTTTACTCTCTGCTTACTTCTGTGTTCAAAGGAATGTAGTGAATTGCCTTGTGGTCTAATTGGTCTACTACTATGAAATTAACTTTCTCCTCTGCAACATTATTGCTTCTGTTAACATGACAGCCAAACTTAAAATGTAGCTGCAACTAAACTCCCCAAAGAGTTAATCAAGGGCTTGAACTAAACTTATATGTCAGCCTTTCACAGCTATTACAACTGTGAAATTCAGACCTGCTTCTCCCGCTGGTTATCTGCATCAGATAGACAGAATTGTGTCTTCTTTTCACTCCAGATATCTACGCCAAGTAGATAGAATTGGGTCTTTTTCTCCCTCTGGAAATCTGCAGTTTATATGAATTCTTCATTGTGTCATTCTCCTCTTTTGTGACCTTGTATCACCATGGAACATGCAGTAGCTTTCTTCAGCAGACTGGTGTTCTTTAACTTGATCTTTGGTTACTAGATGTTTTGCTTCTTCTCTGGTTCTGAATCTATTCAAATTAGCTCATTTCCTTTCCCTCCGTGAAAAACCTTACCTGCATTTTTCTCAGTCTCTCCCATAAATACAGTTTGTATGTTTTGGAGAGCATAAATAGAACGGTAGATGTTTACATTTTCCATTCTGTCATAGATCTTGGTTATTCCTGGGAGTGGGATCTAAATACAAATTTTGCCATTACATCCAAAATTCACTACAAGGATGTCTAGAGAATCACAATTTTACTATTAATAATATTACAAATATGAAATTCTATGTAGTTCTAACATACAGTACATAGTGGGTAAAGGACTGTTGCAGAGTATTGAATTGAATTGACAAGAGAAAGAATTGAGTGATTAAGGAATGTCATCATGTTTAGAAATATACAAGTTGGATACATTTAAATTAAGCAGAAGACAGGGTCTGCCTTTGGGGCCAAAATGCCCAAGATCTCACACAGGTTAAGAATGACCTGTGCATACATTGTATTCCATTTGTTCTTCAAACATTATGTGCAGGAAAACATAACAAATGATGACTTCTTCCTTGCACAAGCAAAAAAGAAAAAAGAAAAAAACCCAATAGCTAAGCAATATTAACATGCCTTAGTTGGTGCTTGGTTGGAAATATTGCATGCCTTTGGGGAACACACTGAATTTTTAAGAATCTTTTTTTAACCTCACGCTAACATGCCAGAAAAGATTCCAAAAAATACAGTGAGTTTCCCAAAGGCATGCAGTATCTACAACCAAGCACCAGGTGATATTTAAAATGTGTGTCACTGTGACATTTCTCCTTATTCTATCTTTCTGTTTCTTTGCGAAAAAATTATTTGTCAAGAGTATGTTTAAAAAACAGCAAAGAGTTCCATTCACGGCTTTTCACTATTTAAAATCCAATTACTCCTTACTAATATATCAAAATGATTTCCATGCGTATACTGTATTTGATAAGCAGATGTTCCTCATTTGGGGTACCAGCAAACTACTGAGTGTGATGAGTGTAGCATTTTTCATATACTAATGAAGAGCTATTCACAAAATAATCCTCAAATGTATTTTGATGTTAAGAGTTCAACAGAAAGCCCTTACAATGCAACCTTCTTAAATCACACAAAACCCGCATTCATAAAGAAGGATTACTCTCTGAAAAATGGATACTGGGAGCTACAGTTAGGGATGCACAATTCCAGACCAGAAGAAAGAGGATATGACAACTAAAGAGAAGGATAAGAATTGAGCTGCTCAAGAGTTTGCAAGTAGGGCCTAAAGGCTTTTTAATAGTAAAATTAAAAAAAGATGCAAAGGTTAGAGCTGCCTTAGGCGTTCTTGTGGCAAGTAGTCTGTAAAAAATTTACTTTGGCAATATTGCATGCATAATATAACTACAAGCCTGAACAAATTAAGCAGTTTTCTCTGAGGCAGCATGCATATTTATCCAGCCAGCATATTTCCATCACTGCAATGTTGGATTCAACATACTTTTTTTTATTGAAAATTTTATTTAGGTTTTCACAAAAACAAAATACAAATAAAACATCTTTTTTGAAAATAGCATGGTCCCAGGTTATCACTTCTTCACACAGACACAAAACTCAATTTCATGCTCATTTTTATATTCTATTCCATATCTTATTACCATTTTATATTTTCTAGATACTTTTTCCCCTGTTCTAATTTTCTCAACTTTGTTTTAATTATCTCATCTCAATTCAAATCTTTGTATTTATACTTTTGTCTGTCCTGTTACAGTTTCATATTATCTTTTCTTATTAAGCAAATTTTTCCCTGTAGTTACCAATTAGAGTATGATGCCTTTGTATCCTTTAATTTTATCCATTCAAACTCTTATTAAAGATTCAATGTATAGCTTTAAGATTATAGCATTTAATATAATACATAGCTTCCAATCGGATTCTGTTTGGTACATTCTTAAAATAGACACTATATTCTTAAAAAGAAAAAATTATATACATGTGTAAATAAAACAGACATTCCATTCCAATTCAATTCTATCACTAATATGCATTAAAATCTTAACATCTCTAACATTTCTTTTCAATTGAACATCATACTTCCTTGGGAACACTTATAAACTTTCCATGGTTCATTCTTTTTATTCCCCCATATTTCTTACCTATATTTTTATAAATCATTACCAATAATTAAAAATGTTCCCTTTTAACTCTCTCAATCATTTTAATTCATTTATTTACTAACAAACATCCCATTACATTACAATAAATATTTTATCCATCATCATATTTTCTAAAATTATTTCTATTTGTAATATAACAATGCTATCATTAGAGAATCCTTTTTACAATTAAATTTTCACCCATTATCTCTAAACAACCTTATGGACACAATCCTTATATCTTTTCCCTGTTTCTCCATTTCTTGTTTTTGTCTTTTAGAACTTCTTTTCCTTGCCTTCTTCCCCCTCTTCTTCTCCCTCACCTTTTTACCCCCTCATCTCTCTACTTCTAACTCTCTCATCTGTAATTCCGTCTTCTGTTGCTTTCTAACATTATACTTATCTTTCAAATTGCCCTTCCTCTTTTTGATTGTTTTTTTTTTAGTCTTAAACCTTTCACTCTCTTTCCCCCCTTTTCTTTTTTCCCCCTACTTAAAATTATTTGATCATTAAAGATGGCTTCTTCTTTGTCCCAATCTTCTTGTTCTGCAAGTGTTTCTTGTTGCTTCTCATAGTACCAGATCTCCATTTCT
Organism: Laticauda colubrina; assembly: GCA_015471245.1. Classification (NCBI taxonomy): domain Eukaryota; kingdom Metazoa; phylum Chordata; class Lepidosauria; order Squamata; family Elapidae; genus Laticauda; species Laticauda colubrina. Next base: position 17,280,522 of record BLBF01000063.1, on the reverse strand, counting down.
ACAAATTGAAACACGAAGCCAAAAGAACTTCTCCCTTCTTGTGCATCTTCTTTCCATTTTGTAAGTTCCACTTCCAGTTCTTCTAAGAGTGGTATCATTTAAAAAACTTTTAAACAGCCACCCAGTTAATTTTAGTCATCTAGATGCAAAAACTAAAAGTCACCAAGTAATCCAAAAAATCCAAGGCTGTTTCTACTTGCTTCTTTTTTCCACTTTCTCTTCCTAGGGTTCTCTTATTTTGTTACCAAATTTCCATTCAAATGTATCTGTGAGTTCCTTTTAATTCCAGTTCCATTCCTTTATTCCAGGCAGTCTCCTCCATTTTTCCAGATCCTGCCCTTCTATTCTTTTTTTCTCCTTTCCAGCTTTTAAAAACTTTTAAATGTCCAGAAATCTTTATTATCCCTTTGACCTTTATTTTTAGCTTAGATGCCTATTAATGTCAAAGTGGATTTTCTTTCTTTTTTCCCAAATTTCTTGCTTAAGTCTCTTAGCTGTCAATGTAAGGAAGGGAAGAAAAAAAAAAACCTAATCCTTTCCCTTCTCTCTCTCCTTCGCAGCTTCAAAATCTTCTTTGGGAACAATGTTATTAAATTTCAATTCCAGGGTACCTTATTTGTTGCTTTTGCTGTTTGACCCGGTCAACCAAAACTTTCTCTTTTTATCTTCCACCTGCACATTCTTTTCCGGTCGAGTTCTTCTTTGTGGTGACCATTTCTGACCACCGCTGCAACCGCCTTCGGGAAAGGGAGTAATGGCCAGCTGGGGAGGAGAGATGTGGTTCTCCTCAACCCTGCAGGCAGTCTCCCCCCTCTTCACTACCTCTATGGGGTGGTTCAGCCCCGAAACCAGCCGGCTTAGGGCATTCCAGTGGCGAGCACGAATCAAAGCTTTGGAGAGATGAGGTTTCGGTCTTTCGCCGAAGAAGCTCAAACCGGAAGCCGGATTCTACATACTTTAACCTCACCAGTCTGTGTCATATAATGACCTTAAAATGTGCTCCTGATTGGCCTTCTGCAGTACATCGTTCTATAAAGTTCCACAGTATTTTCCTGTTTGCTCAACTCTGTGTTTTTCTTTGTTATACGGTTCACAAATCTATGAATCACATGTTTGACAGTCTCCTGCTGTTGAAACATGGATCTTACACTTCCCAAGTACAGTAGTGCTAGGTTCCACTCTATATTCCAGAATGCTTATCATTAATACGTCATCCTCAGTCATCCAACTCTCAGCCATACCTTTGAAGATATGTCAGCCCTTTGGAAAGACCCTTTTTTGTGTTTCAATTTTTACAATATAATTGAACCCTTCAACCTGATTGATCTATTTGCAGGAGGCAACAGAAGAATCTTTTAAGTTGTAGTCCATCCTAGCAAATTTTAAAGCAGCAACCTCAGATAGACTATAGTAACAATATAAAAAGGCCAAAAAAAGTGTTATTTATGTTTTTATCAGAATCTTTGTTGATACCTAGAAAATAGATTCCTTTTAAAAGAACATTCTGGCTTGTTTATGTCATTGGTATGTATCCATTTGTGTTTCTATATGTGCATCAACTATATTCTTCTTGTGTAGCAACTCATTATCTGGTCATAAATGACCAAAAATTACAGACACTTATACATATTCATGTATTTATGTATTTATATCCCACCTTTATTATTTTTATCAACAACTCAGGGCAGGAACCAGTAGTGGGATTCAAAAAATTTTTACTACTGGTTCTGTGGGTGTGGCTTGGTGGCCGTGGCAGAGGAAGGATATTATAAAATCTCCGGTCAGAGGTGGTATTTGCCAGTTCTCTGAACTACTCAAAATTTCCACTACTGGTTCTCCAGAACTGGTCAGAACCTGCTGAATACCACATCTGGCAGGAACATACCTAATATTCATTCCTCCTCATGTTTTCCTGATAAAACCCTGTGAGGTGAATTGGGCTGAGAGAGAATGATTGGCTCAAAGTCACCCAGCTGGTTTTCATGTCTAAGGTGGGACCAGAATTCATGGTCTTCTACGGTTTCTAGTCATATTTCTGTACTAACTGACTTCAATGAAAGGAAAAGTCTATTCCTCCGGAACGAGCATGAATATTGGAAGGAAAATATTCTCTTCTATTAGTAAATGGCAGAACTTTTTTTAATTTGAAAAGGTAACTTGCATCTCAGAAATATAAATTGGCTTTCTCAGTGATATAGAAATTTTATTTCAGAATTGATATGACCTGCAATTACCTTGAGCCAAAGATCTGCCTTTTGTTATTCTACCGAAATAAGGAAAGCACCACAGATATTGATGACATTATAGCTAGCAATTGCAACTAGTTGCTTGGCTTAAGGATGGAAATAAACATATAAATAAAGAGAAAATGCGATTAAATATTTAAATAAAGAGACACTATAATCAATGCCCATTCTGAAAACATCTGGAAGCTTATTGTGAGCGCTCAATGCAGAACTGAATTACTAAAATAGATGGACTGAAGAACTAAATTTCACTGCTGCATTGTATCAATATTTGACTTGCAAATGACATTTCTAAGGAAACAGCATATATTTTCCTTTTAAAGTTAAATTTTCACAAGTCTAGAATTTAGTTTTTATGCTATAGGTCTTTTTAAATGGTCTAGCTTTTGAAGAAGCTAGTATCTGATGTTCAGTATTTTTTTAGGAATCATTAACATCACTGAAAATACAGATAAATTCTCAGATGCTAAGTAGAAAAATTGATTCATTAATGCCAACTACTATACATCCTAATTCTGTTAGTCTCAGGTAGAGTTGTCATAGAGCTAGGTAGACAAAATGCTTGTCCAGGTGGTGCTTCTGGCTCAGTTTATGTTAGGATTTCTTGTGAGAATCTCACTTTTTAGGAATATATCCAATCAATCAGCTCTTCCCACTTAAAACTATGAACAAAAATATGTATTTAATTATTGCATGGAGAAAAATATCAATCAAAATACATAACCATCCAACTTGCTTTAAGGTAGGATCAAGTCAGTGTTAGTATGATTCACTCTTTTTGGAAGAACTTAGCTGCTAACTGAGCTATAACCACAGATCATTGCATGAAGTATGGAATTGGTCTGAAGTTGCATCTATATTTGCTACTTTTCTGCCTAGAACCATTTAAATAAATACTTAGAAATTACATGGTACTTTATAGTGTGACCTAAAAGCAAATGTTGGACTAAATGATCTTTGTAATTAATTCCAGCTCCACAGCTACAATTCTAGGCGATTAAATTATGCATTAATTCAGTCCACGAATGTATTTACCATGTCATTTATAAGTTTGAATGCTAATTAACTATTAAATGGGAAAGGCAGGCATTATTAAGTTAATTTGCCCTAGCCCTGGGGCCACTACCAGAGACTTGGCAAACAAAAGTATTTTGAATTGTTGTGCAAACACCGGGAAGCGCAAAGACAAATATTATTAACAGTACTTTATGTTCATCTACTACTTCTGAGAAACTTGCACATGAAGATAAAATATATGTCAGCTAAATGCTAAAGTGTGTAATTCAAGATGCTAAGGTAAGGCTGAAATGCATCTTTGCTGACTGAAAACATAAAAGGGACACAATTGTTGCCTGTAGATATGTGAAATGTACAAGAAGCATTCCTGTAATTGTGGCTTTGCCAGGTGGCATGCTGGTCACATTGCAATTAGACTTAGCCAAGTCTGAAAGGCACCACCGGTAAAAGGAAATGATAAAAGAAGACAATTGTTATTGTTAAAAATTGCTGTCACTCTTTCTCTGTGTCAGGTAGCGTGGGACTGCAAGATCTTGCCTACAAAGAGAGAAAGAGAGAAGCAGAAGCAGGGGAGGAGGGAGAGGGAAGGAAGGAATAAAGGAGAGAGAGAAGGAGGGAAGGAAGAAAGGGGGGGGGGAGAGTCATCATAATAGTCAAATGTAGCAGTTGGGTTGTCTTTTTATTGACCGTGCAAGAAACTTATCGGATGTGCATGCGTGTGCTTGTTCAAATGTCTCCACTCGAAATCTGCTTGACATTAAACGAATAAACGTACTGAGGGAGAATGCTGGACCTGCCGACAAACTCAAAGTCGGAATTGAAGGATGTCTCACTGTTCTGTTGTTCCGTTGTTCGCTGCTCTGAATCCAGTTCAAGTATTGAGCTTTACGAACGAATTTCAGGTGGAAACAGGCGTTTATCTCTGAATATCCTCAAAATGCTAGCAGGGTATAATAATAATAAAAACAAAAACAAAAAACCACGACCGAGCGGCTGACTCTTCCTTCCCGGCTTACGTTCGCCTGAAGAAGAGGAGGTTGTCCTCTCACGGCTCCTCTCCCCCCCCCCCACGGCTCACCTGCAAATAGGGCTTGCCCCGGTCAAGGCCGCCCACCACCATATCCGCCGAAGTCATCGCTCCTGTGGAAGAGAAGCCGAAGCCCACGTAGCCCCGAGTGCGCACCTCCAGGCGGAAGGCGATGGTATCGCCCTGGTGCGCCCACGAGAGCCGGTAGCGGGACGAGCCGTCCAACATGGCGCTGTGCGGGTAGTGGCGCCCACCGGGCACGGGCGGCAAAGCCCAGAAGAGGAGGAGGAGCAGCAGCGGCGGTAGCCGCCAGCAGCGCATCTTACCCTCCTCGCGCGCTCCAGGACGCAGAGTCGGACTTGGCGCCAGCGCGCCCTTTACTGAGCGTCCCAACTGGGCTTCGGCTTGAAGCTGCCGCTCTTGCCGTCGCCGCCTCTTCACGCCTCCCCAGTCGCTGAGCCTCCTCATTGGCTGGGGAGAGGGGGGGGGGAAGGGGGTCTCGCCTGGCCTCGAGGGCTGAGGCGCGCCTGGAGGTGGAAACCGAGACGTGAAGCGGACGGGGTGGCGAGCGGGAGCCGAGGGACTCAGAAGCCACCTTCTGAGAGGGGAAAAGCGGCCAGAAGCTGAAGATGGGACGGATAGCTCACCACGGGAAAAGCTGGCTGACTGTCCTCGATTCTGGAGAGAGTCACCATCTTGTATAACAATAGAAGCTTTCCCCCCTTCTCCCGGTCCTGACGCTGGGACCTCTTTCCCAGTTGCTGAGGAAAAGCTTTATTTTGCTTCTTTAAAGCACAGTGCAACGGGGCATCTTTATCATTTTCCTCCTGCACGTCGCGCGGGCCATAAGCCCGATCCCCGAGTAAGACGCCCAAGTAATTTTGGCACCCGAGGCAGAAAATCCTGCAAGCTCTTCTCCTGTTGCCCGGCAAGCAAATAATCCCAAAAAAAATAAAAGCAATGCTCTGCCCATTCAAGGGACAGAGGCTACCTGCCACTTCGCTTTGCTGCACAATCCTGTAAAAGAGTGGAATTAAGCAGAGGGGATTGGGGGGGGGGGGGAGAACCAGGAAAGATGGGTTGAATATTTTTCTTTTCCAGAGCTGGGTGAAAGATTCAGGAAACTCATTGCCTCTTGATGACAACATCAGTCTTCATACTGAATTATAACAGATTAGGCACCATAACAGATAAGTGGAAGGACTTTACAGGTCATTTAGTCCAACACCTCCTCTCCACCCAAACAGGAGACCCTGCACCATTTCTGACAGATAGCAGTCCAGTCTCTTCTTGAAAGCTTCCAGTGATGAAGCTCCCACAACTTCGGAAGGCAAGCTGTTCCATTGGTTGATCGTTCTCGCTGTCAGAAAAAGTCCAAATCTCAGGTCTACAAAGAGGTGTATGACTGTCAGAGACAGGGGGAAGAGCCATAGCTTGTAGCCATGGCAAATGTTTCTGAAGAGCCTTTCCCTAGTTTTTTTTGGCTGGAAGGGTGACAAAGGAAGAAATACACTTTCAGACTTGCAATATTCTATTAATAATCTGGGTTTATTTCCTGTCTGGATTATCTCAGAAGGTTGACAGAGAGGTTCAAGGGCTCAGCAGAAGCACAGCAAGGGCCTGAGTGAGATGGACAATGAGAAGACAATGTAACATTTACTGTGAAACTTCCCCAAGTTTTGTGCTGCAATGAGAAACTTTCTTCAGATGTTGGGTGCAGAGATTTTGCATGTGAGATTCTTTCTGTGGAAATCCAACAAGGTGATGAGCAGGTTAGGGCATAATCAGTGTGATTCAGAAGAACAACTTTAGTAAAAAAAAAAAAAATGAAATAAAAACCCTTTATACCGAAAAATGAATCAAATCATGACCACTGCTCATTTTTAGTGGCTGGGCTATCATCCAGACTGTTTACCACTGTTCTGGCATTGAATCAGCCATGAGGTAAACTGCAGTCTGGACAAGTCACAGCATATCGTGCAATTACACAAGGTGGAAGCATTTCTTATTTTGACATTTTATGCTATTGTATCTTGAGAGCTAAAGACAGGTCATAACAGAGTGAAATCTGCATCCCAAAAGATTTAAGTAAAAATCCTGTGAAAAATACTTATTAAACATCCTCATCTTAACTGCTAATTAGGTACTCATTTCCAACTTTAATTATCTAGTAAAATGGACACCAAAGTGGTTCATTCCTCACCATTTTTTTCGACGCAATGTGTATAAAATATATGAGAATCTTAATGCAAACACATTTTAAAAGAAATTTTAGTGTAACAGCACTCTGAACAACGTTAAATTTTAAGAGTGATGAGAGTTCAGACACTATACTTGACTACTGGAAAATTCAAAGGATGAACTCAAGCAAAGCAATGTTTATTGCATAAGATTATGTGATACTGCTATAAATTTTATGCACCAGGAAGGGCTGCTTTGTATAATCAGTTTTTACTCTTTAAGATGTCAAAGAGTTACCTTAAAGTTATTTTTCCAGTCATTCAAACAAATGTTGAAATCATAACTGATAACATCTTGGAAAATTTCTAAAGCAAATGCTGAACCCAAGGGCTAGCAAGCTGTTGAAATTCACAAAAGCATCAATTGTGTAATAGAGGTGTAGTTTGATGGACAGATGGACAAGGTCAGCTGCAACCATTGCTTTTTCCAATGTATGTTGCTCCACCAGACTAGAAGTAGGATTTTTTTTTCTTCTAAAGACCATCAGGATCAACTGCCTTGTTAGAAGAAGCAAGAAAACAATATCTCTGTCACCACATTAAATACAGCACATTACTTAGTTACTATTCTTACAATAAAGTTCTGTAAATCTTGCAGCTGAATCTATTTAAGAAGTTGCTTTAGCCCATTCCACCTCGTGGAAACTGGAATGTCTGGAAGTGGCTTTGCAAGGTTTCAGTTTAGAGATGTGAGTGACAACATCATATTTAGGCACCATGGATATCAAAATAATAACATCAATATTGTTCAATCTTTATGCTTTGGGGGAGTAATGTTAAACTTAGTACTCAGGTCTTGTCTTTACTGTTTACAAGTATTCTGGCTCATATAAGCAAGACCATTAAAGAGAGATTTGTTTTGCTTTCAAAGGAGAAACAGGAGGGATTCTTGTGATTCTACTTTTGTGTAAACATTCTCTATATTTTCATATTGGTCCAAGTTAATACAAAGTGGTTTTTTTTTTAAATTAAGGGCCCGGTCCCACTGGCCGACGGACACAAAACATATGCATAAAGGACACAGCGGACAAGCAAAATTTCAGGGGTGGCTCCATCCGTTGTCATCCGCTCCAAAAAGTAAAAATTTGCATAAACAGAACAGAAAAGAACGGAAAAGAACGAACGTGGGTAGTATGTAGCGGGGATGTTAAACGGATGTTCATAGGAAGCCTAGTGGATGGAAGCGGATGACACCTCCAAAGGGGTTCCGGAGGAGAATTGCAAAGCGGACGCATAGTGGATGAAGCGGATGCATCATGTACGCCTAAAGGAAATAAAGGGGATGCTATGTGGATGTATATTGGATGCAAACCGTTCACTGCGCATCCTTTCTATTTCCGTGCTACTAACGCTGTGTAGACGTTCCATGTACCTTTTCTTTTCTCCCTCTTTCCATTTTCAGCTGCAGCGGATATGAGCTGCGAGGATGCCCAGAGGATGCAGAGAGGATACAGCGGACGTTTAACGGATGATAAATGGACATAGAACGTTTGTTGCTCGTATGTCGCGGATTTACATCGTACATGGCAGAAAGTTCATCTGTTCACAAAGTTTTGTGCAGCTCAAAACTTCTTGCGTGGATGAAATCGCAGTGGACGGATGCTCGATGGATAGAGCGTATGAAACATGTATGCAATGAGTACACAACGGATGCATACCATTTCCAACGGATGGCAAGCTTTTTTTAACGTTTTACATCCTCTTTGCATCCATAAGTGCAGTGGGACAGGGCCTTAAGTGACATGCCCAGTTTTCTTCCTCTATAATGTATTTTTCAGTTCAGGTTAAATTACCTGGTCTTTTTCACAGTAATTAATTTGTGTGATTGCTTATGCAACCACATTATGTGAAAGGGCTGGGTGAACTCTTATACTTCTTTTCTTGCTGTCTCCAAAGTCTATTTCAGTTAAGCTTATCATACACTTTCAAATTGAACAGGTTCAATTTCAAGGAACATTTAATGTGTTAGAGGTGGGTGGAAGTGGTGGGGAGAACAATTACTAAGACATCAAGAATAAAGGCATTTTTGGCAGATGAGTCAAAGACTAACCAAATAAGTATGGAAGGAAAAATATACACCTCATTTGAAATAATGGATTGTTGATATAGTTCAATTCAACATTTGAATTATCCTTTTTCGACAAAAGGAAAGGAAATTTTCTTGCAATATAATATTTTTTAAAAGATCTATTTATATATTACAATTATAGTGCCTGACTCTAAACAGTCTACAATAGAATTTAAAAACAAAGTAATCAAAACAACTTAGATAAATCAAACTGAATGTTTGTTCAGACAAAATTATCTTAACTACCTAGCTGAAGACAGATAGAAAAATACTAGGTCCATTTCCAGTGCATGAAAACCACAACTGAGAAGGATTGCTTTGATATTTGATTATGACTGAATTATCCTAAGGATGGGATCTTGCATATACCCATTGGCCAGGCATACTCTATCAGGACAAAATGATTCCTACAGAATATAGAGCCGAGGATATAGATCAAAACCAGTGCTTTGAAATGTTGAAAAAAATTTCTGGTCCTTCCACCTGTTGCCATCATCATCAACTTTAAAGTTACATTATATTGTAAATATCGATAAATACATATGTATCTTTTTTCTATTAATTAATTGGAATAGTAAAATCTGTCTACTAAATCAAGGAATTTAGAGTTACCAAACTCTTTTTTTTTTAATTTACCCCAACAGAATTGGATGGCCTCCAAATAAGTTCAAGCCAGTTTTGAAATTAGGACCCAAACACAAATATGAAATATCTTTTAAAAAAAAACCTTTTAAATTCATCTCTACTTTTGTTTCAGCTGGTAGAAGCATTTTATCGGGTCTCAGAAGCCGAACAAGACCTTAGTACTGAAATGAGAAAGTTTTCATCCAGGCAGTTTAAAGTCTGCATGCTAGCCTGGGAATTTTAAAATGTTCTAGAAAAAGGCAATGGAAAACTCCTTCTATACTGAAAGAAACTTTAGAAGGAGATGCCCAGGAAATAATCAGAAATCAAGCTGACGTGAAAGAAATTGTACGCAGAAAGCTCCAAACAAACTTTGTTTATTGCCCTAGTTAACATGCTTGCAATTGGATATCTGATAATAGGAAATATTATTTCTGATATAAGAATTTTGCACTTCAAGAATAATGTCTCATTTTATTTATTACAGGCAGAGAGAAAGAATCATGTAGTCCTTTTCTTTCCTAGTTTCCATTATAAAAGACCATTATGACAGGCTATTACTAGGAAAATATCTCGACACACACTCTAGGATATCTAGCTGAGTTATTCTACCATGGAAACTAAGGTATTTTTGACTTCCCAGCATCATGCAGAAATAATAAACTTAATCTTTGCCCAGTCCTGAATTGTAGGTCATAGCTGCATAACCATGCAATCATAATCAAGAGTAAGGTTTTAATAGAAACATCTCTTACTAAACCAAACCAGCCAAATCTCTGGGTATAAAAATGGATTTGCTGGAGAAAAGGAAACAAAAGAAAGCAGAAGAGACTTCCAAATAAAATAATATAGTCAGTTGAATGAATGAGTAACTTATTATTATTTGCATTAATGAGATCTTGGATTTAAGTGCATGTTTTAAGATAAGACGGAGTTGAATAATGGGCAGGATATACAAGTAACCAATCAGTAATGTCATAATAGAAATCAAAAGGGGAAACCATTGCTTAGAAAAATAAATCAGTAAAAGAAGACAGTTCTTAGAAATCAATAGGAATTGTTCTGTTATGTACAAGATTCAAATATATACATGCCAAGTGCTAGAATCGGACACAAAATCACAATTTTGCAATTTGTCTTTTAAGTTTCCATTTGGAAATTTCATAAACTGTGCCGTGTAGACATTTTCATCTGAAATATTTCCTGTTCCAGGTCCTCACGACTTCATCTCAAACACCTTTATCCACAGCTCATAGTTCAATGGAGCAGATGTTCTGAACATGTTTCTGAAACTTGAGTGTCCCCTGAGTATTTCAAAGAGCATTGCCTTCAAGCCAGCAGGCTTTTTCCATGCATTTGTTTCCTAGATCTAAAATGTGTATTTCCATCAGAGGCCTATGTGCTAATTTGTTTAGATGCTAGCAAGCCTTGCAGAACTGTATCCACTGAAGAGGGAAAAGATCTCTGAATAAAAGTAAAAAGCGCAAACTTCAAGATAATGAAGGGAAACTCTTTAAAATATGGACTGGATTAGAATGCTGCTAGAAGTATGAGCAATGCAGAATTCTGGGGAATACCTTTGACCCATTAAAGAGGATATATTGAACAGCCACTTAAATTTAAATAATCAAAAGATATTCTGAGTTCATTTATCCATTGTAACCATAGTTTCTAGAATACACATGATACATATATTTGAGGCATACTTACATGTATGGTATTCAGCTTTGTTTGGGTATTTTTCCATGTCATCATAGCTGTGCTTTTAAAGTTGAAGCAACATTTCGGCAGAATTTTATCTGCCATCATCAGGCTTCTGTATAGTGTTCGTCTGTGAACCATACATGAATACCATACATATAAATACCTGCAAAAACTTAAGAAAACAAATATATATACATATATATAGTTCCTCATGGTACAAGCAGAACACTGCTTAACCAACACATATTTCACATACAAAGGACAAAGATACAAGCAAATTGAAGAAGCCCCTATGGGAGCACTACTGTCACCCGTCATTGCAAACCTGTCCATGGAAGAATTCAAATCCAGAGCCCTGGCTAATGCCAGTCACAAACCCAAATTTTGGTTAAGATACGTCGATGACACATTTGTGATTTGGCCCCATGGAAAAGAAAACCTGAACAATTTCCTAACACACCTAAACAGCACACACCCCAAATTCAAGTTCACCATGGAAATGGAAACAAACAAACAACTACCATTCCTAGATGTACTAATCTACAAAAAAATAGATGGCACACTAGGACACACCGTATACCAGAAGAAAACACACACCAACCGCTACCTCAACGCCCAATCCCACCATCACCCAGCACAGATAAATCCGTGGCCAAAACACTAATCACCAGAACCAAACGCCTGGCAGACAAGACACATATAAAGACTGAACTATGCACCCTGACTAAAGTACTGACAGCCAACAGCTTCCACAAAAGCAAAATCACCAGCTTGATCCACAAAAACACACTGAGACATAATGGAGATCTAGAAGATGAACAGACCTATGGAATAGCTGTCCTGCCCTACATAAGAGGAACTACAGACAAAATCAGCAAGATATGACACAGGCATCATATCAACACTGCCTTCAAAACAGACAGAAAAATAGCAGCCATCCTAAGAAACCCCAAAGATAAAATTGACCTGGAAAACCAAGGCATATATGAAGTCCCCTGTGCATCATTCCCTACCACATACATTGGACAGACCAACAGAAGAATAAGTACCCACCTGGATGAACACAAAAATGCAGTAAAAAAGCTGGAACACACTTCCTCACTAGTCCAACACATGAAAGCCACAGATCAAGGCATTAGCTTCAATGGCACCAACACCCTAGCCACAAAAGGAAACCCCAGCCATAGAATTATCAGAGAAACCATAGACATTGAAAAAAGACCTGAAAGCATGAATAGAAGAGATAATTCCACCAGACTGTCAATTATCTGGAAGCCTGCCCTCACAAAGAAAAAAATCTCCACACCACAAGCCAGGCAAACACCTGGGAACAAACAGACTCCCCCTGATACCTCCAGCTCAAACACACCCCAACCAGGCACCCAGATGAAACCGAGCTTCCTAATAAATGATAGCTGTCCATTTACTCAGAACCAAGCTGCACTAAAAGCCTCCAATACAGGAACATAATGTTGCCAGCCAGTCAAGACACACAAAAAAGCCACAAAACAGACAGACAATATTAGAAACACCAATCAAGCAGAACACAGCAAACTCCAAGACCAATAAACACAGACCAAGACTCCCAACTAATCAGGATGAAGAAAAAACCATTCTGGCACAGTGTAGGCTAGCCCCAAATTTAAAACTGAAACAACTGTAAAAGTCTGACTAACAGACGAACACAATACAGAAGCCTGAGGAGATTCTGCCAAAACTTTGTTACAACTTTAAAAACGCAACTATAATGACATGGGAAAATACCCGAACAAAGCTGAGTACCATACATATATGTATATGCTGTTCAGCTTCCTTCGGGTATTATCCCACGTCATTGTAGTGCTTTTAAAGTTGTAGCAACGTTTCAGCAGAATCTCATCTGCCATCATCAGGCTTCTGTATTG
>BLBF01000063.1:17251845-17267292 GCA_015471245.1 Laticauda colubrina | reverse complement strand
ATATATATATATATATATATATATATATATATATATATATATGTGTGTGTGTGTGTGTGTGTGTGTGTGTGTGTGTGTGTGTGTGTGTGTGTACACACACACCACTGAATAAAAATAATATATCATCGCTATTCCAAATGGAAAGAAAAAAGATTGAGGTTAAACACCTCTGCCTTTCTGAGTAAGCAATTCAACTTTTAAAATATTTCTTTTTATCAAAAATTTTTTTCCAGATATTCACATTTCCATTTTTTTCTCTATCCACAAGGAAGAACAGATGTTCACCTTCTGTCATGGAACATTTTTTTCAGGTTCCTGAAAGTAGTGTCATACTGTCCCAATTCAATCCCATCTTTTCAAGCTTAAACATCACCAGTTCCTTCATTCCTGGTGAAATACGTAACCTTGATCAGATTTCTCCAACATTCCTTATACCAATTATAATGTGAAAAATCATAATGTTTTTGGTTGATTTTTTAATGGTGTTATTTAGATATTTTACTTTATTTAGATATTTATGTTTTACAATAAATAATACACGAAATGACAAAAATCTATAAAAAGAAGAAAAAAAATCTAAACAAAAGAACTTCCCACCTGCCCTTTTCTGTAATTTTGCTCGGTTTTTCTTATAATTTGTATGCAATGTTTGTGCAGAGATGGCAGTGGAAAAATAAGAATCTTCAGATCTCTGGGTGAAAGATTGATGAAGCTTCTACCATCCCCAGTTTTTCTACCTCTCTTCATATCCCACCTCATCTTAAGAATCATGTTCAAAGACTGCCTCATTTCCATTAACAGGGTTGTCTTCCAAGGACACTGATGAGAAGGGGAGCTCTCTCTGCCTTGGGAAACAAGTATTCTAAAGAAAGATTGCTACAAAATAGGAATATTGCTTGGAGCATGGCAAATGAGTTTGACAGGTATAAGACTACGCACGAGTGTGTGCATGCAAGTACATATCCATCCCTCAAAGGCACAGGCAATGTTCATCCTACCCTGTTTTTACCTGTTTAACTGATAATATTTATGGTGGGAGAGGAAGAGAAAGTTTAGAGATGCTGTTGATTCTTCTCCTTTAAATATATGTCTGAAAGTGCCTGTATATATGGAATCTGTAATCTTACACATATTGTAGTGGATATTTGAATAAGTAGAGTTGCTGAATGTATCGATATCTTTTATAGACTCAATGTACGTATGTATGGGACTTTACACATCTTAAATTTACTTGAAATTCATTCATTCATTAAAAAAACAGATAACACTAAAAAAGTAAACACAAATCACTCCTGAATATATCATGAGGCTGAGATACCTTTCTTTGTATTAATTATACAAATACAATAAGGGCTGAGTTTTGGCCAATCAACGTGACAATGTTTTGTTCAGAATACAACCTGAAACAACATGTACAGACTTCAGCTGGTTGCTTTTTCTTTTTACAGGCTCTGCTTATAGTTCAATCTGTAATTTTGCCATTTCATAAGTATGCCAATCATTTGGGTTAAGATGCACAGCTAAATAATTATGTAGTTTTGTTAGGAATGGCAAAACCTAGACAATTTGCTAAGCATTACAGATGTGGTAGTCTAGTTTGTGTGTGTGTGTATGTGTGTGTGAGTGTGTGTGTGTGTGTGTGTGTGAGAGAGAGAGAGACAGGAGGAAGAGGAGGAGGAGGAGGAAGGAAGGAAAAGAAAGAGAAAAAAAGAAAGAAAGAAAGAAAGTTAGTTCTTTGTGTAAGTGGGAAAAAGTACGTCTTGATTTCATTCTTTTATTTCAAAATGTTCAAAGATAAAAGCCGTGCCAAGAGAGCATACACATATTACTTTCCCATGTTAGGGCTAAAAGTTTCTTAAAGCTTTTGCTCTCTAACAATTACTTGAGGAATTTTAAGTGGAAAAATTGCAGGCAACAAAGGGTTAAGTAATTATAGCCCTCACTATTTTTTTTCCTGTTCCAGATGGCTCTCAGGTTGCTGCAAGTTTGAGCAAAGAAATAGCCAACCTTAGTTGTTCATCCCCAAAGATACATTATGTGCTCTAAAATATTTCATTTGGCTTGAGATGAATGATGATTTAGGATAATCCTCCTCAGCCTGGCACCTTTTGTAGGTGTTGAAGTACAGCTGTCATAATCCTCATTTAATAGAGATGATGGAAGATGTTGGCAATGTTGAGGAAACCGGGATAGGGTGTGGGGGAGGGGTGCGAGAGAGAAAGTTTAGGCAGTTCTCATTGCAGTGAACTGTAACCATCTTCCATAGCTTTGAAAGATCTACTTTAGATACAATCAACGATCACTACATTTTCCCTGCTCACTTCTTCTTTTAATGCACAGAGCTAGAATCAGAAAAAGGAAGGCTTTAATTTTTTTAAAAAATATTTACAGTAAAATTTAAATTAAAAAATATTTTTAAGTCAGTTATAAAAATCTGCCAATCTGCAGAACTGCCACAATTCTGTTGAAGAAAACCTGAATTTAAAAAAATCATCATTTTGACATATAAAGATATGCAAAGGGTTTTTAGAGAGATTGAAAATAAGGAAAATATTAGATTTACATGACATATTTACAAGAATAATAATGTATTTACCCAAAATATAATACTCTCTGGGAAGTATTATAGTATTAAATATATACTTGTTTCTGACCTCTCAACTTATGTAGTATAAACAGACACACCCTTTGTTTTGGGTTAGTTCATATCTCTTCTAAATGGGACAGAATGGGAGAGAAAAAAATTGAGTAGAGCTAATTAAGGCCCGGTCCCACTGGCCGATGGACGCAAAACGTATGCATGAAGGACACAGCAGATGAGCAAAATTTTGGGGGTGGCTCCATCCGTTGTCATCCGCTCCAAAAAGTGGTGAAAATTTGCATAAACAGAATGAAAAAGAACGGAAAAGAACGGACGTGGGTAGTATGTAGCAGGGATGTTAAATGGATGTTCTTAGGAAGCCAAGTGGATGAAAGTGGATGGAAGCAGATGACAGCTCCGAAGGGGCTCCGGGGGAGAATTTCAAAGCGGACGCATAGAGGAAGGGGCGGATGCATAGCGGATGAAGCGGATGCATCACGGACACCTATAGGAAACAAAGGGGATGCCGCGCAGATGTATATCGGATGCAAAGTGTTCACTGTGCATGCGGGGAGTATGAATTGCGTCAGCTCTGTGGATATAAAAGGATGCAGCAGGCATGCAGTCAGCATACAGGGGAAAGACGTGCTGCCAGATACATCTTGCAGGAACACCATGGTTCGTCAGTCAAGCAAGAAGTGGAAGCGTGCCTACTTGTTCAAGCCCTGGTAAGGTGAAGAAGGCCAGAACCAGCATCCCAGCCCCTGGCACTGACTCTGAAACTGCTGCTGCTGCTGCTGTGGTGGACCAGCCCCAAGGCCCTCAAAGCCCTTGCTGCTGAAGGCCCTGCTGCTCAAGCCCCTGAAGGCCCTGCTGCTGAAGGCCCCGCCAGAGGGAGGAAGAGGCAAGGCAGGGAAAAGGGAGAGAGGAAACAGTACACCGTTTTCGAGGAGCATGAGGATGAGGTGCTGGAATGGCTGAGGGAGAACGAGTACCTCTGGAGAAAGGGCCACAGACTGTATCGGGACACTAAGAAGAAGCAGGCAGCTTGGAGAGACAAGGCAGAGAGCCTGGGGTACACTGCAGAAGTACTCCTTGGATGATGGAAGCACATGCACGCCTGGTATGGCAAGCTACATGTCAAGAAATCCAGGCAGGCCGCTGTCAAGCTCACTGACCAAGAGATGTACATCATGGCCAAGTGCAGTTTCCTGGAGGGTGAGATCCGCCACCGAGGAGCAGCCCCTCTGAGACCCCTCTCCCTCAGACAGCCCACAGACAGCCAGTCCTCTTCCAGCCAGGAGCAAGTTCCCCTGTCCAGGCAGGTGTCTTCAGAGGGCCCCACAGCAGAGACCCCACCCCCCAACAGCTGCACTCCCCATGCTGGAAGACTTGGAGGATCCCGTGGAGGATGACGCTCTGCTGTCACAAATGGAGGAAGAAGCAGAATCCACCAGAGGCCAACCCACCTCCACCCCCAGCTCCAGAGGATGCAGGCAGAGAGGCAGACTGGAGGGCCAGGACCACAGTGTCCTGTTGGAGATCAGGGACACAATCAAGACCAGCACAGAACTTCTCTCTCAGCTGGTCCACTTGGACAGAGCATTCTCAGGCTGGAACACCTTCATCACCTACGTGAGCCAGACCCTGAGGGACCTGCCCGAGGCCCAGTACCAGGTGATGAAGCAGAAGATCATAGCACTTCTGCACAACCCTCAAGGCCCAGCTGAAGCTGCTCCTACCCAGTCCAGGTCTGCTCCTCCACCCCAGGTGATGTCACAGCCATTCCATGGCTTTCAACAGCCCCTCACCTACCAAGGCTACGACTACCAGGACTTCCCACAGCAGAAGCAGAACTTCCCAGTCCAGGCCCAGGTTCATCGCACACCACAGACGCCACTCCTCACCCAGCTGCAGACCAGACAGACCCACTACACTCCTCCCAAACCTTCCTCCACCCCACAGCCAAGTCCATCAACGGACAATCTGTCATCAGTATTGGGCCTGACATCTCAAGTCCTTGATGAAGGGCCTCTCAACCTCATGGGACTGAGTCAGCTCTCAGATAGCTTCCTGAACACACCACCGCCTGTTGTACCCTCGGGGCCAAGCACCCCAATGGTGCCTCAGACCAGCACTCAAGCCACAGCTACCGCCACAGTCCCTCCCCGCTTAACAGCTGAGACCATGGACATGACTCAGAGTGACTGAGAATAGTGTCAGAGACTGAGTTGTTTACTTGTTAAGTTTATCTTTGCTTAAGACACTTTACTTGGTTCATTTTGCTTATTTAATACAGTCATAAAGTTTACCGAAGAAAGTTTATCTTTGCTTAAAACACTTAATACAGTTTACTTGGTTCATTTTGCTTATTTAATAAAGTCATAAAGTTTACCTAAGAAAGTTAATAAAGGTTATCTTTGCATGCTTGTGGGATAGATAAGGATAGTTGTGGGATAGATAAACCTCCAGTGCAACCATAGTGGGACTGTATGGTCCACCATCCCAGTGATCCAGATGATTTTCTCCCCCTTTTTATAGAAAATATTGGTTGTCCACTAGGTGTCCTTCTACATACTCTAGATATACTCCAGACATCCTAAATATATGAGATACATCCCAGATGAAAACGTTTTGTCCATCTATTTCCGTGCTACTAACGCTGTGTAAACGTTCCATGTACCTTTTGTTTCCTCCCTCTTTCCTTTTTCAGCTGCAGCGGATGTGAGTTGAGGGGATGGCCAGAGGATGCAGAGAGGATAGAGCGGATGTTTAATGGATGATAATGGACATAGAACGTTTGTTGCTCGTATGTTGCGGATTTACATTGTGCATGGTAGAAAGTTCATCCATTCACAAAGTTTTGTGCAGCTCAAAACTTCTTGCGTGGATGAAATCACAGTGGACGGATGCTCGACGGATAGAGTGTATGAAACACGTATGCAGTGAGTACACAACGGATGCATAGCGTTTTCCAACGGATGGCAAGCTTTTTTTAACGTTTTACATCCTCTTTGCATCCGTAAGTGCAGTGGGATCGGGCCTTAGGCTGAAATTGTATGTTTAGCTGAAATAAGCTCCACTAAAATTGGTTCTAAATAAATAGAGTCAGTGTTATATTGTAAGCAAAACTGAAAGTGATGGGAAAGTACTTGTTAAAATTTGTGAGCAAAACAGGTGATAGAGATGCCCCATTTTTTATAATCTCTGTCTTCATATATTTACCAGGATACTAGATCGGACAAAAGTAAACATGTAAGTTTATAAGATGAGCACAGGCCTATTTTCTATACAATCAGACACCTTCGTTGATGGGGAATATCAGTTGTGTTGAAGGCTGTAACTGAAAAATAAATAGGGAAATCTGAAAGTGAGGAATGAACCTATTTATAATTAATGGACCCTAGATTACACATGATACCCCCAGAGAACTGACAAGATGTAAGCATGAAACCTGGTCTGCTGTGAAAGCTACTCTGGGTTAACATCATATCATGTGTTCATGACAGGAAGATTTGTAATTTATTTATTGAATAAAGCCTCCGAGGGATCTTTAAGATCTACCACTATGAAGAACAAAGTCCATAAGATGACCAAAGCTGATTGTCTGTCTGGAGGATTTCCTAGTCCAAAAATGGATGAAATTGGTGCAAAGATGAATCTCTTCTTGGCCACAACTACCATTTGCTCCTCAAGCATGAATTCAATCTGGTCAGCGGTGGGATTCAGCCAGTTTGCACCACTTTGGGAGAACCGGTTGTTAAGTTTCTGAGAAGTTTGATGAACTGGTTTTTGGAAGAAATCATTAGGGCAGAGAACCAGTTGTTAAATTATTTGAATCCCACCACTGATCTGGGTGTGTGGTTGTGGGGGGAGCACCTCTAAAATTACAATTTTGGAATTGTATTCTGGGATTGTGCCTGATTCTTTCTTCCCATTTAGATCCCGTAATCCCAAAATATCCAGCAAGACTTTAATATGGGATTGTGGGATCTGTTCCCAAAGCTTCAGAAAGTATATTCAGGTGTATTTTCTTAACCTAGCCAAATTCAAAAGTTAATATTTGGGGGGAATTTGAATGGATGAAAATAAACATACTCTGTCTTCAGCCATCATGCAGCAGATCAAGATCCAGAGAACAACCCTAGAAAAAGCAGAACATTATTTAAGCATAGGTACAAAGGGAGGGGGATGATATGCAATCTGCCATTGTATTGTTGGAAGAAATATCCTTCTGGGTTCAGTTCTAAGGAGGGGAAAAACACTGAAAACATGGAGGCTGTTTGGAAAGATAGTTTAATGGTGGACAGGACCATGTGGCCTGGAGCTCCAAAGTGAAAAGGATGATCACACGTTTCAGGATGTTGGGTGAAGGAAAAGAAGGGAGGTCTGAGATGCTGAGAGTCCCTTATATACCCTCTGTTGGGATTTGAATTTGAGTTTGTATTCTGATTGGTTGTCAGACTCCCATGTGTCATGCAGGGGCAACTCTGTTGGCTGTCCTGATTGCCAGGTTTGGTTGTGGCTTGCTGGATGATGATGTAATGAAATGACTTTGAACAATTCCTATTATAGCTCTACCTGGAGATCTTTGTTATGTAAAATATTCTGGCCCAGGTCTTAATGGCCTACCCATTAACAAAGGTGGGGGTGAGCTTTTGCTTCTGAGGTGAGTTTCTGCTTTTGAGTTTCTACTCTTTTGAGGGGAAATATTCTGCCTTTTTAATATTTCCTAGGATATTTCATTTTTTAGGAGAGGGGTGAGTGCTAACTTCCTACAGTATATCAGGAAAATATTTACTCTGTTCTTCCAACTGCCTATTGCTTTGAAACTGCAGAAGCAAAACTAAAAATAATTTTGGTCTCATTCATCCATGAAAACAATTTGGGCCACCAATTGCTATTTGAGTAAGAACACTTGTTATGGGAAGATCAACCTAGTCCAAAAGCCAATTTTAAACCATCTGGTTCTGGGGTTCAGGAATTCACCTCCCCCTCTTCTCCTTCCCTATATCTGCTAAATACTAAGACCCAGATGTCTCCTAAAACAAGTACATTGTATATCGTGAACTCAAATGTAAAAATTTCTAATTTCCTGGTAGAGAGCTTGACTTCCATATAATAACATCTGGCTACTCACATCTTAGAAATCCCCCAAAGAATGAAATTGGTCATGTGAAACCTACCTCCTAATGATCAATTTTCTAATACATCTATTCTTTTTAATTTCCAAGTCTGATTGGAAGCTTAGTTTTTTTTTCTCTCAAACTCTCTTTGAATTGCAATGAGCCACTAAGGGGAAAGAAAGAGTGAGAGAAAGATTAGTACAATCAAACTAGAGAACAATCTTGAAGAAGAGTACTGTAAGATTGTTAGTCTGATCCATTGGAAAGGCCCTTCTCTCCCAAACAGTTCTATTTATTGTTAGTCAATACTATTGATCTACTATATTCCATAGGAATAAGCAGTTTTGCCTCCAGAAAATATAACTCACCATGTTAAGAATTTTATATCGTTCCTATTTTTTTCAAACAGTAGGCTACCCAGAATTTTCTGGGAGTTTTGAAATTGCTTGAGGGAGGGGGAGGCAACTATGTAATGTGTGAGATAAATTAGGCACATTAAAACTGTTCCATATTAACATACTTCAAATAAGTATGTTAACAGACACTGGTTAACAGACACTGAAAGCTGATTGGTGCTCTACTCGATGCTGATTGGCCAATCATCGCTAGCCTATGATAGCCAGCTCAGCGGCGGGAGAATCAAGGAGCCGTCATTGGCCACAAGTTGCGAGCAGCCTATCTATAAAAAGATCAGATGGATTTTCAGAACTAAATAAAAGAGCTGAAGTTACGCTGGTCTTCGGTCTCATTCTTCACGAACACTACACTGGCAATGAGGGTGGGATTCTGAGAGAGGAGACCAGTCAAGCACGTGGCAACGAGAACTGAGCAGACTAAATGGCCGGAACCAACTTGCCACCCGCACCATTCAACCCAGCAACAAAGGACTGGGAATCCTACATGGATAGATTCCTCATGTTCCTGGAAAGCAACGACTTGCAAGGAATCTCTGACAACCGAAAAAGAGCTGTGTTCCTGACGCACTGTGGGCCCACAGTATTCAAGATAGCCAAGTCGCTAGTGAAACCAGAGGATGTGAAGCAGATGGCCTCGCCAGATTTAGAAAAATTGCTGAAGGCTCACTATGCACTGACCATCTCCAGCCTTATTTGGAGCTGGAAGCAAGCGTCATGAACTCTACAACTACAGAAGCAGTTATTAAACAACTACGAAAACTGTTCATCACACATGGTTTACCAGACTTGCTAGTCTCAGATAACGACCTGCAGTTCACTGAACTAACATTTGAAAAATTCCTCGCCCAACAGGGCATAAGGCATGCTTTGACAGCGCCAGGCCGACTGGCTATGAACAGGAGGGCAGAACGCATGGTCCAGTATACCAAAGAAATAATAGAAAAATTAGACACAGGGGACATACAAGAAAAAATTGATAAAATGCTCACCATACAACACATAATACCGAGCTCGACTACAAATAAAAGCCCATTAGAATTATTAATGGGCAGAAAATTAATATCACAATTGGATAGATTATACCCAACATATATAATTTAGCCCACACAGAATTGCCAATATTACTTTAGATATTATGACATGATATACACTGATTGAAAGGCAACACAAAGAACAATGGCACTGATTAAAGCCCATGTCACACTGAATCAACGGATGCAAAGAGGATGTAAAATGGACAAAAAAGCTTGCCATCCGTTGGAAAACACAATGTACTCACTGCCTCCATTTTGCTTCCTCTCTATCCGTCCAGCATCCATTTATTGACGTTTCATCAGCTCGGAAAGTTTTGAGCTGCCCAACACTTTTGCATGGAAAATGTATCCAGTTTGTCCGTTCTGCATCCGTTACGCATCCGTTACGCATCCGCTATATCCGCTAGGCATCTGCTGCACATCCACGCAACTCCATCCGCTCCAGCAGTAAACGGACGCAGGGAGGAAGTGGAACAGACGCAGAACAGATGCAGAACAGATGCCTAGCAGATGCAGCATGGAAACAAAGCATTTAAAATGGAAAAAACTTTCACAGAGGGGACCTATCTCAGATATTAAGGATGTCTAGAGGATTCCTAGAGGATGCCTAGCGGAAAACCTATATTTCCTATAAAAAGGGGGAGCAACTCATCGACATCTCACTTTCAGAACAGCAGCCCAGCGGTGCAGACCTCTGCAGCCTTCATCTGCCTCTGCCTCTTCCACAGCATCCAGTCATGTCCACCGTGGATTGTAACAAAGTCCTTTCGGCAGCCACCATCATTCTGCAACAGCGCGAAGCCATCTGCAGGCTCTGTGAACACTACTGCGAGAAGAAAAAGAGGCAGCCAAAAAGAGTCTGGGTCTGAAGATGGTTCGCCAGAAGAGCAGAGGACGGACTGTACAACAAGCTGATGGTGGAGCTCAGGAACGAAGACACTCGGGCATTCCAGAACTTCATGAGGGTGCCTCCAGCCATGTTTGGCGAAGTTGTGCAGTGCCTGACACCCAGGGTGACCAAGGTAAACACCAGCTTCCAGCCCAGCCAGGAACCTGGGCTCAAGGTGGCACTCACTGCGCCACCTGGCCTCAGGGACCACCTACAGGAGCAAGCAGTACGGCTGGAGGGTGCCATCCAACACCATCAGCATTGTGGTCAGTGAAGTGGTGCAGACCCTCATCAAAGAATACAAGGAGGAGCTCCTCCAGTACCCCTCCACTGAAGAAGGATGGAAGAAAGTTGCAGAGCAGTGGTATCAGAAGTGGAACTTCCCCCACACCGTTGGAGCCATAGATGGCAAGCACGTGGCCTGCAAAGCTCCACCCAACTCAGGGTCCACTTATTTCAACTCCAAGGGCTTCTTCAGCATCATCCTCTTCACCATGGTCGATGCTGACTACAAGTTCATGTACATTGATGCTTCAGGCAACGGCTCATCTTCAGATGCCCAGGTATACAACGCCAGTGTCCTCAAGGAGGGGCTAGAACGCAACCTCATCGTGGGCTTCCCAGATCCAGACCCCCTGCCCAACGACACGCGAGATGTGCCCTATTTCATTGTGGGAGATGATGCCTTCTCCCTCAGAACCTACCTCATGAAGCCCTATACCTCCAGACTCCTCACCCGTGAAGAGAGGATCTTCAACTACAGGCTGTCCAAGGCAAGGCGGGTGGTGGAGAATGCCTCTGGCATCCTGGTACTTCTCACCACCATGCATCATTGCCCAGAGACTGTGAGGAGGATCATGGAAGCTTGCTGCATCCTGCACAATCTCATGCGCACCCGCTACCCAGTGTTGCAGAACAGGTTTGTGGACCTCCAACAAGGCAATGGGGACATGGAGCCTGGGGAATGGAGGCAAGGGCGAAACCTGATCGACACTGAGGATGTGCAAGGCCCCAACAGAGCCTCACATGAAGCGAAGAAGCAGCGCAACCTCCTGAGATACTGGTGCAACTCCCCAGCTGGAGCAGTGGAGTGGCAAAACAGGATGGTAGATTCTTAATGGATGCTTCCTTCAGCCTGTCTCATCACACAGATGAGATTGGGCCATGTATGTTTGGTTGGCCTACAATGAACAGGGCATTTAATAAAGAGTTGTGTTTATGTTGACATGTGTGGATAATTATTACATTATTATTGATAATAAAGGGCCATAGGTGTGGCACCTGGGAGGGTGGACTATACAGTCCCACTATGCTTGCACTGGAGGTTTATCTATCCCACTGCTATCCTAACCCATCCCATAGCTATTACCCATCCCACAGGTATCCTAATCCATCCCAAAGCTATCCTTACCCATCGCACAAGCATGCAAAGGCTTAAGCCATTTCTAAAAGTTTCCAGCAAGACTTTATTAAAAAAAAGAAATTTTTGCCCCTTTTGAGAGCGGATAACAATGGAAGGAACATTTTGCTCGTCCGTTGTGTCCTTTTTGCATCCATTGGGCAGTGTGACATGGGCTTAAAAGTGAAACACAAATTGAGGAAATGTAAAGTTCCTCCTGAACTGAAGTTGCTGTAAGCTTCCTACAGAGTAACCTTAAATTATTAGTATTTTAAACCAAACCAAATAACTACATTCACAAGGCCTTGAAAATTTTGCTTTGGGGCGAAAAAAAGTAATTTGGTTGACATAAGTGGCACTTATGTCAGGCACATTGGTATGGTGGGAATGGCCTTGGGAGACGGGAAAAAGCAGCAGGCAGGCCAGATTAGAGGCAGTTTAGCCCACAAAAAGAATTGCAAATGTTTCAGAAGTGACCCTCCCTATTTCTTGGGCTGTCAATGTAATAGGGGAAGAAATGTACTTTCAGATTTCCAAAATTCTATTAATGTAACCTTGCAATAAAGCAGAATTAGTTTATCTGGGCATGCTTCTTATCTGGATTGCCTTGCAAGGTAAATCATAGGTGAACAATCATAGGCTGCTTCATCCCCAAGAAGAAAGACAACTTAGCTCAGAAAACCAAAGGTGATATTTCTAGGGTGCACTGGTGCACTGAATATGCCTGCCCATAGTGGAATGAGGAGCCAGCAAGCAAAACAGCACTTTAAAATCCCTCTACTATAGATACCGATAAACGTATGCAGCATGAGCACAGATGTCTGCTTCTTTATGCAATTGTTTTGAAAACAGATTGCAAGATTAAAGAAATAAATCTATTAAAAGCATTGAATTGGTTAGAAAGCACAATAATAGATATTGTTAGCATAAAAGCTTAACGTTTTGGTGGTAGACATTAAAACTGTAAAAGAAGAAAAACCAATCACAAATCCTGAAAAATCTCTTGTGAATCAGAAGGGGGGAGGGGAAATGAGGCAAATGTCCACTTGTATTACTTCCAAATGTTTTCAGCTTCAGGCAGAGACATATATGGAGATAAATGGTTTCCCCAATCAAATAAAGCAGGTCTTTATTACTCATGATGGAGGAGGAACTGGAAATGAGGGAGTAGACTGGCTTTTCTTTGAACGTATGTAATGATTGGCAGCTTCTGCTCCATGGGTTCATTGAGGCCCAACTTTACAAAACCACAGGTCCTCCATTTGCAAGTAAAGGTAGCATCCACAATACAGTCAGTGTGGGAACTGATGAGCAATTACACGTTGGAGTGGCAAGGCTGAAACCAGACCTAATACAAGTTGAGTCCCAAATCTGAATTCTGGGGAAATTCCAGAAGATCGAGGAAGGAAACTGATTTTGCCATCCACAATGTTTGCAATTATAAATTAAATTTTATTTGTAGTTAACCCATTTCTGGTAACATGCAAATGAAGATACCTTCAAAAACTGGGAAAGAATTTCCTCTTTCTGTCTCAGAACTTGTTTTCAATTTCCAAATTTCATAATTCTTCCCTGTAAGTATAGCAGTCAATGTTGAATGGGATGAATATGGCCTTTCTTTAAAGATTTGTTACATGAAAATATATTTGCATTCATTTTTCCTAATGCTCTCATACGTCCACACATACACACCAAGGAAATACAAATATATATATATATGTGAAATCTCAACCAGTTTTTGGTTGTGTTCTTTTTATCATCCTTATGTCTAATGTTGGTCATGATTAAATGCAGGTGGTGAGGCTTTATTTCCCACCTAAGAGCTTTTAAGGCATAGGAGAAGAAAGGGGGAAAATGCATTTCAGCAAGAAATTAAGGGTGACTTTGACACTGTAATTCATAGGCAATACCCACAGTTCAAATGATTATTTAACAGTACTGATGGCACTGAAATACCCTTTTTCTTAATCTGCCCAAAGTAGCTATTCTAAAACCTGTAAAATGCAACAAGAAAATAAGAAGCATTGATAAAAATAATGTAAAAATAAAGTTTGATATTTGATTTTAATCAATATGCATTTAACATCAGGGGTGGGATTCTATTACTTCACATCTATTCACTCGAACCAGTTGTTAACATTCAGAGCAGTTCGGAGAACCAGTTGTTAGAATAAATTACTGGCCTAATCCTGTAAGGAAGGCAGAAAGGAAACATTCTGGTGTTGCTTATAGAAACTGCCTCTAACCCTTATTACATTCTTGGCAGGACTAGACTTCCTGTCTCAGGAGCCTCTCTGGAGTTTTTTTCCCCCTCTTTTGCTGGTACTTTGCTTGTGTGGAGTGACCATTCAAAGTTACAATGGCACTGAAAAAAGTGACTTATGACAATTTTTCACACTTACAACTGTTGCAGCATCCCCACAGTCATGAGAGGCCAGGCGAGGAGATGCGTGCCTCAATGTGAGTGATATTGAGTTGGCCATGCCCAGCCATGACCACCAAGCCATGTCCACCCATTCACATGACCACCAAGCCATGTCCACCACCTAAGCCACACCCACAGAACTAGTTGTTAAAAAATTTGAATCCCACCCATGTTTAACATGTTACGGCCCGGTCCCACTGGCCGATGGACGCAAAACATATGCATAAAGGATACGGCGGATGAGCAAAATTTGGGGGTGGCTCCATCCGTTGTCATCCGCTCCAAAAAGTGGTGAAAATTTGCATAAACAGAATGGAAAATAACGGAAAAGAAAGGACGTGGGTAGTATGTAGCGGGGATGTTAAACAGATGTTCATAGGAAGCCTAGCGGATGAAAGTGGATGGAAGCGGATGACACCTCCGAAGGGGTTCCGGGGGAGAATTGCGAAGCGGATGCATAGCGGATGAAGCGGATGCATCACATATGCCTAAAGGAAATAAAGGGGATGCCGCGCAGATGTATATTGGATGCAAACCGTTCACTGAGCATCCTATTTCCGTGCTACTAACGCTGTGTAGACGTTCCGTGTACCTTTTGTTTCCTCCCTCTTTCCATTTTCAGCTGCAGCAGATGTGAGTTGCGAGAATGCCCAGAAGATGCAGAAAGGATACAGCAGACGTTTAACGGATGATAAATGGACATAGAATGTTTGTTGCTCGTATGTCGCGGATTTACATTGTACATGGTAGAAAGTTCATCCATTCACAAAGTTTTGTGCAGCTCAAAACTTCTTGTGTGGATGAAATCTCAGTGGATGGATGCTCGATGGATAGAGCATATGAAACAGGTATGCAATGAGTACACAACGGATGCATAGCGTTTTCCAACGGATGGCAAGCTTTTTTTAACGTTTTACATCCTCTTTGCATCCATAAATGCAGTGGGATAGGGCCTTTACTTTATTGGTCCCTATGTTTTTTTTTTCTAGATCCAAAATTACAATTCAGTGGAAACATTAGGTAGGTTTACACGATACACCCAAGGATTTGATGTGGTCATAAAATTTTCATTCATGTGATAAAAGAAATGAAGCTTTTTGAAATATGAAATGTATAAACCAGTAACTTGTCTTATTTTATTCCTGGTCAGATGAATACATTTAATATGTGGAATGAGGTGTCATGATTAAGCTATTGGCCTGAGCAGTTTCTGCTTCCTAGAATTAATGGTGGTAGAAAAAATATAAGTGTGGGGGATGGGGAGAAAGAGGGAAGAGGGAGAGAGAGAGACTTCTAATTTTCCATAAGAGATTATCTCATTTTTTAACATAATAGCATTTGAAAATATAAAACAATATGCACATTTACATTCTGTTTCTGTCCTGAAACCTATATCTTTAGCTGGACATTTTTAGCTAGTTTGTTTTTAGCTGCTTAGTTGTCAGACTCACCTTCTGTAAATTCTATGGGACTGAAACCATCTACAAGGAACTGAACTCATGAAACTTCATACTTCAGATCATCATATACAGTGCATTTGCTTTAGGAGCTATCACACTTGGCCAATAAAATATTCT
>BLBF01000063.1:17230863-17248928 GCA_015471245.1 Laticauda colubrina | reverse complement strand
TATCTATCTATCTATCTATCTATCTATCTATCTATCTATCTATCTATCTATACACACACACTTATATAAAATATTACTTTCTTAGATGAGGAAAAGGTGTGCAAACAATATTTATCCCAGGGGATGGCAGGATAATGACAATAGCAGAAGACTTAACAAGGCTCTGGGCTATGTTACAATGCATCATATTGACAACTGTTCTCCTTGAACTGCACAGGTCACTGAAAGGACTGCATGTAATGCACTATTCCAGTTTTCCATATGTGGAAGGCATTCAGAGTGAAAACTCCACAGTGGAAAGCCATGTATTAAGAGAGACTCAAAGGCCAAGCAACTATCTTGTTGGCTTCAGCAAATCATTAAAAAAAAAAAAAAACTGGGCTACCTAAGCAATGGATACAATGGACACAACTGTGTTCTCTTAAAAGTGTAATGGGAGCCAATCCTTGGTTTTACTAAGTTAAAGAGTCATGTGCAAGAGCTAGTAGTTCCAAACAGATTTAGCTTGTATTTAAGGAACAGATCAAGGTATAAAGTTTTGAATATTTTTCTCCAGTACAGTTATGGTGACAAAATATCAGTCTGAAAAAGTGGATCTGCCAGAATAATATTCAAATTTGACTTGAATTTCTTGAGAATGCAGATTTCTTCCTTGATTGCTGTCATGGATGAAGAACTACACTATACTGGAGCAGTCACGTCTTCAACTGAAGTTGTAGTAGAGGAACAAGAATCTCTTTGTGCGATTCAGGGCCACACAACTTTTGGCAGCTATAGAATGTTAAAAATGTGCTTTATATGACATAAACCTCAGGGGTTTGGTGATTTTCAGAAATGGCTGCTTGGTGCATATTGCAAGTCATAGATCAGACATTAAGAGAAGACAATGAGGTTGATTAGTGCCATATTTTTGGTTGCTCTGGATATTCTTACAATCCTGAATTTTCATTTACCTTGTTTCCTAATTGGCAGGCTATAGCAATCCACCATTTTTGTTATGCCATCATGGGTATAAAAGAGCCCATTTATTTATTCTTATAAATAAATAAAATATTAAAATCAGACAGCACAGGAGCCAAGTAATGCCAGATATTAAGTCCAGAAGCATTTTGGTTCCTCGAGCCATCATTATGGTTATTCGGATTGAATTCCACTATGATAAGGTTGGAGTTTTTGAAGCTTTCATACAAGAATAAATGTGTCCTTATACAGGTGAAACTCAGCAAATTAGAATATTGTGCAAAAGTTCATTTATTTCAGTAATGCAACTTAAAAGGTGAATCTAATATATGAGATAGACTCATTACATGCAAAGCAAGATAGTTCAAGCCATGATTTGTTGTTTTGTTCGGAAAACACACGAGGTAGACCGGGTTCCAACAACAAATACTTTATTCTTTAACTAGTCAGTAAATAGGAATGCTTGGCTGAAGCCGAGGCCAGCCTTTTATACAGGCTGGCTTGCCTGCTTGCAGCCAATGGCAGTTGCTTAAATTTGCCGCCTTTTAGCAGCTCTTTTGATTGGTTCCTAGTGAACCAATCCAATGCTTAGTTTATTTGACCAATCAGGTTTGCAGATTTGGAGTCACCCACTTTACATATAGAACACCCCTCCCCTCTTAGTTCAGTCCTACATGGTGACGTAGTCTCGCAGGTAGGCGGGGCTTTTCCGGACTCGACTTGACTTGCACGGTTCATTCTTAGTGAAGTCTTCGACCGGTTCGGATGGGGCTGCTGTGTCATGTGTTCTTCTCCTTGGAACCGTCTGGAAGGGTGAGTCAGCCATTTTACCGCCGCCTGAGTTTCTTAGGCTGGCGGTTTTGCCGCTCCCTCCCGTTTCCTCTGGGCAGGTAGAGCTGGCCTGGCTGGCCCCTTCCGATGGGCTCTTCACGCAAGTTTCTCCAAACAGTGAGTCTTTTATTTGCTCTTTTTGATTATATGTTTCATTGGTTTTGGTTTTAAACAGTTCTTTATTTACTTCTCGCCTTTACCCCCCCACCTTGGTTTGCAATTCGTCGGTTTTGTCGGTGAATGGTTGTAAGTCTGTGGTTCTCTCTATAATTTGGGATCGAAGCTGGTCTATGTGCCGCTTCCATTCCCTGCCATCCTCTATTATTAATCGGTAGGATTTGGGGCCTGTGATTTGGGTAATCTGTCCTGGTAGCCATACCGGGTCCCCGGTGAAGTTTTTAGCGTATACTAAATCGCCTATTTCGAATTGTCTAAACCGTGTAGAGGAGTCAGGGGGGTTTTCTGGAGTAAAATTTGGGTGTAACCTATCAAGGTGTGATCTTAACTTTCGCCCCATAAGTAATTCTGCTGGGGACTTGTTGGTTATGGTACTGGGCGTTATGTGCTGGAGTGTGAGCAAACGGTTTACTTTCTGTTGGACATCTCCAGCGTCCATTCGTTCCAAACCTTCTTTTGTAAACCGGACCATTCTCTCAGCCCTGCCGTTCGCAGCCGGGTGAGCCGGCGCAGTTAGGGCATGTCTTATACCTAGAGAGGCTAGGTATTGCTCAAATTGTATGCTGGTTAGCTGTGGCCCATTATCTGAGAGAAGAACGTCCGGTATGCCATGGGTGGCAAAAAGGTTGTCCAGCTTTTTAATTACAGTTTCTGTTGTCGTTGATGGCATAACTTTTACTTCAAGCCAATTCGAATAGGCATCAACGACAATCAGAAAGGTAGGCCCCTTGGTA
This sequence comes from Laticauda colubrina, assembly GCA_015471245.1. Taxonomy (NCBI): domain Eukaryota; kingdom Metazoa; phylum Chordata; class Lepidosauria; order Squamata; family Elapidae; genus Laticauda; species Laticauda colubrina. The sequence goes on along the minus strand of BLBF01000063.1, from coordinate 17,246,226 downwards.
GGACCCGCAAAATCAATGTGTATTCTTGACCAAGGTCTCCGAGGGGTTTCCCAGTCCTTAACGGGTGCTTTTGGTGGGGACGGTCTAATTGCCTGGCATTTGTTGCATGAGCTTACCCAATACTCTATGTCCTTATCAGTACCTGGCCACCAAACAGAACTTCTAGCAAGGCTTTTCATCTTAACCATTCCCGGGTGCCCTTCATGTAACAACCTAAGTACCCTGGGTTGTAATTTGGCAGGAATTACCACCCGATCACCCCACAACAAACACCCCTTTTGGATTGAAAGTTCAGTCTGTCTGGACCGGAAAGGTTTAAGGTTTTCAGTTTTTTGATTTTCCGGCCAGCCTTTACCTACCCAGCAAAGAACGTGGGCAGTCAATGAGTCTTTTGCGGTGGCTCTGGTGACATCATAAGCTGATATGGGTAGATCGGGGCAAGTCTCAATTTGTAGCGTTGTCATCGCCGGTGCCGGGTCTTCATTGGTTGCTGGTAAGGGTGCTCTGCTCAAAGTGTCCGCATGGGAAATTTGTTTCCCTGGGCGATGTGTCAGAGTGTAGGAATAAGCTGCTAGGAACTCTGACCATCTAGTCATTCTTGGGGACAGTATATTAGGTTTTGGCTTGTTTCCCGCCAAAATCCCCATCAGCGGTTTGTGGTCTGTTATGATTTGAAAAGTCCACCCATATAAGTACTCGTGGAAGCATTTTACTCCAGCGACAATTGCTAGAGCTTCCCTGTCCAATTGGCTGTAATTCCGCTCGGTTTTGGATAGAGTCCTAGAGTAATATGCGACGGGTGCTTCTCTGCCATCAGGTAGTTGGTGGCTCAGGATGGCACCTACTCCGTATGGTGAGGCGTCGCAGGTCACTCTTAATGGCAGTGTGTTGCTAAATTGGATGAGAACGTTTGTTGATGTTAGCAAGCTTTTAATATTTTGGAAGGCTTTTTTTTCTTTGTAACCCCAAGTCCAAGTTGCCTTCTTGTCTAAAAGACGGTGTAACGGTTCTGCTATAGTGGCCTTGTTTGGCAGGAACACATTATAGAAATTAATTAGTCCTAAAAATGCTTGTAGTTCGGTTTTATTTCTTGGTTCAGGTGCGTCTTTGATTGCTTTAACTTTTTTGTCTGTAGGGTGGATACCCTCTCTGTCTATTGAGTAGCCCAGGAATTCGACGCTATTCTTAATTAAACAGCACTTTTCTTTTTTTACTTTGAGGCCAGATTCCCTGAACTTAGTTAGTACTTCTTTGAGTCTGTTTTTTAATTGGGTTTCATCTTTGGCTGAGATCAGGATGTCGTCGAAATATGGTACGACTCCTTGTATGCCATTTAGGAGGCGTTCCATTAGACTCTGGAAGACGCCTGGGGCCACACTCACTCCAAATTGGAGTCGGTGACATTTGAATGCGCCCTTATGTGTGACTATAGTCTGTGCTTCAGCAGTTTCTGGGTCCACTGGGAGCTGTTGATAGGCTTGTGCTAGGTCAAGTTTAGCAAAAACTTTTCCTTTTCCCAGGGAGTGAAGCAAATGCTGGACTACTGGCACCAGGTATGCGCTTGGTTGTAATGCGTGGTTCAGGGTAGCTTTATAGTCACCACAGATTCTAATGGACCCATCAGGTTTTATGGGTGTGACAATAGGCGTTTCCCACTTGGCATGGTCCACAGGTTCTAACACCCCTTGGGCTATTAATTTGTCCAGCTGTTCCTCTATTTTTGCCTTTAGTGCAAAAGGAACTCGCCTGGCTTTTATTCTTCGTGGGGCTATTTGGGGGTTTAGATTGAAAGAAATGGGATTTCCCCGATACTTGCCAAGTGAGCCGTCAAAAACGTCCTGGAATTCTCGGATGAGGTCGTCTTCCCAGCCGGTTGTAGTCACTCGATTGATCCCGGTCATCCCGATGCCCAATGGCGCGAACCATTCGATGCCCAGGAGGCTTGGTCTGTCTCGGTCGACTATGGTCAGCGGTAGCACCTTGACGTGTTGTTTGTAGGCGACTCGGAATTGTCCCATGCCTACCACAGGGATTTGGTTTCCCTGATAGTCCTTGAGGGTTAGGTGCTGCTTCTTCAATTCTTTGGGTTTGATACCTGGGACTAGCTGTCTTATTGTGTCCCACGATACCATGGAGAGGAAGGACCCCGAGTCCACTTCCATCTTGCAGTGTTTTCCTTCGATTATTACGATGACTTTAATTTTCTTCCCACTTTCCATCTGAGCGCTCTTTATAATGACAGTTTGGTGTGTATTGGCTCGCTTCTCTTGTTGCCACTTTCTCTCAGCTCGTTTAGGCTCAGCTTGTGTTGGGGAATTTCTGCGTCTCGTTGGGCTGTAGCATTTTTTGTTCCTGCAGACCTTCTCGATGTGCCCTCGTTTCTTGCAATGCTGGCAGATGGCATCGAGAAATCTGCATTCGGCTCGGGAATGGTTTCCTCCGCAGCCAGCGCATTCCCGCCAATTTCTTCTTTCGCACTCTTTTCTGTTCGTGAGCAAACGGTGGACCTCGTCGTCTTCTTCTCTCGATTCAACTGTTTCGCCCGACTCTTCGTAGTGGGTTGTGGTGGCAGGCTGCTTTCTGTCTTTGGTTGGTGTTTCTTCGCTCTGTGTGTTCATCTTTTTCATGGCTATGGCAGATTTTTTCGTGGCTTCAGCGGCTGTGGCTTCCGCAATGGCTTCGGTAATGGTGATGTTGGGCTTGTTGAGTAATTTACTCTATGTGGTCGAGTCTCTCAGGCCCAACACCACGCGATCCCTCATTGCTTCGTCAATGTTCAAAAATTCACACTCACCCCCTAATTGTCTAAGGGCAGCGATGAAATCGGCGACGGTCTCTCCCTCTCTCTGGTCTCTGCGGTAAAATTCGTGTCACTTTATTAAGTTTGACACAATCGGAGCATAGTGTGCTTTGAGGACTCTTTGCAATTCTGTCTATGTTAGTTGTTTAATGTCCCGGGGCTTCGCAAGGGCCTTTGCCATCTTGAAAACTGTTGGCCCGCAGTGCGTCAGGAATACAGCTCTCTTGCGTTGCTCTGAAATGTCTTCCATTTCATTGCTCTCCAAATACATCTGGAAGCGATCAGCATAGGAATCCCAATCCTCTTCGTTGGGATTGAAGGGTGCGGGCGGTGCGTTCTTTCCAGACATCTTGGTTGTCTTCTGGACTTCTTATCACCGCGTGCAGTTTTTTTCCGTTCAGGACGATCCCATCCTCGTCGCCAGTGTTTTGTTCGGAAAACACACGAGGTAGACCGGGTTCCAACAACAAATACTTTATTCTTTAACTAATCAGTAAATAGGAACACTTGGCTGAAGCCGAGGCCAGCCTTTTATACAGGCTGGCTTGTCAGCTTGCAGCCAATGGCAGTTGCTTAAATTTGCCGCCTTTTAGCAGCTCTTTGGATTGGTTCCTAGTGAACCAATCCAATGCCTAGTTTATTTGACCAATCAGGTTTGCAGATTTGGAGTCACCCACTTTACATATAGAACATTTGTCATAATTGAGATGATTATGGCTTACAGGTCATGAAAACCCCCAAGTCCACAATCTCAGAAAATTGGAATATTGTGAAAAGGTTCAATATTCTAGACTCAAAATGTCCCACTCTACTCAGCTAATTAAGCCATAACATCTGCAAAGGGTTCCTGAGCCTTTAAATGGTCTCTCAGTCTTGGTTCAGTAGGAATCACAATCATAGGAAAGACTGCTAATCTGACAGTTGGGCAGAAAACCATCATTGACACCCTCCATAAGGAGGGGAAGCCTCAAAAGGTAATTGCAAAAGAAGTTGGATGTTCCCAAAGAGCTGTATCAAAGCACATTAATAGAAAGTTATGTGGAAGGGAAAAGTGTGGAAGAAAAAGGTGCACAAGCAGCAGGGATGACCACAGCCTGGAGAGGATTGTCAGGAAAAGGCCATTCAAAGTGTTGGGGACTTTCACAAGGAGTGGACTGAGGCTGGAGTCGGTGCATCAAGAGCCACCACACACACACCACACACATGATCCTGGACATGGGCTTCAAATGTCATATTCCTCTTATCAAGCCACTCCTGAACAACAAACAAATCAGAAGCGTCTTACCTGGGCTAAAGAAAACCAGACCTGGTCTGTTGCTCAGTGGTCCAAAGTCCTCTTTTCTGATGAGAGCAACTTTTGCATCTCATTTGGAAACCAAGGATGCAGAGTCTGGAGGAAGAATGGAGAGGCACACACTGCAAGATGCTTGAAGTCCAGTGTGAAGTTTCCACACTCTGTCTTGATTTGGGGAGCCATGTCATCTGCTGGTGGTTGGTCCACTGTGCTTCATTAAGTCCAGGGTCAACGCAGCCATCTACCAGGGGATTTTGGAGCACTTCATGCTTCCTTCCACAGATGAGCTTTATGGGGATGCTGACTTCATTTTCCAGCAGAACTTGGCACCTGCCCACACTGCCAAAAGCACCAAAACCTGGTTCAATCACCATGGGATTACTGTGCTTGATTGACCAGCAAACTTGCCTGACCTGGGATCATAGAGGATCTATGGGGCATTGCCAAGAGAAAGATGAGAGACATGAGACCGAACAATACAGATCTGAAGGCCGCTATTGAAGCATCCTGGTCTTCCATAATACCTCAGCAGTGCCACAGGCTGATAGCTTCCATGCCATGCCACACTGAGGCAGTAATTGCTGCAAAAGGGGCCCACACCAAGTACTGAGTACATATGCATGCTTGTACTTTTCAGAGGTCCCATATTGTTCTATGTACAATCCTTGTTTTATTGATTGCATCCAATATTCTAATTTTCTGAGATTGTGGATTTGGGGTTTTCATGAGCTATAAGCCAATTATTATTACTATAAGCCAGCTATAAGCCAATCATCTCAATTATGACAAATCATGGCTTGAACTATCTTGCTTTGCATGTAATGAGTCCATTTCATATATTAGTTTCACCTTTTAAGTTGCATTATTGAAATAAATGAACTTTTGCACAATATTCTAATTTTTTGAATTTCACCTGTGTCTGAAAGCCTTGATGGTGTAGTGCTTAGAATGCAGTTCTGCAAGCTACTTCTGCTGAGTGCTGGCTGCTTGGCAGTTCAAATCTAACTGGGCTAAAGGTTGACTCAGCCTTCCATCCTTCCGAGGTGGGTAAAATGAGGACCCAGATTGTTGGGAGCAATATGCTGACTCTGTAAACTGCTTAGAGGGCTGTAAAGCACTGTGAAGCGGTATACAAGTCTAAGTGTTATTGCTATTGCTATAACAGTTTGGCTAAAGAAGTCAAAAATAGATTATTTAATAAAATAATAATCCACAACTGGAGCTTTTCTGCATCTTCATTTGGCCAGTTATCAAAACCACCAGTAATATTTTAATAATAGACAAGTCTTTATTTACTTAATGCATATGCAGATGAGTTTCACGTCATATTTCTCTCTCTCTCTCTTTCTCCCTCTCTCTCTCATGTCTTTCAGAAATAATTAGTAATGTATCTTTGGACCATGGTAAGCAGAATGCAAGATTAAGTTTCTAGGCAATTCTATATTTGTTCAGGGAACTCAATCAAAATGTGTTCAGGTTCTCCCAAGGCTCAAAAGTGCTTTTAGGAACTTAGACAAGATCGTTCTTAGTGATGTAATTTTTACTTTTTTTTTTGTATAAAATGACGAATAGAATTGTACTTGATTGTACTGCACTAGGGGAAATATTGCATGTACAATCTTTATATGAATTGCTATGTCCACTGAGACCAGAGGGTTGCCTTATGGAAGGGACCCATCTGTAAAAGAGAATCAATGTAACAACACTACCACCAGCAGGGCAATTGTGGTAAATTCAAATGATGCAGTATTATTTTTACTAGCTTTGTTGGTCGTCTTTTTCTGGAGTACGTTTCACCCTATGATGACTACCTTTCAAAATGTTACACGTGAGGATAGAACAATAAAACATAACAGCAACAGATTCACTTTTTAAGGTATCTTTATTTAGATGGTATAATCCAGGTTTGACTTTAGTTCAGACCCCTTCCCTCCCCAAAAATATTAAGTCTCAAGAGTTCACACTATAAATGCTGCTTCTCTAACAAACTGCTGCACAAAAAATGTAACGTTTATACAGTAATTTAATAAGTTTAATTTATACAGTACAATTTAACACATTTTTTAAAAAGCAAAGAATTGATTAGCTGACAAATAACAAATTTTTAAATGGAAGTTATCTCAAAATGGCACCCCAAAAAGCAGTTTTAAAAACCTTTAATCTTGAGACAATTAAATGGTATGCAATTCTTCATAAATCAAAAGGTTTAAGTACCCAAGTAATTACATGATGAGGAAAAGAGGATTAATTGCTTTATTAAAAATTGGATATAAGATCTGCTGTTCATAGTGGCAGTTGATTGAAGTAGTTCAAATATAATTCAAACTGTTATTGATTGCTCTACGCAAGATCTCCCCCTTTATTCTGAGGTCATGCAAATAGGGAGCCAGATGACCTGACTGTGTTTTACTCCCAGTTTAAAAGTTTCATCCTCTCCTTGGGGACCCTGTGGGTCACAAATATATGTAGGATTACAGATCCATGACTCAAATCCACTCACAGAGCTCCCACTGCCTCATTCAGTTGTGTTCCACAACATAACTAACAATACTTCTCCAAAGAGAGAATTGCAAACTATGGGCATTTGCAGTAAATTTGCAGTTAAGCAGCTATTCATATTAACTTTGCCCATAGACTTTAATCTTCAATCACCTAAGGAGTGTATAAATTAAAGTGCAAACAACTTGTTTTAAATGTATGCCAAAGTCCCAACTGTAAAGTTATACACACAAAACTACACTGCCCAAGTTTTCTTGTTCAATGAGAATTGGTCAGGTTTGCAGATACCCAGTATCAGGTTTATACACCAAAAATGTGGCAATACAAAGGCAAAGTTTTTAAGCAAAAGAAAAACAGCAGAAACACATTTTTGAAAATGACAATAAGCATTCTCCAAGAACCTACTAGAATTAACCTTGGCACGGAGTGAGCTAAATGGGCAGACCATTCTCTGATTAATGGAATGAGACAATGAACAATACAGGATATCTCAAAGATGGGACATATGACATTTCTATCAGAAAGACAGTCTTTGTTTAAAAAAAAATGTTCCTATAAAGTTGGAGTTAAATTGATATTTTAAATTGGTGTTTGACAACTGACAGCCCGCATGCACAACCCTCTATCTAGCCTTTGATCCATGTGTAAAAGGTTAGCCCACTTGGTCCAATAAGCTAAAATTGTCCTCATGTGCAGAATTCCAAGTAGTTTGGTCCAGAGGAGAAGAAATGAAAAGGAGAGGTACTGTACAAAAACTTGCCGACCCCAAGATTAAATATTGGTGAATTAGATATAAGTGATAACTTCAAATTAATCCTAGTACAGAAGCCAAACAAAAAGCACTCTTGGATTAAAAATGCACCTTGTGATAAAGCAGAAATTGTCAAGTTTGACGTATCATTTACTGAACAACTTTCAACATGGGACATGACCAGAAGCCTCTTGCGTAATTGATCCTATGACTTCACTGTTGCCCATATAATTATCCCGATAGTTAATGCTATTACAAGTATAAGAATTATGATGCATATTTTCTTCCGGGACTTGCGCTGAATAAGGGGAGAGAGAGAGAGAGAGAGAGGGAGGGAGGGAGGGAGGGAGGGAGGGAGGGAGAGAGAGAGAGAGAGAGAGAGAGAGAGAGAGAGAGAGAGAGAGAGAGAGAGAGAGAGAGAGAGAGAGAGAAAAGGACACCATTAGTTTCATTTTCCAAAGATGCAGAAATATACATTTGATCACATGCAATCATCAAATAAGTGCTTCAATGAGTTGCTTTTGCCTGTTTCAATATTTGGCTTTTATGCCCTAGATTCCCTCTACAGAAATTTATTTATTTAGCGTATGACAAAAGAGTACAGGTTACGACCACAACTTACGACCACAACTTACGACCACAACTGAGACCAACGTTTCTGGTTGCGAAGCGAGACAGTCATTAAGTGAATTCCCCTCCATTTTATGACCTTTCTTGCTACAATTGTTAAGTGAATCTGGCTTCCCCCTGGACTTTACTTGCCAAAAGATCCCAAAAGTTGTATCACATGATCCCGGGACACTATATGAGTCATAAACATGAACCAGTTGTGCAGCATCCAAATTTTGATCACGTGACCATGGGAATGCTATAATGGTCATAAGCGTGAAAAAAAAATGTAAGTCACTTTTTTCAGTAGCGCTGTAACTTTGAATGGTCATTAAGTGAACTGTTGTAAGTTGAGAACTACTTGTATATGGATGACAGTAGTAAAAATATACAAATATAGATAAATATAGATAAAAATATAGGACCCTCTGAGGCTCAGTGGTTAGAGTGCAGTCCTGCAAGCTATTTCTGCAGCCAGCTGACTACATTTGGCAGTTCAAATCTCACCAGGCTCAAGGTTGACTCATCCCTCCATCCTTCCCAGGATGGTAGAATGAGGACCCAGATTGTTGGGGGCAATAGACTGACTCTGTAAACCGCTTAGAGAGGGCTGTAAAGCACTGTAAAGTGCTATATAAGTCTAAGTGCTACTACTATAAAAGGAGCACATAATACTATGCGTATGATGGAAATATGTAGTCGATTTTGTAAGGCATGAGGAACTCAAGAAGTTATATATAAATTATAGGTTACATTTTGAACTTTGTTAGTTCATGAGAATGGAACAAGTATATTAATATCTAGGCTAGGGGTGTCAAATCCAATTTAATTGAGGGCCGCATCAGAGTTGCGTTTGACCTTTGGGGGCCGGGGTGGGCGTGGCCAGCTTGACATCACTCGTGGTGGGGACGCCTGTGGTGGCCTGAGCACTCTGAGAAAGCAGGCTCCCAAGCTCCATTTTTGGCTGCAATGGCCTCCTCTGCCAGCGAAAATAGAGCTCAGTAGGACCGCAGCCACCCCGATCTCAGTTTTTGATGGCACAAGCACTGCAGGCCAGTCCTTCACTGTTTCCAGGGTGGCCCCACAGGTCAGATCTAAGCACCCCATGGGCTGGATCTCCCCGCCCCCCCAGGCCTTGAGAGTTTGAATCAAGGGATCTTTAATGCTCTTTGAACTTGGTTATTTTCATACAGATGTTTCACTGATTATGTTACCTAGTTTGGTAATGAAACGTCTGCAAGAAAAATATCAAGGTCAGACAGTACCAAAGATCCCACAAAACTTTATCTGAATGAAAGAGCAGGAACCAGTGATGTGGTAACATCTCTCTCTGTCTCTCTCTCTCCCCCTCTTCCTGTGTCACATGTTCATTTAGCAACCATTTCACTTAATAATTAAGTCATCAGAACCAATTGCAGTTATTAAATGAGGATTATCTGCGGTACTTTTGATTATGGTAATCTTTACCTGGTACTCGGATGCTCTTGACAATTGCTGATTTGCTTGCTGAACATGGACTTCGGCTGTTTCTACATTAGCTTCTATGCTATCTTTGAGAAAGGAGAAAAAAGCATTACAATTTGTCATTTCACATGCATGCAGAAACATCTTGTTCTGAGACTATATTTTTAGATTCATTTTGTAGTTTTGGAGATAAATCCCAAGAACAATTATTTGAAAAGGTATTGAATTAAAAGCAAGGACAATGTTCCAAAACAGGTATTATTATTATTAGCGAATGGGGTTGTTACATTAGCCAGGAAACAACAGTGCAATCGAAGACTAGTAGTTTGGCTGCCAAGATACTGGCTCTGCATAAGAAATGTTCATACACTTCCCATAGTGCGCCACAAGAGGGCAAGCTGGCTTTGGGCCAGAAAAAAAACAAGCGGATCTTCCTTTAGTGTCATCCAAGGCCCCTTCCCCTCTCTGGAGCTCCCTCGCATATGGGGTGCCGCAACCAGGAAGGTTCAGAGGGTAAGAATCTGACTGCTACATGGAGCACCAGCTCATTCTTTCCACCAAAATGGTACCTATTTTATCTATTCACATAGAACATGTTTTTACATTTTTAGGTGGACAGAAGCTGAGGTGAATGATGGGAGCTCACTCGACACACAGTGCTAGACCTTGAACCACTGGAGCAGAAACCACCTCCAGCATCATTAAGACACTGAGCCGCTACATCTTTTCCAATACAGATAGTCCTTGACTTATAACTATTTGTTGAGTGAGATTCAAAGTTACAACAACACTGAACAAAGTGACTTATGACCAGTCCTTGCACTTATAATCGTTGTAATTTTCCCATAGTTCCATTATCAAAATTTGGGAACTGGATAACCAGCATGTATGTAGGATGGTTGCAATGTCCTGTGGTCATGCTTTCAGATGGCTACTGATAAGTCAAGTCAATGGGAGTAGCTGGATTTGTTTAATGACCACATGATTAGCTCAACTAATGCAGTGATTCACTTAACAACCATGGCAAAAAGGCACAACTCACTTAACAACTGCCTGAGCAACAGGAATTTTGATCCCAATTGTGGTCATACGTCGAGGAGTACCTGTACTGGATGCTGCTGGAAATGGCAATAACAGTATCCTGATACCAGGAAAATGTGTGTTTTATGTCCCAAACAATAGGAATCAAGACAGAGAAAAAGAGACTAAAACTTCAAAAGAGGAGAAGCTATGTTGAATACATGTAAATTATGGGGTAGAGGGGAGAAAAAGAATTCATAAATGACTGGCGTTTTAGTAGAGGCCATTATTGTTCTTGTTTTGAAGCATAGTTTCAAACATATTGCAATTCCTTTTTATTACGGATCTCACTTCCTGTATTATATTCACAACTATTTTGTTTTGAAATGAGCTATGTATAAACCATGTTATAAAAAACTTTAAAAAGTTTTTTTAAAAACTTAAAAAAAACCCTCATTGCTCAGGTATTCTGTGCATGTTATTATTATTTTTAAAGTTCTAATTAAACAAGACTACTTCTAATAATTCTGCAATGCATTCTGACCCTTTTAACTCTGATCTGAACTCTCTGTAGGGTAAAGCTACAATCAGTAAAGCTTCAGGAAAACCTGGAAAATTCTAGGGAACAATTTAAAAAATTCTAACTTGATTATTCTTGTTCTCAAAGAAATGGAGCACCTGATGTTACATGAAGGTACCTGCACAACAGATGATGTTATATTGAAATAGAACAAGGCATTCCATAACCAATTGCCCCTCCCATGTAATTTGAGCTAAAACTCTCATCCTAACTATATAACATATTCAAGGACCTTGAGACAACTAAGCTTTTTAAATCAATCTTGCTTCAGATTCTGGTGTACCAAATTTCCTCTTAATGCAAGTCTTTTTCCTAATTAATTATAGATTTTTCCTCAACTGCTACAACTTGTAAAAGTGAATACAATATAACTAGCATGCCCAAATGTGGCAAAAAGGCAAGATATCAAAAGGTTGACCTTTGCTTACCTATGACATCTCCTTGTTCATGAATCATCATTCCCAAATCTTTAAATATTTCATTTATGTCAAGAATGTCTGACTACAAAGAAAGAAACTGTATTAAAACAATGTTCAGCACTGAACAATACCATCACAGGAATAAACCACAAGCAATTTAGAGTAGAAAGAAAAGGAGGAAACAGATGTAGGACAGAGATGTTTTGATGAGAAAGCTAGTTTGGAAGTAGTTTTCAATTTGAGAAAAATAGGAAAACCACCCTTGGGGAATGTAAATTTGAAGGATAGGATAAAAATTATGAATGAGTTGTTTATTAAGAGAGATTATACATCAATAACAGTGAAATATGATATATGTATATTTGTGTGCGTGTGTGTGTATCACCTGTATAACAGGCATGAGCAAATTTTGTGTATTTGTATGCATATTGCTTAATTAAAAGCAAAAATAGAACAAAAAAATCACAAAGTACAAAATAGAATAAATGTGTTTTAAGGCCATGTCACACTGCCCAACGGATGCAAAAAGGACACAATGGATGAGCAAAATGTTCCATCCGTTGTTATCCGCTCTCAAAAGGGGCAAAGTTTGCATAAGCAGAGCGGATAACACGGAAAGGAACGGACGTGGGGAGGATGCAGAGCGGATGTATAGAGGATGCAGAGCGGATGTATAGAGGATGCGTAGAGGATGCAGAGCGGATGCGTAGAGGATGCAGAGCGGATGCGTAGAGGATGCGTAGAGGATGCAGAGCGGATGCGTAGAGGATGCAGAGCGGATGCAGAGCGGATGAGCTGCATCCGCTTTCATCCTTTCTCCATCCGTGCTACTAACGCTGCGCGTCCGTTCTGCTTCCTCCCTGCGTCCGTTTACCGCTGGAACGGATTTGAGTTGTGCGGATGCACAGCGGATGCCTAGTAGATGTAGCAGATGCATAATGGATGCAGAACGGATGTCCCCCGTATGCCTAGAGGATGCAAAACGGATGCATTGGATACATTTTCAGCTCAAAAGTTTTGGGCAGCTCAAAACTTTCTGAGCGGATGAAACGTCAATAAACGGATGCTGGACGGATAGAGAGGAAGCAAAACGGAGGCAGTGAGTACATCGCGTTAACCAACGGATGGCAAGCTTTTTTGTCCGTTTTACATCCTCTTTGCATCCGTTGGTGCAGTGTGACATGGGCTTTAAATGCTGAATGTAAGCATGAATATGATTGTGTTCATTTCCTACCTTTTTAAAAATATAATTTTAGACTTAATTCTTCCAATAAAATCATTTTAACTTTTTAAAAATATAATTTCAGGTTTAATTCTTCCAATAAAATCATTTTATTGGATTGATCAGACATCCTGAGTAAGAATGCAAAACTTAGAAGAATTCTGAGGTAATTATTCATTTCATGTTTATATTATACAACAATAACAAGGACAGAAGTATCTAGTATTTCTGGTTCCACAGCCTTAATTAAATTCAAAGACTTTGGATTTTACAAATGGGTGTACTTTTGTCTTAGCAAGTTCTCTGCTGAATGTGTGGATTACACTTAAGTATTCTATAGCAGTATTTACCTCAAAACTGGGGAAACTCATTTTAGGAATCAAATTCTAACTTCCAATGGGAATTGAGAGCCTAGTAGATCTTCAAGATGATGAAAGACCATTTGAATGGTCTCATACTTTGATATCCATGAAGAAAGCAAACTTTAAACTCTTGTAAAGTAAGGTAATGTTATGTGATATAAGTAATGCTGTACTTATTAATTATAGGAATTAATAACTTAAAGGGCAACCAGTTCCATCTCGAGCTCTTTTAGTTCATGGACATAATATAATAAATAACATCTTGTTCTTGTTCTCATTGGCCAGTGCTCACCTCCAGCTGCCTGATGGCCGATTCTCTTTCTTCAATGAGCCGAAGGTCATCTTCTGTGATTTCTTCATCAAGTACTTGGGTCTGAGGTTGGCTTTGGGTTAAACATACACAGAACACATTATGCACTATTAGGCTATTATATATGGAAAAAATATCTTTACTGCATTAAAAAGAGATGCACCTCAATTTCTGTCTTTTCCCCCCTATTCCTTCTGGAGCCGCATGTGGCTCTTTAATCCCTCTGCTGCAGCTCCCTATTGCTAGTTGACTCTACAATTGATAGGGCTTTTAGTTAGGACAGGTAGAGGAAAAAGGATGCCACGCAAGGAGGAGACTCTATGGTAGGAGAACCACCACAGAGTCTGGTCAGTTCCAGAATTGAACAGAGAGCTCTGGTTAGGACCTTTGTGGCTCTTTGAGTGTTTAAGGTTGCCAGCCCCTGCCCTGTTACATATCATGACAGCATACTATCCATAATTTTCATGGATTATCTGTTTCTACATGAGAGGATTCATGGGAAGAAGGCAATGCCTTTGGCTCTTACAGTTAATCTGCCACTCCTATCATCCTCCAATTTCTCTTCAAATTGCACACAATAATGATGGGAGATAGACCATCTAAACAGGGACTTTCGAGCAATGCACATTAACAATGAGGGAAAAAAACATAATTCTGAAAAAAACAGAATATCAAGTTAAAATCACAGTGTACTTTGTGTTGTACGAGTGTTGCTTATTAAAGATGCAAGGATTTATATCCCTAATAAAAAGCCGTGGTGGCACAGTGGTTAGAATGCATTATTGAAGGCTAAACCATGCCTTCCCCTGCCAGGAGTTTGATCCTAACTGGCTCAAGGTTGACCCAGCCTTCCATCCTTCGGAAGTCAGTAAAATGAGGAGTTTACAGAATCTGCAAACCACTTAGAGAGTTCTGTAAAGCGCTAGGAAGCTGTATATAAGTCTAAGTGCTATTGCTGTTATAATAAAATTAAACACAGGGGTTTTTTCATACTTTAATTTTTCATATTTCTTACCTATCCCAAGATACAAGGGTTCCTTCTCTATAACTTTCTTCTGTGGCACCACCCTGTCAAGTGATATAAAAATAACAAGTTGCAACTTTGGAAACAGAGTCAAATGTACTTCAATGCTCACCAGCAAGAGTTCAGCACTTAATAAGAGACCAGATCTGGAGAACTGTAGTTCCAAATTAAACTCTGATATAACAAGAAGAGATCAAGGGGGTCTATGAAATGTTGTTCTAGAATCTGATATTAGAAGATTTGTATGCCACAAGCATTCAATGCTGTATGTTGCCAAAATCCAAGCATAAATGTGATTTAGATTATGGCTTAATATAGAACATTTAAAAGACCAAAACAAAAACAACCACCACCACCCCAGCACCTTGCATCTTTCTGATTAAAAATAGGCATGAAGATTTGAGCATTGTGATAATAAAAACTGAAAGACTGAGAATGAAGGCAAAACAGAAATGGGACATCATGGAGGTTAGAGATTAGCCATCTGAGTGGGTTGGGAATATTTTATTTTCCTGTTTTCAGAAAACAAGAGTGGATGTCTATGTAGGATATCAGATCTTATAATGCTCAGGGAAAAACAACTGGGATAAGGTTAGATGCAATAGTTTTATATATATATATATATGTGTGTGTGTGTGTGTGTGTGTGTGTGTGTGTGTTTAAGCTTTCGCAGGTACTTACATGTGTGCTGTTTAGCTTCCCCCGGGTATTATCCCACGTCACTGCAGTGCTGTCAAAGTTGTAGCAACGTCTCAGCAGAATCTCATCTGCCATCATCAAGCCTCTGTATGGATGTGTGTCTCACAGCTTTTGTATATATAAAGCTGCGAGACACACATCCATACAGAGGCCTGATGATGGCAGATGAGATTCTGCTGAGACGTTGTTACAACTTTGACAGCACTGCAGTGACATGGGATAATACCCGGGGGAAGCTAAACAGCACATATATATATATATACATATACATATACATATACATATACATATACATATACATATACATATA
>BLBF01000063.1:17194768-17229768 GCA_015471245.1 Laticauda colubrina | reverse complement strand
TTTAGTAATGGATTGCACAGAAATGATATTAATACTGTACTTCATGCATTCTAAAACATACAATGTAATGGGAAAATAAATAGTATCATCTATTCTAATTCTTTCAGTATCTTCCAGAATTAATGCAAGCGTGGATTAATTAATTATACTTACTGATACCCTAGAACTGGCTCGAACTCTGGCCACAAATTCTCTCTCCTTCTCAGCAGCTTGTCTTTGGACCCGTTGGAAATTTGTAAGTGCTGTGGTGAACTCATTCACGAGTCGATCCTTTTGAATTCTTCTCTGTCGCTGACCAAAGAAGGCAAACAAATCAAATCAAAATAATTTCACCGCAAACCAGTTCTTTAACTAATCTACTAAAGTTTGGTAAAAATTCAGCCACTATGACAAATTATTCGACAATCATCTACCCCAATTCTTGTTATTATTATGTAATTTTATAAAGTGTATAATTTAAATAAATATATCTATATGTACAACTACATGTATATGTTGATTTCAATTCAGTTTCTTTTGACATCCATCTATCTATCTATCTATCTATCTATCTATCTATCTATCTATCTATCTATCTATCTATCTAGTCATCCAACTATCCAATGGCCATTAAAACACTCTGCTAGCTCCATTCAGTTGCCCAGACTCCATCCCGCAAGGAATTATGGAGTAGTTAAATGAAGATGATGACTATTTATGACAAGATCAACTATTATAGCATATCTGGATATTAATAATTACAGTATAATTATTTAGTATAAGTATAAATGTTTAGACATCTAAATGGACATAGGGACAGCTATTAAGGGCTGCCATACAGGTTCATACAGACATCTATTTTGGGTAATTGTGATTTACCCAAAGGTATCTATATTCTAGTAGCCCTGTCCAAAAACAACTTAGAATATTTATTAATCATATGTATACTCTGCCTTTCTTTTAGAACAGGAGTGTCAAACGGATGGACCACTGATCAGATGCGTCATGCGTATGCCACGCCCACCCAAGCTCCCGGAAGGGGGGAAAAAGTGATGATACATCACATGACAGCAATGTGACATTGTGAGTTGGACACCAATGCTTTAGAAGTTCAAGATGATGCACATGGAGATTGCTTCTGATCACTGTACCTAGGGGTAACTTGGACAGAGAACTAACTAAAGGGCCTGTCACATAGGCCGACGGATGCAAAAAGTATGTAAAAAGGACATAGCGGACGAGAAAATTTTCCATCCGTTGTTATCCGCTCTCAAAAGTGCCCCATATTTGCATAATCAGAGCGGACAACAACAGAAGGGAACGGATGGGGGGAGGACATCACCAGGATGTTAAGCGGATGCTCCAGGGAAGCCTAGCAGATGGAAGCAGATGTCACATCTGCAGGGCTTCCGGGGGAGCACAGCGAAGTGGACGCGCAGTGGAAGGAAAAGATGCAGAGCGGATGCCGAGCAGATACAGCAGATGCATCACGGATGCCTAGCGGATGCCTAGCGGATGCAAAGCGTTCACTGAGCATGCGGGGAGGATGCATTGCATCAGCCCCACAGATATAAAAGGATGCAGCTCGCAAGCAGGTCACCATTCAGAGGAAAGACCTGCTGCCAGACACATCTCCAGCCAACAACCATGAGGAAGAAGAGGAAGCCTGTGCCATCTTCTGCCAGCCCTGGCAAGAAGGACAGGGTCACCATCCCACCCCCTGGCCCTGACTCTGCTTCTGCAGGGGCTTCTGCTAATGGGGCTGACTCTGCTGGTGCTGGGGCTTCTGCTGATGCTGCTCCTGGTGCTGGGGCTTCTGCTGGTGCTTACTCTACTGGCACTGCTCCTGGTGCTTCTGCTGGTGCTTACTCTGCTGGTGCTGCTCCTGGTTCTGCTGGTGCTCCTGGTCCTGCTGGTGATCCTGGTGCTGCTGGTGCTTACTCTGCTGCTGGTGCTCCTGGAGCTGCTGGTGCTGCTGGTGCTTACTCTGCTGCTGCTGATCCTGTTCCTGCTGGTGCTCCTGGTCCTGCTGGTGCTCCTGGTGCTGCTTTTGCTGCTGCTACTGTTGTTGCTGCTGCTGGTGGTGTGGTGGAGCAGCCCCTAGAACCTCAAAGCCCCTCTGATGAGGGCCCAGAAGGCCCTGCCAGAGGGAGGAAGAGGCATACGCGAGATAGGGAGAGGAGGCAATACTCCATCGAAGAGGAACATGAGGATGAGGTGCTTGAATGGCTGAGGAAGAACGAGTACCTATGGTGGAAGGCACACAGGCTCTATCAAGACACCAAGAGGAAGCAGGCGGCTTGGAGAGAGAAGGCGGAGAGCCTGGGCTACACTTCGGAGGTCCTCCTCGGGTGTTGGAAGCGGTCAAGCGCACCTGGTACGGGAAGCTGCACCTCAAGAAGTCTGGCCAGGCTGGAGGGGCAGAGCCACACTGTCCTGCTGGAGATCAGGGACACCATCAAAAGCAGCGTAGATCTCCTCTCTCAGCTGGTACACACCAACATACCATCCTCAAACCGCAAGTCCTTCCTCACCTACGTCAACCAGACCCTCATGGACATGTCTGAATCACAGTACCAGGTGATCAAGGAGAGGATCACAGGTCTTCTGCACAACCCATCCAGGCCCAGCCTCCATTCCCCAGGCTCCATGTCCCCATTGCCTTGTTGGTGATCCACGAGCCTGTTCTGCAACACTGGGTAGTGGGTGCGCGTGAGATTGTGAAGGATGCAGCAAGCTTCCACGATGTTCCTCACGGTCTCTGGGCGATGCTGCATGGTGGGGAGAAGTACCTGGAACCTGTTGGCCAGGATGCCAAAGGCGTTCTCCACCACCCGCCTTGCCCTGGACAGCCTTTAGTTGAAGATCCTCTCTTCACGGGTGAGGCATCTGGAAGTGTAGGGCTTCATGAGGTAGGTTCTGAGGGAGAAGGCATCATCCCCCACAATGAAGTAGGGCACATCTTGTGTGTCGTTGGGCAGGGGGTCTGGATCTGGGAATCCCATGATGAGGTTGCGTTCCAGCCCCTCCTTGAGGTGACTGGCGTTGTATACCTGGGCATCTGAAGATGACCTGTTGCCTGAAGCATCGATGTACAAGAACTTGTAGTCAGCATCGACCATGGCAAAGAGGATGATGCTGAAGAAGCCCTTGTAGTTGTGATAAGTGGACCCTGACTTGGCTGGAGCTTTGCAGGCCACGTGCTTCCCATCTATGGCTCCAACGGTGTGGGGGAAGTTCCACTTCTGATACCACTGCAACTTTCTTCCATCCTTCTTCAGTGGAGGGGCACTGGAGGAGCTCCTCCAGGTATTCTTCAATGATGGCCTGCACCACTTCTCTGACCACAATGCTGATGGTGTTGTGTGGCACCCTCCAGGCGTACTGCATGCTCCTGTCCGTGATCCCAGAGGCCAGGTTCCAGGCTGGGCCGGAAGTTGGTGTTTGCCTTGGTCAACCTGGGTCTCAGCCGCTCCACAACTTCGTCAAACATGGCTGGCGGCATCCTCATGAACTTCTGGAATGCATGAGAGTCTTTGTTCCTCAGCTCCACCATCAGCTTGTTATACAGTCTGTACTTGGCTCTTCTCGCGATCCATCTTCAGACCCAGATACTTCTTGGACGCCTCCTTTTCTTCCCATAGAACAGGTAAAAGAGCCTGTAGAGGGCTTTGCACTGTTGTAGAACGACGGCAGCTACCAAAAGGAGTGTGCGACGATCCATGGTGGAGATGACTGGATGCTGTGGAAGAGCAAGAGCAAGATGAAGGCTGAAGAGGTCTGCACCGCAGGGCTGCTGGACTGAAAGTGAGATCCAGGTGATTTCTCCCCCTTTTTATAGGAAATATAGGTTTTCCGCTAGGTGTCCCTTTGCATCCTCCAGGCATCCTGCAGACATCCTAAATATCCGAGATACGTCCCCTATACGAACGTTTTTTCCATTTTGATGCTTTCCTTGCGAGCTGCATCTGCTTTAATCCTTTCTACGTCCGTGCTACTAATGCTGCCTGTCCGTTCCGCATCTGTTTCGCTTCCTCCCTGTGTCCATTTTCTGCTGGAGCGGATGCGAGTTGCGCGGATGCACAGCGGATGCCTAGCAGATATAGTGGACGCGTAATGGATGATGACGGACATTTTACGGATGTTCCCCGTATGCGTAGCGGTTGTATAATGGACGCATTGGATACTTTATCCGTTCAAAAAGTTTTGTGCAGCTCAAAACTTTTTGAGCAGATGAAATGTCAGTAGACGGATGCTGGATGAATAGAGAGTATGAAAAACGGACGCAGTGAGTACAGAACGGATGCATCGCATTAACCAATGGATGGCAAGTGTTTCTCTCCATTTTACATCCTCTTTCCATCCGTTGGTGCTGTGTGACATGGGCTTAAAGTAATCAAGAAGAGGACTGACAAGTAGATAATTCAACCTGGGTTTCTTTGGTTCGAGCCCTTCTATCTTACGTACATCTAGTAGATAGATAAATAGGAATGCAAGAGATATACAAGAAGACAGAGTCTCGTTGATTTTGGAAGTACATTTAGTGGGACCATGTAAAAGGACCTTTTCAGCAGTAGCCTTTTCTCTGTGGAACATCAACCCTGTTGCTTTTCTGAAAGATCCAAAAGTATGGTTTTGTCAGAGGGCCTGGGAATCATGAATGGAGAAGGATCAATTAATTATTTGATTGTATTGCTGCTGCCAAGAGGGTGAAGGTTATAGGGAGTTGCGGTGGCACAATGGATAGAATGCAGAATTGCAGAATGACTCTGCTCACTGCCAGGAGTTTGAGCCTGACTGGCTCAGGGTTAATTCAGCCTTCTATCCTTCTGGGATCAGTAAAATGAAGTTCCAGAATGTTGGTGGCAATATGGTGATTCTGTAAAATCATTTAGAGAGGGCTCTAAATCAACATAACATGGTATATAAGTCTAAGTGCTGTTCCTATTATAGGTTTTTATATTCTGGATTTTTATATATTGTAAGCTGCCTGGAGTCAGCTATGTGTGAGTTGGGTGGCCATATAAATTTGTTTTAACTAACTGATTAATTAATTAAACACAATTCACTGATAAGCTGAACATCTGTTTCGAACACATGTGTGCTGGATGGACTTAAATGAAAAAGTTTGAATAACCTAACTTCTCCTTTCTCAAAAGCACAAGAGGTTATTTACAGCACAAACAAAATGAAACCAAATGTTATGCTGTATGTCTTTTACATAAACATCTCTCAAGAGAATAGTTATCAAGAGGGATGTGCAAAACATTTCAGCCACCTGTTTTGATCTCAGAATGATACATCCACATTTCGAGGGTTTTAGTCCCATCTCACGTTTTTTTTAATGTGAAGATTTGTTAAAAATTCTTTCCCCCAGCCTAGTCAAAGCAGTAATTGGCAATTACTGCTATTAATTTAGAAAGGCCAGGATGAGGTGGAAGGGAATATGGAGAAGAAAGCCATCAGTTGAACACATACCAAGAGAAAATAAAACTATTCATATAAGAGTGTCTGTCAAGTAAATTATTGCTGTTTTGAAAAGATTCTATGCTATAAGGAACTTAACTGTGTATTTAGATAATGAACTGTAGTTAAAGCTCACAGAAGATGTGTTTTCTTGTGGGTTATTCTTAAAGTTAAGAAACAGTATCACACCACACACACATACACACACCCCAGCAATTCATTTAGATCAGAGGTTTCCAAACCTGGCAACTTTAAGACTTGTGGACTTCAACTCCCAGAATTCTGGTATCCCAGAATCCCCAAGTTTGGAATCCCCAAGTTTGGGGACCCCTGATTTACATGCTCAAACAAGAACTTCACTTACAATATCACAGTAAAGTTCGGGAAGGGGACTTGCCAAACTTGATATCTGATCTTAGTAGTATAACATGGCTATTACAAACAAATAAAAGGAAGCTGCATTTTTATGAAAACTTTTAAGGAAATGTCTCACAGGAACTTTTTTTTAAAAAGTATATTTTGTGCATATCTGCCTGGTTTGTTTGTCTGCAGGCAACAAGAACTGCTAAGTGAAAATCGGTTGAGAGGTTAGCTCTTCTGTCCTACTAACACAGAGGTCTCCAAACTTGGCAATTTTAAGACTTGTGGACTTCAACTCCTAGAATTCCTCAGCCAGCATAGCTATGCTAGCTGAGGAATTCTAGGAGTTGAAGTCCACAAGTCTTAAAGTTGCCAAGTTTGGAAACCCCTGTATTAATATGTCACCCCAGTATTTCAGGAATTATTTAAAGAACTTAAAATACTTCTTTGCTGAAATTAAAACTTTCAGCTCTACCAATAAAAGATTCTAATCTGAACAAACTGCTTCTTCAATAGATGACAGCAGACTTGCATTCCCCTGGTTCTTCTGGGGATTTATTTTGATATTTTACAAACTATTTTTAAAAATGCATTATATTCACCAACGTTTCAGCAACATTGTCTAATAGCAGTCAGCATAGCCTGCCATTTCACCTTCCTCCACAGCCTTCATCCTAAATTTAATTTAATTTAACATCCTAAATTTAATCAGAACATAACTGATTGAAAGAAATAGATGGAACACTTCAATTTGGGTGTTTTATCCTAAATATTAAACAAGACATGTTTTTCATTTTGTGTGCTTCCTATCTACCAAGAAAAAACGTTCCTTCCTGAGTTAATTCTATAATTCCATAATGTGGCAAAAATACATTTCTCAAAATGATGTACCCTGATATAGCGTATTCACCACACTAGTTGAAATTCAGGAATTTAGATGGATGTCAGCGGGTATGGAAAATATGCTGTTTCAGAAATTTGGACTAAGTGCACAGAATTTTGGGTTTCTCTAATCTTTATCCTTATATCTCTCATGTTTAATGCACATCGTAAGCAGTATTCACAAAAAAGAAAAAGAAAAAAAGAAGGCACCTTTTAAAAACAGACCTATTCTGCATCTTTTTCATTCACCAAGATATCAACCTAGTCTATGTTTCCAGGCTATGATATGAAGATAGTTCTAAATATTTTATAGTGTCATTATTAGACTGCTTTGTTACAAATGTTTTCTTTTGTAACATTGATAGTCACAAAATTGCATATTGTACACATACACACACACACACACAGACACACCCCAACAAAATATTTGCTCCAGATTCAGCTTAATGTGTTTGTATGCCAACTCCAGATACTCACTGCAGCTCTGGGTATATTTTAGGCCCAATAAGATCAATATGACAATTGCACAATTTTACAGTCTGTGTTATTACAAGTACTATAATCAGCAGGCCAGTTTATAATCCAACCAGTTCAGAAATATCAAGCTTCTTCATCATGACAAATATACCAATTTCTTTTAGTATGTTTTACTGGATCAGGAATCAGTGCTTACAAGCACATACCATAGACTTAAAGAATAACAACTTTATAAAAACAAAAACAAAATGTTTATACAAACACTACATTTCTATACCTGCTCACTTATTGAAGGCAGAGATCCAAATTGTTTTATGTATTTGTCTGTCTCTTTGGCAAGTTGGTTTGTATATTGCTGCTTTTGTTGCCTAGAACAGAAAGTTACAAGTGACTTGCTGGGTATATTTTACAAACATTACTATGTCACTATTGTCTTTAAGATAAACCTTTGGGAAATAAATATTTATTACTGAATGTGTCCAAAATAATTCCTGGCTTTAGTTCAA
Organism: Laticauda colubrina; assembly: GCA_015471245.1. Taxonomy (NCBI): domain Eukaryota; kingdom Metazoa; phylum Chordata; class Lepidosauria; order Squamata; family Elapidae; genus Laticauda; species Laticauda colubrina. The sequence goes on along the minus strand of BLBF01000063.1, from coordinate 17,222,098 downwards.
TGCAAATGAAGAACAGAGAACTTAATTGTGCTAGAGCAGATTTCACTTCATAAAAAGAATAGTTACTGACCAAAATTGGTGACATAAACTCCACAAAAGAAATTTAGTATTTATACATAGAGAAGCTCACAAAATCTTCATTCTGAGTTTGTTGCAGTTTGAATGTAACATTCAGTGATAAATGTTGAAGATAGCAAACATGTAATTCAAACTATCTGAATCAATTTGATGGCTTTTATTAGCTCAGTAGTGGATTTTTTTGTTTCTATCTGAGTGTTTGGCAATGCCAAAAATATACTTGATGTATTAACATGTTAATAAACAGATAAATGGTCACTCCCTCTCTCTCTTCCATTTTGTTGTCAAATGTTTTCAAGATGCTGAGAGCACTTTGATAAGACCCCAGCATTTACTGAGAAGTTGCATCTACAAAGCAACCCAATGAAAGGCCACCTCATGAAGCACTTACAGCTGTTGCCGCAGTTCATGTGTGTCTTGTGGGGTTCCAAGTTGATTCAGTACTCTTTGTATTTCTGCAGCTGTTTGGGAATGGGGTGGGGGGAAGAGGAAGAGGAAGAGATTTTGTAAGTGATACAGCTCCACCACAATGCCATGCATTCCTAATTGCAAATTCAGAAATGCGTACCAGTTAACATGGTTGGAGAAGATCCAATTCAACACAGCTATTCTGATACACATGCAACACTATATAAAACAGATCACGGTGCAACTGAACCAGTGAAAACTGAACCCCTTTCAAATCACATTTTAAAAATCTCTCAGTACTTTAAGTAGAACTGATACTATACAAATACTAAATGTTTAAGAAAAAAATTACTTGATATCAATAATCTTATGTTAAAAGAACAAGAAAGGTACATCAAAACAGACCGACAAAGGCCCAAAGCCATAACAAGGTATAGATGATTTCTTTCTGTATTATTGCAGGCAATGAAAATACTACAGATGTAATAAATACTGTCAAATAAAGATGTTGAATCTAGTTCTTAACCCCTTAAAATGTAAGGAGATTACTTACAATTTAACAAAAAGAAAGAATGATTGTATGTGGAGATGACCCATTCTTGTGATGAGGAATCCTATTTTTAAAAAATCTAAAATCTTCACCCAAATGTACAGAGATTATGGGATATACTTGCTAGAATTAACCCTTTCCACATACATCAATTGCTGAAATAAAGAATGAAAAGCTTTCTATTTTGTAATCACACATATAAAAAAAGTGGTTACGTTGAAAGGACATCTCTATCAATTTTCAAGTACTCTTTTTTTTCCTTTTGAATTTAGATTTCACTTATTCCAGTCCTGAAATTGGTGTAGTCCCTCCCAAACATGTGTTAAATTTGAACACTAGACAGATACACTGAAGGAAGAGGGAACCAGAATGGGCATTGGTGGAAGTTACCATGAACACCCTTTCTATCTATGCTGCGAGAGAGCCCAGGATGGGTTGACTCCTTCCTATGATGTCATAGCTGAGTCTGCACTAAGATATAAAAGCCAGCCCCCGGGAGAGACCCCAGCTTTGGCGAAGATACTTGACAGACTGAAAGGTGTCTCTGAAAGTCCAAAATAAATACAGAAATATGTTTTACCCTCTCCGGAGGAATCAAGGGAGGGGCTGGGCTCTCTCACAGCATAGATAGAAAGAGCATTCACAGTAACTTCCACCAACGCCCATTCTCCTCCATGCTGCATCGAGAGCCCAGGATGGGACATACCAAAGCTTGCATGTCCACGGGCGGGTCCTCGTCTGGCTCATCACACTGACTGTGGAACCACTTGTTGAAGCATCCATCTGCCAAAGGCTGAAGTCGCCGAGGCAAAAGCATCCAGACGGTAGTGTCTGATGAAAGGAGATGGGGATGTCCACGTGGCCACATGACAAATCTCCTCCAAGGATGCTTGCTTGGGTCACCCAGGAAGCAGAAGTGGCCACACTTCTGGTAGAATGCGCCGTCAGACCTCAGGGAACCGGAAAGGCCGCAGCTTTGTAGGCTTGCTCAATGCAAGACCTGACCCACCTGCCAATAGTAGGAGGAGAGGCCTTGTGCCCCAAGTGAGAAGGGAAAAAGGAAACAAACATGGCTTCCGACTTCTTGAAGGAGGAAGTGAGCTTAATATATGTTCTAAGAGCCCTTCTTACATCTAACGTGTGCCACTGCTGCTCTAAGTTATGGTGCGGGAGAGGACAGAAGTCTGGCAAAACAATGTCCTGGGACCTGTGAAACCAGGTGTTAACCTTCGGAATAAATGAGGGGTCCAGACGAAGAACAACCCTATCATCATGAAAGGAACAAAGGTCCTGTCTGATGGAAAGAGCAGCAAGCTCGGAAACCCTCCTGGCAGAAGTGATGGCAACAAGGAACACTTCCTTCAGAGTCAGGAAACAGAGAGACACTGTTCTAAGGGGTTCAAAGGGGGGCTTTGTAAGGGCATTAAGGACCAAATGAAAGTCCCAGGAATGATACCTGTGAACCACTGGAGGGTGCAGTTTGGAAGCCTCTTTCAAAAATCTCCTGACTGAAATGTGATGGGATAAGGAAGGAAGCGAAATCTATGAAAGGACTGAGGAGAGGCCCGCAACCTGCGTAAGGTGTTGGGGGCCAACCTTACTGTGTAAGGTGTTGGGGGCCAAACCTTTCTCCAGCCCATGCTGGAGAAGCTAAGAACTTCTGCCAACTGGGCTGAAGCAGAAGAAAGACCCTCCCTGAGGCACCATCGGGAAAAAGCCTTCCAGGTGGCATCATAGATGCGCCTTGTAGAAGGTTTGCGAGAAGCCAGGATAGTGAGGATGACCCCTTCTGGAAGATCAGCCTCCTCTAGCCGCTGCAACTCAAGTGCCACACGGTCAGCTTGAACCACTGGGGCTCTGGGTGGAGCCGGGCCCCCTGGTGAAGGGAGATTAGATGGACAGGGATCCTCTAAGGAGAAGCAACTGATAGGTTGACCAGGTCCAGAAACCAGGGCCTCCTTGGCCAATAGGGTGCCAGGAGGAGGAGCTCTGCACGTTCCTCCAACATCTTCCAAATTACTGCCGGAATGATGGGAAGCAGAGGAAAGGTGTAGAGGAGACTCTTGGGCCATCTGCACCAAAGAGCATTGGTCCCCTCCACTCCCTGGCAAGGAAACCTGGTGAAGAATCTGGTGACTTGGGCATTTTGAGGAGTGGAGAAAAGATCCACCTGTTCCAAATCTGAGGGAAAGATCCCTGAATAGAGATGGAGGAATGGACCATTCTGCCTAGTAGACTAGGCTCCTGCTGAGCCAGCCGGCCTGGGAGTTGTCAACCCCAGAGATGTGGTCCGCCAAGATCGATAACAGGTGTTTCTCTGCCCATAACCCCAGCCGTAGAGCCTCCCTCATGAGGGTTTTGGACCTCATCCCCCTTTGCCAGTTGACACGAGCCTTTGTGGCCATGTTGTCCGTAAGAACTAGAACATGAGAGCCGGTCACTGATTGCCTGAAATGCTTGAGAGCCAGAAAAATAGCTCTGAGTTCTAGCCAATTTATGGGAAGGGTCTGTTTCAATCTGAACCAAACACACTGAGCTATCTGGCCCTGCATATGGGAACCCCAACCCAGGAGGCTGGCATCGGTGGTTATCACTAGCCTGTCTGGGTCCCTGAACAGGAGTCCCCTCCAGATAGATGGGGAATGCCACCAATTGAGAGATCTCGATTTGTGGCGGGAGTGGGACCTTGATGGATGAGTGGCTGGTTCCTGCTCATTGGTAGGGAAGCAGGAACCATTGGAGGGCTCAGGAATGGAGCCGAGCCCACGGGACGATGCCAATACAGGAAACCATCTTCCCCAGAAGTTTGGACACCAGAGACAGGGGGACAATTTGATGTTGCTGGATCTGGCTGATGATCTCTGCAAGGGTCTTTCCATGAGCTGGGGACAGGAAAACCTGTCACAACATGGTATCGATGACTGCTCCCAAGTGTTGCAATTTGGTTGTAGGAGAGAGCTGGCTCTTTTTGGTGTTGATGGAAAATCCATGGCTCTGGAGACATGACAGGGTAATTTGCAGATCCCGATGGGCCGCAAAGATGGAAGAGGAAAGAATCAAAATGTCGTACAAATAGCATTGGATCCTCACTGGAATAGAACACAGAGATGCCACCAATGTTGCCAGAACCTTTGTGAAGACCCTTGGAGCCGGTGAGAGGCTGAAGGGAAGTGCTCAATACTGGTAATGGGTATTCTGATAACAGAAATGGAGAAACTGGTGATGATGAGGCCAAATTGGGATGTGGAGGTAAGCCTCAGTGAGATCAGTGAAAGAGAGGTCGCCCTCCCGAACGCTCTCTAAAATAGAATGCAGAGTCTGCAGTGTAAATCGCCTGTATTTTACAAATTGGTTGAGAAATTTTTGATCAAGGATGGCTCGCCACCCCTGAGGCTTTGGGAACGATGAAAAGGCAAGAGTAAAGCCCACATCCCCGTTGAGATGGGGGAACAGGTTGAATAGCCCTGATTTAAAGAAGGTGTTGAATGGCCTGATTCATGAGGGCTTGCCTGGAAATGTCCTGAGATACAGGACAGATCAAAAAAATTGGGGGGGGGGGGTTAGGAAGTCCAATTGTAACCCTGACCTAGTAGTGCTGAGCACTCAGGCGTCCGTCGTTGACTCCTCCCATTTGGAGGCAAAGAAGGCTAAGCGACTTCCGATGGGTGGGGAGAAGGAGGGATTACTTAGAGCGACAGAAGGAATGACCCCCTCCCCCCGAAAGGGCCATTTACCAGCAAAAGGTTGTTGCCTGCCAGATATTTCTGCCCCTTGGTCTTCGCGTTGGGAGTATGGCCTGTGAGAGCGGGGGAAGCATGACGAGGTCTCCACTCGGAAGGCAGGAGGGTGATAAGGAACAGGGTGATAGTCGGCTTTCTTCCCAGAGGAAGAGAGAATTTTACGTTTATCTCTGGTTTCGATAAGATAAGGTTCCAGAGCATCGCCAAAAAGCTTATCACCTGCGAAAGGAACTGAAGCCAGCTTCCATTTTCAGCTTGACTCCGCCTGCCAATTTCAGAGCCATAAAAGTCTTCTTGCTGCAACAGAAATGGCCTTGGATGCAAATTTGGCAGAATTGAGAGTGGCATCCGCAGTGAATTCCGCTGCTGCAATAATCTTATTAAGGTCTTGGTGAGACCGAAGGTCAGAAGCAGGCAATCTATTCTTGAGTTGGCGCAGCCACTGTATGGATGTCCTGGTGAAGAAGGATGCTGCTGTTGAAGCCCGAACAGCCAAGCATCAGCCTGGTGATTGCGCTTGAGGGTCTGTTTGGAAGCTTTATCACCTGGTTTCAAGATATTTTCTGGCTCCATGGGAGTGCCAGAAGATGAGAATGAGGCCAGAACTGGAATGTCAACAGAAGGCACTGCCAGGGCATTGTCCAGAGCTGCGCTGACATTGTAGAAACGCTTATCTAGAGAAGATGGGCAAGGACCTGCTGAAGGAGAAGCACACTGTTTCTTGACCATTTCCAGGAACAAAATGGGAGAAAGGTAAAACCTCTGCATGCACTACAGGCTTGGAGAAGAGCGAATCTCCTTGGCTAGAGGGATTTCCTTGTGGCTCGGGAGCCACTTCCTCTGGTGACAGCTTGGCAGTGACCAAGGCCTTGCTGAGTAATGGTCTGAAGAAAGTAGGTTTGAAGACCAATGCAGGGGATGTCTGCTCTGGGTGAGAATCCTCTTCCTCTGAAAGATTTTGGTCAAAAATCTCACCTTCTTTGCACTCTGAATGAGAGGAGTAACTTTGTTTAGATGGTGAAGGCCTTCCTTCCTCATCAACCTCCTCCCATTCTGGTAGAGAAGAATGGACCCTGAGGTTCTGAGGCTTGTGTAGATCAGGGTGATGAGGCAAGGAACTTATAGATTGAGAAGGGAGAAGGGCCTAAACCCTTTCCAGAGGTTGAAGAATTTGCTTGAAGCTTTCAGCCAATCCCTGCCTAATGGCTGATAGACTACATCTTGGATATCCTTGGTCTATGCTCAAAGGCAGAGGCAGAAGGCAGAAGGCCCACTGCTGTGGGAGTGAAGGTGGCTTCAGGCCTAGATTGAGGAGAGGTTCGAGGCCTGTAGGGAGGGGGAGGAGCATAGGGCACAGAAGCCTGTTGGAAATAAGGCCCAGATCTGCATAGATTCTGAGGATCTGACTGTACAGCATGAGCCTCAGGAGACCAGGATGGAGGAGGGAAAGGTTCATAGATATCTTCTCCTCCCCTGGGAGGGCTTGGTTGGGGCCCACGAGTATCACCTGAAACATGCTCTAGTTGCACTCCCTTCTGTTGAATAGTTCTGTTGAACTGCCTCTCTAGAAATGCATGTCTGCGCTTCTCTGCCCTCAATTCAACCTGAGTTACCTTCTTAGGGGCTAGAGCTTTAGCTTTGATTTTAGCAGCCACCTTTCTCTGGACTGATTGGGTGCATTGCCTACATCTTTTTCTCCTGTTGGGCTTAAGACACTGTTCCATTGGGGGGGAGAGCTGAGGCTTACCTTGCTCCATTTGTAAAATAAAGGCTCTTGCGTTAGAAAGAAGCTATTTAGAAATTTTTCTATTAAGCTCCTTTGGGTATAAATGGCCCCCAGGCTTACAAAATGGCTGCTCACCTTGGCTTGAATCCAAGATGGCCACTGACTACAGGAAAACAGGCTCCAAGATTGAAGAATCGCTCCTTAGGCTATACAGAGCCCCGAGTGAAGTCAGCAAGGGAAAAACACAGCAACCAGCTACACGATCAGCTGGCTGGAGCTCTTATCAGTTTGCCGATCGTGTTTACGATCGTTCCAAACTGCAGGCATGGTGGGAGGTCTGAAGACGCTGCCGAGCTTGCCTGCACATAGCTCTGTAATGCTTTTCCCAATGTTGCAGGGCTCTCCTGTAAAGCAGCTGCACAGATCCCTGGAAGCTGCTTGAAGAGAGGAAAAAAGTACTGAAGATCGCTGGTGAGTGCTATCTAACAGAACACTTTCAGAGACACAGCTACTGACTGAAAGGAGCTGAATCAAAAGCTGGGGTCTCTCCCAGGGGCTGGCTTTTATATCTTAGTACAGACTCAGCTATGACATCATAGGAAGGAGTCAACCCATCCTGGGCTCTCGATGCAGCATGGAGGAGAATGGGCATTGGTGGAAGTTATCGTGAACGCCCTTTCTATCTATGCTGCGAGAGAGCCCAACTCCTCCCTTGATTCATCCGGAGAGGGTAAGTCATATTTCTGTATTCATTTGTGCTTTCAGAAACACCTTTCAGACTGTCAAGTATCTTTGCCAAAGCTGGGGTCTCTCCCGGGGGCTGGCTTTTATATCTTAGTACAGACTCAGCTATGACATCATAGGAAGGAGTCAACTCATCCTGGGTTCTCGACACAGCAAAAATGTATTCAAGAATTCAACATGGTTAACATACATCCTGGAAAATTACTATGAATTGGATTATCATGCCAAGCCACAGAATATTTGATCTGCAATGGGTGGGGATGGAAATTGCTGCTCAAAATATTCTAGGTTTGTGAAACTATATTAACCATATTTTGTGCTGTGGTTAAAATCAAATTTACCAGGATTTTATTCGTTCACATGTAAATGTGAATTTAAAGTTTCAGTTTTACAGTATTTTTAAATTTTCAGCTGTTAAATATATTTGCCATCCATCTTTGAGATGAAAATTAAAAAAAGTCAAAGAACAAGTTGAAGTCTGCGAAACATGTATCCATTCCTTCCAGAATATTTAATATTTAAAACTAATTCTTAAAGAGTTCCCAGAGACCATGGTGGAGAAAATATATAAAAATGATCTGTAGAAAATGCTTTAAAGGCTTGAAAATTTATAATAGTGATTTACTAAAAGTGCTTGAAACGCATAAGCTGACATACTAGCTTTTAAGATTATCGTCCAGAATTCACCTATCTTGAAGGAAGTTACATTTATGTCAACTCATAAAGCATTCCTTTACTTAATTGATTTACTGAATTGATATATTAATTTATTTAATTAGTTGCACATAGTAAGGCCCTGTCACACTGCCCAACGGATGCAAAACGAACACAACGGACGAGAAAAATGTTCCATCCGTTGTTATCTGCTCTCAGAAGGGGCAAAAATTTGCATAACCGGAGCAGATAACACGGACGCGGGGAGGACGCAGGGCGGATGGAAAGCGGATGCGGAACGGAAGCCTAGCGGATGGAAGAGGATGGGAGTGGATGGCACATCCTCTAGGCTTCCGGGGGAACCTCAGCAAAGCAGATGCGGAACAGATACAGCGGATGCACAGCGGATGAAGCGGATGCAGAGTGGAAGCCTAGCGGATGCCGAGCGTTAATTGCGCATGCGGGGAGGATACATTGCATCAGCCCCGCGGATATAACGGAAGCAGCTCGGAAGCAGGTCGCTATTCAGAGGAAAGACCTGCTTCCAGACACATCGACTGCCTTGCCTGTCCTGCCTGCATGTCTGCCTGCAAGCCTTGCTACCAGCCTTGCTGCCAGCCTCCCTGCCAGCCTTGCTGTCTGCCTGCCAGCCTTGCTGCCAGCCAGTCTGCCTGCCAGCCTTGCTGCCTGCCTGCCTGCCAGCCTTGGTGCCTGCCTCCCTGCCAGCCTTGGTGCCTGCCTCCCTGCCAGCCTTGGTTCCTGCCAGCCTCCCTGCCAGCCAGCAACCCCACAACCATGCTGAAGCACAGCAAGCCTCAGCCAACTGCTGCCAGCCCTTGCAAGAGGGACAGGGCTACCATCCCGCCCCCTGGCCCTCACTCTGGTTCTGCTGGGGCTTCTGCAGCACGGGCTCACTCTTCTGGGGCTGGGGCTTCTGCTGCTTCTGCTTTTGGAGGAGCTGTGGACAAGCACTCCAGCACCAGCCACCTCCACAGTACCTGGACCCTTCACCCCTGAGACTGAGCGACCAAGAGGAGTGCCAGAGACTCATTTTTGTTTCATAGCTTCTTGTTAGTAAACTCTATTTTTGATTCATACACTTGCTTCGTTTCTTTTTTTTAATAAAGTCTTGGTGGAAACTTTTAGAAATGGTTTAAGCCTTTGCATGCTTGTGGGATGGGTTAAGATAGCAGTGGGATGGGCAGGGATACCTGTGGGATGGGTAATAGCTGTGGGATAGATAAACCTCCAGTGCAAGCATAGTGGGACTGTATGGTCCACCCTCCCAGGTGCCACACCTTTGGCCCTTTATTATCAATAACAATGTAATCAATCATCCACACATGTCAACATAAACACAACTCTTTATTAAATGCCCTGTTCATTGTAGGACCACTCAACATACATGGTCCAATCTCATCCGTGTGATGAGACAGGCTGAAGGAAGCATCCATTAAGCATCTACCATCCTGTCTTGCCATTCCACTGCTCCAGCTGGGGAGTTGCACCAGTGTTTCAGGAGGTTGCGCTGCTTCTTCCCTTCACGTGAGGCTCTGTTGGGGCCTTGCACATCCTCAGTGTCTATCAGGTTTTGCCCTTGTCTCCATTCCCCAGGCTCCATGTCCCCATTGCCTGGCTAGAGGTCCACGAGCCTGTTCTGCAAGACTGGGTAGCGGGTGCGCATGAGATTGTGCAGGATGCAACAAGCTTCCATGATCCTCCTCACGGTCTCTGGGTGATGCTGCATGTTGGTGAGAAGTACCTGGAACCTGTTGGCCAGGATGCCAAAGGCGTTCTCCACCACCCGCCTTGCCCTGGACAGCCTGTAGTTGAAGATCCTCTCTTCCCGGGTGAGGCATTTGGAGGTGTAGGGCTTCATGAGGTAGGTTCTGAGGGAGAAGGCGTCATCCCCCACGATGAAGTAGGGCACATCTTGCATGTCGCTGGGCAGGGCTTCTGGATCTGGGAAGCCCACGATGAGGTTGTGTTCCAGCCCCTCCTTGAGGTGATTGGCGTTGTATACCTGGGCATCTGAAGATGAGCCGTTGCCTGAAGCATCGATGTACATGAACTTGTAGTCAGCATCGTCCATGGCGAAGAGGATGATGCTGAAGAAGCCCTTGGAGTTGAAATAAGTGGACCCCGACTTGGCTGGAGCTTTGCAGGCCACGTGCTTGCCATCTATGGCTCCAACGATGTGGGGGAAGTTCCACTTCTGATACCACTTCTCTGCAACTTTCTTCCATCCTTCTTCAGTGGAGGGGTACTGGAGGAGCTCCTCCTTGTATTCTTCGATGATGGCCTGCACCACTTCTCTGACCACAATGCTGATGGTGTTGGGTGGCACCCTCCAGCTGTACTGCATGCTCCTGTAGGTTGTCCCTGAGGCCAGGTGGCGCAGAGTGAGTGCCACCTTGAGCCCAGGTTCCAGGCTGGGCCGGAAGTTGGTGTTTGCCTTGGTCAACCTGGGTGTCAGCTGCTGCACAACTTCGTCAAACATGGCTGGAGGCTTCCTCATGAAGTTCTGGAACGCCCGAGTGTCTTCGTTCCTGAGCTCCATCATCAGCTTGTTGTACAGTCCGTCCTCTGCTCTTCTGGTGAACCATCTTCATACCCAGACGCTTCTTGGCTGCCCCTTTTTCTTCCCATAGTAGAGTTCACAGAGCCTGTAGATGGCTTCGCACTGTTGCAGAAGGATGGTGGCTGCCAAAAGGACTGTGTTACGATCCACGGTGGACATGACTGGATGCTGTGGAAGAGCAAGAGTCAGATGAAGGCTGCAGACGTCTGCAGCAGGGCTGCTGGTCTGAAAGTGAGATCCAGGTGTGTTGCTCCCCCTTTTTATAGGCAGTATAGGTGTCCCTTTGCATCCTCTAGGCATCCTCTAGGCATCCTTAATATCCGAGATAGGTCCCCTCTGCGGACGTTTTTTCCGTTTTAAATGCTTTGTTTCCGTGCTGCATCCGCGAGGCATCCGTTCTGCATCCGTTCTGCATCCGCTCCGCTTCCTCTCTGCGTCCAAGTGGATGCGAGTTGCGCGGATGCGCAGCGGATGCCTAGCGGATATAGCGGATGTGTAACGGATGCAGAATGGATGCGTAGCGGATGCAGAACGGACGAAATGGATACATTTTCCATGCAAAAGTTTTGAGAAGCTCAAAACTTTCTGAGCGGATGAAACGTCCATAAACGGATGCTGGATGGATAGAGAGGAAGCAAAATGGAGGCAGTGAGTACATCGCGTTAACCAACGGATGGCAAGCTTTTTTGTCTGTTTTACATCCTCTTTGTATCCGTTGGTGCAGTGTGACAGGGGCTTTAAATGTGGTCTGAAATGGTGTACAGACCACTAGCACGTTTTTGTGAGTGACTGCTACCTGCTGGCCATTTTTCTTCAGCTTTAAAGATTAATTCCATGTCAAAATTTGCCCAAGAAACATAAACTTCTATCAAATTATTTCAGAGCAATTAAAAAAAAAAAAAAGATTAGGCTAAGTTACAAGGAAACATTCTATTTGTTAGTTTTGCAGTCTCTCTGTTGATGTGAACCAATAGGTGCCAGCATCTAGTTGAGCTCGTCTAGGCTCTAAATCTAAAGGCTAGGTCCCACTGGGCGACGGATGCAAAATGTATGCAAAAAGGACACAGCGGACGAGCAAAATTTCAGGAGTGGCTCCATCCATTGTCATCCACTCCAAAAAGTGGCAAAAATTTGCATAAACAGAACGGAAAAGAAAGGAAAAGAATGGACGTGGGTTGTATGTAGTGGGGATGTTAAACGGATGTTCATAGGAAGCCTAGAGGGTGTATATAGGATGCAAACCGTTCACTGCTCATCCTTTCTATTTCCGTGCTACTAACACTGTGTTGACGTTCCGTGTACCTTTTCTTTCCTCCCTCTTTCTGTTTTCAGCTGCAGCGGATGTGAGTTGCGAGGATGCCCAGAGGATGCAGAGAGGATACAGCGGACAGTGGAAAGTTCATCCATTCACAAAGTTTTTGCAGCTCAAGACTTCTTGACCGGATGAAATCTCAGTGGATGGATGCTCGAGGGATAGAGTGTATGAAACACGTATGCAATGAGTACACAACGGATGCATAGCGTTTTCCAACGTTTTTTTACGTTTTACATCCTCTTTGCATCCGTTGGTGCAGTGGGACAGGGGCTTAAGTAGGTTAGAGCCTGATTAGCATTTGGATGGGAGATCTCCAGGTGGTATTCAGCAGTGAAAGGTGAAGCTGGAGCACTCAGATGGCAATAGCAAACTAGTTCCCAAATGTTGCCAAGTAAACAAGGGTGCCAGGAACAGAGCTTGACTTGAAGGAGATGTTATAATTGAAAATGTGGCCTTAACTGAAAACTGAAAATGTGAAATGTGATTGAAAATGTGGCCTTAATTAGTTAGAGTAAATCTAGTTAAGGTTGACTGAAAGCTAGCTTCTTACAAAAATAAATTATAAACTATAATCTTACACCTCTCTCTTCCTCTCCCTGATTTCTATTGTGTAACATTAACATTTGAGGTATTGGATGGGCCACTAAAATGGAGAACACTCAATTAAGTCAATTATGTTTTTATTAGTTAAAAAAATTAAAAGTGCAGGATTAGAACAGGGCTGGCAGTCTGATGTAGTTTAAATGTCTTGAACCCCCATCATATCGAGCTAGTATGGTCAATGGCTAGAGAATGCCACTCTTGCTTACAAATATGATAAAGGCATCACCTAGTGCAAGAATTGTCCTCAAAAGGACATCAAGAATATAGAAAGAAAAGTGGAATGGTGGAAGTGCTTAACTTTACTATAAATGGCTTGACACATATACTGATAAAATATTTGGCAAAAAGAGGAAGCGCTGCTACTTATCCTTATGAGACTCGAGCACCAAATATATTATTGATCAGCATATAACAATGAGGGTGAAACTCCTTAAAAATCAAACTAAAAACTGCTGCTCCAGAGAAGTTTCATAAACTTTCAAACTACACCCTACAGATAAAACTGAAAAAACTTCCAAGGAATGATGGCTTGACATTGATCACATATAAAACAACTTTGCATCATTACTATTCCTTTGTTCTGCACTGGGCTAAATAGAGAGAAAAATAATGTTTCATAATGTTACTTCTAAAAGATGTCAGTGATGTTCAGGGTCGCAGAACACTCCACATTAAAGATCATCATCATTTTATTCCTCTACTACACAGAAGAGCAACCATTAAACCAGTAAATAACACATTTCTAAACTATAAACTGTTAATCAAATTGAAAGACATTTGGTTATTGTTTTAAATGGTGATATAGTTGACATTTTATAAAATAAAGTTTCCTCTCTTCTGATCCACTTAATAAGTTATTATCAAGAGCAATGACCAAATTCACATAATGCACTAATGTAGTTAATAATTGTCAGGGTTGGCATAACACTAAAGTATAAACCACAGGAATTAAAATTTACAGTCAATGCTAAATGAACCACCAAGTCAATGCTAAATGAACCACCACTTCATCAAGATATGCGAACCTAATCAATATGTTTATCTTTGTTTTATAAAATAAGAATATTTTAGTACATCACATTACCACCAACAGCTAAAAGGCCCAAGGAATAGGACTATGTGAAGTAGTATTCTGTACTGGTATGTGGTAAAGATCTTGAATGATGGGGGAAAGAAATGCTGCTGAGGGAATGGTCAGATAGAGAGAATATAGCCCAGAGTTGAACAATGGGCAGAACAAGAGGCTCAGAATGGACTCTCCCTCATTGCTCAGGCTGTACAGATGGTAGGAAAGTTGTACTTTCACATTTGCATGATTCTATTAATATAGCTTTACAAAAATAGCTCATCTGGTCATGTTTCCTGCCTGGTTATATATAATATGTTTATAAACATTATATAAACATTATATAAAGTATATAAACATTTATGCTGTTCAATTTCCTTCGGGTATTATCCCACATCATTGTAGTTGTGCTTTTAAAGTTGTAACAACGTTTCTGCAGAATCTCATCTGCCATCATCAGGCTTCTGTATCAGGCTAATTTGGATAACACCCGAAGGAAATTGAACAGCATACATGTAAGTACCCGCAAAAACTTAAAAAAACACATATAAACATTATATATATGTTTAAGAGCAGATTGTATTAACTGAAAATTATAAAAAATTATAACATTTTTATGACCAAACGTAAAATGCTTTCCATTATATAATATCTATCACAACTCCTTTGCCAGCTACATAGAATGAAAATATTATATGCACAGAATGACTATTTAATTAAGGGGAATTAATTATTCCATCCATTTGCTCTATATCTTAAACACAAATGAACTATAGTTTTGCAGTTTTGTTGATTCATGTAGATTTTTAAAGATAAATTCCTAGTGTCAATTCTACGGCGAGTGATCCATGACCCTTGAACTGAATCTTGTTCAATCTAGAATGATTCAGAAGTTAATAAATCACCGTAGTAAGGTTAGATACAAAATTGTGTCAACAGCATAATCTAATTGCCTGTGTTTATCCTTCTGTCATTCCTACTCAAGGACTTTTCCAATTTGGAGTTCTGAAATTGAAAAAGGAAAGAAACTTCCCAACAGTGAGGACAATTAACCAGTGGAACAGCTTGCCTTCAGGTGTTGTTGGTGTTTCATCACTGAAAGTTTTTAAGAAGAGACTGGACAGTCACTTGTCTGAAATGGTATAGTGTATCCTGCTTGAGCAGGGGGTTGGACTAGAAGACCTCCAACATCTCTTCCAGCTCTATTCTGATTCTGATTGATCAGTGGATGCTATAGTTCAAAATGTCAGAACTAAATTGCTTTTTCAGTGGAAAGGATCTTTGTGTATCTTGTCTTTTGTCCACAATTTCACCACTCAAACAACAAATCTGCCAAGCAGTTTGGATGTCATTTACATGTGAAATAAGAATGAGTCACAGTGGTAAATATCTACATGTCCATGTTTAAAAATGAATGGGGCAACGCTGATTTAAATAAAATGTGGTTGAAGGCAAAGGAGGAAGAAGAGCAAATCAAGCTTAACAAATTGTTTTAAACATATACAGGTAGTCCTCTACTTACAACAATACATTTAGGGACTGTTCAAAATTACAACAGCACCAAAAAAAGTGACTTATGACCATGTTTCACACTTATGTCCTTTGCATCCCTGTGGTCATGTGATTAAAGATGGAGTAGACAGATCTTATAATCACGTGGGAGATATAACTCAGAAGTGCGGTTTAGAAAAATGTTTGCATTTTGAGAAAGCCATTAAAGTTGAGACATACTTCACAAAGAGATGGTCTAAAATGCTTCATTAGATAAATGACAGTTTGCTTAGTTGCATCAGTTGTGTAGGTTCAGGAAGTCCTGTTCCTAGCCTGAATGCAAAGCTCCACTTCTACTAGGCGAGACATTCCTGTTTGTAGAATTCTCTGTTGCACCTTCAGAATTAATTCTGAAAAGATTTGCAATCCCATGACTTCCTCATGTTCTCCTGAAAGCTTGTCAGAAAGAAAGCAAAAGGTTCAATTCTGTTTTGGGCTAACCACAAATTATCATGCCAACTGAATTTTAAACTAGTTGATTATAGTAAGTGATCACAAGTCAGATTCATAAATTGTGGTTGAAGTTTACTTATATCCACTAACTAACCAAACTGTCATTTATCTAGCTTCAAATGACTTGATGAGCTGTGATAAATTTTATCCTGTACTGAAGGCTTTCCAATATCTCTGTGGCCATATGGGGAAAGAAGAGCAAATGTATAATCCTGGGAGCAAGCTATTCTTAATCTCCTAATAAAAAACAATTGTTTTTGATCAATATGCCATCCAGATCAATCCACTTGTGGTTTGCTCTATTATTCTTGAAAACATCATTGTTCATCTTGTTATTCATATGCATAATAAGCTTGCAATAATTTTAGAATGGAATTAATGAGCATTCACTAAAATTATTCACAGCTTTAAAAATCTAGGGTAGCAACATGGTTGAATGCCAATCTTTAACAGAAAAAGAAGCAAGGATATTCAAATAGTAAGGATTTGTGGGTGGGCGGATGTCATAATACAGATGATTTTTTAAAAAGCCAACACCTGGCTTGTATCAATTTTAAAATAGGAACATTGTTTCATTAGAAATTGTGTCTATTCAAAAGGATGGTGTGAAGCAAAGCAGTGCCTTTAGCAAAGCAAAGCAGTCATTTAGCATGAAATTTCAAAAACTGTATATCAGAAAACTCTGAGAGTTTGCCTACTCCTATTGAAGATTAAGGCGATCAGACTTTTTTATGTTTCTACAAATTTTGGAGTTTTCCAAGATGCATCCCTCTTTCAATCTAAGGATGCTATGCTGGTAACGTAAGGACTTTGTCAGGTGGAGCTCCATTCAAAATCCAGGAAAGAAATACTTAGACTCTTTAGTTTAGAGAAAAGATATCCTTTACTGGAAGTGAAGTGGTAGCAACCAAAGAATTCTGAATCTGAGAAATTAGGCGCGCAATTCACATATACAAAGTGATGGAAGTGTTCCCACCCCCAATAGTTCAAATGACACTTCCAATTAGAAGTTGTGGATATGATCATGTGGGCATCTTCAGGTGATGATGAGGCCTCTGTCCGTTGACCTTGGCATATTTTGATAACGGGTTGCAGTTGCGCAGATAAAAGAAAGCTAAGCGAGAAATAGAAATCTAACTCTATTTTATGCTTCCCCCCCCATTTACACAACAGAAGAATTTAACACCTCCAGCTCACTTCCCCAACTTATCCCTACCTCCCCTCCCCCCTCCCATTACTTATGGCAGTCGAAAGATGCAAAGCAATAGCAGAAGATCTTGAAAGCTGACAGACTTTTATTTTTAAAAAGGAAATATCTCTAAGTAAAAAATGCTACAACTATTGTCACTCTTATTAAATAGACTTATTTAAGAGCTCACGAAAAAGGATCTTTGTTATCCAAATGCTGAATTGAAATTTTACAGACAGAAATATATCAGCATTAAGTTGACAAGTCCAAAACTAAGAACAACACATTGGTGATTCTCCCAAGCTGAGTTCTTCATGGTTTTTACTCCTATAGACAAAGTCTTGACAGCCTGAGGATTCTACTATTTAGAACCGCAATATACTCTGCGAACTACTAGGGAGAGGCTTCATCCTTTTTTCTCACTTGACACCTGAGGATTGAGTTGACTTTTACTTCTCTGGAATGTACCCTCTCCCTCCTGGGACTCTACCTCCTTACTGCATTTAATCACAAAGCTATATATGGTGCCCAATGATGCTGAAAAACACATTTCTTAAAAATTACCAGGTCCTCATAAAAAAGTTTTAGCAATCATCAAATCTGGTTGAGTATTTTTATACTGGAAGAGAATCCACATGTTGTAAATTAGATATATTGTTATATGCTAGAATTCACTGGAGTTGGGTGATAATACCCTGTTTCCCTACTCCAAAATAAGCCCTAATTAAGATCACGCCCATCCAGAGTGCATGGGTAAAAAGGGTGGGGACAGGGGGCGGTGGAGCTGCTTGCTACTTACCTTTGGACAGTTGTAGCCAGGCCTCGCACACCCCAACACCTCCTTTGCCAGCCCATTTCTTCTGCAGCCTGCGAGGCTGGCAAGGCTTTCCTGAAGGCCTCTGTAGCTGATAACAAAACTCCAGATTGATCCGGAGCTCAGTTATTGGCTGCAGAGGCCTTCAGGAAAACCTTGCTGCCTGCAGAAGAAGTTCCTGAAGGTCTCTGACAGTGAAAAGGAGGCCGGGAATGATGCATGCAAGTGAGGTTAGTCAGTGGATGACATCCCCCGAAAATAAGACCTGGTGCCTTTTTTTTTTTTTTTTGGTGGCAAAAAATCCATATAAGACAGGGTCTTATTTTTGGGGAAACACGGTAGTAACAACATAGAGGTGGGTATAAAACAGAAGATGTACTTTGTGGTTCAATTGTTTGGACAATTTTAGATGGTGCTTGGTCTGGACAAGGCCTGTCAAACTGGCAGTCCATGGGCAAGCCATGCCCATTCCGGTTCCACAAAGACAAAAAGGTCATGATATATCATATGACACAATTATGTTTGACAACTTAGACAAACCAAAATGGAGAGCATTTTCTTTTCTCATGACCTAATTGCCACATGCTGCCATTTGTGGTCTTACCTCTTCTCCATTATCACTCATGGCAATATACCTCTGCCTGGATCTATTTGCTTCAGACTGGGTAGAGAAACCAATTGAAACCCTTTTGGGCACAACCCTAATACAATAACACTTGGGCTATTATGGTACTTGAAAAGCAAACTGAATCAACAGGAATCAGAAAAACACATCAGGAAAACACCAACAAATTTCTGTAGAAATCTAATTTGCATTCTCATGAAACTCAACAGCCATAACATTATATATTATACATTCTCTATTTTTCTTATAAAATTCTGGGTCTACAATCATATGAAGCCAAATGCACTGAACAAACAGAACTGAGTTATTCATTGTGTACTGCTAATTTTCTTTAAGTTTTGGGGATGAAAAGTGAAAATCTCATACAACCTTTTATCACATTCATTTCACCAATTAATAAGAAGCATAAACATTCTTGCAATATTTCTATTTTAACTACAGGATTGTTTTTTCTATTTTTTACATATGAATACCTCTCATAATTAGCACCTCATCATAATTTAAAACAGCTAAACTAATTTCTGCTTATAATTTCTCCCCCCCCCCCAAGGGTTAATAACAGGTAATAAAGCGAATCAATTGAATGGCATATTTTCAGATTCTATAAGGGAAAAGGATCTTTCCAGGCCAATTTTGTCCTCTGCAGTGTTTTCTTAGCACTTAAAAACATTACACAAGGTGAATTCACTCTTAATTCTTCACCATTCAGAATATATACTTTAGATAAGATTATCAAGAGGTTTAATTAGTAGCCAGTAATTACCAAACATTTACCACACAATAGGTCCAAAATATCACTGCCTAACTAATAAAGTAAAGAATTACAAAAATGACAGCATGCTATTTACTTGTGGACTTTTAAAAGCTCTTTTAAATGAAGTTTCTAAAATTGCATCAGTCAAAAAATTGTTAATATGAATAGTTAACTTACTGCATTGTGTGATTTTCTGTATATTAGACGTTATATGTTGGGCCAACTGGTTAGCATCTCCAGCAGTGTTTGCATTATACGCCATGGTATATTATAACTCCACTAAAGTCATAGAGTTCAGGGACCACTAAGCAACAACACCTGAAAATAAAGAAACACAGTTTAAGGACTTATATACAATGAAGAACTGTGCTGTAAAACCCACATTAATCAATTCCTTTAAAAAAAAATTAATTTGAAAAAAAAAACGTTAAAGTACAAAATTATAACAAAAGAGAAAAGATATGAGATGGGAATAACAGGGAATGTTTAAAATTTGACATTAAAAACAAGCACAAACAAGAATAACACAAAAAATAACGGTTACGTCTAACTCCCTTCAATATCAATAACATTACATACTAAAATAAGTTTAAGGAGTTATACGCAATGTAGAACTATTCTATAGAATTCGTATTAACTAAATCCTTCAAATTTTTTTTTGAAAAAAATAGAAAAAAATAAAATACAAAATTACAATAGAGAAAAGCTGACAGATGGGAAAAACAGGGAAAGTTTAAAATTTGACATTAAAAAGACAAACACGAAAAATAACACAAAAAAGAAACAAATGCCAACTCCCTTCAATATCAATAATATTATATAATAAAATAAACTCTTGTTTTAGATTATCAAAAGAAAGATACAAAACTAAAAATATAAATACAAATAATAACAGCAACATAATCATAATCTATTATGATATAATATAATAATATCATAATCTATTAATTTGAATAAAATATATCACCCATATGTGCTCCATGTTATCATTCCAAAAATACACATTGCTGGATATTTCTATAATAAATATTTAAAATAGAACATCCTCCACTTTCAAATTAGCCAAAATATAAACACCTAAGGTAAAAATGTGTAGCTATCAATCTCCTACATTTCTACAATCAGAATAATCCAATCTTTCTTGAAATTAGTAACAGATATTCCAGATGCTTTTTCAAAAGGCAACTGAACATTCTTGTTTTTTCCTGGATTTCACTTCTAATTCAAGAAGCTTCTTCAGTTTCTTCTTCAGAACAGAAGAAGCTTCTTGGATGAGAAGTGAAATGTCTTCCAGGAAAAAAAAACCAAGAAAGTCCATTTGCCTTTTGAAAACGTACCTTCGGGACAACCATGACCTGGAAGAGCGAGAGTCCCCACAGACAGTAACAAATTCCCAAATATATAAATACTGTATAAACAGAATACCAAATATTACTGTTGGGCTCCCATGTAAAAAAAATAATTTGGGATACAATTTGCTTTCCTTTTACTAGCTGTAACATTTTTAAAGAAATGTTAACTTTTATTTTAGTTACTTTTCATATTCCATGTGGTTTATTTTTCATAGGCTTCCCATTTCTTCTGAAAGATTTGCTTTCATGTTGGCATTTGCAACCCTGAAGAGGAATGAAAGCTTAGTAAGGGAGCAAAAAGAGAGAGTTCAGGAGAATGAGACAAAAACTGTCCGTGTAGAGAAGACCAACACATTTCAATACAAAAATGCACTTGAACAAATGCACATCTAACATAGATTGAAATTATCAGAGATCCAACCTAAAACTAAGAAGAAATTCTACATCAATCTTCCCCAAACTGTTATCTTCCCGGTTCACTGAATTATATAATGCTCAGACATCATGAAGGATCAAGGAGAACAGAATTGTTTTTGCCTATTTCAGGAAGGTTTATCTCTGCAAACTTACCTCTTTTATGAACGTAAAAAGCTTTGCTTTTTTTTTTTTTTACCTATCTGTCAGATGTATGTTTAAAAATAAATAAATGAAAATATGTCAAGAAGTAGCTGAGATATTTCTAAGAAGGCATAAGATGGATGAGTAAGAACATTGTGAAGCCTTCCATCCAATTTCAAAAAACATTGTATCCAAAGCCACAATAAAGATACAAGCTGCAGTTTTCCAACCCTATTTTTAAGTTATTTTTCAATTCCTTTTACTACAGTGTCATCTTTACATATGGTGATATTTCCTCTTTCCCTGTTTTCAGTCTTTAGCAATTTCCGCAGAATTGGCTTATGGAGGTAAAAGAAGTTTCCCAGAGACTTACTGAACTCATTAGGTCAGGGTTTCCTTCATTCTATTGTGTAAGGTATTAATCTGGAAAAATCAGCAAATTTTCTTTAAAAACACACACTTTCTTTTTCTAAATCACCATTCCAATCATCGTATTCCCTTTTGGGAAAAGCAACATATAAAAAGGTGAAGAAATTGTGGGAGTGCCATCACTTGAGACTTTCAAGGAGAGATTGGATTGTCATTTCACAGAAATAGTGTAGGGTCTCCCGCTTGGGCGGGGGGTTGGACTAGATGACCTACAAGATCCCTTCCAACTCTGATTATCTGTTATCTGAAATGAAGGACTATGGTATAAACAGCAAATACCGTATTTTTCACACTATAAGACGCACTTCTCCCTCCAAAAGTGGGTGGAAACTTTTGCGGTGGGAGCAGTGGGGTTGGTGTGCTGCCTCTGCTGGGGAACACTGGAGCTTTTGCTGCTCAGCAGCTGACTGACAGTTGGATTGGCCTCCTGGAATACCACCGATCAGCTGTTGTAGGTGGCGGGGATCACCACTGCCGCTGCCTATTGCTGCCCGTTCACCGCTGTTCACCATCGCTGCAGCCCACTCTCCGCTGATTAAATTCTTTAATTTAAATAGGTGGCAGTGAACGGCAGCGATCCCCGCCACCTAGAACAGCTGATCGGCAGTATTCCGGAAGGCCGATCCAACCGCCAATCAGCTGCTTGGCAGTGAAAGCTCCGGTGTTTTCCAGCAGCAGCAGCAGCTCAGCTCAGTTGACTGGTAGTGGGCGCAATGGAGCAGAGCCCTGACAAGTTATGTGTTGGGGCTGCGACAATGTGCTGAAGCTGACCAGGCTGTTTGCTGCAAGGACGCTATCCAGATGAATACTGGATGGATGCTGGGAGGCAGAGGCCGATTTTGTTTTCTTGTTTTCCTCCATTAAAGCTAATGTGCGTCTTATAGTCTGGAGGGTCTTACAGTGTGAGAAATATGGTAAATAAAAATATACAAATAACAAAAATACGGTATATTACAAACATCCTTCACTGTGCCTCTTTATACCTTTATATCTTTACAGATCACCTTTGTGTCTACTATATCCATTCATCATTTCAATACAATAGTTTTTTTTCTTTCCATCCTTGGACTTCCCATCTCTATAATTTTCAAGAACTTAAAAATTCCAGTTTTTCCAGTCTTCCTCTCCCCTCCAACAACTAGGTACTTCTTCCGATTATTTGTTATGAGAGTTAATCATTCATCAGTTTTCTTGAACAAACCACTTCTTCTACACTGATCACTCACTTTTGTATTGATCCACATTCATTCAACTCCCATTCATTCTTGATCTACTTCTGGTTTTACCACTCAAGTCTTAAGTGCACACCATTATTTATCTTTATTTTTCTCCAAACATGCTCCACTGCTCCTTTCATTGAAACAAAAGAGGCACAAAGTATGCTCTTATACCTGACTAAGATGATTAAAGACCTCGAAATGAATTGTTCTTCATAAACCTTATGAAGAACAATTGCAGGATTTGAGTTTGGCTAGTCTAGAGAAAAGAAGGACAAGGGGGGACATGATAGTAGTATTCCAGTATTTGAGGAGCTGCCACAAAGAAGAAGAGATCAACTTATTTTCCAAAGCACCAGAAGGCAAGACAAGAAACAATGGATGGAAGCTAATGAAGGAGAGAAGCAACCTGAAATTGAGGAGAAACTTCCTAACAGTGAGGACAAGTAACCAGTGGAACAGCTTGCCTTCAGATGTTGTAGGTGCTTCATCATTGGTGATTTTTAAGAAGAGACTGGACAGTCACTTATCTGAACTTTATAGGGCAATGATGGTGAATCTTTTCGGTACCAAGTGCCCAAACTGGAATGCACACACATGTATGTGTGCACACTGGAGTGCCAGAATCCCAAAGACCAGCTGGTCGGCACACACATGGCTGTTTTTTACACATTTTTGCCATTTTTGAGCCGTTTTCAGGTTGTTGGCAATTCATCTTATAGATCACTATTCAGCAGAGAAACCAGGAAATCTGGGACAAAGCACTTCATCCAAAATAATCCAAAAAGTTTCTGACTCAATATAATGAAACTTATAAATTCCTCCCACAGTTTCCAAGTTTTTGCATTTATCCCAAAATTAGCATAAAGTTTCCTTAGTAAAGTCTGTATAATTCTTGGGTCTTTGATCATCAGCTGTGTGGGTCTTGATATCATAATTCCGCCAGATATCTTCCCAGACACATTTAACCAGCTAATCCCCCAAATCTTTTGCATTTACTCTTGCTATATTTTCTGCTGTATAGGGGGACAGCAACAGCATACTTCTGATTGTCAGACATAAATCCAGTCTTTGTATACCTAAAGCAAGTTGCATAGCCTTTTTGTAAGCAACCCATATCTACATTTTAAGGTTTTACAGGTGTCCTGTGTATACTTGCAAGCTGGTGGTTTTCAGCATTTTCATAACATGATATCTTTTCAGATCTGATTAGTAATTTTCTCAGAATGAAGACAAAGCCAATCTAAGAAAGAAAATCTGGAATAAAGGTAGGGAGAGGTATTAAATCCATAAAATTGTGTTTCCAATGGGTTATAGAACTGATATGTAACATTCCAAAATTCTCAGGAAAAGTCTAATAAGATCACTGGAGCAATTCAGCAAATTACTTGAGTGAAACAAGTGCACTTTAAAAGTACATATTCAGTTCAGCTTAATTATTACACAGAACTCTTTAACTAAATCATGATTACACAACAACCAGAAGCATCAGCAATATGTTGTTAGCACAGTTAGCTATCCTAAAGCTGGGGTTAGGTTCTGATTTTGTTTTAGAAAAAAAGAAAGCAACTAAAATATTTTAACAAAGAATACCAGAGTTAGAAAGGATCTTGGATATCTTCTAGTCCTTGCTCAAGCAGGAGACTTTATACTATTCCAGACAAATGGGTATCCAAACTCTTCTTAAAAACTCCATAGTACCCACAACTTCTGGAGAAAAGCCTTTCCACTGATATTTTGCTGATGAACTATCTTACAAATATATTGGGAAATTTTAAAGCCACAGATTTGTATTTTAATATTCAGACATCAGTCTTTTCTGAATTTGAAGAGGGCTTATAAAATTGAAGTTCATCTCAATGGCAAATACACCGGACCGTTGTCTTACTGAGAATGGAAAGGCAGCTTCTATTAATGCGGGGAGTTGAGATCTTACAGAAGTTTCCCTTTGAAGATTAATGTGACATCTCTGCCAATATCCCTGTAGCACTTACATTTTCTATGATGCTCTGGATATCACCAACCCTCTTCAGTGGTCCTCCAAGAGGAAGACATCTACATTTGTGGGCCTCAACCAAAGATGCTACTCCTTTGCTGACTTCATACATAATGTAATGCTGCTATTCATTTATCTGCACTTTGCTAAATAAATTCCAGTTGGCACGTTTGCCTACAATGCATGACTCTATAAATCATGCATTATAAACGAGTATGGGCGGATTCACACCAAGCCAAAATCAAACTAATCATATTATAATTTAATATTTAAGGAAAACAACCATTGTTTCAAACTGCAAAACTGCACGCAAAGCAGCAGAAATTCACATACAATTCCTTGGTGTCCTAAATATTATTCAATGGCACTCAAATTAGAACAGCTGTCAACCTAAAAAATTTTTTTATTAGTTATACTATTAATGAGAAAATGTATAAATAGCAATGTACAAATTTTCAACAGATGAGTTTATACAAATAACTACTTAAGATGCCAAACTGACTAAGCCTTCATCTTACCAATACTTAAGTACTTACCTAAATACTTTGCAAACATCTCTTAAATTTTCAAAAAGCATCTCAAAAAGCAAAAATGAACTGAAATTTCTCTTCCACTCAGATTTTAAAAAAATCAAAAGCTCTCAAAAGACCACAGATTAAAAGAGTGGAAAACCATATGACTAACAGATGATTATTTGCATCTTTTCTAACCTGTTTTTCCACTTAGGAAACTAAAAGCAACCCTTCTGGTCAATCCAGCATTGAGTTTCCACACAGGGAGGATGCAGTTCAACCCTTCCAGCAATTAGCACTGAGAAACTTATTGCTTCTGATCCTAGACCTAAGATGCACCCATTACTACGATTTTACTATTTATTAAGCTTTATCAAGCTAGTTTAGGAGCTATTGACAACCTTCTAAAATGATTTTACTTAATCGCCTCTTAAAATAATATAAGGCTTCCAACACCACAGCATTTCCCTCCCAAAACACAACAAAGGTTAAGTTAATCACGGATTAACATGCTTAATTATAAATTTATGATAGCGCTGGGTTTGCATTTCACAAATACAATTGGGTTCAAACATTGGTGTTCCAAGGTGTCAAACAAGCCCAATTATTAATTTTAAATAATTGTGAACTTAATAAGTGAACTAGTTCTCACCCCACAAAAACTCTTTCATCCAGCAGCCTTTTCCCTCACATTCTAACTTTCTTCACCTTGACTTTCCCAATCACCTGGTTTTGGATTGGGTTAGAAGAGGCAGAATGAGGTTGTCATATTTCACTCTTTGCAGTCTAGACTGGAAACAATTAATTCTAATTATACTACTTGAGACTGATTATACTACCTGAGACTTCTCAGAAAACAACAACTGAATGAAAAACTGCTGGTAACCTTCTACTGCTGCATCATAGAGAGCATTTTAACATACTGCACCACTGTATGGTTTGCCAATTGCACAGTGGCAGATAGGAAAGCACTCCAGAGGGTTAATGTCATTGTCCGGAAGATCATTTGTTGCCCTCTCTCCTCTTTGGAAGAGCTTTATAGCTCCTGCTGCCTTAAGAAAGTTCAAAACATTCTCAAAGATCCATCTCATATTGGGAACCCTTTTTCTGAACTATTACCATCTGGCAGACGGCACAGAATAATAAAAACAAGGACAAATAGGCTGAAAAACAGCTTCTATCCCAGGGCAGTAGCTCTTTTGAATTCTGCTGTATAGTGCAGTGTTGGTGTGTTGTGTGGTGTGGGGGTTTCTGGTTCAATGTGTGAAGGATGAAGGATGTGTGTTTGTGTTTATTTTCATGGTCATGATGCGCACTGAAGATGGTGTTTGGTTTTGTTGTAGGAGGTGCAATGACAATAAAGTAAACTAAGGAAGAACCAAATGGTCTGATTAACAGCATTCCCTGGAAAGAGCAAAGTTACAATCCAAGAATACCAGTGAATATGCTACATTCAGAAAAGATACCTACCTACCTATACAATTTAAAAGAGAATTGTTCTGTTTCCTACAAGTAGTCTTGCCTCTTTAAGGCAATCTGAATCTGTTATCTGACTTAGTAACAAATTCTTATCAATGTGAAAAACAATGGCAGGGAGGGTAAGAGATACCCATCTCATTTTTCTCTCAACATCCTCCAATTGCATTTCCTTCCTCTTTCCAACCCACACCAAGCTTTTCTTGAACAAAGTTCATTTAATATGCTAAGCCAGAGGTGTCCAAACTTAGCAACTTTAAGACTTGTGGACTTGTGGAAATCCACAAGTCTTGTGAGGATCCCTTTGCTAAGCAATGGGGTGGTTTCTGAACTCAAGGCAACTGCAATTTCAATTAACCGTGGTTAAACAAACCAAAAGCCCTACCTATGTATGACGAGTAGCTATATTGAACTGATTCACTTAAAATTGAGGAGGAGTGCTTCATGACTGGTTATGTGCCATCAAGAGTGTTCCCCACTCCAGGGGATCCCATACATTTAGCTAGATTTTCTCCATGTCTTTGGCTTCTTCATACCAACAATGTATTCTATAGCCAACTTCTACAAGGGAGACTTTAGCAGCAGGGTCAACCTACAAGAACTCAAAAGACTCCGGTATAAAATGCCAATATTTTTTATTTGATATAAATATTAATATTGATATATAGAGAGATAGATAGAGACACACACACACACAGAGTCTTAATCCTTCTTTTCCCTTTCTCTGAAGGCTTTTAACCCATAAAGGATGGGAGGTTTTTCCTACATTATCACTCTCACGTGACTGCTCCACCCAGAGAAGCCAGGTGCTGATTAAAAGCCAGAAAGGAAGGGGCTATTTTCTCCTGCCTGGGTGTTCAACCCCATGGCCCTCCTCCCTCCACAGTCCTCAGGCACAAGGCACCCTTGTTTTCATTAATTTAAATTAATTTATATATA
>BLBF01000063.1:17143895-17179056 GCA_015471245.1 Laticauda colubrina | reverse complement strand
TGGGCTACACTTCGGAGGTGCTGCTCGTCTGGTGGAAGCACATGCACACCTGGTATGGGAAGCTGCACCTCAAGAAATCTGGCCAGGCCGCGGTCAAGCTGACGGACAGAGAGACCTACATGATAGCCAAGTGCAGCTTCTTGGAAGGTGAGATCCGCCACCGAGGAGCAGCCCCTCTCACAACCCTCTCTCTCAGGCTGCCTGCTGAGAGCCAGTCCTCTTCTGGCAAAGAGTCAGCTCCTGTGTCCAGGAAGGTATCTGTTGAGCGTGTCACGATGGAGACCCCCCTGACAGCTGCAGTACCCGTGGCGGAGCGCGTGGAGGACCCCCTGACGCAGTGGGAGAAAGGAGATTGCACTTCCACCACAGCCCAACCTGCATCCACCCCCAGCTCCACTTCCACAGAAAGGCAGAGAGGCAAACCGGAGGGGCAGAGCCACACTGTCTGGCTGGAGATAAGAGACACCATCAGGAGCAGCGTAGATCTCCTCTCTCAGCTGGTACACACCGACGCCCCATCCTCCAACCGCAAGCCCTTCCTCACCTATGTCAACCACACCCTCATGAACATGGCAGGTGATGTCACTGCCCTTCCAAGGCTTTCCACAGGCCCTCCCCTACCAAGGCTACGGCTACCAGGAGGTCCAGCAGCACAGGCAGCCCTTCCGAGTCCAGGCACAGGTACATCGGATGCCACCGGTGCCACTTATGCCACCGATGCCACCCACGCCACCGATGCCACCCATGCCACCCACGCCAGTCCTCACCCAGCTTCAGACCAGACAGCCCCACTACAATTCTCCTTCCTCCACCCCACAGCCAAGCCCGGCCTTAGTACATCTGTCATCGGTATTGGGGCTGACACCCCATGTCATGGAGGAAGGGGCTCTCAACATCACGGGGCTGAGCCAGCTGTCTGAGAGCTTCCTCAACACACCATCCCCTGTTGTCCTCTCGGGGCCAGGCACCCTAGTGGCGCTTCAGACCAGCACTCCAGCAGCAGCCACCTCCACAGCACCTGGACCCTTCACCCCTGAGACTGGGCATGCCTCCGAGTGACCAAGAAGAGTGTTAGAGACTGGGTGGCTACCTGTTGACTTTATTTTTGCTTTGGACACTTGACTTGGGTCATTTTTCTTTTACAGCTTGTTATTAATAAAGATTATCTTTGCTTCACATACTTGCTTCATTTATTTTATTAAATAAAGTCTTGGTGGAAACTTTTAGAAATGGTTTAAGCCTTTGCCTGCTTGTGGGATGGGTAAGGATAGCAGTGGGATGGGCAGGGATACCTTTGGGATGGGTTAAGATAGCAGTGGAATGGGCAGGGATACCTGTGGAATGGGTAATAGCTGTGGGATAGATAAACCTCCAGTGCAAGCATAGTGGGACGGTATGGTCTACCCTCCCAGGTGCCAGACCTATGGCCCTTTATTATCAATAATAATGTAATCAATCATCCACACATGTCAACATAAACACAACTCTTTATTAAATGCCCTGTTCATTGTAGGCCTACCCAACATACATGGCCCAATCTCATCAGTGTGATGAGACAGGCTGAAGGAACCATCCATTAAGCATCTATCATCCTGTCTTGCCATTCCACTGCTCCAGCTGGGGAGTTGCACCAGTTCTCAGGAGGTTGTGCTGCTTCTTCCCTTCACGTGGAGCTCTGTTGGGGTCTTGCACATCCTTTGTGTCTATCAGGTTTCGCCCTTGCCTCCATTCACCAGGCTCCATGTCCCCATTGCCTTGTTGGAGGTCCACGAATCTGTTCTGCAACACTGGGTAGCGGGTTTGCATGAGATTGTGTAGGATGCAGCAAGCTTCCACGATCCTCCTCACGGTCTGTGGGCGATGCTGCATGGTGGTGAGAAGTACCTGGAACCTGTTGGCCAGGATGCCCAAGGCGTTCTCCACCACCCGCCTTGCCCTGGACAGTTGAAGATCCTCTCTTCACGGGTGAGGAGTCTGGAAGTGTAGGGCTTCATGAGGTAGGTTCTGAGGGAGAAGGCGTCATCCCCCATGATGAAGTAGGGCACATCTTGCGTGTCGTTGGGCAGGGGGTCTGGATCTGGGAAGCCCATGATGAGGTTGCGTTCCAGCCCACCCTTGAGGTCACTTGCGTTGTATACCTGGGCATCTGAAGATGAGCCATTGCCTGAAGCATCGATGTACATGAACTTGTAGTCAGCATCGACCATGGCGAAGAGGATGATGCTGAAGAAGCCCTTGTAGTTGAAAAAAGTGGACCCTGACTTGGGAGCTTTGCAGGCCACGTGCTTGCCATCTATGGCTCCAACGGTGTGGGGGAAGTTCCACCTCTGATACCACTGCTCTGCAACTTTCTTCCAGCCTTCTTCAGTGGAGGGGCACTGGAGGAGCTCCTCCAGGTATTCTTCGATGATGGCCTGCACCACTTCTCTGACCACAATGCTGATGGTGTTGTGTGGCACCCTCCAGCCGCACTGCATGCTCCTGTAAGTGGTCCCTGAGGCCAGGTGGCGCAGAGTCAGTGCCACCTTGAGCCCAGGGTCCAGGCTGGGCCGGAAGTTGGTGCTCTTCTTGGTCAACCTGGGTCTCAGCCACTCCACAACTTCATCAAACATGGCCGGAGGCATCCTCATGAAGTTCTGGAATGCATGAGGGTCTTCGTTCCTAAGCTCCACAATCAGCTTGTTGTACAGTCCGTACTCTGCTCTTCTCCCGATCCATCTTTGGACCCAGACACTTCTTGGACGCCTCCTTTTCTTCCTGTAGAACAGTTGAAAGGGCCTGTAGATGGCTTCGCACTGTTGCAGAACAATGGTGGCTACCAAAAGGAGTGTGTTATGATGCATGGTGGACATGACTGGATGCTGTGGAAGAGCAAGAGCCAGATGAAGGCTGCAGGAGTCTGCACCGCAGGGCTGCTGGACTGAAAGTGAGATCCAGGTGAGTTTCCCCCCCCTTTTTATAGGCAATATAGGTTTTTGCACGAGGTGTCCTTTTGCATCCTCTAGGCATCCTCTAGACTTCCTTCATATCCGAGATAGGTCCCCTATACGAACTTTTTTTCCATTTTAAATGCTTTCTTTGCGAGCTGCATCCGCTTTCATCCTTTCTCCGTCCGTGCTACTAACACTGAGTATCCATTCCATGTCCATTTCACTTCCTCCCTGTGTCCATTTTCCGCTGGAGCGGATATGAGTTGCACGGATGCGCAGCAGATGCCTAGCGGATGTAGTGGACGCATAACGGATGCCGACGGATGCAGAACGGATGTTTCCCTTATGCGTAGCGGATGCAGAACGGATGCTTTGGATGCATTTTCCACTCAAAAAGTTTTGAGCAGCTCCAAACGTTTTGAGCGGATGGAACCTCAGTCGACGGATGCTGGACGGATAGAGAGGATGAAAAATGGAGGCAGTGAATACAGAACAGATGCATCGTGTTAACCAACGGATGGCAAGTGTTTCTCTCCGTTTTACATCCTCTTTCCATCCATTGGTGCAGTGTGACATGGGGTTTATCTGAGTCTATTCTGAGTTTTTTTCAGAATAACAGAATTGAAAGGGACCCCACACAAGCAGGAGACCCTACCATTCCAGAGAAGTGGCTGTCCAATCTTTTCTTAAAAGCCTCCAGTGATGAGGCGCCCACAATCTCTGACGGCAAGCCTTCGTCTTCCTCATTTGTTAAAAGAATGTGTGATTCTGGTTTTTTAAACTTTGTCGATTACATATTTTTACCTCTTTTAATTGCTTTTAATCCATAAACATAAAAAAGAGGAACAATATGCATATACAAAAAAAATGTCATAAAACAAAGAGAGAGGGAAAGGGAGGAAGGGAAGGAAGGAGAGAGAGAGAGAGATTAAATAAATATAAACACAGCAAAAATCTAAACCATTAAGCTAACTTGAACACACAGAGTAATATCAATTAAATCTTCTACAACATCAATTGAAGGATAATTCATTATAGTAAGTGAGAGTATTTGTTTTCCATCCAGGGTTTTAACTCATGTGTAACACAGTTTTTCCACAGTCAATACTGTAGAGAACAACAAAAGGTAACAACGACATCCTGGCAACAGACAAGACGATCCATCTTTCCAGTATGCAAGATTCCTGCTCTCCCAGACTTTTTATGTATCTTCTCTCACACAAAAATCATCTATGGTAGCTGTGAACAGCTGAGCAGATCAGAGGGGTTCCACACATTGCTTTAAACCAGAATGTAATATTGCCTGTTGTCTGAACCTAGCCGTTATGATTTCTGAACAATAGTTTGTGGCAGCAGTTGTATGCACGAAACAAGTGTGGTTTAATACACAACTTCTTATTAAATAAACTATAATGTAGCATAATATATGAATCTGGTTATTATCTTTGCCTTGTATATTTCAGGATCAAGTCTGCAAATGCACACATATGTCAAAGTATCTGTCCCATTCTTAGATACTTCCATTTGATATATAATAAAACTTGTGCTGAACCTCTGAAGATATTTACCATCTTGGAATAATGAGATCTTATATTTTGGATACTATATAATAACTTGTGAGATTTTACCTTTTGGAAGTGATGGATTCTCTCCATTGGAAAAGCCAGACTATTTTCACAACAGTATAACCTAGTACAGACATGGCTGAAATATCATTTTTTCCCTGTGACTCAGTCTCTGAACTCTTATTATCTAATAAAAGTTTGTTGCCATTCAAAATCATGTACTAATTAGTTCACTACCTAACAAAGTCATTGCTTTAATGGATGCCATTTTTCATTTTATAGTTTGAAAAAGCTGGTTCTTCTCTTAGAACAAATAATTGACAATCTGACATTGTAAAACTGTAACAAAACTGAAAAGAACTAGGTAAGAGCTACCTAATTTATACTGCTGAACATGGTTGCTTGTTCATGAACAATTTGTCAGCAATGCATCCAAATAAACACCTCTAAGTTAAATGAAGAATGGACCACCAGTTTTTCCTTTAAAATGCACCCAATTTGTTGTGATTTTATTCAGAATGCAAGATGTTGGACTCTATTGTATCATAAAATATTTATAGGAAGTCCTTCTTGAACTACCACAAATGAGACCAGCAATTTGGTGATGAAGTGAAGTGATTACTAAGTGGCACTACAATTGTTTTTGATGTTATACCAGGTCTCTTTTGTTTTACAAAGCTGTGAAGGTCATAATTATTATCAAATTTATTTCTCACCCATCTCACTGATGACTTTGATAAATATGAGGATTGTTTGTAAGGTTATTTTTTCACCACTATTACAAAATAAGGTAGTCACTAAATGAGGACTATCTATATTTTGCCTTTTTCTAAGCCTTTTTCATGGGAGAAAAACAACATAACCAAGTGAAAAATTATAGGAAGTGATCAGATTAAAGCTGACCAGCATTGTTTTCCCAATAAGCAGCCAACCAGAACTCCAGAAATAGAGCAGAGCAGAACAGAACAGAACAGAACAGAACAGAACAGAACAAAACAGAATAGAATAGAATAGAATAGAATAGAATAGAATAGAATAGAATAGAATAGAATAGAATAGAATTCTTTATTGGCCAAGTGTGATTGGACACACAAGGAATTTGTCTTTGGTGAATATGTTCTCAGTGTACATAAAAAGAAGATGCATTCATCAAGAATCATAAGCTGCAACATTTAATTATAGTCATAGGATACAAATAAGCAATCACATCATACAATTTATGTCCAGGATATGAGGGATCTGTAAATATTTTCACAGCCCTCTTTTTGACTAGTGCAGTATACAGGTCCTCAATGGAAGGCAATGGATCTTCCCTGTATATGATCCTTATGTTGGTTATTCAAAGATAGAGTGCCTTGGTTCATGAGGGTTCAATGACATGTAACCAGTACCTATCATTCAAAAGCAAATTTGAAGTGAGACAGAGAAAGCATCCTCTTTATCATTCTTGCCATGATGAAATAAATAATATAATGTGTTAATTATAAAAATCCCCAGCTTGCAGTGGGGTAAAGTGTGTCACTGCAGAAAGTTTGCCTTCCTTCATATTGGCACACATATTGTGAGCCACATACAAAGGAGTAGAACTCAAATTGTGATGTTGTAAGTTATGTTTCATCATTTCGGTGTTATTGGGGTTAGGAACCAATGTCTATCTCTATAGTGCTGCAACAGATAAAACAGATCCATATAGTTTAAATAACTTGCAAGATTGGGAGAAATGCAAAAAAAAAAAAAAAAGGTTTTCCTATCATGTGATGTCCAACTTTCGGGCACAATGCTTATTTCCATTTCTTGGTTGAGGGAGTCAGCATTATCTGAAGACAATTTCTGTGGTCATGTGGCCAGCATGCCTATACGCCAAAGGTGCACAGAATACTGTTACCTTCCCACCAAAGTGGTACCTATTCATTTATTTGCATTTGCATGCTTTCAAACTGCTAAGTGCTAGGTAGCTTGGGTCTTGAACCTGGGCTGTCAGCTTTCCAGTTGACAAGCTCACCGTCTTTCACTGTTAAGCCACACGCCTCTGGGAGAAAAGCAAACTACAACAATTTTGCTTTACCAGAATGATAGATAAAAATGAGCATAATAATGTTGACTGAAGTATTGCTTGGTATAAGATGCCCAAACTTACCCAATCTAAAGTTGAAATGGGAAGGGAAAATGAATTGTTTCATCTTTTTCTTTTTTAATCTAAGTCAAACTCAAGGCCCGCGGGCTGGATCCAACCCATGGGGAACTTAGATCTGGCTCATGGGGCTTCCCTGGAAATAGTGAAGGACCGGCCCATGGTGCCTCTGCCAGCAAACATGGAGCTTCTGAGCTCTATTTTTGCTCGCAGAGGGTTTCAGGAGGCCGTTGCAGCCGGAAATGGAGCTCAGGAGCCCATTTTCTCTGGCACAGCACTTGGGCCACCACAGCAAAGGTGGTATTCAGTAGGTTCTGTCCAGTTCTGGAGAACCGGTAGTGGAAATTTTGAGTGGTTTGGAGAACTGGCAAATACCACCTCTGACTGGAGATTTTACAGTATCCTTCCCCTGCCATGCCCACCAAGCCATGCCCACAGAACCATAGAAAAAAATTTGAATCCCACCATTGCACCACAGCCATCCCCGAGATAAGTGACATTGAGCTGGTCAGCCCCCCCCCCAGTACCTGCCCCTTGCTCCCCCCAGGTCAAACACAACCCTGATGTGTCCCTCAATGAAATCGAGTTTGACACCCCTGATCTAAGGACTACCTAAAATTGTCTAATCTGGAGCAGAATGGGGAGCTTAAGAGGGATGAGTGAAATTCACTTTCAGTTCATTTCTTCTTTCCTTACCATGAAATTCCTTTTACTTTCAGTGCCACCATAATTAGAGTGATGGTGCTTTTGTGAAGAGTATACCATAGTTATAATTAATCATTTTCTATTAGCTCTGATTGAAAAAGGAGATTTGTTAAAAAGGAGAGGAGGAGAGATACAGCAAGAGGACAAAGTGTGCATTGCAACTATTTCTGACTGTTTCACAATATCTGAATGGCCTGGCAACATTCTTTCTTCCCATATCTGAAGTAAAGCCCATGTCACACTGCACCAACGGATGGAAAGAGGATGTAAAACGGAGAGAAATACTTGCCATCTGTTGGTTAACGCGATTCATCCGTTCTGTACTCACTGCCTCCGTTTTTCATCCTCTCTATGTGTCCAGCATCCGTTGACTGAGGTTCCATCCGCTCAAAAAGTTTTGAGCGGCTCAAAACTTTTTGAGCAGAAAATGTATCCAACACATCCATTCTGCATCCGCAACACATACCGGGAACATCCGTTCTACATCCGTTGTCATCTGTTACGCATCCGCTATATCCGCTAGGCATCCGCTGCGCATCCGCGCAACTCAAATCCGCTGCAGCGGAAAATGGGCACAGAGAGGAAGCGAAACGGACACGGAATGGACGCGCAGCGTTAGTAGCACGGACGGAGAAAGGAAGAAAGCAGATGCAGCTCACATACAAAGCATTTAAAAGAGAAAAAATGTTCGCAGAGGGGACCTATCTCTGATATTAAGGATGTCTAGTGGATGCCTAGAGGATGCAAAAGGACCCCAGCCAAGTCGGGGTCCACTTATTTCAACTACAAGGGCTTCTTCAGCATCATCCTCTTCACCATGGTTGATGCTGATTACAAGTTCATGTACATTGATGCTTCAGGCAATGGGTCACCTTCAGATGCCCAGGTATACAAAACCAGTCACCTCAGGGAGGGACTGGAAGGCAACATCATCATGGGATTCCCAGATCCAGAACCCCTGCCCAATGACACACAAGATGTGCCCTACTTCTCCCTCAGAACCTACCTCATGAAGCCCTACACTTCCAGACTCCTCACCCGTGAAGAGAGGATCTTCAACTAGAGGCTGTCCAGGGCAAGGCGGGTGGTGGAGAGCGCCTTGGGCATCCTGGCCAACAGGTTCCAGGTACTTCTCACCACCATGCAGCATCGCCCAGAGACCTTGAGGAGGATCGTGGAAGCTTGCTACATCCTGCACAATCTCATGCGCACCCGCTACCCAGTGTTGCAGAACAGGCTCGTGGACCTCCAACAAGGCAATGAGGACATGCAGCCTGGAGAATGGAGGCAAGGGCGAAACCTGATAGACACTAAGGATGTGCAAGGCCCCAACAGAGCTTCACGTGAAGGGAAGAAGCAGCACAACCTCCTGAGACACTGGTGCAACTCCCCAGATGGAACAGTGGAGTGGCAAGACAGGATGATAGATGATTAATGGATGCTTCCTTCAGCCTGTCTCATCACACTGATGAGATTGGGCCATGTATGTTGGGTGGGCCTACAATGAACAGGGCATTTAATAAAGAGTTGTGTTTATGTTGACATGTGTGGATTATTATTTATTATTGATAATAAAGGGCCATAGGTGTGGCACCTGGGAGGCTGGACCATACAGTCCCACTATGCTTGCACTGGAGGTTTATCTATCCCACAGCTATTATCCATTCCAAAGGTATCCCTGCCCATCCCACAGCTGTAACCCATCCCAAAGGTATCTCTGCCCATCCCACAGCTATCTTAACCCATCCCACAAGCATGCAAAGGCTTAAACCATTTCTAAAATTTCCACCAAGACTTTATTTTATAAAATAAATGAAGCAAGTGTGTGAAGCAAAGATAATCTTTATTAATAACAAGCTGTAAAAGAAAAATGACCCAAGTCAAGTGTCCAAAGCAAAAATAAAGTCAACAGGCAGCCACCAGTCTCTGACACTCTTCTTGGTCACTCGGAGGCGTGCCCAGTCTCAGGAGTGAAGGGTCCAAGTGCTGTGGAGGTGGCTGCTGCTGGAGTGCTGGTCTGAAGCGCCACTGGGGTACCTGGCCCCGAGAGGACAACAGGGGACGGTGTGTTGAGGAAGCTCTCAGACAGCTGGCTCAGCCCCATGATGTTGAGAGCCCCTTCCTCCATGATATGGGGTGTCAGCCCCAATACCGATGACAGATGTACTGAGGCCGGGCTTCGCTGTGGGGTGGAGGAAGAAGCAGTGTAGTGCGGCTGTCTGGTCTGCAGTTGGGTGAGGACTGGCGTTGGTGGCATTGGTGGTGTGGGTGGCATCGGTGGCGTGGGAGGCATCGGTGGCATCAGTGGCACCGGTAGCATCTGATGTACCTGTGCCTGGACTGGGAAGGGCTGCCTGTGCTGCTGGACCTCCTGGTAGCCATAGCCTTGGTAGGGTAGGGCCTGTGGAAAGCCTTGGAAGGGCAGTGACATCACCTGGGGTGGAGGAGAAGGCTTGGACTGGGTGGGAGCAGGTTCATCTTGGTCTGGAGGGTTGTGAAGAAGACCGGTGATCCTGTCCTTCACCACCTGGTACTGGGGTTCCGCCATGTTCATGAGGGTCTGGTTGACATAGGTGAGGAGGGGCTGCGGTTGGGGGATGGGGCGTCAGTGTGTACCAGCTGAGAGAGGAGATCTACGCTGCTCCTGATGGTGTCTCTTATCCCCAGCAGGACAGTGTGGCTCTGCCCTCTGGTTTGCCTCTCTGCCTTTCTGTGGAGGTGGAGCTGGGGGTGGATGCGGGTTGGGCTGTGGTGGAAGTGCCGTCTCCTTTCTCCCACTGTGTCAGGGGGTCCTCCACACGCTCCGCCACGGGCAGTACAGCTGTCGGGGGGGTCTCCGTCGTGGCACGCTCCACAGATACTTGCCTGGACACAGGAGCTCACTCTTTGTCAGAAGAGGACTGGGTCTCAGCAGGCTGCCTGAGAGAGAGGGTTGTGAGAGGGGCTGCTCCTCGGTGGCGGATCTCACCCTCCAAGAAGCTGCACTTGGCCATCACATAGGTCTCTCTGTCCGTCAGCATGACCGCGGCCTGGCCAGATTTTTGAGGTGCAGCTTCCCGTACCAGGTGTGCATGTGCTTCCACCAGCCGAGGAGCACCTCCGAAGTGTAGCCCAGGCTCTCTGCCTTCTCTCTCCAAGCAGCCTGCTTCCTTTTGGTGTCACGATAGAGCCTGTGTCCCTTCCGCCATGGATACTCATTCTCCCTCAGCCACTCCAGCACCTCCTCCTCCTCATGTTCCTCTTCTATGTTGTATTGCCTCCTCTCCTGTTCATGCATCTGCCTCTTCCTCCCTTTGGCAGGGCCATATGGGCCCTCATCAGAGGGGCTTCGAGGTTGTAGGGGCTGATCCTCCACACCACCAGCAGCAGGAACAACAGTAGCAGCAAAAGCAGGACCAGCAGCACCAGCAGCACCAGCAGCACCAGCAGCACCAGCAGCACCAGCAGCACCAGCAGCACCAGCAGCACCAGCACCAGCACCAGCACCAGCAGCACCAGCAGCACCAGGAGCAGGACTACGAGCACCAGCAGGACCAGCAGGACCATCAGCACCAGCAGGACCAGGAGCACCAGCAGGACCAGGAGCACCAGCAGGACCAGCAGGACCAGGAGCAGTGCCAGCAGAGTAAGCACCAGCAGAAGCACCAGCACCAGGAGCAGTGCCAGCAGAATAAGCACCAGCAGAAGCACCACCACCAGAAGCAGCACCAGCAGAGTAAGCACCAGCAGAAGCACCAGCACCAGGAGCAGTGCCAGCAGAGTAAGCACCAGCAGAAGCACCACTTCCAGAAGCAGCATCAGCAGAAGCACCATCTCCAGAAGCAGCATCAGCAGAAGCACCAGCACCAGAAGATCGAGGCCGGGCAGCAGAAGCCCCAGCAGAAGCAGAGTCAGGGCCAGGGGGTGGGAGGGTGGCCCTGTCCCTCTTGCCAGGGCTGGCAGCAGATGGCAGAGGCTTCCGTTTCTTCCCCATGGTTGTTGGGTTGCTGGCTGACTGGCTGGCTGGCTGGCTGGCTGGCTGGCTGGAGAGCTGTGTTTGGAAGCAGGTCTTTCCTCTGAATGTTGACCGGCTTGGGAGCTGCTTCCCTTTATATCTGCGGGGCTGACGCAGTGCATCCTCCCCGCATGCGCAGTGAACGCTAGGCATCCGCTAGGCATCCACTAGGCTTCCGCTAGGCTTCCACTGTGCATCCGCTTCATCCGCTCGGCGTCTGCTCTGCATCCGCTCTTTCCGTTCCGCGTCCGCTTTGCTGCGCTCCCCCAGAAGCCTTGTGGATGTGTCATCCACTCTCATCTGCTTCCATCCGCTAGGCTTCCGTGGAGCATCCACTTTCCATCCGCCCTACGTCCTCCCCCCGTCCATTCCTTTCCGTATTGTCCGCTCTGGTTATGCAAATTTTTGCCCCTTTTGAGAGCAGATAACAATGGATGGAACATTTTTCTCATCTGTTGTGTCCTTTTCACAAATGTTTTGCATCCATCGGCCAGTGTGACAGGCCCTTAAACTTAACATCATAATTGGGAAGGGCTGGATTTTCATATCATGCTGATATACTTGGTTTGGTTTTGGTTTAGCCTTTCCTTTAACCCAAACAGCATATGATTAAACAAATAATGGCACAGTACAATGTGTCAAGCAGCTACATGTCTGCTTGATTAATATACAACTCCAGAAGCCAATGTCCATGGTTTTGATACCAAGCAAAAAGGAGACAAGACACATTTTGCAGTTGATCAAGAGAGTTCAGATTTTATTGCTTACACGTAATTGAAGCTCAAAGATACTGAACAGATCGTTGCTTTTTACATATTTCTTTACATCAGATAATTATTTCCAAAGAGATTCACTTGTGTTTCTTTTCTGC
Organism: Laticauda colubrina; assembly: GCA_015471245.1. Taxonomy (NCBI): domain Eukaryota; kingdom Metazoa; phylum Chordata; class Lepidosauria; order Squamata; family Elapidae; genus Laticauda; species Laticauda colubrina. The sequence continues at coordinate 17,166,860 of BLBF01000063.1, read as the reverse complement.
AAGCAGTATATGATCAAACATGGGGAAAATATTTCCTAATAAATAAGTAATGATAATTAGGTTTTGAACATGCAACCACATATAACCTCTTTCAAAAAGACCATTTTCTTTTTAATTTATTCCCATTTGTCTTTTTGTTATTATTCCTTATTATAGTTGAAATATAGATATATTATTTTAAAAACAAATGAGCTTTGATTTACTGATGTCTCCAAGTAAAATTGCCTTCTACAATTAACCTCCGGTTCCTATTTAACCTTTACAAGCTTTCAACCTTATTTTGACTCAGTTTGGCTGAAATGAATGGCTAGGCTCCCATTTGTTTACAGAGATTCTCAGACATACAAGGCCATGGCTGTCCCAAAGGTGCTTTTTCGAGAGGCAACTGGACTTTCTGGTTTTTCCTTGAAGACGTTCTGCTTCTCATCTAAGAAGCTTCTTCAGCTCTTGGATGAGAAGCGAAACGTCTTCAAAGAAAAATAAGAAAGTCCAGTTGCCTCTCGAAAAAGCACCTTTGGGCTGTTCTCATTTCATCACTAAAACAAAATCATTCTTGGAATAAATGTAGAAAGAAAAATTAAATGAATAAAAGCACATTAGGTTGCCCTGAACATAGCTGAATCAAGCTGGAATCCTTTGACATTAACATTAGCACTACTCTCAGGAAAAATAAAGTGCAATGGGCAGCAAACAAATTAATTAATTAATTAAAGAAATAAAGCATCTACCCAAGAAAGTGATTGGCAGTGTGTGTGTGTGTGTGTGTGTGTGTGTGTGTGTGTGTGTGTGTGATGAATGAGCAGAAAATGAGCAGCTATTTAATTCATTATTGTTATTTGATTGTCAGGAAGAGGAAGGCTTTCTCATCTCTATTCCAAAATAGCTTTATTGACCTTTAGTTTTATGTGCTTTGATTACAAGGTGGGTGGGAATACTATTTTCTACTTCCCCCCCCCAACCATATTTGCCCTCCTAACCATAGATTATTCCTCTTGATATAGATCAATTGCAGATGTTCTCATAGAGAAGGCCTGGCATGTTAAAATGAGCTTCACAGCTTTCCTGAACCAACGATAGGAAAACACATAAATCAAGGGGTTACAGGCAGAATTAAAGTAAGCAAACCAAATAAGAACATCAAACACAACAGGAGGGGTAATGAAATCCAGCAGGCTGTGTAGCATAGTGTCTATGGTAAATGGCAACCAGCATAAGAGATAGATTCCTACAGTGATACCTAAGGTTTTTGCTGCTTTCTTTTCTCTTTTTGCAGCTCCTGTTTGATGTTTGCTCCCTCTGGGTTTTTTGTTCATGTTGCTGATCTGTTTAGCTTGTCTAGTTGCCACAATAAATATTTTGATGTATAACCCTATCATGATGAGACAGGGAAAGAAGAAGACTGGGAAGTTGATCCAGCCCCAGAGTTTGTTGTACAGCAGTTGACAACTCCCAATGCAGGGCAAGTCTTGCAGAAACTGGCCTAGCTTTTCCTCAATTCCTTTGCTGTAAAGGAAGATGAACGTGTAAACCACAGGAACCCCCCACCCCAGGGTTATGTAGACGCAAGCCACCCGTATGGTGAACTTGGTGGGATAAAGCAAAGGATCACAGATGGCAGAGTGACGGTCGACAGAGATAAAGCAGAGGTGAAATATGGAAGTCAAGCAAAAGACGGTGTCCAGAAACGTGTGGAGACGGCAAAAGTCATCTCCAAAATACCAGCAGCTCTCCACAGAGCGGATTGTGCTGAAGGGAAGGACTGTTAAGCCCAGGAGGAGATCTGCCAGGGCAAGAGAGAGTAGCAAGAAGTTAGTCGGAGTGTGAAGTATTTTGAAGTGGAAGATGGAAATCATCACCAAGAGATTCCCCATTATGGTAACTAAAACACCGATAGTGCAGACCATGTAAATGACTAACTGGACTCCAAAGGGTTGGAGGGTTCTTGGGCAGGATCCATTCACCGGAAAGCACAGTAGGACTGGCGTAGTTTCTTCTGCTGTGGTGCTCATTTGGCTTCCAACTGCGTTCAATTTCTTTCTTCTACAGCAAATGTTCTGTAGTTTAAAAAGAGGGGGATTATGTGAACCATGAGGCAAAGAATATGATCCCCAACACTGGGAAACAATATGAGTCAGAGGTTGAAAGATTGCTACTGCAGCCTAATACGCTAAATGAAAAATGTGTCATCATTCCACCTGGTATAATTGGTTCAGATGGAATGATGGAATACACTGGTTCAGTATTCAACATTATTCAGCTCTTCTCTTTCTTGATTGATCACTGTGGAATTATTCTTAGTGTCAAGGTTCCAAGTAATATAGTCATAGCAATCAAAACTCCGAGGCAGGCAGATTCCTCAAATAAGAGGTTTATTGGATATGTCATACTGGCACAAACTTGGTGAAAACTGATTCTAACAGTTCCCATAGTTTTCATCCAAAATAAAAGTAAACGTTTTTCACTTTCTCAAAACAATTAGTCACATGGTCCAAGAAGGATACAGTCCATTTGCAAGACAACTTCATTCTCCTTCTTCTGAGTGCCTGCTGGAACATCCTTGCATCCCAAGAAAAAGTATTTTGTTTTGGCTACAAACCCCAGCTATCTCTAATCCCCCCTCCTTATCCCTCAGCTTCAGCTGTGGCAGCAGTAAAGTTTCAAAATGGCCTCAATCAGGTCAGTTTCAGGGTTGACACCAGAGGTGGTATTCAGCAGGTTCTGACCAGTTCTGGAGAACCAGTAGTGGAAATTTTGAGTAGTTTGGAGAACCAGCAAATACCACCTCTGACTGGAGAGTTTATGGTATCCTTCCCCTGCCACCCCCATCAAGCCACGCCCACAGAACCAGTGGTAAAAAAAAATGAATCCTATCACTGGTTGACACTTAATTCTTATCTTTACCATCAATCAATATGCACATCTGTTCTCTATCTATCTATCTATCTATCTATCTATCTATCTATCTATGTTTTTTTTAAGCTTTCGCGGGTACTTACATGTGTGCTGTTTAGCTTCCTTCGGGTATTATCCCACGTCATTGTAGTGTTGTTAAAGTTGTAGCAACGTTTCAGCAGAGTCTCATCTGCCATCATCAGGCTTCTGTATGGATGTGGGTCTCACAGCTTCTGGTTTCAAATTCGAGGCTGGTCTATTCTGATTGGCTAGGAGCCTGGGTCTGTGTTCACTGGACTTGGAGTTTGATTGATTGGTGTTTCTGGTTTCTTCTGTCTGTTTTGTGGCTTTGATTGGCTGGCAACACTCTGTTCCTGTGTTGGAGGCTTTCAGTGCAGCTTGGCTTCATGTTAAAGGATGGCTACTATCCATTAGGAAGCTAGGTTTCACCTGGGTGCCTGGTGGGGGGGTGTTTGAGTTGGAGGCATCAGAGGGAGTCTGTTTGTGCTCAGGTGTTTGTCTGTTTTGTGGTGTGGAGATCTTTCTATTTGAGAGTGCAGGCTTCCAAATGATTGACAGTCTGCTGGAATCATCTCTTCTATTCATGCTTTCAGGTCTTTTTTTTTTTTTCAATCTCTATGGCTTCTCTGATGATTCCGTGGTTGGGGTTTTCTATAGTGGCTAGGATTTTAGTGCCATTGAAGTTGATGTTGTGACCTGTGGTTTTCATGTGTTGGACTAGTGAGGAGGTGTGTTCCAGCTTTTTTACTGCATTTTTGTGTTCATCTAGGCGAGTACTTATTCTTCTATTGGTCTGTCCAATGTATGTGGCTGGGCATGATGTACACGGAATTTCGTATATGCCTTGGTTTTCCAGGTCAATTTTGTCTTTGGGGTTCCTCAGGCTGGCTGCTATTTTTTTGTCTGTTTTGAAGGCAGTCTTGATGTGATGCTTGTGTAGTATCTTACTGATTTTATCTGTCGTACCTCTTATGTAGGGCAAGACAGCTGTTCCATAGGTCTGTTGGTCTTCTAGGTCTCTGTTATGTCTTGGTGTGTTTTTGTGGATCAGGTTGGTGATTTTGTTTTTTTGGAAGCCATTGGCTGTCAATACTTCAGTCAGGGTGCATAGTTCAGTCTTTATATATGTCTTGTCTGCCAGGCGTTTGGTTCTGGTAATTAGTGTTTTAGCCACGGAATTTGTCTGTGCTGGGTGGTGGTGGGGTTGGGCGTTGAGGTAGCGGTTGGTGTGTGTTTTCTTTTGGTATATGGTGTGTCCCAGTGTCCCACACCATATACCAAAAGAAAACACACACCAACCGCTACCTCAATGCCCAATCCCACCACCACCCAGCACAGATAAATTCCGTGGCTAAAACACTAATTACCAGAACCAAACGCCTGGCAGACAAGACACATATAAAGACTGAACTATGCATCCTGACTGAAGTATTGACAGCCAATGGCTTCCAAAAAAACAAAATCACCAACCTGATCCACAAAAACACACCAAGACATAACAGAGACCTAGAAGATCAACAGACCTATGGAACAGCTGTCTTGCCCTACATAAGAGGTACGACAGATAAAATCAGTAAGATACTACACAAGCATCACATCAAGACTGCCTTCAAAACAGACAAAAAAATAGCAGTCATCCTGAGGAACCCCAAAGACAAAATTGACCTGGAAAACCAAGGCATATACGAAATTCCCTGTACATCATGCCCGGCCACATACATTGGACAGACCAACAGAAGAATAAGTACCCACCTAGATGAACACAAAAATGCAGTAAAAAAGCTGGAACACACCTCCTCACTAGTCCAACACATGAAAACCACAGGTCACAACATCAACTTCAATGGCACTAAAACCCTAGCCACTATAGAAAACCCCAACCACAGAATCATTAGAGAAGCCATAGAGATTGAGAAAAGACCTGACAGCATGAATAGAAGAGATGATTCCAGCAGACTGTCAATCATTTGGAAGCCTGCACTCTCAAATAGAAAGATCTCCACACCACAAGCCAGGCAAACACCTGGGCAAAAACAGACTCCCTCTGATAGCTCCAACTCAAACACCCCCCCCACCAGGCACCCAGGTGAAACCCAGCTTGCTAATGAATAGCAGCTTGCTAATGAAGAGCAGCCGTCCCTTCACACGGAGCCAAGCTGCACTGAAAGCCTCCAACACAAGAACAGAGTGTTGCCAGCCCATCAAAGCCACAAAACAGACAGAAGAAACCAGAAACACCAATCAATCAAACTCCAAGTCCAATGAACACAGATCCAGGCTCCCAGCCAATCAGAATGGACCAGCCTCGAATTTGAAACCAGGAACTGTGAGACACACATCCATACAGAAGCCTGATGATGGCAGATGAGATTCTGCTGAAACGTTGCTACAACTTTAACAGAACTACAATGACGTGGGAGAATACCCGAAGGAAGCTAAACAGCACACACACACACACACACATATATATGTATGTATGTATGTATGTATGTATGTATGTATGTAGGTTTGTATTTTTGTCCCTTCCCATTTTTTCATTTCTGTGATTATTGAGATAGTGCAATTTAAAGATGAATTCAATTTTGCTAGCTAGATGAGGCACCTGTGGTGGCACGGTGGTTAGAAAGCAGTATTGCAGGCTAACTCTGTTGACTGCCAGGAGTTCGATCCTGACCGACTGAAGGTTGACTCAGCCTTCCCTCCTTTCGAGATGGGTAAAATTAGGACTCAGATTGTTGGGGGTAATATGCTGTCATTGTAAACTGCCCAGAGAGTGCTGTAAAGCAGAGGTCCCCAACCACCGGGCCCCAGACCGGTACTGGTCCATGGATCATTTTGTACCGGGCCGCAAAGAATGAATAATCATGATTAAAATATATATAAAAATATGTTTTTAGTAAAGAAATAATAAAGAAGCCCTTTACTATCAGGGAAGAATTGATTTTGCCAGTCCTTGAAAAAGTGTTTCTGCATGAAACTGGTCCCTGGTACAAAAAAGGTTGGGGACCACTGCTGTAAAGCACTATGGGGCAGTTTATAAGTCTAATTGCTGTTGCTATTGCTATAGCGCAAACTTACTTATTCAGTTTTTGAGACAAAGTCTGAATAAAGGTAAGGAATGATTTTTTCCCCCATTTAATTTTTAATAAGGCTTTAGAACAACTGGATATATCTGTATTGAAAGTGCTGCCCAGTAAGAGAAGGGAGAATTAAGATGCATTTTGGGGACTCCTATGCAAAGGATTACTGGAAGAGACAAAGGGGAATTTGAGACAATTATCAGAGCTTTTTGTTAAAAAAAATGAATTTGATATTTTTTTAATAGAGGATTGTGTGACAATATACACAGGAATGGCAAAGAAGGATTTGTTCAAAGTGGTTTGGTTAAATCCTTGGAGGTGAAGGAATAAAGACAAATGCTACAAGAGTTACAATTTGATTCCATATGATGAATGTAAGGGAGGAGAGTATTTGTAGATCTCAGAGAAGGTGAGTTTACTCACTACTACCTAAATTACTCTTCTCACTCAACTAACCTGGCCCCAGATTAAGAGCAGAACAGGAAAGGAAATAGGATGTCTTAGTGTGCCCAGACCACCAAGTAAAATATATTCTTGCTACCCTTCCCTAGGACATCTGTGACTGAAGAGCCCTTTACTAGGAAATTACCTACCCTGAATATATTTCTGGGTATAATGTATCTCTCTAATGATTTCTGGCATCCCCAGGTTTCCTACCTACAACTTTTTCTTTTCGTCTTCTCTACCACCAAGTATATATTTGCATAGTTCTCTCTTCATTGTTCTCTTTCCAACCTTACCAAATTGCTTGCCAGGATGGATGAGTGGGTGGAGTACATCTCCTTTTCCCTTTCCTGTAGCTTAAGCAAGACTTTTGGGATGTTGCATAAATGCATCCATATCTTCATTTCTCGAGTGGACTAATAAGGAATTTTTTAAAAAACCACACACAAGAAAATAGAAAAAGACAGAAGAGAGCAGCTCTGTTTTTCAAAAGAAATAAGTCATATTGAAATTAGAGGCTCTCTGAGCCAGAGGGAGTGCTGGGTATATGAATAACATATGATTGGGCATTTGCTAAATGATTTTTTTTGCTTAATCTTGTATTTCTTTTGCATTCCTGGAAAGTGGGCTGTTTTTCCAAATGAAATATAATATAATAATTGATTACAATATGAATGAGAAAGCAAAGAGGGTTTTTGTTGTTGTTAGAATAACAGTGAAAATAGATATGTTTGTGTGTGTGTGTGTGTGTGTGTGTGTGTGTGTGTTTGTGAGAGAGAGAGAGAGAGAGAAAACATATGTCCTCCCTGATGAAGGTATTGTATTTCTCCCTCTTTCTCTCTCTTTCCTTTCAAGCACACTTCCCTTCATTTTCAGTTGCATAAAAAATATAAATAGAAAACCAACTTGCAGGTAAACATTACAATGAAATTATTCTTTCACTGATGTACTGTTTAATAATTAAACTTCTAGCTTACAAAACAAATAAGCTGAGATAAAGAATTCTGCAATATAAATAGAGTCTACACCGATTTGGAAATGTGGAAAGGCGGAAGTAAAGCTGAATAATGTGAATGCACAATTGATAAGTGTATTAGGAGACATCTGTTTTCAAATCAAACATCTTTTCAGCTTCAAGGCAGTATATGTTAAACAATATACACTTGCATTAAAATGAACTCAGTGTGTTATTCAAGTAAACCTAAAGTATTTTTTTTTACAACTGCAAAAAATAAGAAGAAAGAACACATGCTTTCTTGGCTTGGGATTGAAATATATAAATAACATAGGGAGAAAAAAGCTTACCTGGTAGAATCCACCGCATTAATTTTCAAAGTCTGTCTTCATTGTGTATCTGAGGAATAGGAAATCAAGTAAGGCCTTATATAATCCAATTAGAATAATAGGCTTCTCTAGTGAATATTACATAGGAAAGTGTAGTCTCCAACATGTTCATTTAGCAGCAATGTGCACTGAAGTACCTGGAGGTTTATGGACCAGCATATTCCTTGCTGCTTAATAAATGATAGCATAATCCTACAAAATAAGTATTATAATGACTTCAGAGGTGTTATTCAGCAGGTTCTGACCAGTCTGGAGAACCAGTAGTGGAAATTTTGAGTAGTTTGGAGAAGCTGCAAATACCATATCTGTCTGGAGATTTTACAGTATCCTTCCCCTGCCACGCCCAGCAAGCCACGCCCACAGAACTGGTAGTAAAAAAAATTAAATCCCATCACTGAATGACTTGTTCCCTTAAAGATTACAGAGCTGCTACATAAGGTACAAACTGTCTATAAAACCTACCATAAAAGTGGAACCTACCTCTAAGTTATGCACTGCAACTCCTATCATTCCTAGATAGTACCTCCTAATTATGATTCGTATTTGTTAAGCCTAGTAGTAGCTGCCCAAACTAGCTGCATCAGTGAGATAGATGAAATAAAAATCCAATAAATAAATAAATTAGAGGCAGTAGGCTAATATTACCAGTTATTGGAATAAGACTGAAGAGAATCAAATGGACAAATATTTATTTATTGGGTTAAGTTTACACCCGCTTTTTTAAATAACAGCCCAAGGAAGTACAGTATACTATGGCAGGAGTCGCCAAACTTTTGGACCTCAGGGACCACCAAAATCAGCTATTTGAAATGGAAGACAGAGATGATCACTACCATACCTTGCCCATCTTTGTTAATTTTTAAGTCAATTTAAATAATAATGCTTATCATTTTAATATTTTTATATTGTTACTCATATTGATTGTAAGCTGCCTAGAGTCCCCTCTAGGCAAAATGGGTGGCATATGAGTTTAAGGCCCGTCACACTGCCCAACGGATGCAAAACAGACACAACGGACGAGCAAAATGTTCCATCCATTGTTATCCGCTCTCAAAAGGGGCAAAAATTTGCATAACCGGAGCGGATAACATGGACACGGGGAGGATGCAGGGCGGATGGAAAGTGAATGCGGAACGGAAGCCTAGTGGATGGAAGCGGATGGGAGCGGATGGCACATCCGCGAGGCTTCCGGGGGACCTCAGCAAAGCAGACGCAGAACGGAAAGAGCGGATGCAAAGCGGATGCACAGCGGATGAAGCGGATGCACAGCGGAAGCCTCGCGGATGCACAGCAGAAGCCTAACGGATGCCTGGCGTTAATTGCGCATGCGGGGGGGATGCATTGCGTCAGCCCCACGGATATAACGGAAGCAGCTCGGAAGCAGGTCACCATTCAGAGGAAAGACCTGCTGCCAGACACATCGACTGCCTTGCCTGTGCTGCCTGCATGTCTGCCTGCATGCCTTGCTGCCAGCCTTGCTGCCAGCCTCCCTGTCAGCCTCCCTGCCAGCCTCCCTGCCAGCCTTGCTGTCGGTCTGCCTGCCAGCCTCCCTGCCAGCCTCCCTGCCAGCCTTGCAGTCTGTCTGCCTGCCAGCCTTGCTGCCAGCCAGTCTGCCTGCCAGCCTTCCTGTCAGCCTTGGTGCCTGCCTTCCTGTCAGCCTTGGTGCCAGCCTTCCTGCCAGCCTTGGTGCCTGCCTGCCTGCCAGCCTTGGTGCCTGCATGTCTGCCAGCCTTCCTGCCAGCCTTGGTTCCTGCCTCCCTGCCAGCCTTCCTGCCAGCCTTGGTTCCTGCCAGCCTCCCTGCCAGCCAGCAACCCCACAACCATGCTGAAGCACAGCAAGCCTCAGCCATCTGCTGCCAGCCCTGGCAAGAGGGACAGAGCTACCATCCCGCCCCCTGGCCCTCACTCTGGTTCTGCTGGGGCTTCTGCAGCACGGGCTCGCTCTTCTGGGGCTGGGGATTCTGCTGCTTCTGCTTCTGGAGGAGCTGATGACAAGCACTCCAGCACCAGCCACCTCCATAGCACCTGCACCCTTCACCCGGGGACTGAGCGACCAAGAGGAGTACCAGAGACTCATTTTTGTCTTATAGCTTGTTGTTAATAAAGTCTATTTTTGATTCACACATTTGCTTCATTTCTTTTTTTTCATAAAGTCTTGCTGGAAACTTTTAGAAATGGTTTAAGCCTTTGCATGCTTGTGGGATGGGTAAAGATAACTGTGGGATGGGCAGGGATACCTTTGGGATGGGTAATAGCTGTGGGATAGATAAACCTCCAGTGCAAGCATAGTGGGACTGTATGGTCCACCCTCCCAGGTGCCACACCTATGGCCCTTTATTATCAATAACAATATAATCAATCATCCACACATGTCAACCTAAACACAACTCTTTATTAAATGCCCTGTTCATTGTAGGGCCACTCAACATACATGACCCAATCTCATCAGTGTGATGAGACAGGCTGAAGGAAGCATCCATTAAGCATCTATCATCCTGTCTTGCCACTCCACCGCTCCAGCTGGAGAGTTGCACCAGTGTTTCAGGAGGTTGCGCTGCTTCTTCTCTTCAAGTGAGGCTCTGTTGGGGCCTTGCACATCCTTTGTGTCTATCAGGTTTCGCCCTTGCCTCCATTCCCCAGGCTCCATGTCCCCATTGCCTTGCTGGAGGTCCACGAGCCTGTTCTGCAAGACTGGGTAGCGGGTGCGCATGAGATTGTGCAGGATGCAGCAAGCTTCCATGATCCTCCTCATGGTCTCTGGGTGATGCTGCATGGTGGTGAGAAGTACCTGGAACCTGTTGTCCAGGATGCCAAAGGCGTTCTCCACCACCCGCCTTGCCCTGGACAGCCTGTAGTTGAACATCCTCTCTTCACGGGTGAGGAGTCTGGAGGTGTAGGGCTTCATGTGGTAGGTTGTGAGGGAGAAGGCGTCATATCCCACGATGAAGTAGGGCACATCTTGCGTGTCATTGGGCAGGGGGTCTGGATCTGGGAAGCCCACAATGAGGTTGCGTTCCAGCTTCTCCTTGAGGTGACTGGCGTTGTATACCTGGTCATCTGAAGATGAGCCACTGCCTGAAGCATCGATGTACATGAACTTGTAGTCAGCATCAACCATGCCGAAGAGGATGATGCTGAAGGAGCCCTTGTAGTTGAAATAAGTGGACCCCGACTTGGCTGGCGCTTTGCAGGCCATGTGCTTGCCATCGATGGCTCCAACAGTGTGTGGGAAGTTCCACCTCTGATACCACTGCTCTGCAACTTTCTTCCATCCTTCTTCAGTGGAGGGGCACTGGAGGAGCTCCTCCTTGTATTCTTCGAGGATGGCCTGCACCACTTCTCTGACCACAATGCTGATGGTGTTGTGTGGCACCTTCCAGGCATACTGCATGTTTCTGAATGTGGTCCCAGAGGCCACGTGGCGTAGAGTCAGTGCCACCTTCAGTCCAGGGTCCAGGCTGGGACGGAAGTTGGTGTTTGCCTTGGTCAACCTGGGTCTCAGATGCTCCACAACTTCGTCAAACATGGCTGGTGGCATCCTCATGAAGTTCTGGAATGCCCGAGTGTCTTCGCTCCTGTGCTCCATCATCAGCTTGTTGTACAGTCCGTCCTCTGCTCTTCTGGAGAACCATCTTCGTACCCAGACGCTTCTTGGCCGCCCCTTTTTCTTCCCATAGTAGAGTTCACAGAGCCTCTAGATGGCTTCGCACTGTTGCAGAAGGATGGTGGCTGCCAAAAGGACTGTGTTACGATCCACAGTGGACATGACTGGATGCTGTGGAAGAGGAAGAGTCAGATGAAGGCTGCAGAGGTCTGCACCACAGGGCTGCTGTTCTGAAAGTGAGATCCAGGTGTTTTGCTCCCCCTTTTTATAGGCAGTATAGGTCCTCTAGGCATCCTCTAGGCATCCTCTAGGCATCCTCTAGGCATCCTCTAGGCATCCTTAATATCTGAGATAGGTCCCCTCTGCGAACGTTTTTTCCATTTTAAACGCTTTGTTTCCGTGCTGCATCCGCTAGGCATCCGTTCTGCATCTGTTTTGCGTCTGTTCCGCTTCCTCCCTGCGTCTGAATGAATGCGAGTTGCACGGATGCGCAGCGGATGCCTAGCAGATATAGCGGATGCGTAACGGATGCAGAACGGATGCCTAGTGAATGCCTAGCAGATACATAGCGGACAAATTGGATACATTTTCCGCGCAAAAGTTTTGGGCAGCTCAAAACTTTCAGACAGATGAAACGTCAATAAACGGATGCTGGACGGATAGAGAGGAAGCAAAACGGAGGCAGTGAGTACATCGCGTTTTCCAACGGATGGCAAGCTTTTTTGTCCGTTTTACATCCTCTTTGCATCCGTTGGTGCAGTGTGACAGGGGCTTTAATAAGTAAAACCAAATAAACATTCTCACACATGGTGAGAACTATGGCTAAATCCGGTCATATCTCTGGGTGGAGATTTTATATTTTTATGACACGAATTGTTAACAGACTCAAACCTTTTATCTCCCTGCAGGCTCCAGAGATTTCTGGAGTTCATAATGTGTTGTTGAGAAACAAGTATGTCATTCAGAAGAGAAGAATACAGGAGGTTCTGTGCAAAGAGAACACAGTCAACAATAATCAGAGCTTGTGATAGAGACCAATGGTTCCTGGTATATGCAATACCATACATCCTTTTTTAAAAAAAATAAAGGAGAATCCTTTATGTCAGCTAGCAGTCCTTAATTTTTTAATTGAATTTTTTTTTTGTTTTGCACTTGAATTTCCCTTTGTAAAGCAATCTTAAGCATAAACCATTATTTTTTGCATTGTTATGAACCTCTTTAAATCTGCCCTCTTTACAGATTTGTTCTTTATTTATTCCAAGAAAAATATGACCACAGTAGCAATACATAATGGGAGATCTCCTTGTTTAAAAATCACACTAATTATGCATTTTGCCAAGGGCTGTATGGGTGGGCAAAGGATAATAAGAATCTACCCCTAGTTTATTAAATAATTTGCACTAAATGAACTGCACATCACATTTTGTAAGGGGGGGGGAAGCCTCTTAGAATTGTAGAATTAAGAAAATGAGATAGGTATATAAAATCAACTGTACATTACAAGCTCCAGTTCTAATCCTAAAATGGTTCTGTGATGATTATTCATACCATGTGTTAATCCAGGAATTAAAGTTTAATCCATTTCACTTAAAAAAAATGGGCGAATTAAATTCTCAAACATTTCTAGCTGAAGTTGCTGAACCACTGATATAAGGCTCCTCTTTCTGTAATATTTCAGCCAAAGTAATTTCCAGCAAATTCAGCACCTTTATTTTAATAAGACATAACTATAGCGAGGTTAATGATAAATGCAGCATGTTAATAAATGACACAGTACTGAAATCCCATGTTACTCACTGGTCATTTTCTTTCCACCCCTTTTCTTTCAATTCCAAATGCATCCTGGCCATTAACAGCTACTTTTCAAGGCAACTGAAACTTTCTTTTTTCCCCAATTTCAGACATATTATGTTTTGTTTCCATAAGGCATTCAAATAGTAACTTATTTCAGTACTACATAAACATGTTTATATTCACAAGGCATGTAGATGTCAATTTGGGTATGATTATATTATAATATAAATACAATGCATCTCATAAGTTTCATTCAAGGCCTCTAGTCTGCTTTCCTATAATTCTTTTAACTTTACAGGAGATTTGTGTCAAATAGATGTGGAGGTTTATGCAATGTGAAGTAAGACATCATGAGATGGAAGAGACAAGGCCAGGGAACTAAATGTTCATTCATGTATCTCCTAAGCTTGTTCAGATATTGGATTTGGAGGGGGAGGGGTGTCACTAAACCTTTCATTTGTTTAGGTTCTTAGAAAAATACTATTTTGTCCTAACAGTACATCAAGAATGATGTCTCAGGACATTGTGTTAGAATATGCAAGATACTAATCTTGCTTAAACACTAGTTCTAGTGAGTGGTTAGAGTAGAATAGAGTAGAGTAGAGTAGAGTAGAGTAGAGTAGAGTAGAGTAGAACAGAACAGAACAGAACAGAACAGAACAGAACAGAACAGAACAGAACAGAATAGAATAGAATAGAATTCTTTACTGGCCAAGCATCGTTGGACACACAAAGAATTTGTCTTGGTGCAAATACTCTCAGAACCAAACCAGACAGTTATAGAGGTGCAGATAATAGACTCAATAATGTCTCTGTAGAACTGTATCAGCAGCTCCTTGGGCAGTTTGAGCTTTCTGAGTTGGCACAGAAAGAACATTCTTTGTTGTGCTTTTTTGATGGTGTTTTTGATGTTAGGTATCCATTTTAGGTCATGTGATATAGTAGAACCTAGAAATTTGAAGGTCTCTACTGTTGATACTGTGTTGTCTAGTATTGTAAGAGGGTTTCTTCGAAAGTCTACCACCATTTCTACGGTTTTGAGTGTGTTCAGTTCCAGATTGTTCTGGTTACATCACGAGGCAAATTGTATAACCTCCTGTCTGTATGATGATTCGTCATTGTCTCGAATGAGATCAATCACTGTTGTGTCATCAGCAAACTTCAGTATTTTAACAGATGGCTCATTTGAGATGCAGTCATTTGGTATATAGAGAGAAGAGAAATGGAGAAAGCACACAGCTTTGGTGGGGGGAGCTGTGCTAATTGTACATAAGGGCATCCCAAGTTCTATGATGGAGAACATGTAGGATTATATATTGTGTGCAATTATACTTTATTGCATTCTATTCCATTGAAAATCTGAATTAATTATTACTGTTATTATTAATATCAGCATGAGTGTATCAATGAGAGTCATAGCATGGCTTACAGTTTATTTACCAGAACTTTCTAGCTTCTTTTTTTGTTTTAATCAAGCAAGAACACCATATCAACAGAAGTGTTCTAGCAAGCAATATTCTGCTGAGCAGTTGGCTCTGTTAAATGCAAAAAAAGAAAAGAAAAGGCACAACTTATGGCAGAAACAAGGTATTTAAAGTTCAGAGAAAGCAGTATAAAAAGAAGGTACTGTTCAAATAAGTTTATTTCAAGAGGATGGGTTTTCCTGTTAAATATTTATTCATAGCATTGCACTATGCCATGTAAGAGATTGTTGCAGACTGAACTATTTCACAATGCTGCAAATGACTCTAATTACCACTAATTCTTGCTTCTTATGAAAAAATCAAGTATAAACTCCATTTATAATTATGAAAATAAAAATTAGAAATAGGGATACTGTTTTTAACAGTTTGCAAACATTTTGATTAACAAAGATTAAATAATTGTTTTTAAAGGAAAGAGCATTGTTCCTTATTCATCATATACACAAGTATGTTTCTGAATATTTTTTGCATATAAAGTTATGCTAGAGGGATTAAAATTTATGATTTTATTTCAGAACGTTGCAGGAAAATAACATCTTGGTAGAAATTCCTGCTTCCGGTTTAAATACCATATTTTTAGCTCCATAAATTGCACTTCCCCTCCCCACAAAAAAGTGGGTGGAAATGTCTGTGCCAGTCCTTTGGTGAATAGCAGCCAGGCCATGGCAGTGGGGTCCTTTTACAGTGTTGAACCCCACTTCTTCTGTCTTTATCATTCTCTTCTGTCTCTTTTCCGCAGTGCAATAGGCAGAGCTGCCACATGAGAGGACATCTATCTGTGATTATCTCAGGCTCCGTCTGATTTTTTTTTCCTGTTTTCTTCCTCTAAACCTAGGTGCATCTTATGGTCAGGTGCATCTTATAGTGTGAAATGTGGTAAGATGGACCCTGGAAGTTTTTTGCATATGCTGCTGAAATGCATGTAAAACCGAAGTGTTCTTGATACTTATTTATGGAAGATAATTGGAAGGTGATTTGGAGGAGATTTCTTTTAACATAAATTCTCTCTGAAATATCCCTTGTAACTTTTTACTCTGTTACTAAGATGGAAGAAGTTGTCATCTCAAGGCTGACCCTCTTGTGAAATGTACACCATCTTTCAGAGGAAAATTTCCACTTCTTTTATGCCAGATATGGCCCGCTGGGGGTTTTCACCTCATCATTTCACAAAAGCTGCCTTTTTTCAGTTTTCTCTTGATTCTATGGCCCAACCCATTAAGACAAACCCTCTAACACTACTACTCTGAGAGAGAAAATACATTTTTTTAAACATACTTAAATTTTAAACCAGTTATTAAATATAGGATTGCAGGATACTGTGGATGAAATCACATGTGTAGTGTCTTCCTAATTTTCATAGTTTTACTTTCAAGAGTCTATAAAGACGCTAGAATGTTCAGTGCCTCCTGAAGTATCAGCTGGACCATTGCCAAAGCTTCCTGCAAAAACATTTCTCACCATCATCACTAGAAGCCTTCCCTTTCATTGATGACACAACTCTGGCTTCTACCATATTTCTTCTACCATCCATATGACAGTTAAAAAGCTGGGTGTTGGATTTATAGACCATTTCTGTCCTTGCACAAAGAATACCATTTTAAGTTAAAAAAAAAACCAATTGCCTTAGTTTGATCAATAATATTTATTTATTTATTTATTTGTTTGTTTGTTTGTTTATTCATTAATTCGTTAATTCATTTATTTATTTTTAGGAAAGAGATTCACAGAAGAGAAATGTTGTTGGAATATTTTTCCTGAGAGGATGTATCTAAGTGCTTTTTGAAACCATGGGTAAAAAAAGCCATATATTAATGGGTTACAGCTGGAGTTGAAGTAACCAAGCCAATTTAAGCCATCAAACAGCACAGTGGGAATTGAAAACCCTAAAAAAGGGTCAATTAAAATTGTGATAAAACATGGAAACCAACAGAAGAAGAAAACCCCTATCACAATACTTAAGGACTTAGCAGCTTTTCTATCTGTGCTTTTGGAAAGGTGGTTAGAATTTTTGTTGCCTGAACTTTTCATGATCCTCACATGTTTTTTAGACACCTCAAAGATTTTTACATAAATTCCAGTTATCACAGAGGCAGGAATGAAAAAACCAAATGAAAACAGAACAGTTCCCCAAAGTTTATTGAATATTATTGGACAAGAACTAGAACACGCAACCAAAATCTCATAAGCATCGATGCCAGAAACGTATGCTTCAGAGAAAACCAACCCAAAAGCAAAAGAAAATGGCACTGACCAGCAAACAATAATTAATTGCCTGATTCTCGGAACTGTAATTTTGCATGAATAATGAAGGGGATAGCAGATGGCATAGAATCGGTCGACTGCAATTGAGCAAAGGTGAAAAATAGACACCAAGCAGAGCATCAGATCAAAACTGTAGTGGATCTTGCAGAAAGTCATTCCAAAAAGCCAACAGTTTTCCACTGATCTAACCATGCTGTAGGGCATAATGAAGAAGCCAAGGAGGAAATCAGTGATGGCCATGGAAAGGATGAGGAAGTTAGTTGGGGAGTGCAGCTGTCTGAAATAGGTGATTGACATGATGATAGCCATATTTCCAAAGACGGTGATTATGATAATTCCACTTAGAGATAAATAGATGGCCACTCGCATAACCAAAGGCCATTGATTTTCAGAACAGGATTTATTTCCAAATTCAGAACAGTCAATGACATGCTTGGAGGCATTAAGAAGAACCATAGTATTTTATCTGAAATTGAGACAAATATTAGATGCAGAAATGCTTACTACTGCCTGTAGTCCCCACTTAACTGAAATATTTTACATTAGGTTCTCCAGAATGTATCTTGTAATCATAGGAATATATTCATTCCTTTAGGATTCAAAATCTTCTACAGTTTACTTATTTTAAACATTTATATAACCATCTACCTTATACCAAACCCGGGGCAGCTCAAAGTCAGGAATTCACACAGAACAAATGGTAGAGCCGTAGAACAAGTGGTCTGGGGTCTTCTACTTAAGTAGTGGATTGGACTAGACTTCCAAGATCTTACCCAAACCTGTTATTCTATGTTCTATGTCAGGGGTGTCAAACTTGCGTCGTCATGGTGGCATCACATGATGTACTGGGACTTTTTCCCCCTTGCAACCGGGCAAAGGTATGGCCAGTATGTGACGCATCTGGCCCATGGGCCAGGAGTTTGGCAGCCCTGTTGTAAGTGGAAGAGAACTCCCTTCTATCAGCAGAGAGGCACTCGGATGTAGAAGTCACTATGAAAAAAAGCATCCCGATCAACCCTCCATACTCCCTGTGAGTACTTTGAAATCAAGTTCCTTCATGTAATAAAAAGTAACTTCCCTGTGCCTTAAGAAAAAAAATATGTGCCACAAACTATATGATGACATTAAAATCACTAATAACAATAATTTTTACTGTAACTAACTAAAAGAAATATGACTCATTTTCTTTTTCTTGCTGTAAAATAATTTGAATAATTTCCACTGGTAGGTTGAACTTTGCCTAAAGCTATGTAAACTAAGATAGCTACTAATTTTCAGCCCCCTCTTACTTATTGCATTTTTGCTATCCCCCTTCCATTCCAGAAGATCTCCAGAAATTTTTAAGGTAGCAAAGGATTAATAAGAAGATGGACCATATTTCACCCATCCTTTTCTCTTTCTATATCCCTTCATACTAGTTAAACTAGTTGTAGTTCTAGTTTGACCCACGAATCAGCTATTTCTCCTAGATGCCCACTTACTATCTCAACTCAATATCCTAAATGAAAGAAAGGCCTTTATCTTAGCATCTTTGACTGGAAAATACAAAGACACCATATTCATTACAAGTATGTCCTGTAACTCAGGACAGGTAGAAATTATTGAGCAAGTCTTGCCAGTTTTATACAAAGCCTCAAACCTTACTCCTGACCAGCAAAACAGACGACAACAAATTAACACTATAAGCAATTTCTACTTTCCTACAACAACTCTGAAACAATACAAAAGGTTGTCAGGGTTTGCTTGGTGGCATGAAGAATCAGGCAAAGAATAATTAAGAGGAATTTCCTGAGAATGAATAGTTCAGAAATAGTTCAGGCTCCACATTAATCAGTGGCTCCTCTTTAACTTATTTCATGCTTTGGTGGGTGCTGCACATGCCAGTTCAATTATTATTTATCTATTCTTCTCAGGTTTCATAGGAGCCTGTAAGATATTATAATTATTAGATTCATTCTGGAATATGTTATTGTTTTATTTTTCTCCCTCCCTCCGTGTGTGTGTGTGTGTGTGTGTGTGTGTGTGTGTGTGTGTGTGTTTGAGAGAGAGAGAGAGAGAATTTTCATTTTATATTGCTATTTCAAAGTTTATATTGCTCAGACTGCTAATTTTAATCCCTTTTTTCCTTGTTGGATAGCCTAAGCCAGTCCCTTAGCCAGTCTTTTGATGTAATATTGTCCTTCACCCAAAATTGATTCCTGTTATTATCCATTTGGTTTTGGATATTTGAAAGCCAATTCCCTTCTGTTGGTTAATGACTGCAGTAAAGTTATTTCCTTCTATCTTCCTTTCAATCCTTCCTTCTTTTTGTAGATACCACTCTCTTCCTAAGAATGCTTCTGGATTCACATGGATAAAAGCTGTAATGCTTTTATTTTGTAATGCTCCAGATCAAATGAACATTTGGAATCAAATTAAAAACTCAGTCATAAGCCTCAGCAAGAATTTCATGATTACACTGAATGGAACCTGCAACCCCAGCGGTGCTGATAGGTTCTTCAATATTTATTCCTGCTAAATATATTCTCAAATATTAGTAAACTTCACAGAAAAGTATTATTAGAATCTACCCCACTACTAGCATTACACAGTGCACTGCAACTCCTTCCTTCTTTCATCTACCAACCTGAAGGCTCTTTGCATGGACTTATTGAAATTATCAATGTTCTGTTAGATATATCCAGAAGATTTCATTCCTTTTCAAAAACAAACAGGGGTATATAATCATGCAGTGGTTTTATAATACAGCAATTCAGCTCTCGAGAGAATATTGGACAAAAAAAAAATTGCTCAGAATGCTGGGGAAAAACATTAAGGTTGATTGCTACCAATGAGACTGAACTCAACTCTCCTGGAAGAATTATTCCTTTCAAAGCCATGATAGTCTCAGCTGTGAAACAGCATCTACCAGGTTTTGTGACCTACACAAAAGTGACACTTTTAGATCATAGTGCAATCAGAAAATGAGATGTCTTTCAGTCAAGCAGTTATTAAAGATCTTCTCTGCAGGCCAAATTAGATTATGTAAATTTAACTTTTAAATTATGTGAGTAGGAGAAGGAGAAGAATCAAAGTCAGTATATGGTAGGAGAGGTTGAATTTAAGGCCCTGTCACACTGGCCGACAGATGCAAAACGTTTGTAAAAAGGACACAGCGGACAAGAAAAATGTTCCATCCGTTGTTATCTGCTCTCAAAAGGGGCAAAAATTTGCATAACCAGAGCGGACAACATGGAAAGGAACGGACGGGGGGAGGACGTGGGGGGAAGGAAAGCGGATGTTCCACGGAAGCCTAGCGGATGGAAGCGGATGAGAGAGGATTGCACATCCACAAGGCTTCCGGGGGAGTGCAGCAAAGCGGACGCGGAACGGAAAGAGCGGTTGCAGAGCGGACGCCAAGCGGATGAAGCGGATGCACAGCGGAATCCTAGCGGATGCCTAGCAGATGCCTAGCAGATGCCTAGCGTTCACTGCACATGCGGGGAGGATGCATTGTGTCAGCCCCGCGGATATAAAGGGAAGCAGCTCCCAAGCAGGTCAGCATTCTGAGGAAGGACCTGCTTCCAGACACAGCTTGCCAGCCAGCCAGCCAGCCAGCAGCAACCCAACAACCATGGGGAAGAAACGGAAGCCTCTGCCATCTGCTGCCAGCCCTGGCAAGAGGGACAGGGCCACCCTCCCACCCCCTGGCCCTGACTCTGCTTCTGCTGGGGCTTCTGCTGCCTGGCCTCGATCTTCTGGTGCTGGTGCTTCTGCTGATGCTGCTTCTGGAGGTAGTGCTTCTGCTGATGCTGCTTCTGGAGGTGGTGCTTCTCCTGGTGCTTACTCTGCTGATGCTGCTTCTGGTGGTGGTGCTTCTGCTGATGCTGCTTCTGGTGGTGGTGGTTCTCCTGGTGCTTACTCTGCTGGCACTGCTCCTGGTGCTGGTGCTTCTCCTGGTGCTTACTCTGCTGGCACTGCTCCTAGTGCTGGTGCTTCTGCTGGTGCTTACTCTGCTGGCACTGCTCCTCGTCCTGCTGGTCCTGCTGGTGCTTACTCTGCTGGCACTGCTCCTGGTGCTGCTGGTCCTGCTGGTGCTGCTGGTCCTGCTGGTGCTGCTGGTGCTCTTGGTGCTGCTGGTGCTGCTGGTGCTACTGGTCCTGCTTTTGCTGCTACTGTTGTTGCTGCTGCTGCTTCTGGTGGTGGTGTGGAGGAGCAGCCCCTACAACCTCGAAGCCCCTCTGATGAGGGCCCATATGGCCCTACCAAAGGGAGGAAGAGTCAGACGCGTGAACGGGAGAGGAGGCAATACAACATAGAAGAGGAACATGAGGAGGAGGTGCTGGAGTGGCTGAGGGAGAACGAGTATCTATAGCAGAAGGGACACAGGCTCTATCGTGACACCAAATGGAAGCAGGCTGCTTGGAGAGAGAAGGCAGAGAGCCTGGGGTACACTTCGGAGGTGCTCCTCGGATGGTGAAAGAACATGCACACCTGGTACGGGAAGCTGCACCTCAAGAAATCTGGCCAGGCTGCGGTCAAGCTGACAGACAGAGAGACCTATGTGATGGCCAAGTGCAGCTTCTTGGAAGGTGAGATCCGCCACCGAGGAGCAGCCCCTCTCACAACCCTCTCTCTCAGGCAGCCTGCTGAGACCCAGTCCTCTTCTGGCCAAGAGTCAGCTCCTGTGTCCAGGCAGGTGTCTGTGGAGCGTGCCACGATGGAGATCCCCCCGACAGCTGCATTACCCGTGGCGGAGCACGTGGAGGACCCCCTGACGCAGTGAAAGGAGACAGCACTTCCACCACAGCCTAACCTGCATCCACCCCCAGCTCCACCTCCACAGAAAGGCAGAGAGGAAAACCGGAGGGGCAGAGCCACACTGTCCTGCTGGAGATAAGTGACACCATCAGGAGCAGCATAGATCTCCTCTCTCAGATGGTACACACCAACGCCCCATCCTCCAACCGCAAGCCCTTCCTCACCTATGTCAACCAGACCCTCATGAACATGGCAGAACCACAGTACCAGGTGGTGAAGGAGAGGATCACCGATCTTCTTCACAACCCTCCAGACCAAGATGAACCTGCTCCCACCCAGTCCAAGCCTTCTCCCCCACCCCAGGTGATGTCACTGCCCTTCCAAGGGTTTCCACAGGCCCTCCCCTACCAAGGCTACGGCTACCAGGAGGTCCAGCAGCATAGGCAGCCCTTCCCAGTCCAGGAACAGGTACATCGGACACCACCGGTGCCACTGATGCCACTGATGCCACCCATGCCACAGATGCCACCCACGCCAGTCCTCACCCAGCTGCAGACGAGACATCCCCATCTACACTGCTCCTTCCTCCACCCCACAGCCAAGCCCGGCCTCAGTACATCTGTCATCGGTATTGGGGCTGACACTCCATGTCATGGAGGAAGGGGCACTCAACATCACAGGGATAAGCCAGCTGTCTGAGAGCTTTCTCAACACACCATCCCCTGTTGTCCTCTCGGGGCCAGGCACCCCAGTGGCACTTCAGACCAGCACTCCAGCAGCAGCCACCTTCACAGCACCTGGACCCTTCACCCCTGAGACTGGGCATGCCTCCGAGTGACCAAGAAGAGTGCCAGTGCCTGGTTGGCTACCTGTTGACTTTATTTTTGCTTTGGACACTTTACTTGGGTCATTTTTCTTTTACAGCTTGTTATTAATAAAGATTATCTTTGCTTCACACACTTGCTTCATTTATTTTAGTAAATAAAGTCTTGGTGGAAACTTTAGAAATGGTTTAAGCCTTTGCATGCTTGTGGGATGGGTTAAGATAGCAGTGGGATGGGCAGGGATACCTTTGGGATGGGTAATAGCTGTGGGATGGGCAGGGATATCTTTGGGATGGGTAATAGCTGTGGGACGGGCAGGGATACCTTTGTGATGGGTAATAGCTGTGGGATGGGCAGGGATACCTTTGGGAAGGGTAATAGCTGTGGGACAGGCAGGGATACCTTTGGGATGGGTAATAGCTGTGGGACGGGCAGGGATACCTTTGGGATGGGTAATAGCTGTGGGATGGGCAGGG
>BLBF01000063.1:17122146-17143885 GCA_015471245.1 Laticauda colubrina | reverse complement strand
TGTGGGATGGGCAGGGATACCTTTGGGATGGGTAATAGCTGTGGGATAGATAAACCTCCAGTGCAAGCATAGTGGGACTGTATGGTCCACCCTCCCAGGTGCCACACCTATGGCCCTTTATTATCAATAATAATGTAATCATTCATCCACACATGTCAACAAAAACACAACTCTTTATTAAATGCCCTGTTCATTGTAGGCCCACCCAACATACATGGCCCAATCTCATCAGTGTGATGAGACAGCCTGAAGGAAGCATCCATTAATCATCTATCATCCTGTCTTGCCACTCCACTGCTCCAGCTGGGGAGTTGCACCAGTGTCTCAGGAGGTTGCGCTGCGCTTTCCCTTCATGTGAAGCTCTGTTGGGGGCTTGCACATCCTCAGTGTCTATCAGGTTTCACCCTTGCTTCCATTCCCCAGGCTCCATATCCCCATTGCCTTGTTGGAGGTCCACGAGCCTGTTCTGCAACAGTGGGTAGCGGGTGCACATGAGATTGTGCAGGATGCAGCAAGCTTCCACGATCCTCCTCACGGTCTCTGGGTGATGCTGCATGGTGGTGAGAAGTACCTGGAACCTGTTGTCCAGGATGCCAAAGGCATTCTCCACCACCCGCCTTGCCCTGGACAGCCTGTAGTTGAAGATCCTCTCTTCACGGGTGAGGAGTCTGGAAGTGTAGGGCTTCATGAGGTAGGTTCTGAGGGAGAAGTCGTCATCCCCCACGATGAAGTAGGGCACATCTTGCGTGTCTTTGGGCAGGAGGTCTGGATCTGGGAAGCCCATGATGAGGTTGCATTCCAGCCCCTCCTTGAGGTCACTGGCATTGTATACCTGGGCATCTGAAGCTGACCCGTTGCCTGAAGCAGCGATGTACATGAACTTGTAGTCAGCATCGACCATGGTGAAGAGGATGATGCTGAAGAAGCCCTTGTAGTTGAAAAAAGTGGACCCCGACTTGGGAGCTTTGCAGGCCACGTGCTTGCCATCTATGGCTCCAACGGTGTGGGGGAAGTTCCACCTCTGATACCACTGCTCTGCAACTTTCTTCCAGCCTTCTTCAGTGGAGGGGCACTGGAGGAGCTCCTCCAGGTATTCTTCGATGATGGCCTGCACCACTTCTCTGACGCTGATGGTGTTGTGTGGCACCCTCCAGCCATACTGCATGCTCCTGTAGGTTGTCCCTGAGGCCAGGTGGCGCAGAGTCAGTGCCACCTTCAGCCCAGGGTCCAGGCTGGGCTGGAAGGTGGTGCTCTGCTTGGTCAACTTGGGTCTCAGCCGCTCCACAACTTCATCAAACATGGCTGGAGGCATCCTCATGAAGTTCTGGAATGCATGAGGGTCTTCGTTCCTCAGCTCCACCATCAGCTTGTTGTACAGTCCGTACTCTGCTCTTCTCCCAATCCATCTTCAGACCATCTTCAGATGCGCAGCGGATGCCTAGCAGATGTAGCAGACGCGTAACGGATGACAACGGATGTAGAACGGATTTTCCCGTATGCGTTGTTGATGCAGAATGGACGCATTGGATACATTTTCCGCTCAAAAAGTTTTGAGCAGCTCAAAAAGTTTTGAGCAGATGGAACCTCAGTCGACAGATGCTGGACGGGTAGAGAGGATGAAAAACAGAGGCAGTGAGTACAGAACGGATGAATCGCGTTAACCAACTGATGGCAAGTGTTTCTCTCATTTTTACATCCTCTTTCCATCCGTTGGTGCAGTGTGACATGGGCTTTAGAATCATAGAGCTGGAAAAGGCAATTTCGGCCCCTCAGTCTATTTGCCAATCAGTACAGAGGAAAGCAAGGAGTTTGTAATAATTGCAGATAAAAGTAGCATCATTTTGTAGCTTTTTAAAAGACAATTTTTTTAAAAAAAAAACATTTGTTTCTTCTTGGAAACTGCTTCTGAAGTTTGTACTTGAGGTGAGGAAAAATGAAACTTTGATTTTGGGTTTTGCCAATTAGATAGGTTTATTGTCACAGAAACAGTTTATATTATTAGATAAGAGTAAAAACATTGAGGTTTGATTTTATTATCTTATTTTACTGCACCAAAAGGAGTTGGAGGTCAATATTTTTTCTTTCTTTTTCCCTCTTGGTGTACACTTTTCCTCTTTTCTTCTCTTATTTTCCCATTTTTATTATTTTTGTACTTTGTATTTATATTAAAACTTGATAAACTAATAAAAATTTTAAACAGGCAATGACTGAAAGGGATTTAATCTTTTATCTGGTTGGTTTATTTGGATGTCAGTATAATTGCTGATATATAGCCAGTTCTGATACAGACTTAAGGTGGTTCATGAACAAGGAAAATATAGAACTGGGCTGCCTTGGCAGAGGGTCTGGTGTTTGTTATAAGTTATTATAACGAACATCACACTCTCTGTCAAGGCAGCCCTACTCTCTGTGCATATAAAAGGCTCATCAAAATAGTAGTTTTTAAAGGTATAAAATAAAGCAAAATGGAGCTCAGAAAACAAGGTGTTCTATAACATGGGATGACCACTGAGAAGGTGGACTTCTGGCCCTTATTCTTTGCTTTATAAAGAATGAGGACCTTAAGCTTACATGTAGATGCTGAGTGAAATCCCAAAGGGAGAGAATAAAGTAGAGTAGAGTAAGAGTAGAATAGAATAGAATAGAATAGAATAGAATAGAATAGAATAGAATAGAATAGAATAGAATAGAATAGAATACTTTATTTATGATTGGACACACAAGGAATTTGTCTTGGTGCAAATGCTCTCAGTGTACATAAAAGAAAAGATACAATCATCAAAAATCAAGAATCATAAGATACAACACTTAATAATAGTCATAGGGTACAATAAGGAATCAAATCATACTGGGAAACAATCAATAAAAATAATTAGGATACAAGCAACAAGGTAACAGTAAAACAGTCATAAGTGGGAGGAGATGGGTGAAAGGAAGGATGGGAGGATGATGAATAATAGTAATGCAGACTTAACAAATAGTTGGACAGTGCTGAGGGAATTATTTGTTTAGCAGAGTGAAGGTATTCATAAAAAAATCTGCCCTTGTGTCTAGTTCTAGTGTGTGGTGTTTTATAGCATTGTTTTGAGGGTAGGAGTTGAAACAATTTATGTCCAGGATGTGAGGGGTCTGTAAATATTTTCACCATCAAATTACACCCTGTGTAACTCTTTATAGATGATAACCAGCACTTTGCATTGAACCTGAAAGCCTAACTGGCCACAGTTATAATACTTCTAAACCTAGTCTTTGGTTGCTGCCTTTTGGACTAGATTGAGGTTTTGGGTAATTTACAAGGACAATTCCATATTGGAATAATCTAAACATTAAATTAATAGAGGTACAAATCAAAACAATAAGGAAATTCTGATCCAAGAAGTCCTGCAATTGGTGTACAATTGCAAGGTCTCCTTGCCTGTGGCTTCCATCTGATGCTTAAACAGGAACCATGGGGTACAGGAACTAAATCATTAGTCATCTACAAACCATAATTCTTTTTTTGTTGGGATTTAAAATTATCTTTATATATTTAATATCTCACAAACTCCAGGTACATGATGAAAACACAAAGCTCCAAATTAATTATGGCACTATATAGCTGAATATTATCAATGTATTTATTTCCTCAGTAGTTTCATGTAGATATTAAAACTGCATAGCGGGAAGGGCTGAGGGAATTATTTGCATAGGGGAAAGTGCTGAGCGAATTATTTGTTTGTTAAATTATTATTTGTTTGTTAATTAATTATTTGTTAAAACTGCATAGGGGGAAGGCTGAGCTCTGAGAAATCCACATTGGAGCTCCCTTGTTGATTATTACAGAAACTATTATAGAGATATATATTCAGAAGGTGTCTTCAAATAATGCTAACCATCTCTCAAATTTAATCAATAAATTCTTCCCACCCAACCACCGAAAGGAATCATTAAGATATGAATCCAGATCATAGATACAGAAGCTCATGTCACACTGAAACCTGTGGAATATTTGATTTCACTATCAAATCGCTATTGTTGTTAGGTAAAGATAAAAGCTATTTTCTAGTGAACTTACTGATATATCTGTACACTTTCCTGGACAATAGCATTAATTGGATTCGAATAGTCCTAATTTGATTAGATTTGCAAGTTTGGCCAAGATCAGCTATGCTTAGCCACCTAGCTGGGTGTTATCCTTCGGATTTCTTAAAAAAACCATCAACATTCAGTTGGTATCTACTTTCCTGTAACTTAATTATTTGCATTCTGGAAAAATATTTCCTGACCTTCTTCTGTGTAACAATATGCTTTCGTTTCTCCTTTCAAATTTAGGAATTTCCATTGACATCATAGAAATTAATTTCCAGTTTCCTAATTATCTTCCCTGCCTGTTCCTGAAGATGGCCCAATTTAACCAAATGCTTTTAAAATGGAGATGCTTAGAGCTGCACATAATACTCAGTATGGCAGAGGTGGCATTCAGCAAGTTCTGACCAGTTCTGGAGAACCAGTAGTGGAACTTTTGCGTAGTTCAGAGAACCGGCCAATCTCACCTCTGACTGGAGATTTTACAGTATCCTTCCCCTGCCACACCTACCAAGCCACATCCTCAGAACCAGTGGTAAAATAGTTTGAATCCCACCACTGCAGTATGGGGTTCTGGACAATGCAGCATAAAATGAAACTACTGATTTCTGTGATTTGGAAACCTGAACCATGTTGATACAGCCTAAAATTGCATCTGTTTTGTTTTTGATATTTTTGCATTCATTTCACATTACTTATGCTCAAACTGAAAAAAAATTAAATCTATCTGTCTGTCTGTCTATCTATCTATCTATCCACAATCCACATCCATACCTACACCCACATATTATTCATATTAAATCATATGATATATGAAAAGAAAATGACAGTGAGTGAGCAGCAATGATAATTCAGAGCAATTCAATGCCCAGACACATCTCAAACATTACACATTCTTTTCTGGTACCACCCTAACTAAAGGCTAGGTCACACTGGCTGACGGATGCAAAACATATGCAAAAAGGACACAGCAGACGAGCAAAATTTCGGGGGTGGCTCCATCCATTGTTATCCGCTCTCAAAAGTGCCCCAAATTTGCATAAACAGAACGGACAACAATGGAAAGGAACGGACAGGGATAGTACGTAGCGAGGATGGTAAGCAGATGTTCGTTGGAAGCCTAGCGGATGGAAGTGGATGGAAGTGGATGATACATCCGCAGGGCTTCCGGGGGAGAATAGCGAAGAGGACGCATAGCAGAAGGAGCGGATGCATAGTGGATGACGCGGATGCATCATGGACGCCTATAGGATGCATAGCGGATGCGTAGTGCATGCGTAGCAGATGCAAAGCGGTCACTGCACATGCGGGGAGGATGAATTGCGTCAGCTCCGTGGATATAAAAGGATGCAGCTCGCAAGCAGTCACCATTCAGAGGAAAGACCTGCTGCCAGAGACATCTTGAAAGAACACCATGGTTCATCAGTCAGGGAAGAAGAGAAAGCTTGTGCCTACTCCTGCCAGCCCTGGCAAGAAGGACAGAACCACCATCCCACCCCCTGGTACTGACTCTGAAGCTGCTGGGGCTTCTGCTGCTGCTGCTGATGGTGCTGATGGTGCTTCTCCTGCTGCTGCTGCTGGTGCTTCTCCTGCTGCTGCTGGTGCTGATGGTGCTTCTCCTGCTGCTGATGGTGGTGGTGCTGCTACTGGTGCTGCTGCTGTGCTGGACCAGCCCCAAGCCCCTCAAAGCCCTGCTGCTGAAGGCCCTGAAGCCCCTGCCAGAAGGAGGAAGAGGCAAGACAAGGAGAAGGGAGAGAGGAAACAGTACTCCATTTCCGAGGACCATGAGGAGGAGGTGCTGGAATGGCTGAGGGAGAACGAGTACTTATGGAGAAAGGGCCACAGGCTCTATCACGACGCCAAGACAAAGCAGGCAGCGTGGAGAGACAAGGCAGAGAGCCTGGGCTGCACTTCAGATATACTCCTGGGATGGTGGAAGCACATGGACACCTGGTATGGAAAGCTGCACCTGAAGAAATCTGGCCAGGCCGCTGTCAAGCTCACTGACCGGGAGATGTACATCATGGCCAAGAGCAGCTTCCTGGAGGGTGAGGTCTGCCACTGAGGAGCAGTCCCTCTGTCAACCCTCTCCCTCAGACAGCCCACAGACAACCACTCCTCTTCCAGCCAGGAGACAGCTACCATGTCCAGGCAGGTGTCTTTGAAGGGCCCCACAGCAGAGACCCCCCCGACAGCTGCACTCCCCATGCCAGAGGATGTGGGGGATCCCCTGTCTCAAATGGAGCAAGAAGAAGCAGCAGCCAGAGACCAACCCACCCCCACCCCCAGCTCCACCTCCACAGAAAGCAGGCAGAGAGGCAGACTGGAGGGCCAGAGCCACACTGTCCTGTTGGAGATCAGGGACACAATCAAAACCAGCACAGATCTTCTCTCTCAGCTGGTCCATAGCGATATACCATCCTCAAACTGCAAGCCCTTCATCACGTACGTGAGACAGACCCTCATGGACCTGCCTGAGGCCCAGTACTAGGTGATGAAGGAGAAGATCACAGCACTGCTGCACCACCCTCCAGGCCCAGCTGAAGCTGCTCCAACCCACTCCAAGACTGCTCCTCCACCCCAGGTGATGTCACAGCCCTTCCATGGCTTTCAACAGCCCCTCACCTACCAAGGCTATGAGTACCAGGACTTCCCACAGCAGAGGCAGCCCTTCCAGTCCAGGCCCAGGTACATTGCATGCCACAGATGCCTCACCTCACCCAGCTGCAGACCAGACAGCCCCACTACACTCCTCCTTCCTCCACCCCACAGCCAAGCCCATCAACAGAAAATCTGTCATCAGTACTGTGCCTGACATCCCAGGTCCTTGAGGAAGGGCCTCTCAACCTCACGGGACTGAGTCAGCTCTCTGAGAGCTTCCTGAGCACACCATCCCCTGTTGTACTCTCGGGG
The DNA here is from genome assembly GCA_015471245.1 of Laticauda colubrina. Taxonomy (NCBI): domain Eukaryota; kingdom Metazoa; phylum Chordata; class Lepidosauria; order Squamata; family Elapidae; genus Laticauda; species Laticauda colubrina. The sequence continues at coordinate 17,136,907 of BLBF01000063.1, read as the reverse complement.
CCAGGCACCCCTATGGCGCTTCAGACCAGCACTCCAGCCACAGCTACCTCCACAGTCCCTGGCCGCTCGACAGCTGAGACCATGGACATGCCTCAGAGTGACTGAGAATAGTGCCAGAGACTGAGTTGTTACCTGTTCACTTTATCTTTGCTTAAAGACACTTTACTTGGTTCATTTTGCTTTTTTAATAAAGTCATACAGTTTACTGAAGACAGTTGTTCATAAAGGTTATATTTGCTTCACACACTTGGTTCGTTTTATTTACTTAATAAAGTGTTGGTGAAAACTTTGAAAAAAGGGTTAAGCCTTTGCATGCTTGTGGGATAGGTAAGGATAGTGGTGGGATGGGTAATGATAGCTGTGGGATGGGTAAGAATAGCTGTGGGATGGGTAAGGATAGTTGTGGGATGGGTAAGGATAGTTGTGGGATGGGTAAGGATAGTTGTGGAATGGGTAAGGGTAGCTGTGGAATTGATAAACCTCCAGTGCAAGCATAGTGGGACTGTATGGTCCACCCTCCCAGCTGCCACCATATGGCCCTTTTTTATCAATAACAATTTATTCATTGATCAACACATTTCAAGATAAACAAAGCTCTTTATTAATGCCCTATTCATTGGAGGGCCACTCAACATACATCGCACAATCTCATCAGTGTTATGAGACAGGCTCAAGGAAGTATCCATTAAGCATCTACCATCCAGTCTTGCCACTCCACTGCTCCAGCAGGGGAGTTGCACCAGTGGTTCAGGAGGGTGCACTGCTTCTTCCCTTCACGTGAAGCTCTGTTGGGGCCTTGTACATCCACAGTGTCTATCAGGTTTTGTCCTTGCCTCCATTCACCAGGCTCCATGTCCCCATTCCCTTGTTGACGGTCCACAAGCCTGTTCTGCAACACTGGGTAGCGGGTGCACATGAGATTGTGCAGGATGCAGCAAGCTTCCATGATGCTCCTCACAGTCTGTGGGTGATGCTGCATGGTGGTGAGAACCTGTTGTCCAGAATGCCAAAGGCGTTCTCCACCACCCGTCTTGCCCTGGACAGCCTGTAGTTGAAGATCCTCTCTTCACGGGTGAGGTATCTTGAAGTGTAGGGCTTCACGAGGTAGGTTCTGAGGGAGAAGGCATCATTATCCACAATGAAGTAGGGCACATCTTGTGTGTCACTGGGTAGGGGGTCTGGATCTGGAAAACCCATGATGAGGTTGCATACCAGCCCATCCTTGAGGTGACTGATGTTGTATACCTGGCTATCTGAAGCTGACCCATTGCCTGAAGCATCGATGTACATGAACTTGTAGTCAGCATCAACCATGGCAAAGAGGATGATACTGAAGAAGCCCTTGTAGTTGTGATAAGAGGACCCTGACTTGGCTGGAGCTTTGCAGGCCACGTGCTTCCCATCTATGGCTCCAACGGTGTGGGGAAAGTTCCACCTCTGATACCACTCTTCTGCAACTTTCCTCCAGCCTTCGTCAGTGGTGGGACACTGGAGGAGCTTCTCCATGTATTCTTCGATGATGGCCTGCACCACTTCTCTGACCACTTTGCTGATGCTGTTGTGTGGCACCCTCCAGGCATACTGCATGTTTCTGTATGTGGTTCCAGAGGCCAGGTGCCGCAGAGTCAGTGCCACCTTCAGTCCAGGGTCCAGGCTGGGATGGAACTTGGTGCTCGGCTTGGTCAACCTGGGTCTCAGACGCTCAAAAAGTTCGTCAACCATGGCTGGTGGCATCCTCATGAAGTGCTGGAATGCACGAGTGTCTTCATTCCTCAGCTCCACCATCAGCTTGTCATACAGTCCAAACTCCACTCTTCTCCCGATCCATCGTCGGACCCACACAGCTCTTGGACGTCTCCTTCTTCTCCTTGCGTAGAAAAGGTGAAACAGTCTGAACAGGGCTTGGTTCTGGTGTTGAATGATGGCAGCTACCATAAGGAGTGTGTGATGATCCATGGTGGAGATCAACGGATGATGTGGAAGAGCAAGGCCAAGGGTGAAGAGGTCTGTACACCATGGCTGCTGGACTGATACTGAGATCCAGATGATTTCCTCTCCCTTTTTATAGGAAATATCGGTTTTCTGCTAGGTGTCCTTCCACATACTCTAGGCATACTCCAGACATCCTAAATATCTGAGATACGTCCCATATACAAACTTTTTGTCCATTTTAATGCTTTATATACGAGATGCATCTGCTTACATCCTTTCTATTTCCGTGCTACTAACGCTGTGTGGATGTTCCGTGTACCTTTCGCTTCCTCCCTCTTTCCACTTTCAGCTGCAGCGGATGTGAGTTGAGGGGATGGCCAGAGGATGCCGAGAGGATACAGCGGATGTGTCATGGATGACAATGGACATAGAACGTTTGTTGCCCGTATGTGTTGCGGATGTACATCATACGCGGCGGAAAGTTCATCCGCTCAAAAGGTTTTGTGCAGCCCAAAACTTTTTGAGCAGATGAAATAGCAGTAGACGGATGTTTGATGGATAGAGCGTATGAAACATGTACCCAGTGAGTACACAATGGATGCATCGTGTTTTCAAACGGATGGCAAGCTTTTTTGTCCATTTTACATCCTCTTTGCGTCCGTTGGTGCAGTGGGACATGGGCTTAAAGAAGGAGGCTTTGACTTCTTCTTATCTCTGGTCCTCATGGTGACAAATGTTTGTTTACATTCCTGGCATTCCTGCTTTTTCTGGTCTCAAAAAGCTGTCCTGTTAGGCTGGACTCTCTCTCTCTCTTATGAGTCTACAAATACTGCTACCAGACCAGTTATCTCCATCCTAGGCTTTTCTATTTAAATTCTTTTTCCTTAAATGAAAGACTTCGCTTTTGTCTGTGCATTCTTTGTGTTATTTTCAGCTCATTGCTCTTTCGTATCACCTCATTCAATCTCTTTCTTTCAGTTGAATCTACTTCATAAGACTATTATTGTGAGGATAAAGTAAATAGAGATTCTGGGTAGGCGACCTTGAACTTTGAAGAATATAAGGCAGAATATAAAACTGATAAATAAACTCCTTTTGGGGCTCCAGGGACAAACACAAAAGCTAGTAAACTTTTCTATAGTAGCAGTAGAGAACTGAATAAGGCAAAACTTTTGCATTCCAATCCTTATAATCCAAGTGATGTAAAGGTAGAGTTTGTTTTTATTTACTTATTTATTTGTCAAAAACTTACAATACAACAGAAACAAGAATAAACATAAGTTTAAATACAAGAAATAGGAACTAATAACTGGAGACAATAGGACAGGAACGGTAGACACGATTGTGCGCTTATGCACACTCCTGACAGACCTCTTAGGAATTGGGTAAGGTCAATAGAGGTTAGTTTGAGGGTAAAGGAGTGGGGGGGGGGTTGAGCAGGTGACAACAGAATCAGGTAGTGAGTTCAAGACACTGACCACTCTGTTGCTGAAATCGTACTTCCTGCAACTGAGTTTGGAGTGGTTTACATTAGTTTATATCTGTTGTGTGCTCTTCTGTTGTTGTTAAAGCTGAAATATTCATTAACTGGTAAGACGTATGTACATATGATTTTATGTACATGCTTAAGTCCAATCTTAGTTGGTGTAATTCAAGGTTGTCTAAGCCTAGAATCTCAAGTCTGGTGCTGTAGGGTATTATGTTGTGAACAGAGGAATGTAGTACTCTTCTGGTAAAATACTTCTGGACTTGCTCAATTATGTCTGATATACAGTGCAGATTCCAGACAGCAGAGTTACTGAATTAGCAGTAGATTCTGCAGTACATTCATCCATTTGTAGCCATACAAACTTATGGGATGGTGCTGGGCATAGAGTTGTTGCTGTGGGGAAAATTGGAGGAAGGACTGTTGTGTGCAACTTATTCCACTTCGACCTGGAGGAATGGTAGAAGTGAAATCTAATGATGGGCCATGATTTATATCCCAGTGTAAATTATCTATGGGAATTGGGGAAAACCAATAAGCTTGCTTGGAAATGATGAAAAGGAGTGGAATTCTACTTTGGGAAGATAGAATAGCATAATAGAGTTGGAAGGGACCTTGGAGGTCTTCTAGTCCAACCCCCTGCCTAGGCAGGAAATCTTACACCACTTGAGAGCTTCTTTTTTATTTTTAATATTTTATTAGATTTTTATTTTTAAATATACATCAATATAAATATATGAACTATGTGGTCCCTGGGTATAATTGATTTTGATACAAATATCAATAATGATAAATCATAATAGTTGTTATATTAATCTAATCTGTATAATCCTAATATTAATACATGTTTTAAAGTAGCTATTCATTATTTCAATATTCCGTTTTAATGCCCTCTAATCTTTTCCATCAAATTATTACTTATATTCTATTATTTAAAAATATTATATCTGCTAATATTCCACCTATTTTTTATTTCTACCTCTATTCTAACTTTTAATCAGGTCACCATTGCTAATCCTAATATTAATACACATGTTTATATAAGGCATAGCCCTTCATTATTTAGTTGTTCATAGTCACAATATGGCATTTAAGTACTAGTTTTCCTATTATTTAAACATACCTTATAATACCCTTTCTCAGCTTCCAATCTTTCTATCTAACTATTGCTTCATATAATGGTGTATATTCTTATTTCTACCTCTATTCAAATTTCTAATTAGACCATCATTATATTAGAGGAAAAAAAAGAATATATATAATTCCTTTCTATCCATCATCTCTCATTTGTTTTAATACTTCAATTCTTATTTGTTTTTTTGCTTGCCTCTCATACCCCTCTCTTGGATCTTTATCTCTATCAACATCTGTATCTTCACTATTCAGACTAAGTATTTCTCCCATCTCTATCCTCTGAAGCTGCCGAGTCTCCAGAAAATCCACCCAAGTCCCCATTTCCCATTCAAAAGTATCTTCCAGGTTATCTGATTTCATTTTTACATTTTTCAAAGTGCTTTACCCTTGGTTTATTTCATCACTCATTATTATCTTTATCAACTTCTCTTTCCCATCTTTCCCATCTTCAGATGAGAGATGAGAGCTTTTTGTAATGAGCATAACAAACACAACAAAGCAGGAGTCTCCACTCTTGGCAACCTTAAGACTTGTAGACTTCAACTCCCAGAATTCCTCAGCCAGCTATTCATTCTGGGAGGTGAAAGCCACAAGTCTTAAAGTTGCCAAAGTTGGAGACTAGTCTAGGAGTCTTCCAGGACACTTTTAAAAAAAAAGGAAATGACAGATTTAACTCTTTCCTTCCCATTCTGCATTCAACTCAGACAGTATAGTCCACAAGTGGAATAAGATGAAAATTAATATCACATCTACATGAAACCTAAAAAGTGGTCCACAGAGCAATCTAGATAGCAGAATTAAGATGAGAAGCTGAAGGAAAGACAAGATTAACAGGGAAAAATGCATCTTTTCTGATGAGCATTGGAAGAATGATTGGGCTGAGTCCATATGTATAGGATCACTAGACTGCTAGTAAGAATCCATCCTTATTGCGAACAGCTTATTTTCACTGCTCTCAATGATCTGTTCCAAAAGTTTTCAATAAAGTTAAGTTTTTTATGATGCCATCTAATGAAAACCCATTGAAAGCAGGTTTGGAATGCTCTTTGGGGACTGACCAATGAGTGTAGCAATTAGAGGTGTTGATAGCAAATGTCACAGGCTTTGTAGAGCAAATGATGCTCTGAAGGCCAGTTTGTTTGCATCCTGGCAAACATGAGTATAGTAGGGTTGGACAAAAAAAGCAAAGCATGTTCCTCCTGTGCTTCAGATTTGCTGCTCTGCTGGGTTTCAATAGAAACCAGAGACCTCATTAATGTATCTCTATGGTACTGAGGCAATTAAGGCAATAATGAAGTTAAGTGTTGCTGGACTTTTTCAAAATGTTGCTCTCCCAAATGAGGCCTTCTGTTTTGAAAACAGATGGCAAGAAGGTTCTCTGGGAATCTGCAGTGTTTGTCTCTAATCAGACACAAGAGGCCGAAGTTTTTTTTTAAGTTCAAGTATACACTTAAATGGTGGTAAGCTTTACATCAACTTTCTTTGGAAGGAACATAATATCATTACAGATTACAAATTAACAGAGTTGGATGACTTTATAGGTCATCTAGTCCAACACACACACCCTGCCTGCCCAAGCAGGAGACCCTACACCATTTCTGACAAATGACAGTCCAATCTCTTCTTCAAAGTCTCAAGTGATGAAGCTCCCCAACTTTTTATTTATTTATTTCTCCCACAACTTCTGCTGCTCCATTGGTTGATTCTTTTCACTGTCAGAAAATTTCTCCTTATTTCTAAGTTGAATATCTTCTTGTTCAGTTTCCATCCATTATTCCTTGTCTGGCCTTCAAAATAGCCTGACCCCTTAGTCTAGTTTAATAAAGACTATTCATTGGCTGGCTCATAGAACTAAAAGAACGACAACACAAATATTCAATCCAAACTTCAAAGGACTGCTTTCAAAATTAATCAAGGAAAATTAAATTAAAGCCCATGTCACACTGGCCAGCAGATGCAAAAAGGACACAGCGGACGAGCAAAATGTTCCATCCATTGTTATCTGCTCTCAAAAGGGGCAAAAATTTGCATAACCAGAGCGGATAACATGGACGCGGGGAGGACGCAGAGCGGATGCAAAGCAGATGCAGAACGGAAGCCCAGCAGATGGAAGTGGATGGGAGTGGGTGGCACATCCGCAGGGCTTCCGGGGGGCCTCAGCGAAGCAGACGTGGAGTGGAAAGAGCGGAAGCAGAGCGGATGCCGAATGGATGAAGCGGATGCACAGCGGAAGCCTAGCGGATGCCCCGCGGATATAACGGAAGCAGCTCGGAAGCAGGTCGCCATTCAGAGGAAAGACCTGCTGCCGGACACATTGACTGCCTTGCCTGTGCTGCCTGCATGTCTGCCTGCCAGCCTTGCTGCCAGCCTTGCTACCAGCCTTGCTACCAGCCTGCCTGCAAGCCTTGCTGCCAGCCAGTCTGCCTGCCAGCCTTGCTGCCTGCCTTCCTGCCAGCCTTGGTTCATGTCTGCCTGCCAGCCTTCCTGCCAGCCTTGGTGCCAGCCTCCCTGCCAGCCTTCCTGCCTGCCTTGGTTCATGTCTGCCTGCCAGCCTCCCTGCCAGCCTTGGTGCCAGCCACCCTGCCAGCCTTCCTGCCAGCCTTCCTGCCAGCCTCCCTGCCAGCCTTTCAACCAGCCTTGGTTCCTGCCAGCCTCCCTGCCAGCCAGCAACCCCACAACCATGCAGAAACACAGCAAGCCTCAGCCATCTGCTGCCAGCCCTGGCAAGATGGGACAGGGCTACCATCCCGCGCCCTGGCCCTCACTCTGGTTTTGCTGGGGCTTCTGCAGCACGGGCTCGCTCTTCTGGGGCTGGCGCTTCTGCTGCTTCTGCTTCTGGAGGAGCTGATAATAAGCACTCCAGCACCAGCCACCTCCAGAGCACCTGCACCCTTCACCCCTGAGACTGAGCGACCAAGAGGAGTGCCAGAGACTCATTTTTGTTTTATAGCTTCTTGTTAATAAAGTATATTTTTGATTCATAAACTTGCTTCATTTGTTTTTTTTAATAAAGTCTTGCTGGAAACTGTTAGAAATGATTTAAGCCTTTGCATGCTTGTGGGATGGGGAAGGATAGCTTTGGGATGGGTTAGGATACCTGTGGAATGGGTAATAGCTGTGGGATGGGTTAGGATAACAGTGGGATAGATAAACCTCCAGTGCAAGCATAGTGGGACTGTATGGTCCAGCCTCCCAGGTGCCACACCTATGGCCCTTTATTATCAATAATAATGTAATAATTATCCACACATGTCAACATAAACACAACTCTTTATTAAACGCCCTGTTCATTGTAGGCCAACCAAACATACATGGCCCAATCTCATCTGTGTGATGAGACAGGCTGAAGGAAGCATCCATTAAGCATCTACCATCCTGTCTTGCCACTCCACTGCTCCAGCTGGGGAGTTGCACCATTGTCTCAGGAGGTTGCGCTGCTTCTTCGCTGCATTTGAGGCTCTGTTGGGGCCTTGCATATCCTCAGTGTCTTCTCCACCACCCGCCTTGCCCTGGACAGCCTGTAGTTGAAGATCCTCTCTTCACGGGTGAGGTATTTGGAGGTGTAGGGCTTCATGAGGTAGGTTGTGAGGGAGAAGGCGTCATCCTCCACGATGAAGTAGGGCACATCTTGCGTGTCGGTGGGCAGGGGGTCTGGATCTGGGAAGCCCACCATGAGGTTGCCTTCCAGCCCCTCCTTGAGGTGACTGGCGTTGTATACCTGGGCATCCGAAGATGAGTCGTTGCCTGAAGCATCTGTGTACATGAACTTGTAGTCAGCATCGACCATGGCAAAGAGGATGATGCTGAAGAAGCCCTTGAGAGTTGAAAAAAGTGGACCCCGACTTGGCTGGAGATTTGCAGGCCACGTGCTTCCCATATATGGCTCCAACGGTGTGGGGGAAGTTCTACTTCTGATACCACTGCTCTGCAACTTTCTTCCATCCTTCTTCAGTGGAGGGGTACTGGAGGAGCTCCTTCTTGTATTCTTCGATGATGGCCTGCACCACTTCTCTGACCACAATGCTGATGGTTTTGGATGGCACCCTCCAGCCATTCTGCATGCTCCTGTAGGAGGTCCCTGAGGTCAGGTGGCACAGAGTGAGTGCCACCTTGAGCCCAGGTTCCAGGCTGGGCCGGAAGCTGGTGTTTGCCTTGGTCAACCTGGGTGTCAGGCGCTGCACAACTTTGTCAAACATGGCTGGAGGCATCCTCATGAAGTTCTGGAACGCCTGAGTGTCTTCTCTCCTGAGCTCCACCATCAGCTTGTTGTACAGTCCGTCCTCCGCTCTACTGGCGAACTATCTTCGGACCCAGACTCTTTTTGGGTGGCTCCTTTTCTTCTCGCAGTAGTGTTCACAGAGCCTGCAGATGGCTTCGCACTGTTGCAGAATGATGGTGGCTGCCGAAAGGACTTTGTTACAATCCACGGTGGACATGACTGGATGCTGTGGAAGAGGAAGAGACAGACGAAGGCTACAGAGGTCTGCACCGCTGGGCTGCTGTTCTGAAAGTGCGATGCAGGCGAGTTGCTCCCCCTTTTTATAGGCAGTATAGGTTTTCCGCTAGGCATCCTCTAGGCATCCTCTAGGCATCCTCTAGACATCCTTAATATCCGAGATAGGTCCCCTCTGCGAACGTTTTTTTCTGTTTTAAACGCTTTGTTTCCGTGCTGCATCCGCTAGGCATCCGTTCTGCATCCGTTCTGCATCCGATCTGCGTCCATTCCGCTTCCTCCCTGTGTCCGTTTACCGCTGGAGCGGATGGAGTTGCGCGGATATAGCGGATGCGTAACGGATGTAGAACGGATGCCTAGTGGATGCCTAGCGGATGCAGAATGGACGAACTGGATACATTTTCTGCGCAAAAGTTTTAGGCAGCCCAAAACTTTTGGAGTGGATGGAACGTCCATAAACGAATGCTGGGTGGATAGAGAGGAAGCAAAACAGAGGCAGTGAGTACAGAATGGATACATCGCATTAACCAACGGATGGCAAGGTTTTTTGTCTGTTTTACATCCTGTTTGCATCCGTTGGTTCAGTGTGACATGGGCTTAAAGAGCTGCATGCGTATCAGTGTGTGATTTTCTAATTCAAGAGAAATGGTTGATTACCTTGAAGTCAGTATCTCAGTATCAGTTACTGGCACCAGGTCCTCATTTACAGAATCTACTAATCCAAACAGACATCCTGATAACCAGGTTAAAACGATGTCTCATTGCCTTTCTTCCAATGTTGCGCCCATCAATTTAAAAACTGTAAAACTAAGTGTAAGTCTGGCTTCCTGGAATCTTACTTGTTTTATCTTCAAAATACTTAGCACCTATTTCCACTTAAATCCATTTATTTGCAGAATATAATACCCCTCAAATAACTCATTAAACCTTGATGGAAAGATTACCACGATTACTTTGGTTTTTATCATCTGGTGATTCTTCAAATATATTGCACATGAATGCATAGTTTATAAAGCTAGAGATAAACACCACAATGGACAATATGCTTTTGTATAGAAACTGAGTCACATTGCAATTAAATCTGTTTTCACTCAAAATAATGAAATCCAAATTGTTCACTCAGCTTCAAGTACAATCACTAACCAAATTATTACTGATGTTTTGTCCCCACATTATTACTGATGTTTTGTCCCCATATTACAAACTCATGGATATTTATCCTCTGCCTATTTTTACTATGATCCTAATAACTAGTAGCTTTAGGAGAGGTTGTCAAATTTAATGTTTGCCCTGCTTTGAGCCATAGTCTCTTCTGTAAGATTTTGAAGTTTTGTAGACCTGAATTGTGAAAAGTTTAATGAACAGTTGACTGTTCTAGTAACCTATAAAACAAAATGCAGAGATCACGGGGTCCAATCCCTTCAGATGTAGCAGGAGGATTGCATTTTGTGAGGAAAGTAGCAACCCAGGTTGGGTTGTGTGTTTCTTTGATCTGTTAATAGCAGTCCATTATGCAGAAGTGAAGAGGGAGAGGAAACACACCCTGGGGTGACATCATGACATTGATAAATGTTGTGTATTGCAAGAGCGAAAATAGACACATAGGTGACATGATAGCTAGATCATTTTATCTGTAATCATGTGTCACATTCAGTTTGCACAAGGAAAGCTGGGTGCTGAAATTATACTGAATTAATTTTGAAGGTAGAATAACAAAATAACAGTTGGAAGGGATCTTGGAGATCTTCTAGTCTAACCCCCTGCACAAGCAGGATACTTCTTCTCATTGATCTCCTAGGATATGGAAGGGGCAGTTTAATTTGTCTCATCCCCCATATTCCATTTCCACTGTCATTTTTCAACTGTTTATAGCACCCTGCTCTTTGATGGGAAAAACAGATGACAGAAATATATGTGGAAGACAGAGATTTCAAACAGTGGGAGGAGAAAGTAATACATCTTAAATATTTTTTCCCCCTTACTCAAACAGAAATCAATGCAGAGTATATATTGCAATGGGTCTGAATGGGACAGGCTGAATAATTTTGGTTTAAAATCAATGGGTCTTTTCAGTCAATGGGCTGGATTCAAAGTTTGTCAAAGTTGTGCTGCTAAAATCAGGGAGAACTGTTAAGAGTCAACCCTGTTGATTTCCAAGGAGACAAATTTATTTCAAATCTATCCTAAACACTGTCAAGTTCTGCTTCCAACCCCTGACTTTAGAAAGCAGACAGCAGCCTATTCAGTGCAGTGCTAAAGTGCTTAGAGGAGCTTCTAGAACAGGGGTCTCCAAACTTGGCAACTTTAAGACTTGTGGACTTCAACTCCTAGATTTCAACAAAGCTGGCTGAGAAATTCTGGGAGTTAAAGTCCACAAGTCTTAAAGTTGCCAAGTTTGAAGACCCCTGTTCTAGAACAAGAGGCAAGCCACATCCAAAGAGCCAAGTCTTCCATGCAAAAAATGTCAAATCGGTAGCTTTAGTATAGGTTTAGTAGCTTCCTTTGTGTGCACACCTTTGTGTGGCATAGGTGTAGGTCATAAAGCTGGAGGAGTAGGAGGAGAAGGGAGGGTCATCTCCTTGGGGATTATAACAGCTTTATGACTTCATTCCTGCAGGCTAAAGTGTCAGTTACTGCCCATAATCAGTGATCAGAGCGGAGATGCCTTCCTAGAGATAAAGGCCCTGTCACATCGGCTGACGGATGCAAAAAGTATGTAAAAAGGACACAGCGGATGAGAAAATGTTCCATCCGTTGTTATCCACTCTCAAAAGTGCCCCAAATTTGCATAAAGAGAACAGACAACAATGGAAAGGAAAGGACGGGGAGAGGACGTAGCGAGGATGTTAAGGGGATGCTCCACGGAAGCCTAGCGGATGGAAGTGGATGGAAGCGGATGACACATCCGCAGGGCTTCCGGGGGAGCACAGCGAAGCAGGCGCGCAGCGGAAGAAATGGATGCAGAGTGGATGCCTAGCGGATGACGCTGATGCATCATGGAGGCCTAGCTGATGCCTAGCAGATGCCTAGTGGATGCCTAGTAGATGCAAAGCATTCACTGCGCATGCGGGGAGGATGCATTGCGTCAGCCCCGCGGATATAAAAGGATGCAGCTCTCAAGCAGGACACATTCAGAGGAAAGACCTGCTGCCAGACACATCTCCAGCCAACAACCATGGGGAAGAAGAGGAAGCCTGTGCCTACTCCTGCCAGCCCTGGCAAGAAGGACAGGGACACCATCCCACCCCCTGGTGCTGACTCTGCTTCTGCTGGGGCTTCTGCTGCTGCAGCTGACTCTGCTGGTGCTGGGGCTTCTGCTGCTGCTGCTCCTGGTGCTGGTGCTTCTGCTGGTGCTTACTCTGCTGCTGCTGCTGCTCCTGTTGGTGCTGCTGCTGCTGCTGCTGCTGTTGCTGGTGGTGGTGGTGTGGTGGACCAGCCCCTAGAACCTCAAAGCCCTACTGATGAGGGCCCAGAAGGCCCTGCTAGAGGGAGGAAGAGGCAATTGTGCGATAGGGAGAGGAGGCAGCACTCCATCAAAGAGGAACATGAGGATGAGGTGCTCGAATGGCTGAGGGAGAACGAGTACCGCTGGCGGAAGGGACACAGGCTCTATCGAGACACCAAGCAGAAGCAGGCGGCTTAGAGAGAGAAGGCGGAGAGCCTGGGCTACACTTCGGAGGTCCTCCTTGGGTGGTGGAAGCACATGCACACCTGGTATGGGAAGCTGCACCTCAAGAAGTCTGGCCAGGCCGCGGTAAAGCTCACCGACCGGGAGACCTACGTGATGGCCAAGTGCAGCTTCTTGGAGGGTGAGGTCCGCCACCGAGGAGCAGCCCTTCTGTCAAACCTTTCTCTCAGGCAGCCCAGAGAGAGCCAGTCCTCTTCTGGGCAAGAGTCAGCTCCTGTGTCCAGGCAGGTATCTGTGGAGCGCCCCACGATGGAGACCCCCCTGACAGCTGCACTACCCATGGCAGAGCGTGTGGAGGACCCCCTGATGCAGTTGGAGCAAGGAGATGCCGCTGTCACCAGAGATCAACCCACCCCCACCCCCAGCTCCACCTCCACAGAAAGCAGGCAGAGAGGCAGACTGGAGGGACAGAGCCACACTGTCCTACTGGAGATCAGGGACACCATCAAAAGCAGCATAGATCTCCTCTCTCAGCTGGTACACACCAACATACCATCCTCTAACAGAAAGCCCTTCCTCACCTACGTCAACCAGACCCTCATGGACATGTCTGAATCTCAGTACCAAGTGATCAAGGAGAGGATCACCGGTCTTCTGCACAACCCTCCAGGCCCAGCAGAACCTGCTCCGACCCAGTCCAGGTCTGCTCCTCCACCCCAGATGATGTCACAGGCCTTCCAAGGCTTTCCACAGGCCCTCACCTACCAAGGCTATGGCTACCAGGAGTTCCAGCAGCACAGGCAGTCCTTCCCAGTCCAGGCACAGGTTCATCGTACACCATTGGTGCCACTGATGCCACCGATGCCACAGATGCCACCAATGCCACAGATGCCACTGATGCCACAGATGCCACCGACGCCTCACCTCGCTCACCTGCAAACCAGACAGCCCCACTACACTCCTCCTTCCTCCACCCCACAGCCAAGCCCGGCCTCAGAACATCTGTCATCGGTCTTGGGACTGACACCCCATGTCATGGAGGAAGGGACTCTCAACATCACAGGACTGAGCCAGCTCTCTGAGAGCTTCCTCCACGCACCATCCCCTGTTGTCCTCTTGGGGCCAGGCACCCCAATGGCACCTCAGACCAGCACTCGAGCAGCAGCCATCTCCACAGCACCTGGACCCTTCACCCCTGAGACTATGGGCACGCCTCAGAGTGACTGAGAAGAGTGCCAGAGACTGGGTTGCTACCTATTGACTTTATTTTTGCTTGGGACACTTTACTTGGGTCATTTTGCTTTTACAGTTTCTTATTAATAAAGATTATCTTTGCTTCACACACTTGGTTCAGTTCTTTTAGTAAATAAAGTCTTGGTGGAAACTTTTAGAAATGGTTTAAGCCTTTGCATGCTTGTGGGAAGGGTAAGGATAGCAGTGGGATGGGCAAGGATACCTGTTGGATGGGAAGTGGGCAGATACTGGGATTCTTTGGGGATCAGGCACACAATTTTATATTCCATGCACTGGAGACATTTGGGCATAGGTATTAGATATCTGCCTTGCAAACTAAGTGGAGAAATCCCTTTTTCAAAGCAATCCTCCCCATCCCCTACCCAGTTATTTAGTACAAAATCTGCAAAAGGAAACCAGGTAACTGATTTTAGATAAAAAAGGAAAGTAAAGCTAAAATTTTCTAACTGATAGATAAGTAAAAGAGTTCCTGTTGACTTGACTCCACTACTTATAGGGGTCATCTCTAATACAAGGCCATTGAGCCAGCACTCTCCAAAGATGTTTCTGTGGTCGTCTGGCCGGCACGACATCATGGAGCAGTTATCTTGCCATCAAAGTGATACCTATTTATCTACTTGTATTTGCATGCTTTCAAACTGCTGGGATGCTGAGGTGAGGATAGGAGCTCACCTCGTCAAGTGGCACTCAGATCTTGAACCTGCGCTGCTGGCTTTCCAGCCATCATGCTCAGCAAGTTAACCACTGAGCCACCACTCCACCCCTAATGAATGCAAAAGAAGTCCACTTTGTCAACCAAGTAAGAGCTGTGGGATGGGTTAGGATAGCAGTGGGATGGGCAGGGATACCTGTGGGATGGGTAATAGCTGTGGGA
>BLBF01000063.1:17080103-17122136 GCA_015471245.1 Laticauda colubrina | reverse complement strand
CAGTGGGATGGGCAGGGATACCTGTGGGATGGGTAATAGCTGTGGGATGGCTTAGGATATCAGTGGGATGGGCAGGAATACCTGTGGGATGGGTAATAGCTGTGGGACTGATAAACCTCCAGTGCAAGCATAGTGGGACTGTATGGTCCACCCTCCCAGGTGCCACACCTATGGCCCTTTATTATCAATAACAATTTAATCATTCATCCACACATGTCAACATAAACACAACTCTTTATTAAACGCCCTGTTCAATGTAGGGCCACTCAACATACATGGCACAATCTCATCAGTGTGATGAGACAGGCTCAAGGAAGCATCCATTAATCATCTATCATCCTGTCTTGCCACTCCACTGCTGCAGCTGAGGAGTTGCACCAGTGTTTCAGGAGGTTGCACTGCTTCTTCCCTTCACGTGAAGCTTTGTTGGGGCCTGGCACATCCACAGTGTCTATCAGTCCTTGCCTCCATTCACCAGGCTCCATGTCCCCATTGCCTTGTTGGCAGTCCACAAGCCTGTTCTGCAACACTGGGTAGCGGGTGCGCATGAGATTGTGCAGGATGCAGCAAACTTCCATGATGTTCCTCACCGTCTCTGGGCGATGCTGCATGGTGGTGAGAAGTACCTGGAACCTATTGGCCAGGATGCCAAAGGCATTCTCCACCACCCGTCTTGCCCTGGACAGCCTGTAGTTGAAGATCCTCTCTTCACGGGTGAGGCATCTGGAAGTGTAGGGCTTCATGAGGTAGGTTCTGAGGGAGAAGGCGTCATCCCCCACGATGAAGTAGGGCACATCTTGTGTGTCGTTGGGCAGGGGGTCTGGATCTGGGAAACCCATGATGAGGTTGCATTCCAGCCCATCCTTGAGGGGACTGGCGTTGTATACCTGGGCATCTGAAGCTGACCCATTGCCTGAAGCATCGATGTACATGAACTTGTAGTCAGCATCGACCATGGTGAAGAGGATGATGCTGAAGAAGCTCTTGTAGTTGAAAAAAGTGGACCCCGACTTGGCTGGAGCTTTGCAGGCCACGTGCTTGCCATCTATGACTCCAACGGTGTGGGGGAAGTTCCACCTCTGATACCACTGCTCTGCAACTTTCTTCCAGCCTTCTTCAGTGGAGGGGCATTGGAGGAGCTCCTCCAGGTATTCTTCAATGATGGCCTGCACCACTTCTCTGACCACAATGTTGATGGTGTTGTGTGGCACCCTCCAGCCGTACTGCATGTTCCTGTAGGTGGTCCCTGAGGTCAGGTGGCACAGAGTCAGTGCTACCTTCAGCCCAGGTTCCAGGCTGGGCCAGATTTTGATGTTTGCCTTGGTCAACCTGGGTCTCAGCTGCTCCACAACTTCGTCAAACATGGCTGGCGGCATCCTCATGAAATTCTGGAATGCACGAGGGTCTTCGTTCCTCAGCTCCACCATCAGCTTGTTATACAGTCCGTACTCCGCTCTTCTCACGATCCATCTTCGGACCCACATACTTTTTGGACATCTCCTTTTCCTTGCGTAGAACAGCTGAAAGAGCCTATAGAGGGCTTCGCACTGTTGTAGAACGATGGCGGCTACCAAAGGGAGTGTGCGATGATCCATGTTGGAGATGACTGGATGCTGTGAAAGAGCAAGAGCAAGATGAAGTCTGAAGAGGTCTGCTCAGCAGGGCTGCTGGACTGAAAGTGAGATCCAGGTGATTTCTCCCCCTTTTTATGGGAAATATAGGTTTTCCGCTAGGTGTCCTTCTGCATACTCCAGGCATCCTCCAGACATCCTAAATATCCAAGATACGTTCCGTATACGAATGTTTTTTCCATTTTAATGCTTTATATGTGAGCTGCATCCGCTTTCATTCTTTCTACGTCCATGCTACTAACGCTGCATGTCCCTTCCGTGTCCATTTCGCTTCCTCCCTGTGTCCGTTTTCCACTGGAGCGGATGTGAGTTGCACGGATGTGCAACGGATGCCTAGAGGATATAGCAGACGCAAAACTGATGACGACGGACATATCACGGATGTTCCCCGTATGCGTAGCGGATGTAGAACGGGCGCGTTGGATATTTTATCTGCTCAAAAAGTTTTGTGCAGCTCAAAACTTTTTGAGCGGATGGAATCTCAGTAGATGGATGCTGGACGGATAGAGAGTATGAAAAACGGACACAGTGAGTACAGAACGGATGCATCGCGTTAACCAACGGATAGTGTTTCTCTCCTTTTTACATCCTCTTTCCATCCCTTGGTACTGTGTGACATGGGCTTAAGCTGCTCTTCAGTGAGGCTCCTGGACTCTTCCCTCTTTTTGTAAGAGTGAGGTGAGAGTTTGGGTCAGGTTTAGGGTGTCAGTGAGGGAGAGGTGAGAGGTAGAGGTGGCATTCAGCAGGTTCCAACCAGTTCTGGAGAACAGGTAGCAGAAATTTTGAGCAGTTTGGAGAACCGGCAAATGCCACCTCTGACTGGAGATTTTGCATTATCCTTCCCCTCCAACACCCACCAAGCCATGCCCACAGAACTGGTAGTTTAAAAAAAATGAATCCCACCACTGGTGAGAGGGCTAGGGGGAGGATAAGGGTAAAAGAGTGAGGTTGAGGGACAGACTGAGAGGGTGGGTAGGTTGAGTGTCAGAGTCAGGAGGATAATGGGGATGGGGGAATGGGAGGAAGAAAAGATAAAAAGGGAGGGGGATGGTAAGGGAAGGGGGAAAGAAAGGCATTGAAAGTGAGGGGAACAAAAAGGTGCAGTAGGATGGATATGAGAGGCTAGGGAGAAAGGAGAGGGGGACAGGATAGGGAGAGAAGAGAAGGGAGGGGGATAGGACGGGGAGTGGGATGAAGTGGAGTGGACAGGACAGATAGAGAAGGGAGGGTAGGTACAAATAGGGAGGGAGCTTCCAATGCCTTTATGAATTCATCCAGGCAAGTTATTATCAGAGATGAGGGTGAGGGAGAGAGAGGGCAGGGGAGAGGCAAGAAGGGGATGGAGATAGCAAAGAAGAAGGGGTAGGAGATGAAGAGGTAGACTAGACCAAGGCAAGTAGCAAGGCAAGGGGAGAGGGAGGGGACAGAAGGAGAAGTTTGGGTAGGGAGAGGGAGGGGAGATCCTAATGTCTTTAAGACTTCATCTGTGCAGGTTATTATCAGAGGTTAGTGATAAGGAGGGAGAGTGAGGGTGAGGGGAACAGTGAGGAGAGGGAGAAAGACAAGAAGGGCAAGGGGATAGGAAGGAGGAAGTGGGACAAAGGGGCCAGGGAAAAGAGGCAAGAGAAAGGAATGTTCAGAATGGGGTAGGTTGACACACAGAGGGATGCACTTTGTGGTCTTTGGTGAATGGGATCCTCCAAAGCCATAGAGGCAGTCACCAGAACATTTCTGAATTTTCCTGTTGAACCCCTAACATGGCAAAAGGCAGACAGCATATTTTACAGAAGAAAAGGATGAGACAAGTTTCAAATATCTAAAAGGCTATAATATGCAAGAGTGGCAGTCATCTCTTGAGGGCAGGATATAAACTGGAAAGTTATAATCGGGGTGGGATTCTACTAGTTCGCACCTATTCGCTAGAACTGGTTGTTAACATTTTAAGCAGTTGGGAGAACCAGTGGTTAGAATAAATCATTGGCCTAATCCTGTAAGGAAGGCAGGAAGGAAACATTCTGGTGTTGCTTACGGAAATTGCCACTCCATTAACCCTTATTACATTCTTGGCAGGATTAAACTTCCTGTCTCAGGAACGTCTCTGGAGTTTTTTTTCCCTCCTTTGCTGGTACTTTGCTTGTGTGGAATGACCATTCAAAGTTACAATGGCACTGAAAAAAAGTGACTTATGACCATTTTTCACACTTACAACTGTTGCAGCATCCCCACAGTCATGAGAGGCCAGGTGAGGAGATGCCTGCCTCAATGTGAGTGATGTTGAGTTGGCCACACCAAGCCAGTCACATGAACACCAAGCCATACCCACCAACTAAGCCACACCCACAGAACCGGTTGTTAAAAAATTTGAATCCCATCCCTGGTTCTAATGAAAAGGAAGATGGCTCAGGAGGAATATTAGGAGGTATTCAGAACTGTCAAGCAGAGGAACAAACTACTTAGAAGACTGGTGGTCCTGGCCTTATTGGGCACTTCAAATGGAGACCTGATGGCAAATTGCTGATAGTTTGAACAATTTTTGTAATGAGAATAAAAGTATGTAATGTATTAAGTTTATGGTCCCCTCCAAGTCATATCTTCTATTATTCTCTGATTGATCACATGAACTAAGTTTAATTCAGTTTAAATTTACAATTCATTGTTGAGGTTCCAGATCGCCCCATATTTTGGATGCAGCCTTCAAAAGCCAAATTCAGCCTTCATTCTCCATGGAAGGAGCAGAGCCTCACTACGGATAGGAAGTGACTAGCTTGTATGAGCGCTTCTATAATTGCCATAATATGGCTTGATTGGTCTTTTAAAAAGCCAATAAATACTGTGAAGATACAATGTTTCTTCTGTCAAAGGAAACGGATTATAAAATCTATCTTGTATGATGGTGCATGTTAGATTTCTTTTGAAAACTATGTGTTCAATCCAACATCATCGAGTCAGGTAGAAAATAACCAGGATTTGGTATTTATTAACAGAAGCATTCAATTTCACTCTGTAAAGCACACTGGCCAATTCTGTTAGGAGTTAAGGTTTGTTAACAATCATATAGACTGTGAGACTATTTATTTATTGAATGATAACTTATAAACGGGTGTCAGGTGGTGCTCCATTCAAAATCCAAGAAAGAAATACTTAGACTCTTTAATTTAGAGAAAAGTTATCTTTTACTGAAAGTGAAGTGGTAGCAACCAGAGAATTCTGAATCTGAGAAATTAGGCACATACAAAGTGATGGAAGTGTTCCTACCCCCAATAGTTCAGATGAAACTTCCAATTAGAAATTGTGAATATGATCATGTGGGCATCTTCAGGTGATGATGAGGCCTCTGTCTGTTGACCTTGGCATACTTTGATAACGGGTTGCAGTTGTGCAGAGAAAGCTAAGCGAGAAATAGAAACCTAACTCTGAAGTATGCTTCCCCCCCTTTAATTTACACAACAGAAAATGTAACACCTCCAGCTCACTTCCCAGACTCATCCCGCCCTCCCCTCCCCCCGTTTCTTATGACGGCCGAAAGATGCAAAGCGATAGTAGAAGATCTTGAAGGCTGACATTCAGCCCTCCTAGAAAAAGGAAAACCATCAGTCCTAGAAGAGAGAGAGGAGAAAATATAGAGACAATTATTAATCATTAAACAATTACAAAGGAATACACTCCTAGGGCTTATCAGGATACTTGGAACGAAATGCTTTGATCAACTTAGGGGCTTTAACATTGGTTTCGTTTACCCATTTGGCTTGTAAAGAAGGGAAATGTTTCCAGGCTACAAGATACTGGAGCCGACCCCTCCATTTGCGAGAGTCCAGAATTTCTTTGACTTCAAAATGTTGTTCACCTTCAATCAGTATTGGTATGGGAGGGTCAGCCTGGATGAGTCTTAAATCAGAAGTATGTTCAGGTTTTAGCAAACTAACATGGAAAACCGGGTGAATTCATCAAAGAGTTTTCGGTAAATTCAGCTGGACTGTTACAGGATTTATAATCCGTTCAGTCGTGAAAGGACCAACATATTTAGGACCAAGCTTCCTTGACTTTTGAGTGGTTTGCAGGTATCTGGTGGACAGGAAAACTTTGTTGCTTACTTTATATAATTTCTGTGGAGATCTTTTCTTGTCTGCAAACGTCTCATGATCTTGATGGGCCTCATCTAATGCTTTACATGTTACTGGCCAGTTAAGTTGGAGTTGAGTTATCCATTCATCCAATGAATGGATGCTAGGTCTTTCATGAGGAAGTTCAGATATAGGTACAAAATTTTGTCCCGAAGCCATTTTAAATGGAGTAAATCCAGCACTACTATGTACGGAGTTGTTATATGCCACTTCAGCAAATGGTAGTAAGTCGGACCAGTTATCTTGTTGACAATTTATATAATATCTAAGATACTGTTCTAATACTGCGTTAGTCCTCTCACAGGCCCCATTGATTTGGGGAGGCCCCATTGATGGGTGGAGATTAAGCCCTGGGCGGAGCCTATCAACTTCAGGAACTCTTTCCAAAAATTTGAGATAAATTGGAACCCTCTGTCAGAGATTATGCGTTCCGGAATGCCATGTAACCTATAGATATGTGAAATAAACAGTTTAGCCAATGTCTTAGCAGATGGAATTTTGGAACAAGGTATTTAATGTACCTGTTTGGAAAACAAATCGGTTACCACCCAAATAACCGTGTTTCCACTGCTTTCAGGTAATTCTACTATAAAGTCCATAGAGATGTCCTTCCAGGGGGCTGTTGGTCTAGCTACATTTTGTAACAACCCTGCTGGCTTACCAAGAGGTCTGTTTGCCGAAGCACAAATTGGACAACTAGCTACATAAGCTTCAATGTCCTTCTTCAAAGTAGGCCACCAGAATTGCCGCTTAACCAGGTGTAAGGTTTTCAGAAATCCAAAATGGCCAGCTGCTCTGGAATCATGAGCTTGTTGTAGTATTTGGCCCCTCAGTGCCTGTGGTACATACAACTTGGTCCCCCCCCCAAGCCAAACTATCTCTAACTGTATAGTCTTTCGAATGAGCCAGGAGCCAATCATCAAGTTTTAAAGCTTCTTTTAGTTGTTCGGTTAGGTCATTCAATAAATCCACTCCTTGTTTCTTCTTTTGGGTTCTGGTGATCATTGGGATGGCTAGATGAATGGTTGAAACAATTGGACTTATCACTTCCTGGCAAATACTATTATATTGGGGTAGTCTAGAGAGAGCATCTGCCATGAAGTTCTTCCCCCCTGGAATGTACTTTAGTGAGAAATTGAACCGCTTGAAATACTGGGCCCAGCGAACTTGTTTAGGGGACAGCTTCCAAGGCGTTTTTAAGGCTTCCAAATTTTTATGATCAGTCCATACCTCAAATGGATGTTTTACTCCTTCCAGGATATGTCTCCAGGTCAGTAAGGCCCAACGAACTGCAAAAGCTTCTTTTTCCCAGACGGCCCACCTTCTCTCGGTTTCAGACAGTTTACGGGAGGTATACGCACAAGGCTGTAAGGTCCCTTTTTCATTGATTTGAAGTAACATCACTCCAACAGCCACATCACTTGCATCAGCTTGGATCATGAAAGGAGTCTCCATATCCGGGTGCTTTAGTACTGGTTCTGCAGCAAACAGTCATTTTAGCTTTTCAAAAGCTGCTTAGCACTCCATGGACCACTCCAACAGCTTGTTCAGCCTTGGCTTCACTTCCCCTTTTGTTTTTAAGAGATTTGTGATGGGCATTGCTATCTTAGCAAAAGTTGGGATAAATTGCGGGTAAAAAATTTGCAAATCCCAAGAAGCTTTGAAGTTGTTTTCTGGTACATGGTGGAGCTCATTCCAATACGGCACACACTTTCTCTGGATCCATTTCTATGCCCTCAGATGAAATGCGATATCTCAAATAGTCAATTTTCTCTTGATGGAATTCATACTTGGATCGTTTAGCATACATTTTAGCGGCACACAGTTTCTGTAAAACCGACCGCACCAGTTTCACATGTTCATCCAGAGTTTCCATGTAGATAAGGATGTCATCAAGATAAACCAGAACTCCCCTGTATAAATGTTCATGTAACACCTGATTGATCATCTGCATGAATACAGCTGGGGCCCCTTGTAAACCAAAAGGAAGAACGTTGAATTGGAAATCACCCATCGGGCAGTTAAAAGCAGTTTTCCACTCATCCCCTTCCTTAATTCGAAACTGGTAGTACGCTTCTCTCAAATCCAACTTTGTGAAAATCTTCCCCTTGGCTAGGTGGGCCAACATGTCCTTCATCAAAGGAAGGGGGTACATGTTTTCCACCGAAATGGCATTCAAATTTCTGTAGTCCACCACCAAGCATTTGGAGCCATCTTTCTTTTCACGGAACAACACGGGGACCGCTACCTGGGGCCTAGCAGGTTGGATGAAACCATGTTCCAGATTTTTATCTATAAACAGTCTTAGCTCCTCTAATTCCCATGGTGTCATTGAATACAACTTTGGTTTTGGGAGCTTCACCCCAGACAAAATTTCAATAGCACAGTCTGTTGACCGGTGAGGCGGGAGCTCATCCAAGACTTTCTCACTGAACACTTCCTTTAAATCTCAATACTCTTTTGGAATTTTCTCCTCCCCTTTCACGGGTTCGGTACCTGTGGAAACTATTTCAATCGGAATCTAAAGCTTCGGCTGAGATCTCCCCTCTTTTCCCGGTTGCTGCTTGGTGCATATGCACAACAACCCCTTTCTCCAATTAACCTGGGGGTTCCATTTCCAGAGCCAGGGCAATCCTAGTATTAATGGTTGTTCCATCCCAGGGACCACAATAAAACACAGAGTCTCATCATGTTCTCCCATGATCATTTCTATAGGTTCCATGGTAAAACATGCAGGGCAACCTCTGGCCACTGATCCATCTAATTGGTCAGAGGAAATGGGCACCTTTAAAGGTTTTAGTTTTAAGTCCATTTTCTCCACTACTTCCGTGTTGATTATACATCTTGTGCACCCAGAATCTAATAGGGCTAGCATTTCCCCTTCGACCCCTGAATTGGGTACCCTCAACTTCACTGGAATGGTCATAGGGCCCATGCTTGGACTTACCAGGAAGTCATCTTCCAAGTCGAAATCATCCTCCTCAAGGGTAACCAGGGTGTCTGACTCTTCTCCTGTGGGAGGGGCGACCTCTGCCGTCTCTTTCGACTTTAGTGCTGCTTCACGAGGCTTCGCTGGGGATTTTTCAGGTTTCTTCACTTCCTTTGGCGCCCCCTTTGGGGCCAGCTTGACTTTGCAGTTCACAGCCCGGTGACCTTCCTTCCCGCATCGAAAACAGGCAAAGGGATTGGGTCTTGCCATCACTCCTCCCTTCTGAGGTTTGGGAATCTCTTGAGGACATGGAGGGGAAGGTTTGCTCCACCCAGAACCTCCTCGCCATCTGCTTCAGGTTAAATCAATTTCCACTTCTTCTGCCAGCAAGTACCACATCTGCAAGTCATTTGGGTCTCTTCTAGCAATGCACCTCTGGTACACATCTTCATTTAAACCATCTTTAAATGCTTCTATCTGGGCTTCCTGGGACCGGCCTCAGATATGACCTGCTAATTGTCTAAATTCTTGGTTGTATTCAGCCACTGACCTCCGCCCCTGATTTATGGTCTTCATCCTGATCTGGGCCTTGTGCTCTGCCAATGGGTCCACAAATCTAGCTCGCAGTGCAGTCATGAATAGGTTATAATTCATCAACTGGGGAGCATTATCATTATGCAGGGTCACCATCCACTTTGCAGCTGTTCCCTGCAGGGCCCTGGTAACACATCTCACTTTGGCTGCTTCTGAGGGAAAATCCTCCCCGTATTCTTCCATATAGCTCCAAACTTGGGCTAGGAAAAATCCCAAGGTTTTGGGATTTCCCCCGTATCTTACTTCTAACGGAGGCAGCCTAGGAGCTCTACGCCTTCTAGGAATTACACCTCCCACTGAGGGCCCAGGGGCTGCTGCTGGATCGGGTTGATTTATGGGAGAGAGGGCTGCTCTGCTTCTTCTAGCTGGGGCTACTCCCCCTTCCCCTTCATACCTTTGTGCTGCTTGGATTTGTTCAAAGGCTTCATCAAGGAGTCTCCTGGCTTGATTCAGTGAGAGTTTTCTCTTTTCCTTTTCTTGCCATGGCTCCTCTTTTCCATGCCGGCAGGTGGTGGTGATCCAGGGGGGGTTCCTTCTCTGGATCTTTCCAGCCAACCCCCACCGACCATCTGGGCTTCACAGCTGGATACTCTTCCAGATTGAACTCTGCTAACGATTCGGCTTCCTGTACTAGCAAAGAATTTTGCCCTCCAATGGCTCCCAGGTCTTCCTGATCACTAGTTGAAGATGACATGATGTTCAGGCCCCCTCGGAAGAAAATTGGGTGTTTTCTCCAGGTGGGCTGGTTGAGTCAGATTCAGAATAATGTCAGGCGGTGCTCCATTCAAAATCCAAGAAAGAAATACTTAGACTCTTTAATTTAGAGAAAAGTTATCTTTTACTGAAAGTGAAATGGTAGCAACCAGAGAATTTTGAATCTGAGAAATTAGGCGCGTAAATCACATATACAAAGTGATGGAAGTGTTTCCACCCCCCAATAGTTCAGATGAATCTTCCAATTAGAAGTTGTGAATATGATAATGTGGGCATCTTCAGGTGATGATGAGGCCTCTGTCCGTTGACCTTGGCATACTTTGATAACGGGTTGCAGTTGTGCAGAGAAAAGATAGCTAAGTGAGAAATAGAAACCTAACTCTGAAGTATGCTTCCCCTCCTTAATTTACACAACAGAAAATGTAACACCTCCAGCTCACTTCCCAGACTCATCCTGCCCTCCCCTCCCCCCATTTCTTATGACAGCCAAAAGATACAATGTGATAGTAGAAGATCTTGAAGGCTGACAACGGGTGGGATTCAAAAATCCCAGCAACTGGTTCGCTGCCTGGTTGCTGGATGGGTATGGTCATGGCCTACTGGAACTTCCTATTCCTAACTTCCGGTGGGTCTCCAGAGTCTGGGGGAGGCTGTTTTCACCCTTCCAGGGGCCAGAGGTCTCTGGGATGGCAAAAACAGCCTCCCCCGGACTCTGTAGGCCCACCAAAAGCTGGAAACAGGCCCATGTTGTGACTTCTGTTTTTTCCAGGAAGGCCATTTTTTGCTCTTCCAAGGGTCTAGAAGCCTCCCCCAGGCCTCTGGGAGGGTGAAAATGGCCTCTCCTGGACTCTAGAGGCCCCCCAGAAGCCAGAAACAGGCCTGTTTCTGGACTTCCAGAAAGCTCATTTTCCCCCTCCCAGAGCCTCTGCGTGGACCCTGCATTTTCCATTGAAAATGGGCTGTGTGAAGACTCCTGGGAGGGGACCAGCTGTAACTTTAACATCCAGTTCGCCCGAACTGGTCTGAACCAGTAGAATCCAATCCCTGCTTTTAAATGTGACTGAATATATGGACATACAGAATAACTAATCCAACTCATAATTGTTCAGCATGTATTGTTATATCTTTTATAATAAAAATATCAATATCAATTATTGATTATATTATTTTCAAACTGCAAAGAACTCTTTTTTGTAAGCCAGGTTCTTAGTGCCAAGTACAATTACTTCTCATATAGCATGTATCTATAGAACATGAATTCATTCATACGTGATTGATAAATTGAGGAATAATATTTATGTAGCATGAAGTGGTTTTATCTATGCACTCCTTTCCTGAGTCTCAATGTTGTTTCTATGAGAAATAGGAAGTGAACATTATCAGCCCTACTCAGCTGAATACTTAAACTTTCTTTCTCCATCTAAGTCATTTATTACACACTACTTTATATTACCGTGTCTATTGTGTCCCTCTCCTCATTGTTGATATTATTTCTTCCTGAGTATGTGCTGCCCTCCCATCAACTAAGTAAACTAGAACATGCCAAAGAATGTATTTATTTATTTAGCATATGGTCATACCCAAAAAGTATGTTTGTGATGAAATTTCCAGTAGAGAATGAGGAAAAAAGCTTACTCAACTGAGGAAAACTTTGAAATACTTGATTATTTTGAAATAAATGACAGAATGTGTGACATCAAGTGTGCTGTTCACCTAAATAAGGTGGTATTATGGACCATCCAAAGATATCTTGGGAAAATATTAGGATTATTGTTAAAAGTATGTTAACAAATATCTTTGGAGCACTCAGCTTAAAGGTATTGAAACAGCAAAGATAAATCAGCCAACAAAGTCCAATATGGCACAAATTTTGTTATTTTTTTTTTTTATCCCATCCTGGTTCCTTGCAGCATGGAGGCCTTCCCTTCATAGGTCCATCCCAAAGTCTATGTTGCTGGAAAGAAGTAATCTACACATATTATTTGGTTATTCTCATTTTTTAATGACCCATTACTGTTAAACTTACAAGTAACAACTGAGGGTACAAAGTTACATGAAACTGTTCCTTCACCGTCACCTCTGAGGAGAACAAAATACCAAGAAACTCTGTCTCCCTTTCAATATGGTTTATTCCATAAATAACTGAGTTCTGGATGAGTCCTGCTGAAAAACCCTCCCCAATAAAATCAGCTTCAAGGCCTTTCGAAACCATAAATAAAAGTATGCATAAACAATTGGGTTAAATGTTGAATTCAAATAACCAAACCAAACCAATGCATCAATAAGGATGGGTGGGATTGTATAATTCATAAATGGGCTCAAGATGGTGCAGAAGAAGAATGGGGACCAGCATATGAGGAAAACCCCAACCACTATACCTAATGTTTTTGTAGCTTTTCGTTCTCTGTTGTGGGAGATACGATGCTGTAGTTCAAATCTTATCTGTATTTGGCTCATGGCAGCTGTAATGGATCTGGCTTGCCTCTGGGCTATTATGTATATCTTCCCATAGACAACTAGCATGACAAACCCAGGGATGTAGAAGGAAAACATGGAGGCCACCACACCCGAAGTTTCATTGAAAAAGACAAAGCATCCTCCCACACAATAAATGAGTTTATGGAATGTTTCTTCTGCTCCCAGTAGGTTGAGTTGCAAAAAGACTAGTCCAAAAGCAAACAAGGCAGGAAATATCCAACTGATAAAAATCATGATTAATATGACGGAAGTGTTTATCTTGGTTTTGTACCTCAGCGGGTCACAGACTGCATAGTAACGGTCAATTGAGATAAAGGAAAGATGGAAAATGGAAGCAGTGCTCAGCATGATATCCACACTGGTGTGGATTTTGCAGAAGACCTCCCCAAAATACCAGCAGTTCTCAACAGATCTTATCATACTGTAAGGCATGACACAGAAGCCGAGAAGGAAATCCACTGTAGCCATTGAGAGTATAAGGAAATTTGTAGGTGTGTGGAGCTGCTTGAAATGTGATACAGAGATGATAACAGCCAAATTGCCAGCCACAGTAGCCAGGATCACACACAGCATGAAGATGTACATGGAAAAACGGATGCTCATTGACCAGCTGTTCTTTATACAGGAGCCATTAATGGATTCGCAGCACAATTGCACCCTTTCAAAAGGTTCAGATATATGGAAGCCCATCTCAGGTGCAGTCCTATGGATATCACATGTGCATCCTATGGATAACTTCTTTTAGTTGCAAGAACCATGAATTCCCTTAGTCTTTTGTCTTCCCACAGAGGAGCATCATCTGTTAAAAAGGATAGGTAGGAAGCACAGTATGAATATTTAGAGTTGAGATAACATTCTTCTGCCTCAACTTCAAAGTACATTAATCCTTGTCCATGGGGTGTGTGTGTGTGTGTGTGTGTGTATGTGTGTGGTCTGTGTATGTTTAAGAAATCGTATACTTGCAGAAAAGAGCTAGTCCCCTCTCTGGTGATAACAGAGCATCTACTTATTTCCATAACTTCGATTGGATAGTCACCCTAATCTTTTGACTCACAAGACGGCAAAATAAGGGCAGAAAGAAATTTCCTGGTGGGCTTCAGGGTTCATTAGAATGCCAAATCAGAGAGAGAAAGGGAACAGGAAGCCCTGTGTCATGCCCCTGTTGGAGTCTGACTTCAAGGGAGTGGAAGTGTGGCTCCGGAGGTTGTGGAGGAAACTGGGAAAAGGCACAGGCCGGCTGAACATTCAGAAGAAGACTCAGACCCATCACATCTTCATTCTAGGGAACACAGGAGGAGCGGATAAGGGAGAAATGTGAGTGGCATGGTCTACAGAGGAGGAAAGGGCCCTGATCCCCTTCATGGGCTGCAGCTATGAGGACTGTTTAAAAGGACAAACTGAGCACGGCCCAGTGCTGGAAACAAAGCGTGAAATAATTCTAGTCTTTCAGTTCTTATCTGTTCTGATGTCCTTCCCAGAGTGTGTATTTCGATATCTGTGGGCATGTCAGCCTTCAAGATCTTCTACTATCGCTTTGCATCTTTCGGCTGTCATAAGTAATTGGAGGGGGGAGGAGGGGATGAGTCTGGGAAGTGAGCTGGAGGTGTGACATTTTTTCTGTTGTGTAAATGAGGATGGGGGAGCATACATCAGAGTTAGGTTTCTATTTCTCGCTTAGCTTTCCTTTCTCTGCGCAACTGCAACCCGTTATCAAAATATGTCAAGGTCAACGGACAGAGGCCTCATCACCACCTGAAGATGCCCACATGATCATATTCACAACTTCTAATTGGAAGATTCATCTGAACTATTGGGGGTGGGCACATTTCCATCACTTTGTATATGTGATTCACGCGCCTAATTTCTCAGATTCAGAATTCTTTGCTTGCTACCACTTCATTTTCAGTAAAAGATATCTTTTCTCTAATTTAAAGAGTCTAAGTATTTCTTTCTTGGATTTTGAATGGAGCACCACCTGACATTATTCTGAATCTGCCTCTACCAGCCCACCTGGAGAAAACACCCAACTTTCTTCCGAGGGGGCCTGAACATCATGTCATCTTCAACTAGCGACCAGGAAGATCTGGGAGCCATTGGAGGGCAAGATTCTTTGCTGGTACAGGAAGCCGAATCATTAGCAGAGCTCAATCTGGAAGAGTATCCAGCTGTGAAGCCCAGATGGTTGGTGTGGGTTGGCTGGAAGGATCCAGAGAAGGTGCGTGCCATATTGGAATGGGCTCCCCCACGTACCAGAAAACAACTTCAGAGCTTCTTGGGATTTGCAAATTTTTACCACTTCATTTTCAGTAAAAGATATCTTTTCTCTAATTTAAAGAGTCTAAGTATTTTTTTCTTGGATTTTGAATGGAGCACCACCTGACAGGACGTCTTCAAGCCCTTATCCTGCCTTGTCTCATAACTTGCTTCAATGTGGTTTGTGTTGTTTTTTTCTATTTATAATTTATATGTGTTTTGAGTTTGAAAGGCATTTCTTCCTTGCAACTGGGAGAGTTTTTTCTCCAGTCAGTGATAATTGGAGCTTTGAAGCCAAGTTGAAGGAATTAAAGAGACTTCACCTGTTTTTGTGACTTTGTTGCTTTTGTATCCCACCCTGAGTATCACACCCTGCTATGGATCACACCCTGTATCACACCCTGCTATGGATAAGTAAGGCATGATGTCAAAAAAAAAGAGGGGGGGGGGAGGCTGATGATCATTTGCTTGTGACCATGACTGCACTGTAAAGAGGGAAACATTGTATTACACCACTGGCCAGTATTTATTGTACTGTACATTGTTCCAACTTTTTCATCAATACTATAGGATTAATCAGGCTTATTCAGCTATGCTATCCAAAAACCTGAATACTGACCTTCAGTTCTGGTTAAGGAACTGCAAGGGGATTCAGCATCCTCTGTTGTGTATTAGCCAGCCCAATGGATTTAAGCAATTTCATATTCTGGAAATCTTTGCTCGGACACATTCAATGATTAATGGCCTGGTCCTGTATAACTAACAGACAAAAGGAGTCTTGAGACAATTGCAGCTTTATGAACGCCATCTTTCATCGGGAAGCAATGCATTTTTATACTGTGATTGCCCTATTTTAATAGTAATCTTAGTTTAGCAAGTTGATATGCTGTGAATCTGACATGAAAGCAAGTCTCTGAAATAATTATATGGCTTCACAAAGGGAAAAGAGCAACCCAATACCCTTTCCTCAACTCTCACAGTTTTAGAATCTACACAGGTTTGTTTTATTAATTCTAATGCAATGAATAGCTTTAATGGAAGGAAGTTTATGTCACTGAGTTCATTGCTATAACACTTCCCTTCACTACTTTTGCTCAGTCTGTTGTGTAGAACTAGCCATTTTTATTTATTCAGGATGTTGTCTTGAAATAAACCACAGCTTAGTAAAGTCTGTGAAATTAACCCTAAGAATGGCACACCCTCCCCTATGAATGATTATAACGCAAAAATATTCTAGTATACTGTAAGGAGTCCTGTTTTTTTAAAATGCCCAAGGATTTTATCAGACCTGAATATGATGCAGCTAGCCTTTATTAGTTTACTAGCTCTATACCTGTGCTTCACTACAAAACTAGGTGATCGGGCTTAGTTTGGGGGGAGGAAAATAAGGAGAAATATTGTGCCTCTACCTACCAACATCCATCAGTATTCATCTGGTTAGTGTCCTGTCAGTGTGTGAGAGTGTTGAGGGCTGTTTGGAAACTGAAACATGGAAACTGAAACAGTATTTGCTGTGTGAGCAAGGACACAGCAAGGAGCCTGGGTGTGGCTTAGCTCAACTGTTCTATACTAAAGTTGCTTGGTGCTGTGAAACTAAAACTGAAACTTCTCTCTTCTGCTTGTGTTTTGCATTTGGAACAGATTTCTTTTCAGGTAGGGAGGGGGAGTAGCACTCCTTAGCATCATAGTGTGTTAATAATAATATAGGAAATACGAATGCTCTGGTGGTCATTTCAAAAAATCCTTTCTTAATGAGCACCTAGAAGCCAAGAGGAACATATGTGCCAAATTTCAAGTTTGTAGGCTTTATTGTTTCTGGGGATTTTGTGATGATGCTTGAGTGGTATTTCACTTTTAAATATATAGATTGATTGATTAGTCTTATGACTCATCATATAGCTAGCCAGGTTCTAGGATTTACCTATTCTTATAATTTTTTTCCTTTAAATAATTATCCTTTTTATATTGTAGTTATACAAATTGTTTAATTGACTAATCACTGTTCAATCAAATTCCTAGTCAGGAATGCCCATAAGCATACACAGAATCCTTTAAACTCCAGGAATATGAGGGTTGGTTTGAGTCCCATGTCATAATCATTCTAGGAAATAGCACAAACTCCTGCGGCACAAAGAATGTAGAGAAGGAATACTACATTGCTGATAAAGAATTTTTTCTGCAATCCTGGGCTTGGAACTAAAAAATACTGTCCCCTCCATGGAAGCACAGAAGAATGTCTTCGTAAAGTAAATGAGAACAGCAGAAAGGTCAATGTTTTTCAGCAAATGGGATTGCTGGGATTAAGGAGCTGGGATGGCCCAGTGGTCAGAATAAAGCATTGCAGGATAATTCTGCCAATTGCTAGCAGTTCGATTCTC
This sequence comes from Laticauda colubrina, assembly GCA_015471245.1. NCBI lineage: Eukaryota > Metazoa > Chordata > Lepidosauria > Squamata > Elapidae > Laticauda > Laticauda colubrina. The sequence continues at coordinate 17,105,038 of BLBF01000063.1, read as the reverse complement.
ACCAACTCAAGATTGACTCAGCCTTCCATCCTTCCAAGGTCAGTAAAATGAGGCCCCAGATTGTTGGGGAAAATATGCTGACTGTAAACTGCTTAGAGAGGTCTGTAAAGCACTGTGAAGTGTTGTGTTGCAATAAAGTAAGTAAAATAAAAGGCAAAAATTGCAGAGTACATTTTGTGAAATAAAGAGGAGAAATATGAGGTGAAGAAAAGACAGATTGGAATAGGGAAAAAGAAAGGAAGAGGATAATTGATATATTTATTATGATTTTCTTTTTATTTATGGCTGGACATCAGGCAAGATTCACATTGGAAACTTAATCCAAAGCAAGAATAAGCATTGGCACTTAGATCACCATGACTAGGCAGTACTGTAACTGATTCAAAATTAAGAATGCAAATCATATCAAATACTAGTTGAGGCTGGAATAAATATCTTTTCCTCAATCTTGGATCACATTCTTTCTTTCTCCAGAGCATTTGCCCAGTAATAGATGATTGTTGTTCTTTATATTGCTATATATTCGAGAAAAAAACCCTCAATATTCAAAATTTTGACAGCAGGAATTACACAGTATCACCAGCCTCCCCTAGTTTTGTTTTGTTTTTGTTAGAATAGGCTGCTCACTTGGAACTCTCCAAGGTGCTGCTATCAGAATATTAGAATAACAGAGTTGGAAGGGATGTTAGAGATCTTCTAGTCCAACCCCCTTCTGCTTAAGCAGGAGACCCTATACCATTTCAGACAAGTGGCTGTCCAACTCCAGTGTTGGAGCACCCACAATTTCCGGGGACAAGTGGTTCTGCTGGTTGGTTGCTCTTTCAGGAGATTTCTTTTTAGTTCCTATCCTCTCTTGATCCCAGGGATACGGCATTTGAGGCCTTTGATTTAGCCTATGTTAAGAGTAAAGGAGTTCTCTTGGCCAAAACAAGACAAAATGGTGATTTGCTCTGTGAATTCACCCAGCTCTTCTTTGCCAGACCTAAAGCAGCCAATTGTTAGAGAAGACTGAGATGTAAGTTGATTTTGCAGGGGTAAAATTGAGATGAACTGGTGTTCTTTGATAACTGAATGAAGATTACTGTTAAGGAAAAGAGGGTCTCAGAGCTGATAACTGAAAGCTTCATCTTATGCATGTAGAAGCAACTTTCACTAACATTAGTACCAAAAGTAAAAGCTTGTATTTTTTTTTTTTAGCAGAAGCAAAGGCTAGGAAGAGAGTCAGTTTGAACTGGTGCTTGAGGTACCAGGCTAGAAACTGTGGAAAATAGGAGTTCTAGTCCTAACTTAGGCATAAAGCCATCTGGATCAGCAGTCGCCAACCGGTGGGCTGTGAGAAAATTTTGGTGGACCACAGAGAAATCTCACTCTCAGAGCAACCCACCCCCCAAAGCAATTAATCCAGGCTGCGCAGAAACACAAGGCCACGCCACCCACATGGCCCGCAGGAACCCTCCCCACCTACTCACTCCTTACCAGGTAAACTTGCCTGCTAAATTTCTATTTTTCCTTTTTCCAATCATCAACTGTTCTGCTGTGCTGAGAGATTTAGAATAGCTAGGAAGCAGGAAATTGTTGGATTTCTTGCTTTCTAACTCGTCTTCAGATCTTCGGCTCTGCTTTTAAGTACAGCCAAACCTTAGGACTGAAGGTTTGCTTGCAACCAAATTCAGTGCAGACTCACAGCAAGCAAATTTGAGAGACTGAGCTAGTTGATGGCAGATAGATAGATCACTGAATTATTCTGTGAGCAACTCAATCTGCCTGCTTTTGGGTAAAAGTTGCTCTTTTTCATAAAAAAAATCAATATTTACATACATGGTGTGTTGTGAGTTAATTTTGTGAGTTTGCTTGCAAGCAACATTTATGTGACAGACTGAGCTAGCCAATGGCAGATAGATAGATTTCTGAATGAATCTGTGATTCATTCAGCAACTCAATCTGCCTGCCTGCTTTGCCTGATTTTGACCACCAAGCCACACCCACAAATTAGGCCACATCTACAGAATTAGTTAGTTGTCCCTGAGATCTAAAATTATAAGTTTGGTGGTCCCTGAGGTCCAAAAGGTTGCTGACCCCTGATATGGATGACATTGAACCAGTTACTATCTCTCTCAGCCCTAGGAAGGAGATAATGGCAAACCACTTCTAAAAAAATCTTGCCAAGGAAACTGCAGGAACTTCTCCAAACAGTTTCCAGGAATCAAAACTGACTTGGAGTCACACACAGAAGAAATTAGGGAACATGGAATGCCATACCATGCCATGGAATTCCAACACTGGAGCTATCTTCTCAACTTACACAGCTCAGGTGCCTTTTATTTTTATTACAGTGGGTGTGCTGATCTTGACAGTGGGTGTCCTGAGTTTGATAGCTTGATTGTCTTGACCATGATAAGGTATATTGTGAATAGGCAGGTCCCCCTTAGACATGAGCATCCTCCCAGGATCCTGACATGTTGCTATCTGCTCTGAAAGATTTTCTCATTTAAAAAGACCACATAAATTTTTAAAATAAAACATATAGTGAAAATGCAAAAGATTAAAAAGCATGGTGGATATCAAGATGTTAAGTGTCCCTTTTTGGTGAGGTTATTTCAAAATTGATTGAGATGCTATTTGAAAAGTATTTAAAAGTTCTGGGGATTTAAAACTAGAACCTATCCAATTTTGCTGAAGATACTTTATTTCCTAGAACTGATAAAAGGACCAATAAAATGGGCATTGTGATTCGTTGGGAAAAGTGTGAATAAAATAAAAAATACTGATATAAAGAAGTTGCTTCCAACCTTCATCATAGCAAATATAAATACATTTGGTGACTCATCACCCCTTTGCAATGTTACAGAAATTTATCTCTTCATCTCAAATTCTATCTGTTCTCCATTAAAGATAATCTTTTCAGTTCTGATGTCAGTGGAGGGTCCTTAAAGGGTTGCCAGAATTTCTTGTTTTAACCTTGATTAAATAAATCAACTTTAACTTTGTTTTGTTACTTCTAACAAAAGATTGTTACTTCTAACAATTTTAATCTTTAGTTCATTCAAATATAGCCATAAGGTTTGACTTTTCTCCTTTTCTTTCTTATTCCATTGCATATAATTCTTCAAGCCACTTTTATAAATCCAGTAGGGAAAAATGTTCATATTTGTCTCTGTTCCCAGCTGTTATTTAAGCCTACTTCAGAAAATCAATCTGGATTGCAAGACTCTGCTCAGCCCAGAGTCTAGACTTGATTCCTCTTCCCTTGTTTCTGGTCTTTTTCATCCGTACAAGGAAGGTCAGTTTTGTTAGATGGTTCCTATCTGAACTGCTTTTTCTTTTTAGGAATTATTTTTCCTTGCTCGCTAGTCCCTGTGCCTTTCCTTTTATTCCCCAGATGTTTGCTCTTATGGATACTTCTATATCCCCTTCCTATGTTATGCAACAAGCAACCCTTCTTTTCTCCTTTTCTTCCATTATAATACTTTCACTACTCTGAAGAATCAAAACAATAGGGAACAGGTTGTTATTTAGTTCCTACCTTCCTCTGTAGGTCTTTGGAAATTTGTGGTAAGGAAACAAACTGATAGGTCCGCTTTATAGAAAAAAAGTAGCACTATTTCTACTTTGCAATTTAAATGTGTTCTTTTAAAAGGACGAGGAAGGAAAGCTTTGCTGTGCTGTGAACAGGAGCAGGGGTGGTATTCAGCAGGTTCTGACCAGTTCTGGAAATCAGCAGAGGAAATTTTGAGTAGTTTGGAGAACCGGCAAATATCACCTCTGACTGGAGATTTTACAGTATCCTTCCCCTGCCACGTCCACCAAGTCACACCCACAGAACCGGTAGTAAAAAAAAATTGAATCCCACCACTGAGCAGGAGATATGAAAGTTAGAATATGCTTGTTCAACCTGGGAGAAACCCTGGGAGATGTAAGGGTTCATGAAGCATGCATGGCTAGGGTTGAAGATGATTCATTGACTTAATGGGCCATCAGTTTCAAGATTATTAAAACAGCAACTGCTGATCAACGAAGAACATAGCAACCTGGCAGCCTTGTATAAAATTGTTGCTTAAGGCAATAACTAGCCACAGAAAGGAAGGGACAATGCCAGGCACTGTAACAAATTAGATTTGGGTGCTATAATATCTGGAATAACAGTACTTGAAAATTAAATCTGATATAAAAATTAATTCAAACTGGATAACATTCCCAAACTGCAACTTCATTCATGGATTTGTACTGTACTCAACATTTAGGTTTCTTTACATAAGCACCCCAAATTTCAGTTTACAGGATATTTAAATCCCAAAAGATTTTAAATCATGTGGGTTGAATTTGTAATTTAACTCAATGATTTAAACTTTGTTGACCATAGTTCTTGTTATTATTTCTCAGCTTAGAACATATGAGTGATTTTTAATGTTTTAAATTACTCAGTTATTTACAGCTAATTAATGGTATAGTGGAAAGCTATAACATTTGCAACATTTTGGGATTCCTTATTCATCTGCATTTTATTTATTTAACCCTTTCCTCATCTCTGGCTTTGCCAAACTGAAAAACCTAGTCATATAAATATAGAATGCAGAAGTAATTGAGAAATGAAAGCATTATGAATTATTAAAACATAAAGATGTATATTCTGGAGAATACTAATAAAGTGAATTATGATGACATCATCACTGCAATTAAAAAATGGAGCCATTTTAAGTAAAGTAAGTAGGAATCATCTGGATGAAACTGACACTTAAGGAGATCAGCTATCGAAGAGATCTGAAATAATTGTTCCATATTTTCTCAGCTTCTATTCACCTTTTCTTCCACAAATTATTTTATTAATGAGAATGACAAACGTGTAAATGTGTAGATGTACTACTGTATTTCCTCAAAAATAAGACCCATCCCAAAAATAAGACAAAGCTTGATTTTCATATATGCATCCAAAGAAGCCCTGCCTCCAAAATAAGCCCTAGTTAAGACCCCACCCATTCTATTGCACCTGGGGTGAGGTGGGGTGAGGCACACAGGTAAAAATCAACCTAGGGGTAGGTAGGAAGACCTTTGATGGTGAAATGTAGGCTGGGGGTGCTGCATGACTCAATCTGGAGTTAGTTTTATGGCTGCATAGGCCTTTTGGAGGCAAAACAAATCAATAAGACTGTGTCTTATTTTTGGTGAAACACAGGACTAAGAGCACTAGGGGATCAAAAAAAAAGGCATGATGGCATGGTGGTCATACACTTCATGCACATAGAAAGGCTTTGGCCCCACTGCAGCAACCACTAAGTTATTTTTTTAGGCCTCTTCTTGGACACAGCTGAGAAAAAAGAATATCTGTGCTTCAGGGTTTGAAGGCCATCTGTCATGGCCGTGGGGATCTGACTCAATTTCCTCCCTCCACAACAATTCTGCTTGAGATTTATGCACCTTGCTGAGGTGTGCAACTCAAGAAAGTACCAAGATGCTGAACTCACCAGCAAGGTTTGGCCATAGCTGCACATACACAGCAGAGTATTAAGCCGTTGTAGAAAAAAGGGTCTCTTCCCTATCGTGATACTTTCAATCAAGCTATTTATGACCCTGGTTTGTTGTCTCACCATGACCCCATCTCTCCCTTGAACTGGCATTGTAACTCTTCAGCTTGATTCTGGACTGCTCTACTTGGAAATTCACCTTGTTCACCAAAGTCTTATCTAGAATTACAGTAATTGCTGTTTACATACCTCTTCGCTATTGGGATTTGCAGAAGAAACCTTTCCCTTAACATTCCCTGTGTTTAGGAATTGTGTCTGCCTTATGAAGGAGTGTGTTTTGTTTGGAAAACACACGAGGTAGACCGGGTTCCAACAACAAATACTTTTATTATAACTAGTCAGTAACGGAACGCCGGCTGTAGCCGGGGCCAGCCCTTTTATACAGGCTGGCTTGCCTGCTTGCAGCCAATGGCAGTTATTTGTATTTGCCGCCTTTTTGGCAGCTCTTTGGATTGGTTCCTAGTGAACCAATCCACTGTTCTTTTTCTTAGCCAATCAGGTTTGTAGATTTGGAGTCATCCACTTTACATACAGAACACCCCTCCCCCCTTAGTTCAGTCCTACGTGGTGACGTAGTCTCGCAGGTAGGTGGGGCTTTTCTGGACTCGACTTGACCTGCGCGGTTCATTTTCCTTGAAGACTTCGACCGGTTCGGATGGGGCTGCTGTGTCGTCCGTCCTTCTCCCTGGAACCGTCTGGAAGGGTGAGTCAGCCATTTTACCGCCGCCTGAGTTTCTTAGGCCGGCAGTTTTGCCGCTCCCTCCCGTTTCCTCGGGGCAGGTCGAGCTGGCTTGGCTGGCCCCTTCCGATGGTCTCTTTCCGTGGGTCTCTTCAAACGGTGAGTCTTTTGTTGGCTCTTTTTGATCGTATTGAATGTTAGGTTTATTTATTTGAATGTTAGTTTTAGTTTTAAACAGTTCTTTATTTGTTTCTCGCCTTTCCCCCCCCACCTTGGTTTGCATTTCGCCGGGTTTGTTTGTGAATGTTTGTAAGTCTGTGGTTCTTTCTATAATTCGAGATCGAAGCTGGTCTATGTGCCGCTTCCATTCCCTGCCATCGTCTAATTTTACTCGGTAGGATTTTGGGCCTGTAATTTGGATAATTTGCCCTGGTAGCCATACCGGGTCCCCGGTGAAGTTTTTTGCGTATACCAAATCGTCTGTTTCGAATTGTCTGAACCGTGTTGAGGAGTCAGGGGGGTTTTCTGGGGTAAAATTTGGGTGTAACCTATCCAGGTGAGATCTTAATTTTCGCCCCATGAGTAGTTCTGCTGGTGATTTATTTGTTATAGTACTGGGCGTTATGTGCTGGAGTGTGAGCAAACGGTTTACTTTTTGTTGAATATCTCCAGCGTCCATTCGTTCCAACCCTTCTTTGGTAAACCGGACCATTCTCTCAGCCCTGCCGTTCGCAGCCGGGTGAGCCGGCGCGGTTAGTGCATGTCTTATACCTAGAGAGGCTAGGTATTGCTCAAATGGTATGCTGGTTAGCTGTGGCCCGTTATCTGAGACGAGAATGTCCGGTATGCCATGGGTGGCAAACAGGCTGTCTAGTTTCTTTATTACGGCTTCTGTTGTCGTTGATGGCATAATTTTTACTTCAAGCCAATTGGAATAGGCATCAACGACAATCAGAAAGGTATGCCCCTTGGTAGGCCCCGCGAAGTCAATGTGTATTCTTGACCACGGTCCTCGAGGGGTTTCCCAGTCCTTAACAGGTGCCTTTGGTGGGGATGGTCTAATTGCCTGGCATTTGTGGCATGAGCTTACCCAATACTCTATGTCCTTATCAATACCCGGCCACCACACATAACTTCTGGCGAGGCTTTTCATCTAAACCATTCCCGGGTGCCCTTCATGTAACAGCATAAGTACCCTGGGCTGTAGTTTAGCAGGGATTACTACCCGATCACCCCACAACAAACACCCCTTTTGGATAGAAAGTTCAGTCTGTCTGGACCGGAAAGGTTTAAAGTTTTCAGTTTTTTGATTCTCCGGCCAGCCTTTACCTACCCAGCTAAGAACGCGGGCAGTCAATGAGTCTTTCGCGGTGGCTCTGGCGACATCGTACGCTGATACGGGTAGATCGGGGCAAGTCTCGATTTGTAGCGTTGTCATCGCTGGTGCCGGGTCTGCGTCGGTTGCTGGTAAGGGCGCTCTGCTCAAAGCGTCCGCATGGGAAATTTGTTTCTCTGGCCGGTGTGTCAGAGTGTAGGAATAAGCTGCCAGGAACTCTGACCATCTCGTCATTCTTGGGGACAGTATATTAGGTGTTGGCTTGTTTCCCGCCAAAATCCCCATTAACGGTTTGTGATCCGTTATGATTCGAAAAGTCCTCCCATATAAATATTCGTGGAATCGTTTTACTCCAGCGACAATTGCTAGAGCTTCCCTGTCCAATTGGCTATAATTCCGCTCGGTTTTTGATAGAGTCCTAGAATAATATGCGACGGGTGCTTCTCTGCCATCCGGTAGTTGGTGGCTCAGGATGGCACCTACTCCATATGGTGAAGCGTCGCAGGTCACTGTTAATGGCAGAGTGTCGCTAAATTGGATGAGAACGTTTGTTGATGTTAGCAATCTTTTAATATTTTGGAAGGCTTTTTTTTCTTTGTAACCCCAAGTCCAAGTTGCCTTTTTGTCTAGCAGACGGTGTAACAGTTCTGCTATAGTGGCTTTGTTTGGCAGGAACACATTATAAAAATTAATTAATCCTAAGAACGCTTGTAGTTCTGTTTTATTTCTTGGTTCAGGAGCGTCATTTATCGCCTTAACTTTTTTATCTGTGGGGTGGATACCCTCTCCGTCTATTGAGTAGCCCAGGAATTCGACGCTGTTCTTAACTAGACAGCACTTTTCTCTTTTAACCTTGAGGCCAGATTCTCTAAACTTAGTCAGAACCTTTTTCAGTCTGTTCCTTAATTGTGTTTCATCTCTGGCCGAGATTAGGACGTCGTCAAAATAGGGAACGACTCCTTGTATGCCATTTAGAAGGCGTTCCATTAGACTCTGGAAGACGCCAGGGGCTACGCTTACTCCAAATTGGAGTCGGTGGCATTTGAATGCGCCCTTATGGGTGACTATAGTCTGCGCTTCTGCTGTTTCTGGGTCCACTGGGAGTTGTTGATAGGCTTGTGCCAAGTCGAGTTTGGCGAAAACTTTGCCATTTCCCAGGGAATGAAGCAAATGCTGGACTACTGGCACCGGGTATGCGCTTGGTTGTAATGCGTGGTTCAGGGTAGCCTTATAGTCACCACAGATTCTGATGTACCCGTCAGGTTTAATGGGTGTGACGATAGGCGTTTCCCACTTGGCATGGTCCACAGGTTCTAAAACCCCTTGGGCTACTAATTTGTCCAGCTGTTCCTCTATTTTTGCCTTTAGTGCAAAAGGAACTCGCCTGGCTTTTATTCTTCGTGGGGCTATTTGGGGGTTTAAATTGAAAGAAATGGGGTTTCCCCGGTACTTGCCCAGTGAGCCGTCAAAAACATCCTGGAATTCTCGGATGAGGTCGTCTTCCCAGCCGGTTGTCGTCACTCGATCGACCCGGTCATCCCGATGCCCAATGGCTCGAACCACTCGATGCCCAGGAGGCTTGGTCTGTCTTGGTTGACTATGGTCAGTGGAAGCACCTTGATGTGATTCTTGTAGGCGACTCGGAAATGTCCCATGCCAATCACAGGGATTTGGTTTCCCTGATAGTCTTTGAGGGTTAGGTGCTGCTTCTTCAAGTCTTTGGTTTTGATACCTGGGACTAACTGTTTAATTGTGTCCCACGATACCATGGAGAGGAAGGACCCCGAGTCCACTTCCATCTTGCAGTGTTTTCCCTCGATTTCTACGATGATTTTAATTTTTCTCCCACTTTCCGTCTGGGAGCTCTGAATAATGACAGTTTGGTGTGTATTGGCTCGCTTCTCTTGTTGCCATTTTCTTTCGGCTCGTTTAGGCTCGGCTCGTGTTGGGGAATTTCTGCGTCTCGTCGGGCTGTAGAATTTTTTGTTTCTGCAGACCTTCTCGATGTGCCCTCGTTTTATGCAATGTCGGCAGATGGCATCAAGAAATCTGCATTCGGCTCGTGGATGGTTTCCTCCGCAGCCAGCGCATTCCCGCCAATTTCTCCTTTCGCGCTCTTTTTTGTTTGTGAGCAGACGGTGGACCTCGTCGTCCTCTTCGCTCGATTCGTTTGTTTCGCCCGACTCTTCATAGTGGGTCGTGGTGGCAGGATGCTTTCTATCTTTGGCTGGTGTTTCATCGCTGTGTGTGTTCATCTTTTTAAGGGCCACTGCAGATTTTTTCGCGGCTTCAGCGGCTGTAGCTTCCGCAATGGCTTCGGTAACGGTGATGTTGGGCTTGTTGAGCATTTTACTCTGTGCGGTCGAGTCTCTCAGGCCCAACACCACGCGATCTCTCATTGCCTCGTCTATGTTTAAGAATTCACACTCACCCCCTATTTGTCTGAGTGCAGCGATGAAATCGGCGACGGTTTCTCCCTCTCTCTGGTCTCTTCGGTAAAATTCGTGTCGCTTTATTAAGTTAGACACCATCGGAGCTTAGTGTGCTTTGAGGAGTCTCTGCAATTCTGTCTACGTTAATTGTTTAACGTCCCGAGGCTTCGCGAGGGCTTTTGCCATTTTAAACACGGTTGGTCCGCAGTGCGTCAGGAACACGGCTCTCTTGCGTTGTTCGGAAATGCCTTCCATTTCATTGCTCTCCAAGTACATTTGGAAGCGATCAGCATAGGAATCCCAATCCTCTTCGTTGGGATTGAAGGGTGCGGGCGGTGCGTTGTTTCCAGACATCTTGGTTGCAGTCTGGACTTCTTATCACCGCGTGCAGGTTTTTCCGTTCAGGACGATCCCACCTTCGTCGCCAGTGTTTTGTTCGGAAAACACACGAGGTAGACTGGGTTCCAACAACAAATACTTTTATTATAACTAGTCAGTAACGGAACGCCGGCTGTAGCCGGGGCCAGCCCTTTTATACAGGCTGGCTTGCCTGCTTGCAGCCAATGGCAGTTATTTGTATTTGCCGCCTTTTTGGCAGCTCTTTGGATTGGTTCCTAGTGAACCAATCCACTGTTCTTTTTCTTAGCCAATCAGGTTTGTAGATTTGGAGTCATCCACTTTACATACAGAACAGAGTGGTTAAAAAAAAATCTGGGATACAAAACAATCACCCTAGAAATTCGAATGTGACCACCACAGTCATTCCTTTCTTAGTACAGGTAGTCCTCAAATTATGTCCACAGTTGGGATTGGATTTCTGGCAGGGGTGGGATTCAATTTTTTTAATAACTGGTTCACTGGTTGTGGTTTAGTTGGTGGGCGTGGCTTAGTTGGTGGGCGTGGCTTGGTGGTCATGTTATTGGCTGGGCATGGCCAACTCAACATCACTCACATTGAGGCACGCATCTCCTCACCTGGCAGTGTGAAAAACAGCCATAAGTCACTTTTTTCAGTGCCATTGTAACTTTGAATGGTCACTCCACACAAGCAAAGTACCAGCAAAGGAGGGGGAAAAAACTCCAAATAAGTTCTTGAGACAGGAAGTCTAGAACTGCCAAGAATGTCATAAGGGTTAACGGAGAGGCAGTTTGTGTAAGCAACACCAGAATGTTTCCTTCCTGCCTTCCTTACAGGATTAGGCCAGTAATTTCTTCTAACAACCGGTTCTCCGAAGTGCTTAGAATGGTAACAACCGGTTCTAGCGAACAGGTGCGAACTGGTAGAATCCCACCCCTGATTTCTGCTCATAAATTATGATTATAAATTGAGACATTGATATGATCAGACTCACTTTTATTACTTTTTTTTTTGCAGTGGTCATTAAGTAAGTGCCATGGTTGTAAATGCAAACCAATTCTTCCAAATGTGCATTTTTGGCCCGAAACTGACAAAAAAAATGCTTGAAATAAGCAAAAAAAAGTCACAAATTGCATTCACATGTCTGGCTCAAAGCAAATTATGACATAGTGAAATCCAATTGAGTTCAATTCTTTATTTGGTTATACCTAATGGACAGAATCTTGCCAAACTAAAGTAATAAGCCTAGGAAATGGGTCCCTTATCAGTTAATAGGAGTGCTGAATTACCACCAGCTTTTCTAATACTTAGGAGCCAAGGGCTTGACAGCTGATCCCCAGCCATCAACACATCAATCGTCCAAATAGGAAGGCATCACCGAAACACAATTCACAGAATAACCCAAAGCACATATTTCAATAGAGAGAATTTCCCTGAAGATGAGCTCCAACATGAGTCCGAAAGCTTGGAAGAGTAAATCTCTGACCCCAGTGACCGAGGCAAATTCAATCTCGCCTCATTATTCTGGGACACATCTATTTGCTTTCATTTGTGAAAGTTATAATACTGGAGACCACAGATGTTAAACTTGCAGCGTCACGCTGCCATCACGTGACGTGTGGCAACATTTTTTTTCTTCATGGAGCTGGGGTGGACATCACTTACACATGATACATCCAGCCCATGGGCTGCCAGTTAGACACCCCTGCTCTAAACTATCCTGAGAGATTCTTTGGAATTATAGACATTTGCATGAGACAGGGTTAGTTCAAGAGAGGGTTAATTTGTTATTGTCACAACATGGCTTGTACAGGTAGTCCTCAAGTTACAACTGCAATTGAACCCATTATTTTTAAGAGAGACATTTGTTAAGTGAGTTTTGCCCCATTTTACAACTTTGCCACAGTTGTTAAGTGAATCATTGCAGTTGATAATCTCGTAACACGGTTGTTTAGGTGAATCCTGGCTTCTCCATTGATTTTGCTTATCAGAAGGTTTCACATGACCCTGGAACACAGCAACGGTCATAATATGAACAAGTTGCCAAGCATCTGGATTTTGATCACATGATCATAGGGATGTTACAAAGGCTGAAAGTGTGAAAAATTGTCATAACTCACTTTTTTCAGTGCCGTTGTAACTTTGAAGAGTCACTAAATGAACTAAGTCGAGGACTACCTGTATACATAAAACCTGAGAATGTTCTTGTTTGTATTTACTACTTGCTATTTAAAGAATTAATTTTATAGGTGCATCACCCCACTCTGGAGCTTGTTATTCTTCAAGGAATGTCTCAGAGGAGAGAGGCTGATAGATTGCAAATCTCATATAGAGTTGTATGGATGTAATAGAAGGAGTAATATCTTCTTTTTCCATATTTTGGAGATGAGAGTGGATCTGTAGGAAGACCAGAGATACTAGCTGTAAAGAAGAGTAGTAGGGGGAGTAATTTGTGAGGTGAGAAGCCCAAAGAGGATGGGCTTCCTCAGTGAACCTTACTTTTTTGCAAGTGAAGCAATCTGGGGAATGTTAGCTTGAGACCAGAACCAGCTTAGACATCATTGCTCACTGCTGTCTTCAGCTAGGCATATCTTGTTGCTATATCGCTACTTTCCCATTTTAAGATTAGCAAGGCTTTTCAGCCTCCATCTAAATATTTACTTTAATCCGGAACTTTCCACGGTTCGTTTGGTGGTTTGCTGTGCTGCCAAAATTCAGAAATGTTTAATTCTAAATATTTTTAAAAGAATTATTTTCTCAGGATTTGATAAACTAAGGGAGGAAATAATCCCTATCGTTCTCTATCTAACTTTCATCTGTGAATGGTTAGCCTCCACCCTCCCTTTTAGCTGGGTGATACAAGAGCTTCAATAGAAGTTGTGCTACAACTTCTGGGTTGTAGAAGTTGTACAGAAGTCCCAATTCTTACAATTGGGTTGTAAGTGTTCCACACAGTAGCAAAGAAACAAGCTAGTTTAAATATTTTTTAAAAAACATCTCCTTCATCAGCTATGGTTGGCAATAAATCATAAGGGGAAGGGATAAGAAAAAACCGAAGTTTCATCCAACTTCCCACTTAAGAAGTTGGCAGGCCACAAGATTAAATGAGCTTTGTAATATCTTTGTCTACAAGTGGCACAGAAGGTGGCAAGGAAGCCAGCCAAATTAAGGCAAATCTGGACAGCCATGACAAACAACAATAACATGTTTTTAAGCAAGAGCAAACCAGAAAGCTCCTGCCTTTGCGGGCAAGTGAAGTTGGCGAGTTTACATACCATACTAAGCCATGAATTGGTAAGTGACAAATATTTGGTTTTGTACATTTGGCCATCAGATACTCGTTAGTGCCACAAATGGGAGTGCAACCTCTGTTTTTAACAAAATAACAGAGTTGGAAGGGACCTTAACAGATAATCAGAGTTGGAAGGGACCTTACGGGTCATCTAGTCCAGCGGTTGCCAACTGGTGGGCTGTGAGAAAATTTTGGTGGGCCGCAGAGAAATCTCACCCCCAGAGCACCCCCTCTCAAAGCAATTAATCCAGGCTGTGCAGAAACACAAGGCGGCGGCACCCACATGACCCGCAGGAACCCTCCCTGCCCATTCACTCCTTACCTGACAAACTTGCCTGCTAAATTGCTATTTTTCCTTTTTTTTCCCAGCCATCATCTGTTCTGCTCTGCCGGGAGATTTAGATTAGCTAGGAAGCAGGAAATGGTTGGATTTCTTGCTTTAGAACTCGTCTTTAGATTTTAAGCAAAGCTGAACCTCCCTTAGGACTGAAGGTTCTATTATTCAGTGCAGACTTTTAAATAAAAAAATCAATATTTATATAAATATTTATAATATTTACATGCAAGCCATGCCCAGCCAGTCACATGACCACCAAGCCACACCCACACATTAGATCATGCCCACAGAACTGGTTAGTGGTCCTGGGCATTTAAAATTATGAGTTTGGTGGTCCCTGAGATCCAAAAGGTTGGCGACCCCTGATCTAATCCAACCCTCCACCCAAGCAGGAGACCCTACACCATTTCTGACAACTGGCAGTCCAACCTCTTCTTGAAGGTCTCAAGTGATGGAGCTCCCACAACTTCAGAGGGCAATTAATTCCAATGGTTGAAGACCTTGGAGATCTTCTAGAGTCTGCTCAGGCTGGAGACCTGAGACCTATGTAATTTCAGACAAATGGTTGTCCAATCTCTTCTTAAAAATCTCCAGTCTTGTAGCACACACAAGTGCAAGTCAATCCACTGATTAATTGTTCTAACTGTCAGGAAATAGTTTCTATCCGTTGTTTTTTGTCCTGCCTTCAGGTATTTTGGAGAATAGGTTGACTCCCTTTTCTTTGGGGTAGCCACTTAGATATTGGAACACTGCTATCATGTCACCTCCAGTCCTTCCTTTCATTAAAATAAGTAAAGGTTCATATGTGCAAGTCATTTCCGGCTCTAGGGGGCAGTGCTCATCTCCATTACAAAGCCGAAGAGCAAGTGCTGTCCGAATACATCTTTGTGGTCATGTGGCCGGCATGACTCAATGCCGAGGGCGCATGAAATCCCACCAAAGTTTTTTCTATTTGCATTTTACATGCTTTCGAACTGCTAGGTTGGCAGAAGCTGGGACAAGTAATGGGAGCTCACTCCATTACACGGCACTAGGGATTCGAACCGCTGAATTGGCAACCTTTCTGACTGACAAACTCAGCATCTTAGCCACTGAGCCACCATGTCCCCTATTCAGTAAAGTAGATATGCCCAGTTCCTGCAACCATTCTTCATATGTTTTAGCATCCTGTCCTCTTTATTGCTGTTCTCTTAACTTTTGATTCATTGGGGTGAGTCCTTCCTAAATTTATTTTTCTAACCATTAAGTGGGCTCCTGTTACTCTTGTTTGATTGTTTCCTAGACAGCATGTCTTCTCCCCCCTTTCTCCCAAGGTAGCTCATACTTTTCATTAGATCTGCAGACCCTCATGTGCCGATTGTGTCAAATAAATGTAGTGCACATAACTTAGTTTTATAAACAACATGCTACTTGGTGTGGTTTGTACATTTCATATTTATTTATTTTTGTAGAGTCTGGTTGCTCTCTGAGCTTGGTAATTTGGGAAAATAGCTGTAGAACTTCCAGCTAGCTAGCTAGAAGTATCATCTTCCCACTTTCTGGATTTAAAGGATGCTCCCGCCTCCTGCTGGCCATTACATCCACTGTAGCCCATTTTTTCTGACCTCCCCCTCCTTCTTTCACAAGATTTCTTCCAAACATAAAATAATTCATGCCTCCTCTGCCATACTGACAGGAAAGGAAAAACACACTTCTGAAGCACAAGCACTGCTGCATATTTGTTTTGAAGGCCTCCAATAATCAGAACCAAGCTTATTTATAGTCAACATGGCTAGAAAACAACTGGTAAAAGGAACTGAGAGTCAGGCAAACAGTTGCATAAAAATCCTTTCTATCTACCAGAAAGGCAAATCTGAACAACTGTTTAAATAAATGTTATAGATACATTATGAACAAAAGGAGCCATATGTCATCCATCTTGTGTAAGCATTGCAAAGGGAAGGAAATATATCCCTTTTGTGTTTCCTTTCAAAATGATTGATGCATACAGAGAGTGATCCTGAATGGGCCAGTGTGGCTTGCACTATTGAACAAACAGGCCAGATCAACAGGCTGGATCAGTTAATATGGAACTACTAGATGATTGTTTAACATGCACAGTGTTTACACATAACACAAATTATGAAAAGCTCTTGATGAGTACTACTAATTACTCTCTCTGCAGAAATGACAATCCTTCACTTCTTTTTTTTTTAAGGAATCTTTCAACCTCTAGGATATGACTGAGGTTTTAAAACAGATCTTGCAAGCTGTTTTTGTTTTTTTATCTTTTCATTACTAATGCTCACATGAAATGGATGGTTAGTAATTTATTTCCCAGCAGAATTATGTAACCATTTCCTAGCTTTTATCCTCAAATAGCTGTTAAATAAAACCCTCATAATAACAGACACCATGCACTAGTGCTTGTTAGTCACTATTTCTATGATTAATTCAAACAGTCTTGGACTTTAAGAGAGCTAATTTCAATAAACTTAGATGGAGTTTGGGAAGGATTCCATGAATGAGAATCCTCAAGGGAAAAACAGCTCAAGAAGCTTGGGAAAAATTTGAAAAGTGAGATTATAAAAGCCCAGTATAGTAGAATACCAATGAAGAAGAAAAATAACCATTTTCAAAAGAAACCAGCATGGCTGCATGAAGAACTCTCTGATAAACTGAAAGTCAAAAAGGACAAGTATAAAAAGTGGAAAGAGGGGAACATAACTAAGGCAGAATATCAGCAAATAGCCTGAGCCTGCAAAGATGAAGTGAGGCAAGCTAAGGCTCATAATGAACTAAGGCTTGTGACAAAAGTTAAAAAAAAAAAAAAAAACTTCTTTCTTGTTAAAAACAAGAAAATAGTCAAAGAAACAATTGGTCCATTGGTGACAAGTAACAGAGAGAAAACAGAACTACTTAACTCATTTTTTGCAACTTTCTTTACACAAAGGAAAAAAACAGTCCAACCTATCAAAAACAGCACTGCAAAGATCAGACCATTAGGAACACAAGTTAAAATAGGGAAGAAAATGGTAAGTGGCTATCTGTCCACCTTAGATGAGTTCAAATCACCAGGACCAGATGGATTTCATCCCAAAGGTTCAGAAAGAACTGGCAGACATGACTTCAGAACCACTGAACTATATTTTTCAAAGATCCTGGAGCACAGGGAAACTGCCAGAGGACTGGGAAATGGCTAATGTAGTTCCCATCTTCAAAAAAAAAAGGGGGGGGGAGGGGAATAGATCCAGGAAACTACAGACCTATCAGCCTGACCTCAACACCAGGATTCTGGAAAAGATAATCAAGCAACGAACCAGCTAACACCTAGAAGCAAGAGATGAATAAAATGCAACATTGTTTTTTTTAAAAAAATGAATGAATGAATGAATGAATGAATGAATGAATGAATGAATGAATGAACAAAAATGCTTAAATAATCATAGATAATTGGAAATGAGCTAAATAGAAATCAGTTAAAATTGAAAGGAAATAAAAGGAAAGAGCTACCCCCCTCCCCCAAAAAAAATCCCCATAGAAGACAATACGTTGATATACCCCTCAGTTTAGAGAAACTCCGCCATTCCTCAAAAATGTACAATTTACCAAGCATGTACCAAAAACAAAAATACCAAAGACAAAACAATGGACTTAACCACATGGAACAAGAGAGGTTAAACTGAATGCATAATTCCAAATGAGACCTATTACTGATTGCTTAGGATGGCTGGGTCTCCGAGGTGGTATTCAGCAGGTTCTGACCAGTTCTGGAGAACTGGTAGCGGAAATTTTGAGTAGTTCGGAGAGCTGGCAAATACCACCTCTGACTGAAGATTTTACAGTATTTTTCCCTTGCCACGCCCACCAAGCCATGCCCACAGAACCGGAAGTAAAAAAAAAAATTGAATCCCAACACTGCTGGGTCTGATGCTAAAGTTCTCCACTCACATGCTTAGAATTCTGTTCAGTGATGGGATTCAAATTTTTTCATCACTGGTTCTATGAGCGCGGCTTGGTGAGTATGACTCAGGGGTGTGATTCAGTCGGTGTAACAATTGATGTGGTGAGCACGCGCTTTGCATGAGCACCAAGGGTTTAGTCCTGACCTTGTCCTGAAATCCTGCACTCTGCCTGTGTGTTAAACAGCTGATGCAGCAATCTGCTGTGCCACATGAAGCAGATGAGATTGAAAACCAGGAAATAAAGGTCAGTATACAGCCAGGGAGGGGAGGGGCAGGCCCAGTAGCTGATCGTCGGAGTGAATCAGTTCGCTCACAGATGATCCTTGGAGCTACCAGTTCATCCGAACTGAGCCGAACCTGTAGAATACCACCCCTGATTCTGTTTCAGTCTTAGTGGACAACCAGCTAAATATGAGCCAGCAATATGCAGCAGCAGCAGCCAGGGGTGAGATTCCACCAGTTCGCACCTGTTTGCTAGAACTGGTTGTTAACATTCTAAGCAATTTGGAGAACTGGTTGTTAGAAGAAATTACTGGCCTAATCCTGTAAGGAAGGCAGGAAGGAAACATTCTGGTGTTGCTGACAGAAACTGCCTCTCCGTTAACCCTTATTACATTCTTGGAAGGACTAGATTTCCTGTCTCAGGAACCTCTCTGGAGTTTTCTTTCCCTCTTTTGCTGGTACTTTGCTTGTGTGGAGAGACCATTCAAACTTACAATGAAAAAAGTGACATGACCATTTTTCACACTTACGACTGTTGCAGCATCCCCACAGGCATGAGAGGCCAGGCAAGGAGATGCATGCCTCGATGTGAGTGATATTGATTGGCCACACCTAGCCAATCACATGACCACCAAGCCATGTCAACCCACTCACATGACCACCAAGTCACGCCCACCACCTAAGCCATGCCCACAGAACTGGTTGTTAAAAATTTTGAATCCCACCCCTGGCAGCAGCTCAAAAAGCTAATGCAATCCTAAATTGCATTAACAGAGGGATACATCAAAGATCAAGTGAGGTGCTAATACTACTCTATAAAGCCTTAATAAGACCACACCTAGAGTACTGCATCCAGTTTTGTTCACCACATTATAAAAAAGATGTTGAGACTCTAGAAAAAGTGCAGAGAAGAGCAACCAGGATGATTAGGGGACTAGAACATATGAAGAATGGTTGCAGAAATTGGGCATGGTTAGTCTAGCAAAGAGAAGGACTAGGGGAGACATGAAAGCAATCTTCCAATATTTGAGAGGCTGCCACAGGGAGGAAGGGGTCAATCTATTTTCTAAAGCTCCTGTAGGCCAGACAAGGAATAATGGATGGAAACTGAACAAGGAGAGATTTAACCTGGAAATAAGGAGAAACTTTCTGACAGTGAGAACAATCAACCAATGGAACAGCTTGCCCTCAGAAGTTGAGGGAGCACCATCACTTGAGACTTTCAAGAAGAGATTGGATTGCCATTTGTCAAAATGGTGTAGGGTCTCCCGCTTGGGTGGTGGAGTTGGACTAGATGACCTATAAGGTCCCTTCCAACTCTGATTATCTGTTATCTGTTCCATCTTTCTGTAGGTTTTCCTAATAATTGGAGAACAGGACCTCTTTTTTTTCCTTAGCCCCAGGATCCAACTTCTCTGAATTCAACTACTTTTGGTTCTGAAAAAGACAAACATTTTTATTATGGGGAAGGATTGAGATTATTTCCCCATATCTGTGTGACAATTGGCTGGCTGCTGGCGAACCATCACTAAATTTGGGTGTTGGACCTGGCCTGTCAATTACATATATAGTAATTACAGGTTACACTTCTGATGCTCAGCCATAATAAGGCTTTCTTGTTTTGGGGCTAGTAAGATATGTGAATCCAATTATTGTAATTTGTAAACATTATAATTGATTTCAATTTGAAGACTGATAAGAGTCTAGCTAGTGTAAAGGAACTGGAGAAATAGAAATCTTGCCTTATTAAGGTCAAGTATGACCTTCCAGAGCTTCACCTAATTTCAAATAAAGAGCTTTCATCTTAATAAAATATAATTTTAAAACAATTGAATGCTTGTGCCTTGTATACATGGAAATACTGTACATAAAATAGAACTCTCTTTTAAGGAATGGAAGCTTTTGAAATATTACCATCTCCATGGCAAATCAATAATAAAATACTTTTTTTAAAAAAAGCCATGGATTGAAAATGTATGTACAATAGCGGATTCCAACAATATATTTAGCATATTCCACACCTGCCACAAATATTTTCTGTGCTATTCAACATGGCAAATTATATATCTTTATATAAATTATCTATATATTCATATCAATATCAATGTCATTTTAACTTAGCAATAAAAAAATGAGAGCAACATATTTCTACCTTAACATTTTAATATTAAAATAATTTATATTCCATCCTTACTCCCACAAATAAATTAAAACATTAAAGGTATCAGATTAGAAACCAAAAGAGTGTGAGATCCAGTTCTGCTTTAGGCATGAAACCAGCTGGGTGATTTTGACCTAGTCTCTTTCTATCACTCGCTCTCTGTCAATCAATCAAGACAATTTCAAAGACACACACAAAAATGATTATAAATGTTATTGCTAAATAGACTGAAAATAGAATATTTATAAATCTCTTTTTAAATTTAAATTCATCTTACTCCGGGCAGGCTATAAACCACTTCTTCATGCGAAGAATTTAATTACACTTTTCAGAGTATTATAATTGTAGCCTTATTCAAACTTCTTTGGTTATCTTAGACATGTTTTTAATGGGTTTAAAATAAAAAATAATGGTCCCTTCAGCTCTATCACTGTGCTACTAATAAGCAAACTCTTTTGTTTAACACTTTTGTCCCATCCAAATCCCCAGATCAGAAATAAACCTTACCTCCAGAAAACAATGCTCATTAGCTAAGACAAAATCTTTCTTGAATGCCAATCCATCCAAAATAGCCCAAAATATCACTAATCAGCCATTGAACCTCAATTAACTGAAGCAGGAGTCCAACCAAGTCTGAATTTCATTTGCAGTCTGATGCAAAGTCTTAACTAACACAATGACGTCAGTATTAAGTATTCAGACAAGATAAGCTGATGATAAATCTTTCCAGTCACAAGTTTGCTTGCAGTGTGGAGGACGTTAATGGTTTTTTTGAAAGAAAGAAAGAAAAATCAAAAGTGTGTCAAGACCATGAAAATAAATATGCCAAAAATAAGGCAGATAGTTATTACTATTAAATTTGTGTATCTTACAACTGAAAGCACATTTCTCATGTTGTGTATTAAAAGTTTAAATATTGAGATCTAATTTAATATTGAAATTTACTTATTTAATAACCATCTGACAGTGGATTGTTCCTGATTAAAAAAAAATCTAAATGAAAATATATAAAATGATTTGTTTAAGTTTTTCCCTGGACTGCAAAATTACAGAAGCATTTCAAGCATATTGATGATATTACACACTAATATAACTCTTAAATCATGATTGTATATGCACAGAATTTAATTTTCAGTTTATCATTAGGGCTCATGATATTAATATTTAGTTAGTATTTAATTGGTAAATCAGGTGATGGTTTTGCTCAACATCTACACCAATGTTTCCAAAAATAGCCATTTTAAAAGCAGTTTGCAGACAGGGATTTACCTATAACCAGTTTGTCTCCTTTCATATAGTGCTGTAGAATTGAGCAGTTTTATGATTCAATTCTACAATCAGAAAAATGTACCCAGCAATTTCAGTCTACCAATAGTATCAATCAGTAGAATGGATTCCTTTGAATCTGGGGGTGGGTGTGGAAGAAAACCACTGTTGTTGGAAGGCAAGTCCCATTGCAATGAGATGTCTGCTTGTGTAGAAGCAGTTTAATGGGATCATTCATGTGCTACTCAGCAATAAGCTCTATTAAATTTAACAAAGTTACACACATGCAAGAATACAACTGAATCGCAATATCAAAAGCTGTCAGTTGCCATTATATGTTTTTCTGAACGTGAGCATCTTTCCGGGTTAATACAGAGTTAATTACCTTTTGCAATGCTAATATTTTTTGAATTTGCTTTGATTTGTCAGCTTATCAGTAAAAGGCTATTATGCATGGTTTTGAAAGCACTGCTTTTTTAAGGAGCAGAGCGTTGTGGACAGGTGCTTCTTGTTTATCCTGGCAACAGCCAAAGGTTGCTATGCAGGCATACTGGCAAAAAGAAAGGGATTTCTTTTGGCCAGGAGAGGAATATAGCAAATTATTTTCATGTTTCAAAGCCAGAACACTTTCCACCAAGTTCTTTAAGGAACTAAACTAAACTGCAATAATATTCATACTTAACATTGACAGTGTTAATTGATTTGTTAGCCTTTTAAGTTTTTAACAGTGTTCAAAAAATTAGGTTTCCTGCCTCTTCTTTTTGCATAATACGTGTGTGTGTGTGTGTGTGTGTGTTCAATCCATTTTAAAACAATAATGATTGTAACAAAATAGCATTCTTCTGTCAAATTGCAAAGGCATCCTCCCAAAAGTATTGGACTACAAATACCATTATCCCTATGGGAGAATGGCTAGGAAAGGATGGTTTATAGCAATTCCCAGCATATGATAGCTGGTTAAGGATCACTCAAGGCCAATATTTAAAATACAGCTTCCATCAGATCAATATCAGACTGGATTTCAAAGTTCAGCTCCCTCAATCACAGTCTTAGCATATAAAATGGACATACCATTGATTTTCAAATCTAAGACTGTTACTTATCACAGACACTGCACATTGTAACATGAAAGTAAAGCAACATGTATAAATTTCCCCATATGATGGAATTTTTATTTCTTAGTCAAGAATGATTCTCGTTTTCCAAACAGGAAGCATCAATTTATATCTTCTGGATTCTCAAGGGATGCATACATGTACAAAACGCACACCCGCGTGTGTACACACACACACACACACACACACATACCATATATACAAAACCTCTGTAACTTGAACCTAAGTCGAAAGAACAAGTCTCTAAGCCTACAGTAGCATTTTTGCGTCTTTGCCATATCCTGCCTTTTGTTATTACCAAAAAAATTCTTGGTAATTCAAATGCTAGAATATTTTCTGCTCCCATTTCATTTGATTCAAAGTAATATGAATTACCTTGCCCTTGAGTAAAAGTATTTGTTTGCAGAATGCATGCATTCTAACTTATCACTCTCCATTTTTTGTTGATCCTTTATTTTCTAAGAATCACTCTCTCCCTCTGTGTCTGTCTCTCTCTCACACACACACACATTTTCTTTCTCTTTCTTTTGCTCGATCTGAAGTTTGGACAATCTCTAAAGCCCATATCATACTGCACCAACAGATTCAAAGAAGATGTAAAATGGAGAAAAACACTTGCCATCCGTTGGTTAACGCGATGCATCCGTTCTGTACTCACTGCGTGCATGATTCATACATTCTATCCGTCCAGCATCCGTCTACTGAAATTTCATCCGCTCAAAAAGTTTTGAGCTACACAAAACTTTTTGAGCGGATGAACTTTCCACCACATCCATTCTACATCCGCAATACATATGGGGAACAAATGTTCCACGTCTGTTGTCATCCATTAAACGTCCGCTGTATCCGTTCGGCATCCGCTGTGCATCCATGCAACTCGCATCTGCTCCAGCATAAAATGGAAAGAGGGAGGAAGTGAAACGGACGTGGAACGTCCACACAGCGTTAATAGCACAGACATTGAAAGGTTGAAAGCGGATGCACCTTGGACAAAAAGAATTAAAATGGAAAAAACATTTGTATATGGGATGTATCTCGGATAATAAGGATATCTGCAGGATGTCTAGAGGATGCAGAAGGACACCTAGTGGAAAACCGATATTTCCTACAAAAAGGGGGAGAAAATCATCTGGATCTCATTTTAAGTCCAGCAGACATGGTGTGCAGACCTCTTCACCCTTGGTCTTGCTCTTCCACATCATCCATTGATCTCCACCATGGATCAACGTACACTCCTTTTGGTAGCAACCATCATTCAACACCAGAACCAAGCCCTCTTCAGACTGTTTCACCTTTTCTACACAAGGAGAAGAAGGAGATGTCCAAGAGCTGTCTGGGTCTGAAGATGGAGAGGGAGAAGAGTGGAGTTTGGACTCTATGACAAGCTGATGATGGAGCTGAGGAATGAAGACATTCGTGCATTCCAGCACTTCATGAGAATGCCGCCAGCCATGTTTGACGAAATTGTGGAGCGTCTGAGACCCAGGTTGACCAAGCCGAACACCAACTTCCAGCCCAGCCTGGACCCTGGGCTGAAGATGGCACTGACTCTGCGCCACCTGGCATCTGGGACCACGGACAGAAACATGCAGTATGCCTGGAGGGTGCCACACAACACCATCAGCATTGTGGTCAGAGAAGTGGTGCAGGCCATCATCGAAGAATACCTGGAGGAGCTCCTCCAGTGTCCCACCACTGAAGAAGGCTGGAAGAAAGTTGCAGAAGAGTGGTATCAGAGGTGGAACTTCCCCCACACTGTTGGAGCCATAGATGGGAAGCACATGGCCTGCAAAGCTCCAGCCAACTCAGGGTCCACTTATCACAACTACAAGGGCTTCTTCAGCATCATCCTCTTTGCCATGGTTGATGATGACTACAAGTTCATGTACATCGATGCTTCAGGCAATGGGTCATCTTCAGATGCCCAGGTATACAATGCCAGTCACCTCAAGGAGGGGCTGGAACGCAACCTCATCATGGGTTTCCCAGATCCAGACCCCCTGCCCAACGACACAAAAGATGTTCAACTACAGGCTGTCCAGGGCAAGGTGGGTGGTGGAGAACGCCTTTGGCATCCTGGCCAACAGGTTCCAGGTACTTCTCACCACCATGCAGCATTGCCCACAGACTGTGAGGAACATCGTGGAAGCTTGCTGCATCCTGCATAATCTCATGCGCACCCGCTACCCAGTGTTGCAGAACAGGCTTGTGGACCGTCAACAAGGCAATGGGGACATGGAGCCTGGTGAATGGAGGCAAGGACAAAACCTGATAG
>BLBF01000063.1:17068089-17079040 GCA_015471245.1 Laticauda colubrina | reverse complement strand
TCGGTGGCATCGGTGGCATCGGTGGCATCGGTGGCATCGGTGGCATCGGTGGCATCGGTGGCAGGCAATGAACCTGGGCCTGGACTGGGAAGGGCTGCCTCTGTTGAGGGAAGTCCTGGTAGCCGTAGCCTTGGTAGGAGAGGGGCTGTTGAAAGCCTTGGAAGGGCTGTGACATCGCCTGTGGTGGAGGAGCAGACCTAGAGTTGGTGGGAGCAGGTTCAACTGGGTCTGGAGGGTGGTGCAGAAGCCCAGTGATCCTCTCCTTCATCACCTGGTACTGGGACTCGGGCATGTCCATGAGGGTTTGGGTCACGTAGGTGAGGAAGGGCTTGTGGTTTGAGGATGGCATCTCGAAGTGTACCAGCTGAGACAGGAGATCTGCGCTGTTCTTGATGGTGTCCCTGATCTCCAAGAGGACAGTGTGGCACTGTCCCTCTGGTCTGCCTCTCTGCCTGCTTTCTTTTTTTTTTTTTTTTTTTTTTTATTAAAGTTTTTATTAATTTTCTACAAACAAACAAACATACAAAACATTAAAAACATCTACTCTCATATATACTTCCGGTGTATCGGTTGGTTCATCAGTTTTGTGCATTCATTTTATAGTGTCAATTACAATTATATTGCATAACCACTCATATTGTCAATCCATATTCTAATATTACTAAAGAAAAAAATAAAAATAAAAAAATCTTTTTTCTGACTATACTTTTAATCATTCATGCTTTGCGAGATAACAATACTTCAAACAATTTATTCTATAATTTGTCGTATAATCATAACAAATCAATCCTAAAAAACTCTTCATATATATAATATTAATGCTCTATTATTGTATTTTATCATCTAACCATTGATAAAAAAAACCCCAAATTGCATAAAATTGTTTATCTTCTTGTTCTCTAATTTCAAATGTCAATCTACTCATCTCAGCACATTCCAATATTTTCTTAATAATTTCTTCCTGCAATGGTATTTTCTCATTCTTCCAGTTTTTAGCAAATACAATCCTAGCCGCCGTTAATACATTTACAATCAAATATTTCAAGTCTTTATTATATATATCAGGTAAAATTCCCAATAAAAAGATCTCTGGCTTCAAGTCTATGTGTTTCTTTGTCATTTTTTCCAACCACATGTGAATTTTAGTCCAATATTTTCTAGCATTCTCACAAGTCCACCACATATGATAGTATGAGCCAGGTATCTGATGACATTTCCAACATTTTTCAGATTTATTCTTAAACATTCTTGCTATTCTTGTCGGGGGAAGGTGCCACCTGTAAAACATCTTATACAAGTTTTCTTTATATGCTATTGACATTGTCATTTTATAATTTTGAGACCACAATTTTTGCCATTGCTCTAAATCAATTCCAAATCCAAAATTCTTCCCCCATGCAATCATAGTTTCTTTAACTTGTTCTTCCTCTAGCTTAATTCCCAATAAATAACCATATAACTTTTTAATCACTTTCTCATCAGTACCCATCAATATCTTATCTAAATCAGTCTGTTTATCATAGAATCCTTCCGTTTTAAAATCTTCAAGATATCTTGAGTGTATTTGCGCATATGAAAACCAATTCATCCTTATACCTTGTTCCTCTAAATTTTGGATCGTTTTAAGTCCACCCTTTTCATCCAACAGTTCCCCATATCTAACTGTTTGTTCCTTTTTATAAATCATAGGATAGGAAAATGCTTCAATAGTCGATAACCAAATTGGAATTTTCAAATAACATTGTTTTTTTATCTTCTCCCAATTTAACCACAAAGACTCCCGTATATAATGTCTTCTGAAATACCCCTGTGTTTTAGTTCCCTTGTACCATAAAAAAGCATGCCAGCCCAACAGTAAGTCATGTCCTTCTAATGTCAACAATCTATGTTTTCTTAATGTTATCCATTCTTTGACCCACATCAAACTTGCAGCTTGATAATACAATTCCCAATTAGGCAGGCCAAAACCTCCTCTATTTCTAGCATCTTGCAAAAGTTTTAGCTTTATTCTCGCTTTTTTACCTTGCCATATAAACTTCAACATAGTTTTATTTAAATCTTCAAAATAGTCTTTTCCAAGTCTAATTGGTATTGTTTGAAAGAGAAATAAAATTCTAGGTAAAATATTCATCTTAATTGTTGAAATTCTCCCTATTAATGACAATTGTAAATTTTCCCATTTCTTCAAATCTGTAATTATCTGTTGTTTAAGTTTAATATAATTATTCTCTTTTAATGTGCTACATCTTGCTGTCAAATATATCCCCAGATACTTAACCTTGTTTGTAATTTGAATTTTCAAAAGATCTGTCAGTTCTTCTCTTTGTCTCAACAACATATTTTTTGTCAAAATCTTTGTTTTATCTTTATTTATTTTCAAGCCAGCCATCTCACCATATGTCTCTACCTTTTCCAATAACTTTGGAGCGGTTTCTAACGGGTCTTCCAGAATAAAAGCTAAATCGTCAGCAAAAGCTTGTAGTTTAAATTCTTCCTTTTTAATTTTCATTCCTTTTATATTTTTGTCATCTCTAATATTTCTATTCAACACTTCCAAAGTTAATACGAATAACAAAGGAGATAGGGGACATCCTTGTCTTGTACCTCTTCTTATATTAATAAGATCTGTAAATTCTCCCTCCATCACTACCTTTGCTGTCTGTTTATTATATATGGCTTCTATTGCTTGAATAAATTTTCTGGCAAAGCCCATCTGTTCCAATAATAATAACATAAATCTCCAGTTCACGTTGTCAAATGCTTTTTGAGCATCTAGGAATATCAAAGCCATTTGTTTTTCAGGATGAGCCTCATAATATTCCAAGGTATCCAAAATTACTCTCATGTTGTCTCTAATTTGTCTCTTTGGTAGAAATCCATTTTGATCTGGATGGATAAAATTATTTAAATATTTTTTCAGTCTTTCTGCTAAGATTGAAGCAAAGATTTTATAATCTGCATTCAATAAGGAAATAGGTCTATAGTTCTTAATTTGCAACGGGTCAGCCTCTTCCTTTAAAATAAGTGTAATATAAGCCTCTGACCATGTTTTGGGTGTCATCTTTTTTAACATAACTTCATTCATAATTTCTAACAATGGAGTGTTCAGTGATTCTTGAAATTTTTTATAGAATTCTGCCGGAAGCCCATCTGGACCTGGTGCTTTCCCATTATTTTGTCTTTTAAATCTCTCTGCCTGCTTTCTGTGGAGGTGGAGCTAGGGGTGGGTGTGGGTTGATCTTTGGTGGCTGCGGCCTCCTCTTGCTCCATCTGCATCAGGGGATCCTCCACGTCCTCCGGAATGGGGTGTGCAGCTGTCGGGGTGGTCTCTGTTGTGGGGCGCTCCACAGACACCTGCCTGGACACACTGGCTGTTTCCTGGCTGGAAGAGGAGTGCCTCTCTGTGGGCTGTCTGAGGGAGAGGGTTGACAGAGGGGCTGCTCCTCGGTGGCGGATCTCACGCTCCAGGAAGCTGCACCTGGCCATGACATAGGTCAGTTAGCTTGACAGTGGCCTGCCCAGATCTCTTCAGGTGCAGCTTTCCATACCAGGTGTGCATATGCTTCCACCACCCCAGGAGGACATCAGAAGTGTAGCCCAGGCTCTCCGCCTTCTCTCTCCAAGCCGCCTGCTTCCGCTTGGTGTCTCGATATAGCCTGTGGCCCTTCCTCCACAGGTACTCATTCTCCCTCAGCCATTCGAGCACCTCCTCCTCATGGTCCTCTGCAATGGAGTACTGTTTCCTCTCCCCCTTCTCCTTCTCCTTCAATTGCCTCTTCCTCCCTCTGGCAGGGCCTTCTGGGCCTTCATCAGCAGGCTTTGAGGGCTTTGGGGCTGGTCCACCACACCAGCAGCACCAGTAGCAGTAGCAGCAGCACCAGCAGCACCAGCAGGACCAGCAACAGAAGCACCAGCAGCAGCAGCAGGAGAAGCAGCAGAAGCACCAGCAGAAGCACCAGCAGCAGCAGAGTCAGTGCCAAGGGGTGGGATGGTGGTTCTGTCCTTCTTTCCAGGGCTGGCAGAAGTAGGCACAGGCTTCCTCTTCTTCCCATGGTCTCTGATGAAGATGTCTCTGGCAGCAGGTCTTTCCTCTGAATGGTGACCTGCTTGCGAGCTGCCTCCTTTTATATCCGCAAAGCGCAGTGAATGCTTTGCATCCGCTACGCATCCGCTAGGCGTCCGTGATGCATCCGCGTCATCCGCTCGGCATCCGCTACGCATCCATTCCGTCCACTACACGTCTGCTTTGCTATTCTCCCCTGGAAGCCCTGCAGACGTGCCATCCGCTTCCATCCGCTAGGCTTCCGTTGAGCATCCGCTTAACATCCTCGCTACGTCCTCTCCCTGTCCGTTCCTTTCCGTTCTTTTCCGTTCTGTTTATGCAAATTTTTGCCCCTTTTGAGAGCGGATAACAACGGATGGAAAATTTGCTCATCCGCTGTGTCCTTTTTACATACTTTTTGCATCCGTCGGCCAGTGTGACCTAGCCTTAAGTTAATACACTTATATTCTATAGGCATTTTTCCTTCATCATAGTTTCACCATACCTTTTCATTCATATTTAGTTTCCTTTTCTGCGTAGCCATATAAATTATCATTCAACAAAAAGTATTACTCATGTCAACTTAGACATTCTTCACAATATCTGAGAACCCAATTGATTGCTTTAATTGAAATTACACCTTTTTTATTCTTACAAACATAAAATTTCTCTCTTCTCTAGGACATCTTATTTTTAAAATAGCCTCAATGGGTGGGGTGAAGGCTACGGTCAACTATGTGAATTTTGACTAGCATTCATGGATTATAATTTTCAGTCAAAAAGCTGGCATAATTCATATTACAATCTCAGACAGGCCCAATAATTCAACCCAGCTGGCTTCCTGGTTGAAAATCAATTACAAACAGGTTATAGCAGTTTGAGTTTTTCTCATTCTTGATTACAAAAAAAACTGAAGTCTGGTTGTTTAGTTCCTTCTGGTTAGAGGACTCATTCCTGCTAAATAATCCCCAAATGAGGGGCAGGTTGGGTCATTTCTGGGTCTCTTTCTGAAGTGAGGGGTTAAGAGACAAGGTGGAGTTGGCACAACCTGGATCTTAACTATCTGTTGTATTTTAAACTGGCTTGAAATATATGCTCTAATATGTGGTGGGCAGCTGTATTTGGAGATGATCCATATATTAAGCTCTTTTTCTTCCAAGAACCTTGGACAAAGAATCTAATCCAGAGGTCTTCAAACTTGACAACTTTAAGACTGGTGAACTTCAACTCCCAAAATTCCTCCTCCAGTCATGTTAGCTCAGGAATTATGGGAGTTGAAGTCCACAAATCTTAATCTTGCCTTGGTCTCATCAGTAACTATTACATTGTTGTATCTTTTTAGGACAAAGTTCAAGAGATTGTATTCCTTAGGATTTGTCAGTCAACGTTAAACAGCATCAATATATCCATTATCAATACATATTCAGTTGAGTTATCCATTACTGAATGATAAATGACAACTGAAATAGTAAAAGTATCAAGCAACTGATTTGTTGAATAGTGGATGCAACCTTATTGGGAACTGTGATTCTATTGGTGCTAGGGTTACACATGTCAATCTGTGTAGCTGGAGGATCCTTTTCATACCATCTTCCAAAAAGTGTCACAGTTAAAACAGCTTGAGGGGTATCATTCTGACTGACCAGTTGTCCATCTTTCAAAACCTAGGAATGAATGAATTTCAGTCATATAGTTAGCTAGATATGTTAAGGCATTTTTAAAGTAATAGACTGAGATATAGTTCTTATAATATACTATAGAGAAGATCTCAGAGTGACAACCCACATATTTGGATAAGGTTGGAAAAGACTCCCAACTATGAGAGCCACTGGTAGTCAATGTAAATCAGGAGTGTCAAATTCAAAGCTTGTGGGCCAGATGCGGCCCACGGGTATTTAGATCTGGCCCATGGGCTGCCCTGGAAACAGCAAAGGACCGGCCCACAGTGCCTTTGTCAGTGAAAATGGAGCAGGCTCTGTTTTCAGCTGGGATGGCCTCCTGCAGCTGTCTGCCAGTAAAAATGGAGCTTGGGGGGGGGGTGCATGCAGCCATCCCAGCTGAAAAAGGGGTCACATCCTAAGAGATCACACCTCAGCCCAGCCACCCTGGCCATGCCCACCTGGCACCCCAAGGTCAAACACAAACCTGATGTTGCCCTCAATGAAATCAAATTTGATACCCCTGTGTAGATAATACTGAACTGGATCAAGATGGAGAAATAGTCACAGGATGCCTCTTCAGAGGACATGGGGATTAGGGCTGCTGGGAGATTTAATTAAGCAACTTCTAACATCTACAAGTTTCTTATTCCTGAATTCAATAAATGTGGAGAAGCCGCAGTTGGCAATGGGATTTTAAGCTCTTTGTGAAAAAAAACCATAGGGCAAACATCATCTGATGGATCTTATTTTGGCAACATTCAGGCAGCTTTTGGACCCATGCAATGTGTTTAATACAAATTGCTTACTTGCAACAAGCCATTTTGAAGGCTGAGTATTTATAAAAAGACATTCTACACTATTACATATGACATAATCTAAAATCGTAGATTACACTCTACAGATGTAGGTAGTTCTCAGTTTTCAACTGTAATTGTAATTCAACTGTAATTGTGCCTGGAATGTGACTGTGTCCAATTTTATGACCCTTTTTGCAGCAGTCATTGAGTGAATCACCTCGGACATTAAGCAATCTCTACATTTGTCAAGGGAATCCATTGTCCACAATGGGTGGTTTTTGCTGGAAACCCGAAGTAAATACCGTTTGCTAGCAAAAAAAAATATTCTTCATAAAGCGTGATGGCCATGTGACTATGGGACACGGGCAAAGAGCTATAAATGCAGCGTGGTTGCCAAATGCTCAAAATGAGATGGTGTGATTGTGGAGGGTCCCCAGCCATTGGAACTTTTAATCTGAGTCAGAAGTAGCCCTGGGGAGATCAGCCTTAACTTTGAACGATTGCTAAGTGACCAATCGTAAATCAAGGACTATCTGTGTGTACAACCAGTTATATAATACTGAATAACTATTACCTGTATGGAGTGCTTTACTTCATTCAAAAGGTAAATAATTGTTACCTATATTCTGTTGCATAGAAAATAACATATTTTCTGTCCTTCCCATTTTAAATAGAGAAAAGACTGCCCCAATCTCCTCTGCTTCCTGAAGGAGCGAAATAGGAGGAACACAATTCAGTTTCCTCCTTCTGATATAAACAATCCAGTATTATTTTTCTTTGTATACAGGATTTTCTTTGGCTTGCTTACACATACAGACGCACAGACACACACACACACACACACAGAGGGGTGGGATTCTACCAGTTCTGTCCGGCTCTACAGAACTGGTCGCTCTGAAGAGCAGCAGGCACAGAACCGGTTCTGTGTCTGCTGCTGTTTTGGCCAACCCGCCCACCCAGGCTCTTACCTGACCTATATTTCCTGCTTTTTCAACCACAGCTGCTTTGCGTGACATAGCTGCAGTTGAAAAAGCAGGAAAAAAGGGCTTTTCCAACCGCTGCATACCTGCATGAAGCACTGCTCAGCTGTCCAGGCAGCTTAGTAGATCGTAAATTGCACTCACATGACTTGCGTGACTCGCACAACTCGCGCATGTTCGCACGACGCAGAGCAACAGAACCAGTAGTTATACCGGTCAGATCCCATCCCTGTATGTGTACACACACATACATACACACACACACACTTATACATACACACATATATATATATACACCATGTAGATCAATCTCTGCTCTATACAAGTGTAACACATGTAACAATGTGGTGTGGGCTTCACCCAAACTCATAGATCAAGCAAGGCACTCTAGTAAAAAACAATACAATTTTCTCACAGTTCAAAGTGGGCTTCCAAAAAATGACCAAAACACCTCCTTCTGAGCCTTATTAAGGAATCTGTTTCTATTCTAGCCCAGTTTGGTTCATACCCACCCGAACAATATTTGTGTTCTAAAGATGGGAAAGTACTGAGATACGATTCAATTATGGGGTTCAAATTTTTTTACTACCAGTTCTGTGGGTGCGGCTTGGTGGGCATGGCAGGGGAAGGATACTGCAAAATCTCCAGTCAAAGATAACATTTGCTGGTTCTCTGAACTATTCAAAATTTCCCTTACCGGTTCTGCAGAACTGGTCAGAACCTGATGAACACCATCTCTGGTACTCATACAGTATTTTAAGATTTTTAAAGTGAATATAAAACATAAAATCAGGAACTTTTAGGTTTAATGAACAAAATAGCTTGAAAAAAATATGGAACTTTGCTCCTTGATAGCAACCAAAATACTTTATGTACAAAAATGGAAAGAGATATTAATTCCCACAATGGCGACGAATGGTAGGAAAACTGATGGATTTAGCAGAGATGGCTAAATTAACTGCTCTAATCGAAGAAAAGTATTTATTGAACTTTCTTTCTACTTGGAAAATGCTTCTGGATGTTGTTTTTGAGATTGGAAAAAAATTGAAACGTTGGTTTTGCTAATCAGTTAAGTTTGTTGTTCTAAAAATATTAAGCATGTAAGAGTCCCAAAGGTGCTTTTTCAAGAAGCAACTGGACTTTCTGGTTTTCTTTGAAGATGTTTTGCTTCTCATCCAAGAAGTTTCTTCAGCTCTGTCTGGATGGTGGATCAGAGCTGAATAAGCTTTTTGGTCAAGAAGCAAAATGTCTTCAAAGAAAAAATGAGAAAGTCCAATTGCCTCTTGAAAAAGCACCTTTGGGACAACCATGACCTGGATGACAGAGAATCTCCACAGACGTAAATGTAAGAGGTTGATGTTGTTGTGTTATGATGTTATTCTACTATGCTAAAAAGAGCAGGAAGTCAATGCTTTTCTGTTTCCCTTTATCCCACTTTTTTTTCCTTTCTCCCTTTCCCTCCCCCATTTCACCAATACTTTCATTTTCACTTGTATGTTAGACTTTGATATATTTAACAAAATTATAATTTTAAAAAAATTACCTGAAACAATCCAGGAGCCAAACGAATCCCACTGAATAAAACCTCTGGGAAGACGTAGTTTGTGCCAAATGTGCCACTGAGAGAATAAAAGTCAAAAGAGGATTTAGCAGTCTTGGTTGTCTGGCCACAGCTTTGAAGGTCCATACTTCCGCACTTCAGCAATGTGCAGATCTGGAAGGAGAAGAAAACCAAACAATATTTGAAGAAGTACTCATTATTGAGAAGCCAAGTTGCTACTATCAGAAAAGGAACCATTGTTTTAATTTCCTCCATAGCAAGGAACCTTTGTGGAACATACTCATGTGAATGTTGGTGGCTGGGGGAGAAGCCCTCCTGATTGTTGACTCAGAACTAGCAGATAAAGGCACGAGTTCATCCTGGCATAAGATGAGTTTTTTATTTATTTTTATTTTATTTATTTTGTCAAACAAGTATTAGATAACAGGTATAAGTATAAACATGCTTATGAATACATGAAACAGATACAAATAAAAAAAAGAAACAATAGGACAGGGATGGTAGGCACATTGGTGCACTTATGCACGCCCCCTACAGACCTCTGAGGAAAGGCGTGAGGTCAATAGTAGACAGTCTAAGGTTAAAGTTTTTGGGGTTTGGGGAAGAAACCACAGAGTTAGGTGGAGTATTCCAGACATTGACTACTCTGTTGCTGAAGTCGTATTTCCTGCAATCAAGTTTGGTGCGGTTAACCCTGAGTTTGTATCTATTGTTTGTTCTTGTGTTGTTATGGTTGAAGCTAAAGTATTCATTGACAGGTAGGAGTTCCTGGTGTCATGGTGACCAAGGACTTGCAGCTGTATAAATCTCGGTTTTTAAAGGTAGTCCTCGACTTTCAACCACAACTGACCCCAGAATTTCTGTTTCTTAGTGAGACATTTTATTAAGTGAGTTTTGTCCCCATGCTATGAACTTTTCTTGCCACAGTTGTTAAGTGAATCACTGCAGTTGATAAGTTAGCAGCTTGGGTGTTTAAATGAATCTGATGACCCGATTGACTTTGCTGGTCAAAAGTTTGCAAAAATTGACCATGTGATCTTGGGACACAGCAATGATCATATGCATGAAACAGCTGCATCTGATTTTGGATCACATGATTGTAGGATGCTACAAATGTTGTAACTGTGAAAATTGGTCATGGCTCACTTTTTTTCAGTGCTGTTGTAACTTTTAAAGATCACTAAATGATCTGTTGTACATCAAGGACTACTTGTAGTTGCTGAAAATGTACGTTCTAATTTCTCTCTCTCCACATGTTTTTCAAACTTGATACATTAAGATATCTGGACCTTGACTCCTAGAATTTCCCGAGCAAGAATGCTGGCTGGGGAATTCTGAGAGACAAAGTCCACACATCGTAAGTTGCCAATTTGAAAACAAACCACTTCAAGATTGTTTTTTTTAAATGACAAGCAGTTCTGATGCTTTGTGAGCTGCTCAGCCTCGGCCAAAGAGAATGGGGATTCAATTGCCTGAGAAATGCTTTTGCAGGTTATTTTTTTTTTTAAAAGACATCCTTATACTTGAAAAGCAGTTTGGCATTTGCATGCTGATGAAGCTTCTGCCATTTTTATATTGCCTTTTCAAAATAAAACTAAATTTCCCATAACTTCAATAGACTAAACCCAAACAAAGTGATGATACAACAATGGTAGGACTCATCTCTGGGGGGGATGAGTCTGCCTACTGAGATGAGGTCGACCAGTTGCTTTCATGGTGTGGAGAAAATAACTTGGTCCTCAACACCAATAAGACCAAGGAGCTTATAATGGTCTATAGAAGGAACAGATCAGACATCCAGCCCTTGTTTATCAATGGAGACTGAGTGGAGCAAGTGTCCAGTTTTAAGTTTCTGGGTGTTACTGTTAAGCCTGGGTTCCCCAACCAGGGTTAGGTAGACAAGCTGAACA
>BLBF01000063.1:17034449-17068079 GCA_015471245.1 Laticauda colubrina | reverse complement strand
TCTTGCTTCCAAGCAGTAATCAGGGATCATCAAAGCCAGAGAGAGAGCGAGCAAGCTGTAGCCTTGCTACTTTTATATGGTTTTCATAACCACACCCACAATTGCTATTTTACATTTAAAGCTGCATACACTAACTATGATTCATAGTTTAGTATTTCACCTAAAACAGTTAGGGTGAACAATGTTATCCCTAACAGTTACCCTAAAAGAGGACCTGACCTGGGGTGCTCACATTGCAGCACTAGTCAAAAATGCCCAGTAGAGATTATACTACCTGAGACTTCTCAGAAAACAACAATTGAATGAAAAACTGCTGGTGACCTTCTACTGCTGCACCATCGAGAGCATTTTAACCTACTGCACCTCTGTATGGTTTGCCAATTGTTCAGTGGCAGATAGGAAAACACTCTAGAGGGTTAACGTCTTTGTCCAGAAGATCATTGGTTGCCCTCTCCCCTCTTTGGAAAAGCTTTATCACTCCTGCTGCCTTGAGAAAGTTCAAAACATCCTCAAAGATCCATCTCATCCTGGGCACCCTTTTTTTGAACTATTACCATCTGGCAGACAGTACAGAATAATAAAAACAAGCACATATAGGCTGAAAAACAGCTTCTATCCCAGGGCAGTAGCTCTTCTGAATTCTACTGTATAGTGCAATGTTGGCGTGGTGTTGCGGGTTTTCAGGCTCAATGTGTGGAATGTGAAGGATGTGTGTTTGTATTTATTTTCATGGTCATGATGTGCACTGAAGATGGTGTTTGATTTTGTTGTACGAGGTGCAATGAGAATAAAGTAAATGAAACAGAATTAATAGAATTAATCTGTTCTAAATGGAATTAATACTAAATCATAGTAACTATGATATCTTCTTTTTCCTAGCATATTCTTGAAGGTGCAGGGTCCACTTTTGGGATCACTGAATGCCACTTTGCACAGTCAGTTGTTTCTTCAGGCTTGCCTATCTTTGTTGATGGTGTCTTGCTTATCTTTGTTGATGGTGTCTTGCCATCTCTGTTTTGGATGCCTGCGAGGTTGCTGGCCATTGACTTCCAGTTGGTAGGCAGTCTTGGCCACGGAGGAAGGTGCTGCTCTGTGGACATGTCCATATCAGTGGAACCAGCCTTCTCTCTTCTCTATAATTGGTACCACACCAAAATGCTGTCAAATGGTGTCATTTATGATGTGGTCAAGAAGGGAGATGCCCCATATCCAATGGCATGGAGATAGCTTTTGGTCTCTGTTGTTGCTGCCCAGCATTCAATGCCATACAGTGCAATAGGGTGGATAGTTGTCTTGTAAATCTTAAATTTAAGATGGGTTAACATTCGCCTGTCACATAGCACAACAGTGTGTTCTCACCAATACACCCAGGCTTCATTTACCCTTTCTCACATCTTGCCATTGATGTAACCATTGCCTTGGAGATGGGAGCCCAGATACCGAAAAATAGCAACTACGATACATCACCCTAAAATATGAGTCAAACAATACAAGCAGCAGTAACAGAAAAGTTAACAATGATCTAAATAGCAAATGCATTTCAGATCAGTGTGCTTATTGACTAAAGTATCCAGAGAAATAAATATATCTCTGCCAGGTGCAAAAAA
Organism: Laticauda colubrina; assembly: GCA_015471245.1. NCBI lineage: Eukaryota > Metazoa > Chordata > Lepidosauria > Squamata > Elapidae > Laticauda > Laticauda colubrina. Next base: position 17,066,472 of record BLBF01000063.1, on the reverse strand, counting down.
AAACAATGTCTCCCAGAGCTGCCTGGAGTTCAATAGCATAGGAAGAGGGGAGGTAATGTGAGATGAAGGAATCGTCAAAGCTAATTGAGAAAAGCTATTCTAAAGAGGAATACGATCACTGGAGCTACCAATGGAAGAGCCTGCTCCTAGATGATTGTGTATTTATTTCATGACAAAATCCCAAATTTATGGTGGACCTCAGCTTGGGAGAAACAGCATATCATCTCAAACACAAACACAAACACAACTTCTGAGAACACAACTTCTGAGAACACAACTTCTCAAACACAACTTCTGATTCCATACATTTGCTAGGCTCCAGAGAACCATCAGCTTTACTGTACAGGTGGGCCAGCATTCTGTGCAAAACAAATGCTTAAGTCTGCATTGGGTCTATTCAAATATTCACAGCTTATTGGCTCCTTATCAATACTCCAGTGACCGTTATCCAAACATATCCTTGCAATGTATTCTTGCATGATTAAGTACCAGTCAGACACCAAATGTATCAATGAATATATATGGCTCACTCATTAGAATCCAGATGAGTATACTTTCAGGGATCATTTCTATAGTATTCAATTAGACAAATTAAAAGATAAAACTAATAAAAGATAAACTAAATACTGGTCCGATTCTTATGGCTGTCAGTGTCAACATCCTACAGGACATGGTAATAAAGTTTCCAGAACTCTGTGTGACCCTCCAAGGAGTAAGAAATGTAGGACTTACTTTTCTTCCCGCTAATAGATACTTTCATTCATTATGAGCATGATGCAGCCACAAAGTGATCAAATATTTAAACTAGATAATTATTCCAAGTAAGATAACGAAAATAAAGTGCTGAAGTTTATCTAGACCAAGGGTCTTCAAACTTGGCAAGTTTAAGACTTGTGGACTTCAACTCCAGAATTCCTGAGCTAACATAACTGGAGGAGGAATTCTGGGAGTTGAAGTTCACAAGTCTTAAAGCTGTCAAGTTTGAAGACCCCTGATCTAGACAGCAACCTGCAAATGTAGTGGGCATCTAGTCTTTTATCTTTCCGTCTAGCGTTTTACCCCATAAATAAAATAATACCTGTAAGTAATATTGTCCTTCAACCTCATGAAGACCATCAAATGCCCCTAGCACATAAAGTTCACCTTCTTGTTTCATCATCCTGTAGTTTAAATGGCAGCAGAGACTTTTCTGGCACACAGTAAGATTGTCAGCTTCTTTTCCAAGGGTACATAAGGTGAAGTCATCATGGAAAATAAATCCAGAGAAAGTGGGGTCCTCATGAAACCCTTCAACAGTTGTGGCATACAAGCTCCAGTTAACAGTAGGAAGAGGTGTGGGAAAATGAGAAGGATGGGAATAGATTTCTGCAACCAAAAGGTGCCCATTCATTGATTCTGCATCATAATGATAGGCTTCCGATCTGGATGGTGTATATATACCACTGCCTAAAAATGATGAGAATAAAAGCCATTTTTTTAATCATGTCTTTGCAAGACATACAGTATACATTATCTCTTCTACTCTATCCCCAAATATATTTAAGAAAATACCACCCACCCCAAAAACACACATATTTAACTCTGAAAAAAGACCAGAAAATGTATTCATATACACAAGAATTCACCTTCTCTTTTCCTTTTTCTACTTTGATGAGCAAAAATAGAATAGGAAGAATATTCAATATGCTTAAGGAACCAATAGAGTCCCAGGCTTTCACAAAAATTAAAGAAAATGGTATTTATGATCAGCAATGCAAAGAAACAAAGCAAAACTTGGCTATTGCAGGATCCTATCTGGAACCAGCGGTTTTGTCTTCCAAGCTTTCAAACTCATATCGAAGCCCCTTTCTCAGGGAACTTCTCTCTAGCAGAGTATGCACTTTGGGTTGTTCTGTGTATGATATTTAATGGTGCCTGTTGTATGTGGCTTTTTAGATGTTGATTGGAGTGTTGTTTATCAAGTTGTTAGCTGTTTGTTTCTACTGCCAAGCCCTCACATGCTAAGTATTTGTCCCATGTAAATAACAGACATAGAACAGCCCAATGTACACACTCTGCTGGAGAGAAGTACCCTGAGGATGGACTCCAGTATGAATCCAAAAGCTCAGAAGACAAAACCACTGCTTCCATTCACAAACCCAGATTGGATCCTGCAACATTATCCTGGGTCACGTACGTTCACCTTCATTCATAGGCTCTGACTGTTTACACAACCAATCAGAGATTATTTGTAGAAATACAATAAAGAAAGAATAAGACTGTACTCTGTATACTACAGTGATGGCAATGGCTTCCCTCCTCTTGAATTTCTGTCTGCAAGGACGACACCAGCGTATCTTCATTTTGGCAAGGGAGCATTAAAGGATTTCTCAAAGAAGAGATTTTTCAACCAGCTGGAGATTCTCAACTGTTGGGTAAATAGAACCAAACACCAATCAAATCTTTTATCTCAACCAGTACATTACCTGTCATATTGAAGATAGGATTATGAGTATTAGCTGCCAGAACATTGGCATGCATGCCCATGGCCCAAGCTGAATGGAATTCAATAGCAGTTAAATGTGGGAGGACGTTCATCCAGGCTGTCGGGAAAAGGATAGTGTCCACAGAGAGTTGGGTTATGAGGGATACAGCAGGATCATGGAAGAGAATATCAAAGCAAGTGAAGAGGCCAAATTTTCCAAAGGCAGTATTGAAGGTTGCAAGTTCAGGCTCTTTAGGGAAATCAAATTGTTGCTCCCCCTTAAACAGGTTAAACTGTTAAAAAGAGAACACATTTAGGAAACAGGTGAGGTGTTTTTCAGTGAACACACGAACAACATAATGCTGACTTAAAGCTACCTTGCAAATCATTTTAACTGAAGGTGAAAGTGTAATGCATTTTAAAATAAGAAGGGAAAAAATCCCCAAACTTCTTTAAATTCTGATTGACTGGTTTCCCAGAACCTCTGTGCCTATTAATAATAACATCAGCACCCATTACAAGGAGAAGATCTTTTTTATGTAACTGAGAGATACATTTATAGTGGTCTCCTGCATTTTCACACAGCTTGGTTCCAGTTGTGCTGGAAAACAAATCTCTGCTATTATCTGTTTTAAATATTTCATTTAAGACACATTTTTGGTTTCGAAATTGGAATAATCTTGATTATATATAGTATGTTATATCATTGGGTACAACAAGATCTAGAGGAACTCAAAACAAATGGGGCTATCTGGTGGCTTCTGTTCTTTGTGATTGTGGTGACATGCAGACAACAACACATATGTATATCTGCCCTTTGTGTCCCAATATGTACATATTTTAATCTTGTATTTTACATTTTAAATAATATGTCATATAGTATGCCTTATTTTAATTGTGATGCTTCTGACACAAATAAAAAATAAACATCATTGGAGGAAAACATAATTATTACATATGTACATTTCAATGGTGGGATTCAAATATTTTTACCACCAGTTCGGTGGGTGTGGCTTGGTGGGCACATGCATGCATCAAACATGCACTTTGTGCAGGTGCAAAGGCATTTGTGCAGGTGCAGAGGTGTTCTAAATCACCTCCTGCAAGCCAGCTCTCTCCCGGTTGCTTCAGCAGCTGCCACATGGCACTCTGCTGTGCCATACAAAGCAGCTTGCACTTCAAATTCAGAGGATAAAGATGAGTATGGGAGCCCAGGTGGGCAGGTGGTCCCAACAGTGGAGTGGCAGAGGGAACATGTTCAATCTCCGCTGCTCATCGCCGCTACTGGGCCGAACCAGTAGAATACCACCACTGGTACATTTGATACTGAATTACATTCCAAAACTATGGAAGTTAATATTATGAAGAGCTCTGGCTCTATTAAGACTGGGATTCAACTAAAGAATTAGTCTGGATAGGTAAAAAAAATGCTTCAGGTGTCAAAGAACAGATGTCAAAGATGTGTATTTCTTAGTTGATTTTGGAGTATCTTTCTACTGTAAAAACAAGAAGAGAGCAATATTATTTCCACAATTTATAACAAGAGTAAAAGTTAAGGTAGTTGTACTACTTATTTTTTTCTTTTTCCATTTTAATTTTATTTTTGTCTTTTATTGTATTTTTGCTTTTGTATTATTTTTATCTACATTAGATTTCTGTGATAAAAAAAGGAAACTAAAAAAGGAGGAAAGAAAGAATTGAAAAAATGAAGGAAAGAAAGAGAGAAAGAGAAAGAGAGAGAGAGAAAGAGAGAAAGAAAGACCTATCAAATTAGAACTGCATTTTATTGGATGCCCAAAATTCTCTTCTACCCTATATACCTGTTGTGCTAAATCACATTTTCTACAGGTAATTTGTTATCCCTCTGAAATCTCAAATTTGGAATATGCTCCAGTGGACATATTCAGCCTCTGATGTTCAAAATAAAATTAACTTATAAAGTGATGTGCTTATATTTTATGTGGGGTTTATGAAGAAACAACCAGTTCTTAAAAATAAAGTGTGAAAATTGTAACCTTACCTTGTGGTATCGTGCTATCAGCTTTCCCTCTGAATCAAAGACAACATTTGTGTTGTATTGATAGCGGCCATCGCAGGGGCACTTTGGGTCTATATAACTGCAATTCTTCTTATCACCCATATTGGCAACCACATAGATTGAATTGTTCCTGGCCAGACAGCTCAGTCTTTTTTGGACTGGTGCAGGTCCAAATCTAAATGTGAAGACCACAGAACTGAAGAATTAATACAATGAAATTCTGTTAATTTATCTCCATGGTGAAGGATGTAATACAGAGAGACACTAAAACAGTCAATTAAACAGAAGCGAAGTTATGTCTTTTAAAATGTAAAAGAGAAGAAAAGAGTCATGAAGGTTGGATTAGGCAGTGGTGGGATTCAGCCAGTTCGCACCACTTTAGGAGAACCAGTTGTTAACTTTCTGAGCAGTTTGGTGAACTGATCATCATTAGGGCAGAGAACCGGTTGTTAAATTATTTGAATCCCACCACTAGGAGTAAGTGAGCTTTAGATATTGTGAAATATTTTTCCTTCCAACTACATTTCTGTTTGAAATTGATTCAAGATGTTTTTTTCACTGAAGAGGAAAAAAATATGGGAAGTAATTAGGTGCTCTCAATCAGTGGAACACCAGTTCACTGGGGAAAAGATGAAATGAATCTTTTTGGCAGTGGTTCCCTATTGAGAGATACTTTGAAGTAATAATGATATAATTTAGTAGGTTGTTTATAAATGTACAACATGTAATTTATAAAGTTATTTGTTTGATATTGTGTGAATCCAGTAACTGTAATTTATAAATTATAGTCTAAGCCTGAGTATGCAAACTTAGCCATCAAATTATGGTTTATTTAATAAAATACAGTTAAGCAAATAATAGCTTGGTGGAACCAATCTACCCAGTTTCTTCCCCACTACAAATTGTTCCATTCCCTGCCAGCTATTTTCAGCAATGACACTTTAAACATACATAAGGGCAGAGATTAACAAAGATGACTGTAGATGGTAAATATATATCTCTCTCCCTCCTTCTCTCTCCTAATTGAAGATTGGAAGCTCTCTTCTTTAGATTGTTCCCATAAAAGTTAACATGCCACATCCAATTACATTGTGATTTGATTAATAAATCCAGGATTTCATGCTGCTAATTCCCTTCTATTGTAACATGTTGCCTTTTGGCGCTTGGAGCCCTCCTAATATGTTGAGTTAACTTCTAGAAGATCAAACTAATGTACCCATGCATAAACATGTACCTATAAGAGATGACTAGGCTGAGGGAAGGGTCAAACAGGTCATCAGACATGAGTCCCTTCATACTCACAAGAGATTTAAGTCCTGGTCAACTTGAAGCCGTACTCTTAACTCTCACTAATTCTCCTTGACCGCTAGTAGTTCAGATTCTTGATGCCCATTTGAACTGTGGATCTCCTGATTTTCCTGACACTTGACTGTACCCTCATGGGGTAAATAATGTTATATAAGGAATAGAAAAAAAGTGAGAAATAATAACTGAAGAATTAAAGGCAGGAGATGAAAGAAAAGGCCATGCCATTTATTATGCTTCTGCATACCTTTCTACCCCTATCAACTATGGGTGTGTCTACCAACCTCACATGCCTTTGTTTCTTATATTGTTCACTTTCTTATTTAAAAAAATACAGTATATCTACTCCATCCAACCTTGACTTTGTCATCTTCCTCATCCTCTCAACCCTTCCTTGTACTCTTCCTTATACTTTCAATGTATTACCTGCTCTTCATTCATACTGGTCACTTATTTGTATTCAGTCCAAATCTATTCAGAGCCCATGCATTCTTTACAACTGTTGGTACACTTTCTACCAAATGTACATGACATAAAATTTCTCCAGTTTTCCCCCCACTTTCAATATACAAGTAAATTAATGTACATAATTTCTTCATCAATCTGCAGTAATCAGGTTAAATAAAAATAACATAGGCCAGAAAAATGCATGTTGCAGAACATTTGTTTATACCTGGTCAACAGCATCAGGATTGTTTTGTACGATTTCCACTCATTTATTCTATTCCCCCTTCCCCAGCAGCAAATTCATTTACAAATATAGTTCACCTTGATGTAATATTGCATCTACTCTACATTATAGTATTCATTCCTTCTATATTCTGTTTTTCAGGCATGATCAGAAAGTATCCCTTTACCCCAGACTGGGAAAAAGTGGGTGGGAGATTGTCCAAAAATCAAGCAATCAGGAAACTGGAAAAAGAATCTTTGTGTTGATTATCAGAGCATGACTAGCACAAGGCCAAAAATTTGCTTAAGTCTAGACTCCCAGACTTTTCTTAACACACAAAAAAAAGATAAACACTTGCAAATATGTTCTATGCATTTCATAAGTAATTGGTGGCTTTTATAAGAGATGGCGACAATAAACACTTGGTCATTAAAAATAATTTCATTCTGCAAAAAATAATTTCTCTTTAAAGAAAGAGATCCCCCCCCCCCCCAAATTTTCTTTTGCTTTGCTTTTCTCTGTTAAATGTGATTCTGTCCTCCAGGCTTCCTTTTTTTTTTTTTTTTTTGGGACAAATTATGTTGGGTTGCCAAATGCTGCCTTTTTCTTGTGCCAAAATGTGTTTTTGACCCAGCTATTAAAATTTAGAATGGGGTGGGAATGACAATACCTAGTTGCTAAGCGAAGGGCAAAATATTGAAAAGATGCCTGGTTTCTTCTGCAAGAGATCAAGATGGGCAAAAAACTAAATGTAGCTATTCTGCCAACACACTGCTTGCACTTTTCTTTGGAACAGCAAATTTTGAATGAAAAAAATCTTTGGGAGTCATTCTGAGTTTCACGAAAGCTGTTAACTGTCTTTAAAGCCCATGTCCCACTGCACCAACGGATGCAAAGAGGATATAAAATGAACAAAAAAGCTTGCCATCCGTTTGAAAATGCTATGCATCCGTTGTGTACTCACTGCATACGTGTTTCATATGATCTATCCGTCAAACATCAGTCTTCTGCTATTTCATCCGCTCAAAAAGTTTTGAGCTGCACAAAACTTTTTGAGTGGATGAACTTTCTGCCGCGTACAATGTACATTGCGACACATACGGGCAACAAACGTTCTACGTCCATTGTCATCCGCTACACATCCATTGTATCCTCTCAGCATCCTCTGGACATCCCCGCAACTCACATCCGCTGCAGCTGAAAGCGGAAAGAGGGAGGAAGCAAAAGGTACATGGAACGTGTACACAGCGTTAGTAGCATGGAAATAGAAAGGATGTAAGCGGATGCATCTCTTATATAAAGCATTAAAACGGACAAAACGTTTGTATCTGGGATGTATCTCGGATATTTAGGATGTCTGCAGTATGTCTAGAGTATGTGGAAGGACACCTAGCAGAAAACTGATATTTCCTATAAAAAGGAGGAGGAAATCACCTGGATCTCATTATCAGTCCAGCAGCCGTGGTGTACAGACCTCCTCACCCTTGGTCTTGCTTTTCCACATCATCCATTGATCTCCACCATGGATCATCACACACTCCTTTAGGTAGCTGCCATCATTCAACACCAGAACCAAGCCCTGTTCAGACTGTTTCACCTTTTCTACGCAAGGAGAAGAAGGAGACGTCCAAGAGCTGTGTGGGTCCGACGATGGATTGGGAGAAGCTGATGGTGGAGCTATGACAAGCTGATGGTGGAGCTGAGGAATGAAGACACTCGTGCATTCCAGCACTTCATGAGGATGCCACCAGCCATGTTTGATGAAGTTGTGGAGCGTCTGAGACCCAGGTTGACCAAGCCGAACACCAACTTTGGGCCCAGCCTGGACCCTGGACTGAAGGTGTTACTGACTCTGTGCCACCTGGCCTCTGGAACCACATACAGAAATATGCAGTATGCCTGGAGGGTGCCACACAACAGCATTAGCAAAGTGGTCAGAGAAGTGTGCAGGCCATCATCAAAGAACACATGGAGGAGCTCCTCCAATGTCCCACCACTGAAGAAGGCTGGAGGAAAGTGGCAGAAAATTGGTATCAGAGGTGGAACTTTCCCCACACCGTTGGAGCCATAGATGGGAAGCACGTGGCCTGCAAAGCTCCAGCCAACTCAGGGTCCTCTTATCACAACTACAAGGGCTTCTTCAGTATCATCCTCTTTGCCATGGTCGATGCTGACTACAAGTTCATGTACATCGATGCTTCAGGCAACGGGTCAGCTTCAGATAGCCAGGTATACAATGCCAGTCACCTCAAGGAATGGCTGGAATGCAACCTCATCATGGGTTTCCCAGATCCAGACCCCCTACCCAATGATACACAAGATATGCCCTACTTCATCGTGGGGGATGATGACTTCTCCCTCAGAACCTACCTCATGAAGCCCTACAGTTCCAGATACCTCACCCGTGAAGAGAGGATCTTCAATTACAGACTGTCCAGGGCAAGACGGATGGTGAAGAACGCCTTTGGCATCCTGGCCAACAGGTTCTAGGTACTTCTCACCATCATGCAGCATCACCCACAGACTGTGAGGAGCATCGTGGAAGCTTGTTACATCCTGCACAATCTCATGCGCATCCGCTACCCAGTGTTGCAGAACAGGCTTGTGGACCATAAACAAGGGAATGGGGACATGGAGCCTGGGGAATGGAAGCAAGGATGAAACCTGATAGACACTGTGGTTGTACAAGGCCCCAACAAAGCTTCACGTGAAGGGAAGAAGCAGCGCAACCTCCTGAAACACTGGTGCAACTCCCCAGCTGGAGAAGTGGAGTGGCAAGACAGGATGGTAGATGCTTAATGGATGCTTCCTTGAGCCTGTCTCATAACACTGATGAGATTGTGCCATGTATGTAGAGTGGCCCTACAATGAATAGGGCATTAATAAAGAGCTTTGTTTATTTTGAAATGTGTTGATCAATGAATACATTGTTATTGATAAAAAAGGGCCATATGTGTGGCAGCTGGAAGGGTGGACCATACAGTCCCACTATGCTTGCACTGGAGGTTTATCAATCCCACAGCTATCCTTACCCATCCCACAGCTATTCTTACTCATCCCACAACTATCCTTACCCATCCCACAGCTATCCTTACCCATCCCACAACTATCCTTACATATCCCACAAGCATGCAAAGGCTTAACCCTTTTTTCAAAGTTTTCACCAACACTTTATTCAGTAAATAAAATGAATCAAGTGTGTGAAGCAAAGATAACCTTTATGAACAACTGTCTTAAGTAAACTGTATGACTTCATTAAAAAAGCAAAATGAACCAAGTAAAGTGTCTTTAAGCAAATATAAAGTGAACAGGTAACAACTCAGTCTCCAGCACTATTCTCAGTCACTTTGAGGAATGTCCATGGTCTCAGCTGTTGAGCGGCCAGGCACTGTGGAGGTGGCTGTGGCTGGAGTGCTGGTCTGAAGCGCCATAGGGGTGCCTGGCCCCGAGAGTACAACAGGGGATGGTGTGCTCAGGAAGCTCTCAGAGAGCTGACTCAGTCCCGTGAGGTTGAGAATCCCTTCATCAAGGACCTAGGATGTTAGGCCCAAGACTGATGACAGATTGTCCATTGATGGGCTTGGCTGTGGGGTGGAGGAAGGAGGAGTGTAGTGGGGCTGTCTGGTCTGCAGCTGGGTGAGGTGAGGCATCTGTGGCGTGCGATGTACCTGGGTCTGGACTGGGAAGGGCTGCCTCTGCTGTGGGAAGTCCTGGTGCTCGTAGCCTTGGTAGGTGAAGGGCTGTTGAAAGCCGTGGAAGGGCTGTGACATCACCTGGGGTGGAGGAGCAGTCCTGGAATGGGTTGGAGCAGGTTCAGCTGGGCCTGGAGGGTGGTGCAGCAGTGCTGTGATCTTCTCCTTCATCACCTGGTACTGGGCCTTGGGCAGGTCCATGAGGCCATGTACGTGATGAAGAACTTGTGGTTTGAGGATGGTATATTGCTGTGGACCAGCTGAGAGAGAAGATCTGTGCTGGTCTTGGTTGTGTTCCTGATGTCTAGCAAGACAGTGTGGCTCTGGCCCTCCAGTCTGCCTCTCTGCCTGCTTTCTGTGGAGGTGGAGGTGGAGCTGGGGGTGGGGGTGGGGGTGGGTTGGTCTCTGGCTGCTGCTTCTTGCTCCATTTGAGACAGAGGATCCTCCACGTCCTCTGGCATGGGGAGGGCAGCTGTCAGGGGGGTCTCTGCCTTGGGGCCCTCCAAAAACACCTGCCTGGACACGGTAGCTGTCTCCTCGCTGGAAGAGGAGTGGCTGTCTGTGGGCTGTCTGAGGGAGAGGGTTGACAGAGGGGCTGCTCCTCAGTGGCGGACCTCACCCTCTAGGAAGCTGCACTTGGCCATTACGTACATCTCCCAGTCAGTGAGCTTGACAGCGGCCTGGCCAGATTTCTTCAGGTGCAGCTTGCCATACCAGGTGTGCACGTGCTTCCACCATCCCAGGAGTACATCTGAAGTGTAGCCCAGGCTCTCTGCCTTGTCTCTCCACGCTGCCTGCTTTGTCTTGGTGTCGTGATAGAGCCTGTGGCCCTTTCTCCATAAGTACTCGTTCTCCCTCAGCCATTCCAGCACCTCCTCTTCATGGTCCTCGGAAATGGAGTACTGTTTCCTCTCTCCCTTCTCCTTGCCTTGCCTCTTCCTCCCTCTGGCAGGGGCTTCAGGGCCTTCAGCAGCAGGGCTTTGAGGACCTTGGGGCTGGTCCACCACAGCAGCAGCAGCACCACCAGCAGCAGCAGGAGAAGCACCAGCAGCACCAGCAGGAGAAGCACCAACAGCAGCAGCAGCAGCACCACCAGCAGAAGCACCACCAGCAGCAACACCACCAGCAGCAGCAGCAGCAGCAGAAGTACCAGCAGCTTCAGAGTCAGCGCCAGGGGGTGGGATGGTGGTTCTGTCCTTCTTGCCAGGGCTGGCAGGAGTAGGCACAGGCTTCCTCTTCTTCCCTGACTGAAGAACCATGGTGTTCTTTCAAGATGTCTCTGGCAGTAGGTCTTTCCTCTGAATGGTGACTGCTTGCGAGCTGCATCCTTTTATATCCGCAGAGCTGATGCAATTCATCTTCCCTGCATGCGCAGTGACCGCTTTGCATCCGCTACACATCCGTTATGCATCCGATAGGCGTCTGTGACGCATCCGCGTCATCCGCTCCTTCCGCTACTCGTCTGCTTCGCTATTCTTCCCCGGAAGCCCTGCGGATGTGTCAGCCGCTTCCATCTGCTTCCATCCGCTAGGCTTCCTACGAATATCCGCTTACCATCCTCACTACATACTACCCACATCCGTTCCTTTCCGTTGCTTTCCGTTCTGTTTATGCAATTTTGGGGCACTTTTGAGAGCGGACAACAATGGATGGAGCCACCCCTGAAATTTTGCTCGTCCGCTGTGTCCTTTTTGCATACGTTTTGCATCCGTCGGCCAGTGTGACCTAGCCTTAACTACACTTGAAATTTTAAACATTCCTGTTTATATGGATCTCAGATGATCCTGTTTGACACACTATCACCCATCTAGGAACATAAGGAAAAGGGAACAGTGACTATCTTCTTTTGACCCTCACTCCCCATTTCTTCTTCTTTCACTCCTGAGCACCTCAGCAAGCACAGTTAAAGATTAGAAGGACACACTTAAAAATAGGAATGAATTACTGTGATGGATGGACCAGGGCATAACTTGGCATATCTTTTGACTCAAGATGGGTTTCTGCTGATTATATGGCTGTACTTACATGGTTTTCTCATCAATATGGAAGTGGTTTATCATTTCTTCCTGAGATACTTTATCCATTTCTCAGACTTGCCTTACAATAGTGAGATATTCTGGTACCTCCCATCCAAATGCTTACTATATTCATTTTGACCCAAACCTTTTGCAAGATCAGCTAAGCCTGGCTAGATGCTGGCTTAAATTCAAATTTGCATTCTGTTGCAAACATTTTGGAGGATCTTGAAGCTGATATCATTTTTCATCCTATTCCTTGAGTGGTTATAAAAACAGAAACAGAGATTATGTGCACTGCCTGAGTACTATGGAGAAAATTTGCTATAAATATGTACCCAGGCCCTAATTATTGTATTGTTGACAATTATTTCAGCTTAGATTAAATCCATCCCAGTCTATCTGACAGATCTTGACATGTTCCCCATTTTTTGTAATTTGTAATTTTATATATTGTTTTTAAAATAATATTCTTTTTAATTCTTAATTTTATTGATTAAATTATATTCTAGATCCCCTCTCTGAGGGCAATGGGTGTGATAAATAGCAGAAGCACTTAGACTTATATACATTTCATAGTGCTTTTACAGCCCTCTCTAAGCAGTTTACAGAGTCAGCATATTGCCCCCAACAATCCGGGTCCTTATTTTACCAACCTTGGAAGGATGGAAAGCTGAGTCAGCCTTGAGCAGTGAGATCTGAACTACCAAACTGCAGCTAGCAGTCGGCTGAAATAGTCAGTCTGCAGTACTTCACTCTAACCACTGCACCACCTTGGCACAAACAAAAAAGCAAGTAAGCAAGATATGGCCATGTTGGTCAAGGTGGATGGATACTGTAGCTTAACTTATCTGGACGACATATACAGATGATAACAGGTGAGGTCTACTAGATATCTAAATGGGATGCTACAATGGAGAGATCCTACCTTCCTTCATGTCAGGGTGTACATTGTAGTACTAAAACACAAACATAAGAGGAGGCTACCACGTTCAAATGCCTTTAAACTGAGACTGGACAAAAGCAAAGCACAAGATACCTTTCAGGATCAGTACATGGAATCCAGTTGACCTGTGGGTCTGGAATGTCCTCAAGATAAGGATAAATGGTCTCTCTGGTGAAGAAAAATCCATATATGGCATCTTCTGGAGTCACAATGATATGTGCTCCCTGTCAAAAGAAGTTAAGGTAAATCTCCTTCCCTTGCAATCATTTTACCAACAAATGCATATTAACAAATAGTGCCCAGTACCTGCTTTGCTGCTTTTTGGATGGCATCTTCTAAGATGTCTATGTTTTGGTTCATCAGTTTTAAGGCCTCTTCAGGAGAAACAGGTTTCTCTGTGAATTCTGGCAGTATGACTGCATGTTCGAACACTGCGGCAATGTATTTGTCCAAGGCTAAAGTCCTGATGCTCCCCAGGAGTATAAAAATAAAAGCATGCTGTAAAGATGAAGAGGCTACTGCCATGCCCTTATAGACTGGGGAGAGAGAAAAGAAGATTGAAAAGACAGATCAAGTGAAGACAGAGCGTTCTGAAAGATCATATATTTAATCAGATGACCTTTGATAATGTGATTGTTTCAGCTGTTGAGTTTTGAGGGGCTTCTTGAAATTAATCAGTAACAGTCTGATGCACTTTGAACTTTTTATGCTTCCAACAATATTTTGATTCCAATTCAAGTGTCCCAGACGTAGAAAGAAACATTTGAATTTGTATGGTTGGATTCAATCTGAGCAAGCAGACATATTGGTGTGCACTTAGTCTTCTTCCTCTTTAAGAAAAAAAGGAATATTGTACTATTTTTCTATAAATATTCCAATACTAAATATATAGACTGAAACCTAGGTGCTCTAGATCAAAATGCAGTCCTCAACTTAAACGTGGTTGCTTAATGACCAAAGTTATGACTGAGCCTTCTCAAAAGTTATTTATGGCCCAATGTTGAAGTTATGATAGCCACACCTCTTCTTGTTAGAGTCAAGTATAGTCTCCCAAAATTAATTCTACTGCCTTAGTTTGCCTCTCTCTTATCTGGAAACACTTCTAAAGAAACATTTGCAATAGAGTACTTTTTAAAGCGATTGTCTCAATTAGAAATAAACAAAGAACAAAATAAAAAGCCGAGAATATTCAAACTTGTTCCACTCACCAGCTTTCTTTTGCAATTTCTGCTTCTACTTCCTCATTTCAGAAAATCAGAGGTTGTCCAAAACAATGCCTGGATGAATGCCTGGATGAATGCCTGGAAGGGTTGTTACTGATTTTTATTGGATTTTGCCTGAGTGCAACTAACAGTTAACACATAGTTTTCCTAATACTATTAGGCACCCAATACAAGCAGTTTGAATGCTGATTAGACCTTTCAGACTTTTGCCTGTTTCTTTGCAGGGACAAACAAGTTGCCCATAGTGTCAATCTGGCACAGAAAGAGAGAAACTGGGCAATTATATACGTAAGTATGTATTGTAGATGAATATAAGGAAGTGTCAGTTGTTAATGTAGAAAGGAAAAACAAATGATAGATTGTATTTTAAAATTGCCCATCTTAGTTCTTAATAACTGAAATTGGGAGATGTTTTAATTCATTTATTAAATTATTCCTGAGCCACGGTGGTGCAGTGGTTAGAGTGCAGTACTGCAGACTACTTCTGCTGACTGCCATCTGCCTGCAATTTGGCAGTTCAAAGCTCACCGGGCTCAAGGTTGACTCAGGCTTCCATCCTTCCAAGGTGGGTAAAATGAGGACCTAGATTGTTGGGGGCAATATGCTGACTCTGCAAACTGCTTAGAGAGGGCTGTAAAGCACTATAAAATAGTATATAAGTCTAAGTGCTACTGCTATTGCCATTATGGGAAAAAGTGATTAACTTTTGTGAAAACTATTTAAGAATTGATGTTGGTTTGAGAACTGACACACAATGCAATAATGACTTATGTACAGCAAGTAAAATATTGACTCTTCCTGTGATGATGGTTGATGCTATGAATGGAATGAGGGAGGAGAGTCACACCAGAGGACCACATTTGGGATGTTTTTGACAAAAAAACAGATTTTGACAATAGCGATCTTGGAATCAGTAGAATGTATACAGTGATAGGGTGTCATACATTTTGAAGCATCCTTGAGCCTAACAATCCAAGCTCATAGGTACTTCAGTTCATTCAGTTCCTAAACACTTGAGGGATGTTCCTGGAAATAAGCACCAGGAAGGATTTACATATAAATTGCCTTTACATATAAAAGCCCCAGAACTTCTCAACATACAACTTTACCAGGTAGCATAAAAATGAAATATAATCACTTTCAATGAGGGATCTAATCAGCATTCAACTACTTGTACTAGATGCCTCAGGAAGACAATGTGTTAAATGTAAATTCAACTCAAAAAAACCAGTGGCAAACAATTTGATGCAATGGTTAAGATCCTGGACTAGAAACCAGATCATGAGTTTTAGTCCCAGCTTGGGTACAAAGCCAGCTAGGTGACTCTCCTTCAGCCCCAGAAAGAAGGCAATAATAATCCATTTCTGAAATTCTACCAAGAAAGCTAAAGGGATTAGTCTAGACAGTTGCCAGGAATCAGCAATTTTTTCAAGGCATCATAATAATAACAAAAATTTCAACAATAATAAAAATAAATAATACATAAAATAGCAATTTGTTCTGCTTTCAGGATATCCCTAATTCCCAAGACAGTCACTTCATGGTGCATAAAGATAGGACTGATCCTAGGATGTATGTATGTATGTATGCATGCATGCATGCATATATGTGTGTGTACATATACATATGTATATATATATATATATATGTGTGTGTGTGTGTATGTATATGCATTTGTATGTGTGTGTATATGTATGTGTGTGTGTACAGAGAGAGAGAGAGAGAGAGAGAGAGAGAGAGAGAGAGAGAGAGAGAAAAGTTTCTTGCTTATAGCACAGTGATATTGCCTTGCCCATAATTCTTCTTTTAAGATTTATATATCACATTCCAGTAATTTATAACAAATTCACCATTTGGGCCACAATACGTGTGTCCAAGTAAGCCCGGGACATTTATGTGACTAAAAAAAAAAGTCCTGTAAATGCAAAAAGAAAATTCAGAACATTTTATTCACTATACAGTGGTCTTTCCACCCCAACTAAGTATTCATAGAAGGACTTGCAACAAATAGAAGTAAGTTGCCTATCAAGTCAATCAGCTTAAAAGAAAAATGGAGTTCAGAAACTTCACTGCTTGTTTCTGTGGGGACAGGACTTTTAAGACTTTGAATATAGGGAATGCCAATGCTTGTTTAAAAGAGCTAAGAGATAAGCCAGTGGTGGGATTCAAAAATTTTTGCTACCAGTCCTGTGGGCGTGGCTTGATGGGTATGGCTGGTTTGGCGAGCATGGCTTCATGGGCATGGCAGGGGAAGGATACTGTATAATCTCCATTCTCTCCCCACTCCTGGGGGAATGTTACTGCAAATCCCCATTCCCGCCCCACCTCACTAATCTGATTTCAGCTCCATTCTCTTGTGTAGGGCAACCAAAGAAGACCCAGCCAATCAGCTGGGACTCGGGAGGCAGCGAATAGATGGGGGTGGGGCCAGTCAGAGGTGGCATTTGCCGGTTCTCCAAACTACTCAAAATTTCTGCTACTGGTTTTCCGAACTACTCAAAATTTCCACTACCAGTTTTCTGAACTACTCAAAATTTCCACTACCGGTTCTCCAGAACTGGTCAGAACCTGTTGAATACCACCTCTGAGATAAGCTAACATTGTTCAATATTCAGTTGGTGCAATCATTCCATTGATGGAAAATGAGGAATTCAAACTTTTTCATTTAGTTTCCAGATGAAGAGAGAGTGCTTATGGCCTGAAACGAGGATTGGATCATCCATACCTTCCTCGTCCCAGATACGAAAATGAAAACAAGGGGAAATTTATTCAACAATATTGACTTTTCCTGGCAAGATACTCTTTCTTCCTTAAAGAGAAAGGGAAGCAAAACAGATTAGTTGTCTGAGCATTCACCACTGGCATAGTAATTAACATATAGGATTAGCTCCCAACCAACCTGAAAATGATATTGTGACCATAGGTAGTTCTCAATTTACAGCCAGAATTGGGATTGGCAATCTGGTCATAAGTCATTAGGGTTGTAAGCCGAAGTACCCATGTGACTCAAAGTGATTTTACATTTTTTGCACCAGTCATTAAGCAAATTTGTTGTCATAAGTATGAATCCATTCATTCAAATGGATTTGAATTACAAATCACAGTCAAATGACCACAAAATGCCACAATCAGTTATAAAGTTGGCTGGTATCCAAACACCCAATTTGTAATCACATGATTGGGGGGAGCAGTATGACCACCTGTGATGGCAGGGGTGTGATCATTCTGTGGCATAAATGCTTTCACAGTTGTTAAGCAATTGGTCATAAGTTGAGGACTGTACTGAAAAATAGAACTGTTATTTAAGTTTTTTAACATTATGTATGAGCACAATTGTTCCTGGTTATAAAATATAACCAGATGCCTTCTACAGTAATCCTGCTCAAATGCAGAAAACTACCAATCAACAGGGATACCATATTAATTTTTTGAAAATCAGGCACCTGAGTTGGTGGGGAGTTGAAAAGAACTTAGCCCCTGAATTTGAGGCAGAAACACTCAACACCTTTGCAAAGTGACTTTTTGCTCGCCTCACCACTGACAATAAGAATCACAAATACTTTGGAGGAAACAAAAAGCATTTTATTAAAGGGATTCAAGACTTTATATAGGGCAGAGAAAGACAAATAAGAAATTGATTAGATATGAGAAGAAACAGATCCCCTAAACCAAGGGTCTTCAAACTTGACAGCTTTAAGACTTGTGGACTTCAACTCCCAGAATTCCTGAGCTAACATGGCTGGAGGAAGAATTCTGGGAGTTGAAGTCCACAAGTCTTAAAGCTGTCAAGTTTGAAGACCCCTTCCCTAAACAGTGGCTTGGTGGACCAGCGAGAGTGAAGGAATGGTTCTGTGTGAGCCGCACGCATGCATGTGAACATGCTCAACTTAATTTGTGCAAGTAGGGGTTGTTCCGTCCGGAAAAACGCGAGGTAGACTGGGTTCCAACAACAAAATCTTTATTTTAATTATAGTTGCAAAATGGAACATTGACTCAAGCCGCGACAGCCCTTTTATATGCTTCTGTCTGCCGGCTTGTAGCAAATGACAAGCATTTGGTTTTCCCGCCCTTGGACGGCTTCATGGATTGGTCCCTATTGAACCAATCCCCTTTTAGGTTTTGTTAACCAATCAGAATGAAGTATTTGGAGTCTACTATTATTTATACAGAACACCCCTCCCCTCTTAGTTCAGTCCTACGTAGTGACGTAGTCGCACAGGAAGGTGGGGCTTCTTTTGATTCGACTGGACTTGCGCGGTTCATTTCTGTCAGAGACTTTGACCGGTTCGGATGGGGCTGCTGTTTCTCCAGTCTTTCTCCATGGAACGGTCTGGAAGGGTGAGTCAGCCATTTTACTGCCGCCTGAGTTTCTTAGGCCGGCAGTTTTGCCGCTCCCTCCCGTTTCCTCCGGGCAGGTCGAGCTGGCCTGGCTGGCCCCTTCGAATGGACTCTTCTCGCAACTTTCTTCAAACAGTGAGTCTTTTATTTGCTCGTTTTGATTGTTATTGTTTTCGGAGTTTAATTTAAACGGTTCTCGCATTTCTCCCCCCCCCTTTGGGTTGAATTTTGTCGTGTTTTTCTATGTGTGGTTGTGTGTTTGCATTTCGTTCTATGTTTCGGGAGCGAAGCTGGTCTATGTGTCGCTTCCATTTCCTGCCGTCGTCTACCGTTAGTCGGTAGGATTTGGGGCCTGTTATTTGTGTAATTTGTCCGGGTAGCCATAATGGGTCCCCAGTAAAATTTTTAGCATAAACTAAGTCGCCTATTGCAAAGGTCCTGCATCGGGTGGAGGAGTCGGGGGGGTTTTCTGGTGTGAAATTTGGGTGCAATCTATCTAGATGCGACCTTAGTTTCCTTCCCATCAGTAATTCTGCTGGGGTTTTGTTGGTTGTAGTACTGGGCGTGATATGTTGGAGGGTGAGTAATCGATTTATTTTATTTTGGACATCCCCAGTGTCCATTTTTTCTAAACCCTCCTTGGTAAACCTGACCATTCTCTCTGCCCTACCGTTTGCAGCTGGGTGGGCCGGCACAGTTAGGGCATGTCTTATACCTAGGGAGGCTAGGTATTGCTCGAATTGGAGACTGGTTAACTGTGGCCCGTTATCGGACACTAGGATGTCCGGTAGGCCATGGGTTGCAAAGAGTTTGTCAAGTTGTTTTATAACGGTTTCTGTTGTTGTAGATGGCATAATTTTTACCTCCAGCCAATTAAAGTATGCATCCACGACAATCAGAAACGTATGCCCCTTGGTAGGACCCGCAAAATCGATGTGGATTTGTGACCAGGGGCCTCTTGGGGTTTCCCAGTCTCTTATGGGTGCTTTTGGCAGGGACGGCCTGATTCTTTGGCATTTATTGCACGAGTTTACCCAGTATTCGATGTCCCTATCTATACCCGGCCACCAGACATAGCTTCTAACAAGGCTTTTCATTTTAACTATTCCCAGTTGGCCTTCGTGAAGCATACCCAGTACCTTGGTTTGTAATTTGTTAGGAATAATTACCCGATCACCCCACAATAAACAACCTTTTTGGATTGAGAGTTCAGTTTGTCTGGTCCGGAAAGGTTTAAAGTTCTCAGTTTTTTGGTTTTCCAGCCAGTCTTTACCTACCCAGTTAAGTACGCGGGCAGTCAATGGGTCTTTTGCGGTGGCTCTGGCGACATCATTCGCAGATATGGGTAGATCGGGGCAAGTCTCTATCTGCAATGCTGTCATCGTTGGTGCCGGGTCTTCCTCTGTTGATGGCAATGGTGCTCTGCTCAAAGCGTCTGCATGGGAAATTTGTTTCCCTGGGCGATGTGTCAGAGTATAGGAATAGGCTGTTAGGAACTATGACCATCTAGTCATTCTTGGTGACAGAATATTCGGTGAGGGCTTGTTTCCCGCCAAAATTTCTCGTAGCGGTTTGTGGTCTGTTACGATTTGAAAAGTTCTTCCATATGGGTACTCGTGGAAGCGTTTCACTCCGGCGACAATTGCTAGAGCTTCTCTGTCCAACTGACTGTAATTACGCTCAGTTTTGGACAGGGTCTTAGAATAGTATGCGACGGGTGCCTCTCTCCCATCAGGCAATTGGTGGCTCAGGATGGCACCGACTCCGAATGGTGAGGCGTCGCAGGTCACCGTCAATGGCAGTGTGTTGCTAAACTGGATAAGAACGGTGTTTGATGTTAATAAGTCTTTTATTCCTTGGAAAGCTTTTTTTTCTCTAAGCCCCCATGTCCAAATTGTTTTCTTGTCCAGTAATCGATGCAATGGTTCCGCTATTGTGGCTTTTTGGGGTAGGAACACATTATAAAAGTTTATCAGTCCCAAAAATGCCTGCAGCTCAGTTTTATTCTTTGGTTCTGGTGCGTCTTTTATAGCTCTTACTTTTTTTTCGGTGGGGTGTATGCCCTCTCCATCAATTACATATCCGAAGAACTCGATGCAATCAGTCATTAGACAGCACTTTTCTTTCTTTACTTTAAGGCCAGATTCTCTGAATTTATTTAGGACCTCTTTGAGTCTTTTTTAAAGCTGTGTTGCATCTTTTGCTGAAATTAGGATGTCGTCAAAATATGGCACGACCCCTTTTATGCTATTTAACAGGCGTTGCATGAGGCTCTGGAAAATGCCTGGGGCTACGCTTTCTCCAAATTGGAGTCTGTTACATTTGAATGCCCCTTTGTGAGTCACTATTGTTTGTGCTTCCGCCGTTAAGGGGTCTACTGGGAGCTGTTGGTACGTCTGTGCCAGGTCTAGTTTGGCGAAAACCTTTCCTCCCCCAAGAGAGTGCAGTAGGTGTTGCACAACTGGCACCGGGTACACGCTCTGTTGCAACGCGTGGTTCAGGGTAGCCTTGTAGTCGCCACAGATTCGAACCAACCCGTCTGGCTTAATTGGTGTCACAATTGGTGTTTCCCATTTAGCGTGGTCGACTGGTTCTAAAACCCCTTGATGTATCAATTTATTTAGCTGTTCCTCTATTTTTTCTTTTAAAGCAAAAGGAACCCGTCTGGCCTTTAGTCTTTTAGGGGTTATCTGTGGGTCTAGACTAAACAAAATGGGGGTTCCCCGATACCTGCCTAGGGAGCCGTCGAAGACGTCCTGGAATTCTCGGATCAGGTCTTCTTCCCAGTCAGTTGCGGCCACCCGGTCTACTCCGGTCATCCCGATGCCCAATGGTGCGAACCATTCGATACCCAGGAGGCTTGGTCGATCTCGGTCGACTATTGTTAATGGTAGTACTGCGACATGTTGCCTGTAAGCAATTCGAAAATGTCCCAGGCCGATTACAGGAATTCGGTTTCCCTGATAATCTTTGAGGGTTAGTTTTTGTCTCTGGAGTTCCTTAATTTTGATGTCAGGAATTAGTTTTTTGAAGGTGTCCCACGACACCATGGATAGGAACGATCCAGAATCAACTTCCATCTCACAGGGGCTTTCTTCGATTTTTACAACTATTTTTATTTTCTTCCCGCTTTCCGTTTGAGCGCTTCCGATAGTGAAAGTTTGGTATGCTTTCTCCCGGTTAGTGGCTTGCCTGTTTCGCTGCCACTTTCTCTCGGAGAGTCTTGGCTCAGATTTTGCTGGGGAGTCATTTCGTCTCTTTGGGCTGTAATTCTTTTTGTTTCTGCAGACTTTCTCGATATGCCCCCTTTTCTTGCATGCTCTGCAAATGGCCTCGAGGAATCTGCAATTGGCTCAGGGATGGTTTCCCCTGCAGCCAGCACATTCCCGCCGATTTCTATTTTTGCGCCCTTTCTTGTTAGCGTATAGGCAGTGGATTTCATCGTCTTCCTCCCCGGATTCTGACATCTCTTCGAGTTCTTCGTAATGAGTGGTTGTGGGAGGTTGTTTTTTTCCTCTGGCCGGGCTTTTTTCATCGTTACTTGCATTCATTTGTTTCATCTTATCTGCTGATTTTTTGGCGGCTTCAGCAGCCGAGGCTTCTGCAATAGCTTCGGCTACTGATATGTTGGGTTTGTTCAGTAGCTTGCTCTGTATGGTTGAGTCTCTTAACCCCAATATCACTCGATCCTGCATCGCTTCATCTAAGTTAAGAAACTCGCACGCTCCCCCTATTTGGCGTAGTGCGGCTACAAAATCAGCGATGGTTTCGCCTTCTTTCTGGTCTCTCCGATAAAACTCATGTCGCTTTATCAAGTTTGACACCACCGGTGCATAATGGGCCTTTAATGTTCTTTGGAGCTCGGTCCACATCAGTTGTTTGACATCTTGGGGCTTTGCCAAAGCCTTGGCCATTTTAAAAATCGCGGGCCCACAGTGTGTCAAGAAGACGGCTCTTTTTCGTTGGTCTGAGATTTCCTCCATCTCATTGCTCTCTAGGTACATCTGGAACGGTCTACGTAAGATTCCCAATCTTCTTCATTGGGGTTGAAGGGTGCGGGCGGCGCATTGTTTCCGGCCATTTCTCTTCGTCTGGCTTGTCTGTTACCGCGTGCTCCGTCTCGCATTTAGGACAATCCCATCCTCATCACCAGTGTTCTGTCCGGAAAAACGCGAGGTAGACCGGGTTCCAACAACAAAATCTTTATTTCAATTATAGTTGCAAAACAGAACATTGGCTCAAGCCGCGACAGCCCTTTTATATGTTTCTGTCTGCCGGCTTGTAGCCAATGACAAGCATTTGGTTTTGCTGCCCTTGGATGGCTTCGTGGATTGGTCCCTGTTGAACCAATCCCCTTTTAGGTTTTGTTAAACAATCGGAATGAAGTATTTGGAGTCTACTATTATTTATACAGAACAGGGGTCATGTGCACCCACCATTTGCACAAATGGAGCTGCAAAAGCACACCTGCTCACCCACTTGCTCGGTCCAGTTCTGAATGGGCTGTGGCCTGGGAGTGAGCCGCAGACTGGGAGTTGTCTGCGGCTATGTCAACATATCCTAACATATTTAGGATATGTCAACATATCCTAAAATATGTTGTATCTTCTCCTTTTCCACTCAGGGAAAACTCTTATGTCAATTTCGGGCTTGACAGCCTGTTTCTTTAACTTTTGCAACACTCAAGGATTTCAGAATACAGCCTTATTGTTTGATTAATGATCCCCGAAAGGGCTAAATTTGCACATGAAAATAAATGGTTTTGGTTTAAAGGGAAAACATGATTTCCTAAACTTAAAAAGAGGGCGAGAAACAGACTCACCAGTCAGAAATTTGACAAAGTCATGAAGTGAAGCAGCAAATATTATTATAAAAGAAGTTCTTGCAAGAACAGGTGGCCAGCTATGTGGGTTACATCCAGGAATAGATTTCATCAAATTTTTATTCCCTCAACCCAAAGCACAAATCCCTCACCTGCAGCCCCCTTTGACAAAGACTACAGTCTTCACAGAATGCCTCTTCCCCTCTTCATGAACACCTCCATGTTTTATCTGTCTCCTCACCTTTTGCCCAGTTCCCTTTTTTTCCTAGACTACCTTTCCTCTTTTTAAATTGATTTTTTAGCCTACAGTTCTTGTTTTCTGACAATTTTAGCAGCATAAGCATAATAAATTGAAGCAAGCAGGTAATTTCTCTACTACCAAATGTGCCAGGCTGTATGGTTAAAGCTGTTGGCTAGTCTGCTTGCACAAGCTGACTTGCTTATCGGAATAGCAGACTCTTCCTGTTTTCCAGTCATGACCTTTTTGCCTTTGATGTCCCAATGTCCTTTTGAACTTTTAAACACACATCCTTCAAAAGTAGTTTTCTCTGCAAAAACAGCACTATCTCCATCAGTTTCTTACAGGGGGCATGGATGCTACACTAAAATCCTAATATCACCTTTATTAAAATGCTAATAATGAGGCCTAAAGTTCCAAGTTACACTATTGTTTCTTTTGCTGCTCCACAGCTTTGTAGTAGAAAATGAAAAAAATGGACATTGCTTTGAAAAGTGCCATGACTCATATAGACAAAGAATAACATCTGGATTCCCAGAATTTCAAGGGTGAAGAAAGTTCATTGCATCATTTGAAGTATTCATTTGGGTCCTGTACATGTTGGAATATTGATCATCTTTCACTTTGGCTTTTCTTTTTAGCTACCAGAAACATTAGAAAATAGATATAATTTCTATGCCAGGGTTAATATTTTCCAACCACAGAATATTGACCACATGAAAGAAAATCAAATCATGAAGGCCTGGCTCATGATGTGGTGGAGGTAGGATGTGGAGAGTCTTTTTCATACCATCTTCCAAAAAGAGCTGCCACTAAAAGTGGTTTTGACAGGCCTGTCTCACTTATCATCTGTCCATCAGGCAAAACCTGGAGATTAAAAAAGAAGTATACATTTAAAAATCACATGTGCAAAAACTTTTATTGGAGAAGGAATGTGCTTGAGAATATAGACAGCTTAATTACTGAAAATTAAGCACAGCAGCTTCCAATCAGGATTTTTAAAATTTATTTTTTTGACTTATGTAGTTTGCCATCTGAATTTCAAAACAATCCAGTTTCATCAATCTCGACTGTTGCCTGTTCCAAATAAAGATAGCATTGGTTATTCACTTGGATCTTGGAGGGAAAATGGCCTGGTTTATCTGGAGGCCTCTATGATTTATAATCCTGGTATTTTGGGGGGCAGAATTACAGGTGATATTTGCCAGAGATGTTTTGTCACAAATTACAGTATAAGCACATAGTGGACAAGGGTTAGAACTCAGTTCAAATATGAAGCCAGACTTGAGGATAGAGTTACTCTTTGCTTCTCAATCTAGGCCTAAACTATAGCATGGACCCTAGATGGCAACAGAAGTACCTGAAGGTTATAGTAAAGAAAAAGTATACTTAATTATACATGTATTAACAACAGCTCGAATTGTATTTGCTCAAAATTGGAAAAGTGATAATACCGATAGAAGAAAAAGTAATTGAAAAAAAATATTTGAATGTGCAGAAATGAATAGATTAACACTAGCAATCAAAGAAAAAGAAGAACCTGAATATTACAGGGTATGGGATCTGTTTTATAAATAAATATGGGATTTGTTAGAAAATAAAATAAATTAGAAGGGATTAGATGTATTTATAAAGCAATAAGACAAACTAGTGCAATAGATATACTGGATATTACTTATATATATGGGAATGTGATTATTGTTATATTGTTACATTGATAAGAATATTATTAGTAATTGTTAAGCATATGAAATATGTAATTAATCGACACATCTTTATACATATATATATTTGTTTTCTTAGGTTTTCGCGGGTACTTACATGTGTGCTGTTTAGCTTCCTTTGGGTATTATCCCACGTCATTGTAGTTCTGTTAAAGTTGTAGCAACGTTTCAGCAGAATCCCATCTACCATCATCAGGCTTCTGTATGGATGTGTGTCTCACAGTTCCTGGTTTCAAATTCGAGGCTGGTCCATTCTGATTGGCTAGGAGCCTGGGTCTGTGTTCATTGGACTTGGAGTTTGATTGATTGGTGTTTCTGGTTTCTTCTGTCTGTTTTGTGGCTTTGATTGGCTGGCAACCCTCTGTTCTTGTGTTGGAGGCTTTCAGTGCAGCTTGGCTTCATGTGAAAGGATGGCTGTTATTCATTAGCAAGTTGGGTTTCACCTGGGTGCCTGGTGGGGGGGTGTTTGAGTTGGAGGATTCAGAGGGAGTCTGTCTGTGCTCAGGTGTTTGTCTGTTTTGTGTTGTGGAGATCTTTCTATTTGAGAGTGCAGGTTTCCAAATGATTGACAGTCTGCTGGAATCATCTCTTCTATTCATGCTTTCAGATCTTTTTTCAATCTCTATGGCTTCTCTGATGATTCTGTTGTTGGGGTTTTCTATAGTGGCTAGGGTTTTAGTGCCATTGAAGTTGATGTTGTGACCTGTGGTTTTCATGTGTTGGACTAGTGAGGAGGTGTGTTCCAGCTTTTTTACTGCATTTTTGTGTTCATCTAGGCGGGTACTTATTCTTCTATTGGTCTGTCCAATGTATGTGGCCGGGAATGATGTACAGGGAATTTCGTATATGCCTTGGTTTTCCAGGTCAATTTTGTCTTTGGGGTTTCTCAGGATGGCTGCTATTTTTTTGTCTGTTTTGAAGGCAGTCTTGATGTGATGCCTGTGTAGTATCTTACTGATTTTATCTGTAGTACCTCTTATGTAGGGCAAGACAGCTGTTCCATAGTCTGTTGATCTTCTAGGTCTCTGTTATGTCTTGGTGTGTTTTTGTGGATCAAGTTGGTGATTTGTTTTGTTCAGAAAACACACGAGGTAGACCGGGTTCCAACAACAAATACTTTATTTTTAACTAGTCAGTAAATCAGTAACTAGTCAGTCACTTGGCTGAAGCCGAGGCCAGCCTTTTATACAGGCTGGCTTGCCTGCTTGTAGCCAATGGCAGTTGCTTAAATTTGCCGCCTTTCAGCAGCTCTTTGGATTGGTTCCTAGTGAACCAATCCAATGCTTAGTTTATTTGACCAATCAGGTTTGCAGATTTGGAGTCACCCAATGTACATATAGAACACCCCTCCCCTCTTAGTTCAGTCCTACGTGGTGACGTAGTCTCGCAGGTAGGTGGGGATTTTCCGGACTCGACTTGACTTGTGCGGTTAATTCTTAGTGAAGACTTCGACCGGTTAGGATGGGGCTGCTGTGTCGTCCATTCTTCTCCCTGGAACCGTCTGGAAGGGTGAGTCAGCCATATTACCGCCGCCTGAGTTTCTTAGGCTGGAGGTTTTGCCGCTCCCTCCCGTTTCCTCCGGGAAGGTCGAGCTGGCCTGGCTGGCCCCTTCCGATGGACTCTTCACGCAAGTCTCTCCAAACAGTGAGTCTTTTATTTGCTCTTTTTGTTCATATGTTTCATTGGTTTTATTTTTTAACGGTTCTTTATTTAATTCTCGCATTTCCCCCCCCACCTTAGTTGGCAATTCGTCGGTTTTTTCGACGAGTGGTTGTATGTCTGTGGTTCTTTCTATATTTCGGGATCGAAGCTGGTCTATGTGCCGCTTCCATTCCCTGCCATCATCTACTGTTAACCCGTAGGATTTGGGGCCTGTTATTTGGGTAATTTGTCCTGGTAGCCATATTGGGTCCCCAGTGAAGTTTTTGGCGTAGACTAAATCGCCAATTCCAAATTTTCTAAACCGTGTAGAGGAGTCGGGGGGGTTTTCTGGCATGAATTCTGGGTGCAATCTATCAAGGTGTGACCTTAGTTTTCTCCCCATGAGTAGCTCTGCTGGGGACTTGTTGGTTGTGGTACTGGGTGTTATGTGCTGGAGTGTGAGCAATCGGTTTATTTTATGCTGTATATCTCCAGTGTCCATTTTTTCTAACCCTTCCTTTGTAAATTGGACCATTCTCTCTGCCCTACCGTATGCAACTGGATGGGCCGGCGCGGTTAGGGCATGTCTAATACCTAGGGAGGCTAGGTATTGTTCAAAGTGTAGGCTGGTCAGTTGTGGTCCATTATCGGACACGAGGATGTCTGGAATGCCATGGGTGGCAAAAAGGCTATCTAGTTGTTTTATTACTAATTCAGTTGTTGTTGATGGCATAATTTTTACTTCTAACCAGTTAGAATAGACGTCCACAACAATCAGAAAGGTATGTCCTTTAGTTGGACCAGCGAAATTGATGTGGATTCGTGACCAGGGGCCCCGTGGGATTTCCCAGTCTCTAATGGGTGCTTTGGGTGGGGATGGTCTAATTGCTTGACATTTGTTACACGAGGTTACCTCGTATTCTATGTCCCTATCAATACCCGGCCACCAGACATAACTTCTAGCAAGGCTTTTCATTTTTACAATCCCCGGGTGACCTTCGTGTAGCATACTAAGTACCCTAGGTTGTAGTTTGTTAGGAATAACCACCCAATCACCCCACAGTAAACAACCTTTTTGAATAGAAAGCTCGGTTTGTCTGGTCCAGAAAGGTTTAAAGTTTTCAGTTTTTTGATTTTCTGGCCAGCCTTTACCTACCCAGTTAAGAACACGGGCAGTCAAAGAGTCTTTTGCGGTGGCTCTGGCGACATCAAACGCTGGTATGTGTAGATCGGGGCAAGTCTCTATTTGTAGTGCTGTCATCGCTGGTGCCGGGTCTTCTTCAGTCGCTGGCAAGGGTGCTCTGCTTAAAGCGTCCGCATGTGAAATCTGTTTCCCCGGTTGGTGTGTCAGAGTGTATGAGTAGGCTGCTAGGAACTCTGACCATCTAGCCATTCTTGGGGAGAGGATATTTGGTGTAGGTTTGTTTCCCAACAAAATTCCTATTAGCAGTTTGTGGTCTGTTATAATTTGAAAAGTCCGCCCATATAGGTACTCGTGGAAACGTTTCACTCCTGTGACAATTGCTAGTGCTTCTCTGTCCAATTGGCTGTAATTCCGCTCGGTTTTGGATAAAGTCCTTGAATAATATGCGACGGGCGCTTCTCTGCCATCAGGTAGTTGGTGGCTTAGGATGGCACCTACTCTGAATGGGGAGGCATCGCAGGTCACTCTTAAGGGCAGTGTGTTGCTAAATTGAATGAGAACGTTTGATGATGTTAGCAAGCTTTTAATTTTTTGGAAGGCTTGCTTTTCTCTGTAACCCCAAGTCCAAATTGCTTTTTTGTCTAAAAGACGGTGCAATGATTCTGCTATAGTGGCCTTACTTGGCAGGAATACATTATAGAAGTTAATTAGTCCTAAAAAGGCTTGTAATTCGGTCTTGTTTTTTGGTTCTGGTGCGTTTTTAATCGCTTTAATCTTTTTGTCTGTAGGGTGTATACCCTCTCCGTCTATTAAATAGCCCAGGAATTCAACGCTATTCTTAATGAGACAACACTTTTCTCTTTTCACTTTGAGGCCAGATTCTCTGAACTTAGTTAGTACTTCTTTGAGTCTTTTTTTAAATTGGGTTTCATCTTTGGCTGAGATCAGGATGTCGTCAAAATATGGTACGACTCCTTGTATGCCATTTAGGAGGCGTTCCATTAGACTCTGGAAAACGCCTGGGGCCACACTCACTCCAAATTGGAGTCGGTGACACTTGAATGCGCCCTTATGTGTGACTATAGTCTGTGCTTCAGCAGTTTCTGGGTCCACTGGGAGCTGTTGATAGGCTTGTGCTAGGTCAAGTTTAGCAAAAACTTTTCCTTTTCCCAGGGAGTGAAGCAAATGCTGGACTACAGACACCGGGTATGCGCTTGGTTGTAATGCGTGGTTCAGGGTAGCCTTATAGTCACCACAGATTCTAACGGACCCATCGGGTTTGACCGGTGTGACTATAGGCGTTTCCCACTTGGCATGGTCCACAGGTTCTAACACCCCTTGGGCTATTAATTTGTCCAGCTGTTCCTCTATTTTTGCCTTTAGTGCAAAAGGAACTCGCCTGGCTTTTATTCTTCGTGGGGCTATTTGGGGGTTTAGACTGAAAGAAATGGGATTTCCCCGATACTTGCCAAGTGAGCCGTCAAAAACGTCCTGGAATTCTCGGATGAGGTCATCTTCCCAACCGGTTGTAGTCACTCGATCGACCCCGGTCATCCCGATGCCCAATGGCGTGAACCATTCGATGCCCAGGAGACTTGATCTGTCTCGGTCGACGATGGTCAGCAGTAGCACCTTGACGTGTTGTTTGTAGGTGACTTGGAAATGTCCCATGCTGACTACAGGAATTTGGTTTCCCTGGTAGTCCTTGAGAGTTAGGTGCTGCTTCTGTAATTCTTTGGATTTGATACCTGGGTCTAGCTGTTTTATTGTGTCCCATGATACCATGGAGAGGAAGGACCCCGAGTCCACTTCCATCTTGCAGTGTTTTCCTTCGATTTTTACAATGACTTTAATATTCTTCCCGCTTTCCGTCTGAGCGCTCTTTATAGTGACAGTTTGGTGTGTATTGGCTCGCTTCTCTTGTTGCCACTTTCTCTCAGCTCGTTTAGGCTCAGCTTGTGTTGGGGAATTTCTGCGTCTCGTTGGGCTGTAGCTTTTTTTGTTCCTGCAGACTTTCTCAATGTGCCCTCATTTCTTGCAATGCCTGCAGATGGCATCGAGAAATATGCATTCGGCTCGGGAATGGTTTCCTCCGCAGCCAGCACACTCCCGCCAATTCCTTCTTTTGCGCTCTTTTCTGTTCGTGAGCAAACGGTGGACCTCGTCGTTTTCTTCGCTCGATTCGAATGTTTCGCCAGACTCTTCGTAGTGGGTTGTGGTCTGTCTTTAGTTGGGTTTGTTTCTTCGCTGTGCGTGTTCATCTTTTTCATGGCTACGGCCGATTTTTTCGCGGCTTCAGCGGCTGTGGCTCCCGCGATGGCTTCGGTCACAGTGATGTTGGGCTTGTTGAGTAATTTACTCTGTGCGGTCAAGTCTCTCAGACCCAACACCACGCGATCCCTCATCGCTTCGTCAATGTTCAGGAAATCACACTCACCCCTTAATTGTCTAAGGGCAGCAACAAAATTGGCGATGGTCTCTCCCTCTCTCTGGTCTCTGCGGTAAAATTCATGTCGCTTTATTAAGTTTGACACCATCGGAGTGTAGTGTGCTTTGACGATTCTTTGCAATTCTGGCCACGTTAGTTGTTTAACATCTCGGGGCTTCGCAAGGGCCTTTGCCATCTTGAAAACCGTTGGCCCACAGTGAGTCAGGAACACAGCTCTCTTGCGTTGCTCTGAAATGTCTTGCATTTCATTGCTCTCCAAATACACCTGGAAGCGATCTGCATAGGAATCCCAATCCTCTTCGTTGGGATTGAAGGGTGCGGGCGGTGCGTTGTTTACAGGCATCTTGGTTGTCATCTGGACTTCTTATCACCGCGTGCAGGTTTTTTCATTCAGGACGATCCCACCCTCGTCGGCAGTGTTTTGTTCAGAAAACACACGAGGTAGACCGGGTTCCAACAACAAATACTTTATTCTTTAACTAGTCAATAAATAGGAACATTGGCTGAAGCCGAGGCCAGCCTTTTATACAGGCTGGCTTGCCTGCTTGTAGCCAATGGCAGTTGCTTAAATTTGCCGCCTTTCAGCAGGTCTTTGGATTGGTTCCTAGTGAACCAATCCAATGTTTAGTTTATTTGACCAATCAGGTTTGCAGATTTGGAGTCACCCAATTTACATATAGAACAGTTTTTATGGAAGGCATTGGCAGTTAATACTTTAGTCAGGGTGCATAGTTCAGTCTTTATATGTGTCTTGTCTGCCAGGCGTTTGGTTCTGGTAATTAGTGTTTTGGCCACGGAATTTATCTGTGCTGGATGGTGGTGGGATTGGGAATTGAGGTAGCGGTTGGTGTGTGTTTTCTTCTGGTATATGGTGTGTCCCAGTGTGCCATCTGTTCTTTTGTAGATTAGTACATCTAGGAATGGTAGTTGTTTGTTTATTTCCGTTTCCATGGTGAACTTGATTTTTGGGGTGTGTGCTGTTTAGGTGTATAAGGAAATTGTTTAGGTTTTCTTTTCCATGGGGCCAAATCACAAATGTGTCATCGATGTATCTTAGCCATAGTTTGGGTTTGTGGGTGGCATTAGCTAGGGCTCTGGATTTGAATTCTTCCATGAACAGGTTTGCAATGACAGGTGACAGTGGTGATCCCATAGGGGCTCCTTCAATTTGCTTGTATCTTTGTCCTTTGTATCTGAAATATGTGTTGGTTAGGCAGTGTTCTGTTAGTTCCATGAAGTCTTTAGTTGGTTGGTATTTATTTTTGATGATTTCAAGAGTTCCTTTTATCGGGACTTGAGTGAATAGTGAAACCA